>OX276498.1:4524166-5268333 GCA_946251955.1 Acronicta psi | reverse complement strand
AACGAAGATTCCGGCAGTGAGTTCCACAGTAGAACAGTTCGCACTATATATGTGGAGGCAAAACGGTTACTGCGAGATTTAGGCACTTCCACCATGTAGCGATGGCGCCTTGCCGTAGCTCTGCTCGTCCGATGGTGGAACGAGGATGGGGGAACTATATCATGTAATTCCGATGCACACTCTCCGAAATATAACCGGTAGACTAATAGACATGGCATTTATCAAGGCTTGTTGAAATAAATATTCTGGAGACTTTTTTGCACAACTCTATTTAGTCCCAAACTAAGCAGACCTTGTACAATGGGTACTAGATAATAGATCCTCTCTCCTATTAAAAATATCTTTGCTGTGCCCGACAGGGTCTATAATTGATCCAAGGTTTAACATACCTATCAACTAATGTACACATTATGGAATGCAATAAAGTATTGAGTATTGAGTATATATATGTTTTTATCTTATCTTGTTATGTGGGCTGGTACAGCCAGCAACACTTCGACCCAATGGGATCTTTTGTATTGTCCCCATTACCGTATATTCCTTACTCTTTGAAGACGTGGTTCATGAAGGCGGCTAACCCACTGAAAGGAAGGAACCTAAAATCTTCTGGCTTCGGGTATCCGTTGCCGAGAAAACTCATCCGTTTCGTCGCCAGGACGTCACAATCGCACAGGATGTATGATGCATAGTTTCCTTGAATTCACCACAGGCTCTGCAGTCGTTATTCAAAGCTAGCTTCATTTTATGGAGCATGTCATTTGTGGTGTAGTGCCCTGTAAGGGCTCCAATGACAGCTCGAGCTTTATCCCTTCTATGGATATATTACTTGTATATATATTTTTTGTAAATAAAAATGAAAAAATATGTAATTCGCTATTTTGTGGCAGCGGCCATCTTGGACCATTTTTCATCAAACATAGCTAAGAACACTCCCGACTTCAAATTCACCTTTCAAATTAAAAAAAAGAAAATCAATATCGGTTCATCCGTTCGGGAGCTACGATGCCACAGACACACACACACAGACACGTCAAACTAATAACACCCCATCGCTTTTGCATCGGGGTAAAGTATTTATACCTATTCATCACAAAAACTAATAGTTCTGTCTGTGATCAGCAATCCGGAACTCGAACCACTAGACCACAGACGTCGTCAAAAAAATATTAGCAACTTTTATTTTAGAATGACGTCATGGCACACTATAAAATATATTATAGCTCGGCTTATATATAACAGAGCTGTAGAAACAAGTAACCCTGGAGGCATACAGTACCTAATTAACGTACAAGACTGGGCATCGTAAGGTATGGGGTTCGAGTCCATTGTCGCACGAGATTTTGTAATATCGGATGACGGAACATAACAGAATCGTCTTATAAATAAATTAGTAGCTTAGCACCGCCTCCAAATTAGTTAGAAATCATAATGTAAAATGTACCTACCTGTTATTTATTGCTTTTTAGTTACTATGTGTTTTTTGGAGGCGGTTTGTTTTTTATTTAAATATAATTTGTTTTAAAAGTTTTAGTGTTTTAAAAGTGTTTTAAAAGTTTAACTATTACTTTGACTGATGACGTCTGTGGTCTAGCGGTTCGAGTATCGGACTGCTGATCACGAGGTCGTGGGTTCGATTCCCACAAGACACAAATATTTATCTGATGAATATAAATGTTTGTGTTTGTCTGGGTGTTTCCTATTTATTATAAGTATGTATTTACAAAAAAAAAAGTATATAAGTATTATATCCATTGTCTGGTACCCATAGTACAAGCTCTGCTTAGTTTGGGACTAGATGGTGCTGTGTAAAATGTCCCAAGATATTTATTTATTAATTATTTATTATATGGGGAGGGTATTAGCTGGCCACCACGCTCTTTTGGCCTCAAACCTATAGTTTTTTTTGTTTGTGGTATGAAAATAAACTACACCCGAGAAGCTGAACTAGTAGCATCTAGAATGGAATCATGTAAGTCGAAAAAAAAACTAATTTAAAGAAATATTGTTCCAGTTTCCATAAAAAAGTTACTCATTTGTCACTTTGAATGCAATTTACAGGAAATAAATCCCGATCGTTACCATGACTATTGTTTAACTCGCATATCCGATATATACTACGTTTGTCTGTCTGTCTAAAAGAGACCATGATTCTCTTTGTTTGTTTCGGCGTTTCTTCTCAGAGGTCGTCAGTTAGGAAATGCCGGCGACATCTAGCATTAAAAAAAAATCTTGTAAAAGTGTCTTTAAAGGATCTACTTACAGAAATAAATATCATTTATTTATTTTTATCTTCAAGATACGTAGCAGTTTTTTTAAATACTCTGAAACTCTTGGCACTTGAACTTTAAACTTAATTTTGTTCATGTTCCGTCAGGCCTAAGTGTACCATATTTTTAGGGGAAGTAGTATTTACAACCGCCCAACATCAACCGTCGGCAGTAGCCCCATAACACCCGCCTGGTCGGAGGATCCTCCCTTTGGTGCGAGGGACAACACTCCTCTCAAGGCAGCTCTTTAGCCAACCAGGGCTTGTGCGAAGCAGCCTTTTCAGAGGAACCTCCTTGGATCTCTACAGTACAATACCATAATTTCGGGTTTAAGATACTAAAGTGACACGCTGTAAACAGAAAACAAAGGTACCCAAATGATGTACCGAAGGTACACTTATTGGAAAAAATACCCCGTATTACGCTGGTTAAAACTCTAGTCGTACTTTTTTTTAATGTTGACTGGGGGATGAGGAAAAATAACTTTTAATTTGAAAAAAATTACGCCATTTTGGCACACTATAATCTGTTTCATAATGATTTCATAGTAAAAACTGTCAGTGTCAGTTTCGGAATGTCAAACGCACGCCAATACGGTAGATTAATATCAGTTTCATAGTGATTTCATGGTAAAACCTATCATCTTGACAGCTGTCATGTACCTCAGGTACAAAGGAGTGAGTGGTATGGGCTTTTGATGACTGCCTTTAACAATAGTTATTTTTCTGACCGAAATTCTCGTACATCAAATTCTCGTACATAAAATTCTCGTACATCAAATTCTCGTACATCAGATTCTCGTACATAAAATTCTCGTACATAAAATTCTCGTACATAAAATTCTCGTACATCAAATTCTCGTACATCAAATTCTCGTACAACAAATTCTCGTACATAAAATTCTCGTACACAAAATTTTCGTACGACAATGTACACAATTACCCCCTGCAGGCAACAGATCTAACAATCTTGTTCCACCTCAAAGCTGATCTCAAGACTTTAGCAAAGATTTGTTATACCTTTTTAATAATATTACTAAAGATTTGTTTAATAATGCGTTGGTAATCAAGGTGGGAGAATTCGCATAGCCAAAAATTCTGCCGTTGATTTATATTCATGTAGAAAATGATTAGTTATAACAAACATTGTCATTTTTGAGCGCGCAGTGTATTGCTATAAACGCGATTATAACGTCCCGTGGCGAATGTTATCGCGCGCGCGATCCGAAATAATGATTTGGGTAGATAGAAATAATGTTTTTTTACGTTCAAGTAAAAAAAAACTGCAGAAAAACATGAAAAATTTGTGAAAAAAGTTACGGAAAATTTCAACGCAGGGGGGTCCAGAATCACGTACTGAACTCATGGTATTCGGATGTGCGTCGATGTCCCTTCCACCTGGTATAATTACTGCGTAAGGACTGGGCGGACCTCATGTCAAATGACACCCACGAACTTGGTCCCTTCGATGTCCTTCAAGAAGATCAGGTGCGTAGTACTCACAACCGGCGCGTGTGTATGACAAGATGTACGAACATGGAGGAAGCTAAAGAAGTATGCAAGGATCGCAGCAAAATGGCAGTCTCTAATTCAAATTCAAACTCAAAAAAAAATATTCAAATTCAATTCAAATTCAAAATATTTTATTTAAATTAGACCATATATAATGCCCGTGTCACAGAGCTTGTTTTTAGATTTTTCGTTAGTAGTTTTTACGCAGTCGGGTTTTTTGTTTCTTTTAATAATTGATTTTATTTCCTTCTTTTTAGTTTATAAATCATCATAGAATCACTAGATAGATCCTAAATAATGATTTAAAATATAAATTGATACAACTAAAGATCATTTTCAAAATCAGTTCGCACATTAAAGCGTATAAAATCCGCCATTTTTAAATTTCATGTACCCAGTGACAGTCGTGCCATCAAGACGAATCTAATGAGGTGTCATTTATCTAATTCGGTTGAGCCGTTGAGTAGTTACGACCGGACATAGGAACGGACATACATACATACATACATACATACGCGTCAAACACATAACCCTCCTCCTTCGGCAGTCGGGTAAAAAGGCACAGTTGCACGGTTCCAAAAAGTGGGACTTATGGAGAAGAGCCGGCAAGAAACTCCATTAGTATTTATAGCAAGTAACAATCAAATTTTGTGATGAATAGTATGAGTATAATGCAGTATGATGTGTATGACTAAAAAAAACAAACAAAAGAACATAGCCATAACAGTAAGAGCTGACCAGTCCCGACAGACAGCACCCGTTCACGAGCATGACGTGTGTATCGGCGCCGTTTGACTCAACCATGTTGTAGGGAATAAAAAGACTCGACACACAACGGCACTATCAGCAGGACATTTAAGTGAGCATGACAAGCTCTACCTCGGGCTGGTTATAATTATATTATACATTAATAGAATAACTATATTTTAATTAGACCATATAAATAGGCACAACGAATAGGCGAGTACGAATGGAAGAGTCGGAAGGGCGACCCCTTCCGACTCTTCCATTCGTACTCTTCTAAGGAAAGACTGGTTGTCAGGCTTTTGAGGTTTCTGACTACCACTAACGATTGTCATAGGTGTTCGTATGACAACCGGGACCGACGGCTTTACATGCTCTCCGAGGCACGGAGGGGTCTCGATGTGTTAAAAATGGTCACCCATCCATAGACTGACTACGGCAAGCGTAGCGGATCGGTTGATCGGCGATTAAAAGATTATAAATTAACAAAAAAAAGTATGAGTATTTTAAATATTGTTTTTGTTTTCGTTTTTTTTTTTGGTCTTCTCTGTAATGGAACGTAAAATATAGATTTTCTTAGTTAAGTCTTAGATATCAGCAGTGACATAATAGGTATTATGATTAAATATATCAGGTTTATAATGCCATTGGAATTGAATTGAAAAATTGGCAGTGAATAACGTAGAACAAATCTATAATATAAAAATGAATCGCAAAATGTGTTGGTAAGCGCATAACTCAACAACGCCTGGACCAATTTGGCCAATTCTTTTTTTAAAATGTTCGTTGAAGTCCAACGATGGTTCTTACGGCGAGAAAAAATCGAATAGTTGCCGGGAAAACCCTAAAAACAGCCCTTTTCTTTTTCACATACAAACGTTTTCTAACTAAAACGTAGAATCAATTTGAGCTTTATTGCTATTGTATAAAGTTCATATCAAATTACAAGCACTCACTGTTATCTAAGAAATGTAGGTGTGTTCCTAACGTCAAAAAGGAAATTTGCACTTTCTTACCGCTATACAAAGTTCAAATTCAATCATATCTATCAAAACAGTGTGCGTGTGTGCGTTGGAGCACAGAATACGTCGTTGGAGGATTTAATGTCGCGTTCCGAAACTAAAAAAAAGTGATCGCGGACCCGACCAAATTGAATAGTCACAAAATATAAAATATCGTTTATCACAAAGCACTACAATGAAAATAGAACTGTTTTTTTTTGTTAATAATTATGATTTACATGATTAAAATTACTTACTTTTAAATGCTTAAAGTGTTTTATTTAATTATTTTTAATTCACACCGAATTATTACCAGGGTGACGGTTCTGTTCAGGATATTTTTTTGCAAAGAATATAAAAAAGGTAGGAACAAAACACTGCCACATTACAAATTTTTTTGACAGGACGAAATCTGTCGGGTCAGCTAGTAAATAAATATTTTTGGTCATTTTTACTTATAATATATATGAAACACAGAAAAACACAAATACTTATAGTCATCACATAAATATTTGTGTCCTGTGGGAATCGAACTCACAAACTCGTGATCAGCAGTCCGGTACTGGACCACAGACATCGTCAAAGTTTTTAAAAACCTGTCAAATACCATTTTATATACAAAATCAGAGTACACGTGGAAAAATATCGTCTTTACAAAATGTAACTAAAAATATATCTATGAAATATACAAAATGAAAAAATAACAAGCATTGCGTAATATATGAGATACAGTATCTTAAATAAATATTATCTGTTATGATATCGTTATTGTTGATATTCCTCAGTGATTTGAAATAACGGTTGGTTAAAAAAATATTCATAATTCAGGTGGGTTGAGGTCCCCGTGAGGGGCTCGTGGCTAAGTTATAACAACGCTGATCAACCGATCTGCAAGGTTAAGCTACACTTGCCGCGGTCAGTCTGTGGATGGGTGACCATTCTTAACACATCGAGGCCCCTCCGTGCCTCGGAGAGCACGTAAAGCCGTCGGTCCCGGTTGTCATACGAACACCTATGACAATCGTTAGTGGTAGTCAGAAGCCTAAAAAGCCTGACAACCAGTCTTTCCTTCGAATATCGGTATTGCCTAGAATTTGGGTTGCGGAGGTCTGATGGCAGTCGCTTCGTGTAAAACACTGATATTCAGCCGCATCCTGGTTAGACTAGAAGCCGACCCCAACATGGTTGGGAAAAGGCTAGGAGGACGAAGAATCTTTTAATCACTTATCCGTTTTTAATATTTTTCTTCTTTGGTTGCAGAAACCTGCTCCGATTGCTGCAATGGTGGTGCCAAAAGGACCTATGTCGTCACCGCCGAAAGGTAAGCTTTAACGTAAAACGTTGTCTTCTACCCATAGATACCACTTTTATCGTGCGCCGCGATTTCTAAGATAAATCAAAATGGTGGCGGGTCGATATGCCAGCTTTTATACAAAAAAAAACCCGACTGCGTAAAAATTCCTAACTAAAAATCTAAAAACAAGCTCTGTGATGTTGGAAAATGTATTGCAGGCGGTACAAGATGTTCGTTCATAAACAAAATTGTTTCTTTGCTTGTCCCGCCTGCAATACATTTTCCAACATCACAGAGCTTGTTTTTAGATTTTTAGTTAGGACTTTTTACGCAGTCGGGTTTTTTGTTTCATTTAATAATTGATTTTATTTCCTTCTTTTTAGTAAATCATCATAGAATCACTAGATAGATCCTTAATGATCATTTAAAATGTAAATTGATACAACTAAAGATCATTTTCAAAATCAATTCGCACATTAAAGCGTATAAAATCCGCCATATTCTTTTTTTTTTATTTCATGTACCCAGTGACACGTGCCATCAAGACGAATCTAATGAGGTGTCATTTATCTAAATCGGTTGAGCCGTTAAGTAGTTACGACCGGACATAGAAACGGACATACATACATACATACGCGTCAAACACATAACCCTCCTCCTTCGGCAGTCGGGTAAAAAATAACTGCTTAACCATTCGGAGAATACAGGCGTGATTTATTTAATTAAATACTACGGATCCAACAATAACAGTAACTAAAAAAAAAACTAAATTTATTAAAATCTACAAAACAAAGTAAAGTAAATAAAAGAAGGTAAAATACACTTTCATACCTTCCTCTCACAGTACTTCTGACATACCAATATAATCTTCTTCCACTCATCCGCAAACAGATCGCCTGTTGGATGTTTTTATTATGTTATCAAGTATTTAACCACACTTTTGTATAGTACATACATAGCTTCACGCCTGTTTCCCATAGGGGTAGGCAGAGACTATAGATTTCCACTTGCTACGATCCTGGCACACCACTTTCGCTTCGTCTATGTTCATTAACCTCTCCATGCATGCTCGTCGGTTTAGGGTGCTCTTAACCTTGCCTTTTTTGAGAACGTCCGCAATCTGGTTGTGTTACGTTCGCCGAGGTCAACCCCTTCCGACTCTTCTATTCGTACTCGCCATGTATACTTGTTTCGTCAATCTCCGTTCATCAATTCTGTCTATATGCCCAAACAATCTTAACATACCTTTCTCAAACCGAGTTACTATATCATCTTTCATGCCACAACGCTCCCTTATCACGCTGTTGCTTTGTATAGTAAAATAAACAAAAGCATTATTATAATAAGCGTCAAGATTTCCATTAATGTATTCTCTCTGTTTGTACCTCAAAGAGCTCAAGCGTGAGTATTAGTGATGCGAATTCAGCAAAATATGTATAAAATATACTTAGATAGGAAAAATAATTAGTGTGATAACTTTTTTTGTGTTGGCAAACGAATAATGAATTAAATATCGAAATATTAGAGCTATATAGCGACGACCACTGTGGTCTAGTGGTTCGAGTACCGGACTGCTGATCACGATGTCGTGGGTTCGATTCCCACAGGGCACAAATATTTATGTGTTGAATATAAATGTTTGTGTTTGTCTGGGTGTTTTCTATGTATTTACAAAAAAAGTATATTTATATAAGTATTATATCCATAGTCTAGTACCCATAGTACAAGCTCTGCTTAGTTTGGGACTAGATGGTGCTGTGTGAATCGTAGCAAGTGACGGTCTTTAGTGGCGCTAGTAACTCCGTCTGTCTGTCGCACTTTCACACCAAAACTACTGAACCGATTTAAATGAAATTTGGTACACAGTTAGTCTAAAGCCTGAGAAAGGACATAGGCTACTTTTTAATGCGAAAAAAGGGCTGTAAGGTGTTGAAATAGGGGATGAAAGTTGTAAGTAATGCGCAGACCACGCGGGCGAAGACGCTGGCAGAAAGCAAGTACACAATATTAACAGTCATACTTACACTCCTCTAATTAAAACAGCAGTGATAGCCTAGGGGTATGACCACTGGACTGCCAAGTCAAAGGTCTTGAGTTCGAATCCAAGGCACCTCTGATACAGTCTAATCCCTCTCATACTGAGAGGAGACCCGTGCCCAGCAGTGGGACAGTATATGGGTTGAATATTATAATAATACTAGCTGATTCCCGCAACTTCGCTTGCGTTTGAACCCCGTTACACAATTTTTTTTTAGTTATTCTGTTATTTGAAGTGGTGACAAATCCAACAAATCAAAAACCGTGAAAATCGGTCCAGCAGTTCTCAAGTTATAAGTGTTGTAACAAATCCGACTTTGTTTTATATAATCTTACTTTGTGAGGATGGATGGATGGATGGATGGATGGATGGATGTTTGTTACTCTTTCACGCAAAAACTACTAAACGGATCTGGATAAAATTTGGCACAGAGATAGATTATAGTCTGGAATAGCACATAGGCTACTTTTTATCCCGGTAAAATGTATGGTTCCCGTGGGATAGCGGGCGAAGCCGCTGGCGGAAATTATACCTTATTATACTTTTTTTTTTTTAAAGAGTGACTATGGAGTTTCTTGCCGGCTCTTCTCCATAAGTCCAACTTTTTGGAACCGTGCAACTAGTTTGACTTTACGAAAGTACCTATTTATATGGTCTAATTGAAATAAAATATTTTGAATTTGAATTTGAAAGCTAGTAGGATTATAATTCAAACAGCGTTACATCACTATAGATTTGGTGAAATCAGGTTAATTGTGTTGTTAAATATTCAATACTGTTCGTATGGCTTAACTAGCGTATCCTGCGGCTTTACCTGAGTTATTGTTAACTGCTTTATTAGTCGCAAGTGCCGAGTTTAGCCTTGGGTTCGAATTCTAGTTTGAACAAAGTGTTTTTCTATTCAATTCTTAATAAAATATTATAATAATGAAATGAAACAAAAAACCCGACTGCGTAAAAAGTACTAAAAATCTAAAAACAAGCTTTGTGATGTTGGAAAATGTATTGCAGGCGGGACAAGCAAAGAAACAATTTTGCTTATGACCGAACAGCTTGTTTCATTTCATAATTGATTTATTTATTGATGTTTTTATTAGTCTAGGTTTAGTGGGTCGAGTACCGGACTGCTGATCACGAAGTCGTGGGTTCGATTCCCAGAAGACACAAATATTTATGTGTTGAATATAAATATTTGTGTTTGTCTGGGTGTTTCCTATGTATTATAAGTATGTATATGCAAAAAAAAAGTATATAAGTATTATATCCATTGTCTAGTACCCATAGTACAAGCTCTGCTTAGTTTGGGACTAGATGGTGCTGTCTAAAATCTCCCTGGATATTTATTTTATCTTTTATTTATTATTTCCTACTTTTTAGTTTATTATCATCATAGAATCACTAGATAAATCATAAATGATAATTTAAAATGAAAATTGACACAACAAAAGATCATTTTCAAAATCAGTTCGCACATTAAAGCGTATAAAATCTGCCATTTTGTAATGAGGTGTCATTTATCTAAATCGGTTGAGCCGTTAAGTAGTTACGAGCGGACATAGGAACGAACGTACATACATACGCGTCAAACACATAACCCTCCTTCTCCTTCGGCAGTCAGCAGAAGCAGGTAAAAAGCATGCTTTTATAGAAAATCAAACTAAAAATAATTTTCTTTTTGTATTTTTTAAACATTGAAATAAAACTACTTTTTACGGATTTTATCGCGTTATATTGATATTATTTTAATCCCGACGTTTCGGACCCTTTACAGCGTCCATGGTCACGGGTGACTAAGGTGGTAGGCGTCTTGACGTTTCAATTACTAACAGCTACCCTACATTTTTGTTAATTGTTGGCAATCCGATTCACGCAGAACGAGCTCACCGTATCCTTCGGTCTTGCATTTTTAGGCTTGGATTTAGATTTAATCGAATCTATAATAGGGTTCCAAGCAGGTGGTAAGACCCAGCCATCTTCTCTATTGAAATTTGGATGTTTTTTAATTTCAATGGCCTCACGAATCATCCTGGGTAGGAATCGGTTTTCTTTTGCGAGGACTTGTGGTTGATCAAATCTGATGTAATGGCGGGCCTTGTCAAGGGTGTGTTCACAAATTGCAGACTTTCCGGAACGGCGGTGTTTGACATCAGCGATGTGTTCTTTTACGCGGGTCCCTATGCTTCGTTTAGTTTGGCCTATGTAAGAGAGACCACCAGAGACTCCAGAGACTCACCAGAGAGCTCTGCAGCCAGGTGTTGCTCGTCATGCTGCAGGCTGCAGAGCTTCAACATGTCAAGCAAGTACTGCACGACAACAAGCTCCGAATACCGCGCCTTCGTCACAGAAACCGCGTGAAACGTGCCACAGTCGAGCGCTTACCTGCAGTACTACCATATGTGAGAGGAGTCACTGACAAGATTGGCTACATCTTGAAGCGGGCTTCAATTAAAACTTACTTCAAGCCGCTGAAGAAGATCAGTCAGTTTTTACCACCTGTAAAGTGTCATATACCTCTACAAGATGCGGGAGTATACAAGCTTGATTGTGACTGTGGTCTCTCTTACATAGGCCAAACTAAACGAAGCATAGGGACCCGCGTAAAAGAACACATCGCTGATGTCAAACACCGCCGTTCCGGAAAGTCTGCAATTTGTGAACACACCCTTGACAAGGCCCGCCATTACATCAGATTTGATCAACCACAAGTCCTCGCAAAAGAAAACCGATTCCTACCCAGGATGATTCGTGAGGCCATTGAAATTAAAAAACATCCAAATTTCAATAGAGAAGATGGCTGGGTCTTACCACCTGCTTGGAACCCTATTATAGATTCGATTAAATCTAAATCCAAGCCTAAAAATGCAAGACCGAAGGATACGGTGAGCTCGTTCTGCGTGAATCGGATTGCCAACAATTAACAAAAATGTAGGGTAGCTGTTAGTAATTGAAACGTCAAGACGCCTACCACCTTAGTCACCCGTGACCATGGACGCTGTAAAGGGTCCGAAACGTCGGGATTAAAATAATATCAATATAACGCGATAAAATCCGTAAAAAGTAGTTTTATTTCAATGTCTAGTATTCGCGTAAGTGTCAGAAATCAGTATTTTTTAAACATTTTCCGTGCTAAAATTACCAGTTATTATTTTAATAAAGGAAAAAAATACATTGACTGATCGACGACAAATTGTATAAATTATTGCATTGCCATCGATTCTTGATAAGTGTGATATATTCATTAAAACTGCAATTAATTAAATAAGTAGGTAATTTATTTCTTGAATATATGTTACAACCAAACGCACCCTAGATAAAGAGAGAGAACATTTGTTTCGGTACCACAGACTAGGAAATACCACAGACTAAGAGATACAACACTCTTCTCTTAATTGTAACAACCCTTTTAATTTAAACGTATTATGATACACAGCTTGACTTGAAATAAATATTATTATAAAACAATACAAAATATGTTAAGTGTGCATAGTTTAAAATCAATCCGTTGTTTTGAAAGCGGCGAAAATCACGTTCAACGATTCCGTTACATAGAGACTTAGCTAATAAAATGAAGCTAATAAAAGCGCTATAATAAAATAAGCACATCTTGGGGGCTGGCATAGTCTAAGATATACTGGCAAGTGACGCCTCTAAGTTCGACAGTTAGCCATGAGCCCCTCTGTTTCGTATGGTAAACGTCAGTGATTATAATACCTCGATGGTAGGTAACAGCCCCCGTTCGTTCGTAATTCAAGTAACTCATGAATTTTATACAAACCGGGCGCTGTGTGAGTTTAGGCGGCTGTGCGAGTTATAGGAGACAGCGGTTTGGGTAAGATAAGGGTGGAGTCACACAAAAGGCGGGTGCAGAAAAATAATCTTTATCTACACTATCTACACTTCTACACTAATATTATAAAGAGGAAAGATTTGTATTTTTGTATGTAACGAATAAACTCAAAAAGTACTGGACCGATTTGAAAAATTCTTTCCATGTTAGATAGCCCATTTATCGGGAAAGGCTATAGGCTATATATCATCACGCTACGACTAATAGGAGCGGAGCAGTAATGAAAAATCTTGCAAAAACGGGGGAAAAAATTATAAGACCACGCGGACGAAGCCGCTGGCGGGAAGCTAGTTTATACATAATTAAGGATATTATTCATTAGTATACTTATAATTAAGTTGTAAGTACTCTAATATAACGTGTTTTGATATACATATTGTTATGCCAATCTACGGAGAAAATAATTGTTGTTGTCAAAGGTTTTGACAACAACGAAATGTCGAAAATCGACGGGAGAAATCTTGACATATTTGTCATTTAAAGACCCGTTTAATAAAACCGACATATTTCAAAAAATCACAGTCAATTTAGTTCTGACAATTGTCAGATTGCCTTGACCATTCTACATATTTGTAGTTTTTTTCCTGTATGACAATTTTGTCACTTGTAAGTTTTATTAAACAGGAATATTGTCGAATTGTCACATCATGACATAATGTTGGACTTGTCGAATTGTCAGCTTAATAAAAAGGACCCTGGCAACGCCAAAAGACTGGCAGCATTGCAGCGTTGAATGGCAAGTTGATTTAGAGTAGTCTTCCTCTGTTTTTTTACTTTTTTATCATAAATTTGAGTTTCCTCGCACCGTAGTAAGTAGTAGCGCTTGCGCCGCTGTACTCTGTAACTTGTACCACACATATAAGGGCGTGTAGAGACGTGAATATGTACACATTGTACACACTGATTTCCCAAATGAATTGCCCGGGGCGGCCAAGCGGTGCGCGAGCGGACCAAGAAATTAATATAGGTTTAATTTTTATTTTTAAATGTTCATTATGCTTTGTTTTGCTTGAAGTAGAGTTTTAGATTTTTTACTGTTTTTTTTTTATGTAAATTTTTACTAAATTGAGGGCTTTTTTGACGACGTCTGTGGTCTAGTGGTTCGAGTACCGGACTGCTGATCACGAGGTCGTGGGTTCGATTCCCACAAGACACAAATATTTATGTGATGAACTTAAGTGATTGTGTTTGTCTGGGTGTTTCTTATATATTATAAGTATGTATTTACAAAAAAAAAGTATATAAGTATTATATCCATTGTCTAGTACCCATAGTACAACAAGCTCTGCTTAGTTTGGGACTAAATGGTGCTGTGTAAAAATGTCCCAGGATATTTATTATTTTACTTTGTTTTCTTTAAGGACTCAGTAACTGGAGTTAATCCGTGGTAATATGTACCGTATCGCCAAATATTCTGCTGTTAAGCAATAATATGCTAACATATTATTGTTCCGGTTTGAAGGGCAATGTAGCCAGTGACATTACTGAGCAAATGAGACTTAACAACTGAGGTGTCAAGATGAAAACGCGCGAGAGATACCGTGCTTCAAACATGAGTTTTTCTCACTAGACTCGCTAGCGACGCCGTAAATTATTTGTATGGAAAACTCTCGCAGCGCCTCTAGCGGTTACGTCAGGAACTAAAACCTGCTATGAGATTACAGCGTTTCGATGCGTAAAAAACCTATCGAAAGCCATTCGATAGAACTTATGGTTGTATTTATTATCATTTATTTGTCTATGAATAACCAACTTAGTAATTTATTATTATTTATTTATCTTGTTGCATTCTAGCATAGTACTGTCCGAATACAGCTTTGTAGAGTTACCTTAAACTTCTTGGTGCCTTTACACGAAACAGTGGTTAAGAATGACCACAGAGTTCTCCAGTAAATTCTGTTGCAACGTAACCTGCCTTGATAGCCTAGTATTCGTAAGGAAGACTATGTAAGAAGTCCTGTGTTCGATAATCTGGATGTGGACTGTGTTCCTAGATCGAGCTGGGTTCTTTTAATGAAGGAAAAAATGGACTGGCGGGCAGGATTGGAACCTGCATCTTTTGACGACGTCTGTGGTCTAGTGGTTCGAGTACCGGACTGCTGATCACGAGGTCGTGGGTTCGATTCCCACAAGACACAAGCATTTATGTGATGAACTTAGGTGTTTGTGTTTGTCTGGGTGTTTCTTATTATAATATATGTAAGTATTTACAAAAAAAAACGTATATAAGTATTGTATTCACTGTCTAGTACCCATAGTATAGGCTCTGCTTAGTTTGGGACTAGATGGTGCTGTGTAAAACGTCCCAAGATATTTATTTATTTTATCTTCTGGCTCAGTACACCATGACCGCCAAGCCACCGCGAGTCCTGCTCGCTAACTCGAAATCTTCCTTCACATTCTAAACTTTCATCTTAAGGTGATGTAGCGACATCTATTGTGAATGCTTCACAACCGACACGACTAACTTTACAGGTAGTTCAATGTCGTATAATGCCTCCTTACCTATAATAGGTAAAAAATACAAAAAAATTAAGCATTTTCCATGTTAAGATTACCAGGGGGGCTAGACAAAGTGCATTTTGACATTTGACAAACAAAATGTATGGAAATGACACAAGCTTTCGACAAATCGGGATGTCACTAATGTCATTACCATACATTTTGTTTCTATTCGGTGCGATTCGAATCTCAAATTGCAACTTGTTATTTTAATGCACGAGACGACGAGACGAGACGAGACGAGACGAGACTGTACTTTTCTTTCGCTAAAACAAAAAGTCAAAGCGTGTCTTGTATTCGAATGATCTACGACTTGGCATTCCAATAATCACATCACTGCTTTAAAATAACATAACATAAATAATTAATATCCCTGGACATTTTTACACAGCACCATCTAGTCCCAAACTAAGCAGAGCTTGTACTATGAGTACAGTTCGCGCCCAACTTATTGTCCGGGTTGAAGTTGGCATGAGCTAACTTTAACTCGGGTTAGAATTATTTAAAACGAGAGCCTATGACTTGAGCTTTCGTTTTTATTTATTACAATCTAATATATTTATTTCTCCGATTTTTACGGCCGGGTTAAAGTTAGCTCGTGTCAACTTCAACCCGGACAATAAGTTTGGCGAGAACTGTATTAGACAATGGATATAATACTTATTATACTTCTTCTGTAAATACATACTTATAATTATAATACACAAGAAACACCCAGACAAATATAAACACTTAAGTTTAAGCACAATAAATGTTTGTATCCTGTGGGTATGGAACCCCCGACCTCGTTACCAGCAGTCCGGTACTGGAACCACTAGACCACAGACGTCGTCAAATCCAATTCCGTTACTTAAATTTAAAAAAAAACTTTTTTTCTCCCCCTGAGCGCTTGTCACCGACATTGGGGGTCAAAAGGCGGACCCCGGGGCATGTTAGCATTTTTTTGTTAATTTTAAACTAAGCAGCAAATGTACCTTTGATGTGTTATTTAACTTTGTGATTTGAAAATTGTTTTAATATTCATTTAAAGCTTACTTTTTTTTCATTTCATGTCACTGCCTTATTGGTCTAGTTGTACGAAGTGTGACTGCTACGCTAAAGGTCCTGGGTTCGATCCCCGAGTCGAGCAAAGTGTTGTTTGGTTTTCTGTGAAATTCCCAATAGCAGCTCGGAGTCTATGCCCGGTTGATGCCAATAGACTCGACCTCTATTACATGGGAGCTAAACATACCGGTGAAATGTTGGTGTACATTAGTACGCCTCTGCCTACCCCTTCAGGGAATACAGGCGTGATGGTATGTTGTGTTATTTTTTTTATGTCTGAGCTCTAGTTGTTAAGACGACGCATTGAAGATTTGGGCGTCATGGATCTTAATATTTCTCAACCATTACAAAACATACGGATCTGATTTTTACATATGTCATTATTCAGAAACACGATTGGATAAACTTTACTGCAGAGAAAAAAATTTTGAAGACAGCTCTTCAAAAATATTAATAATAATTAATTTTTACCTCGTTACTACATCGAGCAAATCTGTGAGCCAACATGTTGCATCTGGCTGCCAACGCCCTGCGTTCACGTTCCATGTCAACCTGATCTCTGAGGTCCTCGGTGACATAATAACCCAAGTATTTAAATTGGGTGACCCTTTTTAATGGTCGTCCATTGAGCCATATGACGGGTTCATATAATAAACGTCTCCCGGGGGCTGCAAAGACCAGGTATTCACTTTTCTTGACATTATATACCAGGCCATGAGTCGCAGCATACCCTTCACAAATTTATGAAGAAACGGAAGGGATTTAAACCTTCAAATTTTCAGTATAGATAAGTTTCAACAGAGTCCGATTTCCGATTCATAGTTTGTCAATGCCTCGCCTTAAAGTAGCGGACCGTTGAGCTTGAGGTTGTAGTTTTCAATTCTCAGAGGACACAAATATTTATTTGATGAACATAACATTGAGTTCTAAGGAATTGTTTCAGATGATGCCAACGCTTATTTTCCACCATCACACCGCACGCCAACGACATGGCGACAGAGAGTTCATAGTCACAACCTAGAACCGATGTGGCCGCGTACGAAACGGTTTCAGAGGCATTCAAATTCAAATTCAAAATATTTTATTTCAATTAGACCATATAAATAGGTACTTTTGAAACGTTAAATTAGTTGCACGGTTCCAATAAAAGTGGATCTTATGGAGAAGAGCCGGCAAGAAACTCCATAGATACTCCTTAAAAACTACTACTTAAAAAAATATGTGTGGTAACAGTAACAATTGTTGTGAATAGTAATGAGGATGATGCAACTAGATGTGTAGTTGCAGAGATTAAAGAGTAGGTAAGTATTACAATTGAAATTCCTTCCTCCATTTCCTTCCTCGTACGCGTAGGTTGTGGAATGAACTCCATGCGGAGGTTTTCCCTGGAGACTACAGCATGGGGTTCTTCAAAAAAGGAGTTTAGAGGTTTTTAGAGCGGCAACGCCTTAGTGTCGGTGTTGTAAACGTCCATAGGCTGCGGTAAGCGTCTACCATCAAACGGGACGCATGCTTGTTTACCAACTGGTGGTAAAAACATATGCTACCTTACATTGCAGCATTGTGTCAAGCACATATAATATTCAACCATTAAACTGTCCCACTGCTGGGCACGGGTCTCCTCTCAGTATGAGAGGGATTAGGCTATAGTCCACCACGCTAGCCTAATGCGGGTTGGCAGACTTCACATGCCGTCGAGAAAATCTCTTAGGCATGCAGGTTTCCTCACGATATTTTCCTTCACCGTTAAAGCGAGTGATAATTACGCACATGATTTCGAAAAGTCAGAGGTGCGTGCCTTGGATTCGTACTCGCGACCTTTGACTTGGCAGTCCAGTGGTCATACCCCTAGGCTATCACCGCTTATCAAGCACATTTAGATAAATTCTACTATATTAATTTGACTTTAAAAGAGACATGCCAGGCTAACATGCGCGCCACGACAAAATTTTGTCTAATCTTTTGTCTCGCTCTTTCTCGTGCGAAAACGAAACAAAAGCACGACATAAGCGTCGACAAAATGTTCTCGCGGCGTGCATGTTAGCCCGGCTGGATTCACCGAGTTTGTTTCGGTGTTTCTTCTCAGAGGTAGTAAGTTAGGAAATACCAGCGCCATTTTGTTTAAAAAAAATTATACATTTACTTATAAAAGTGTCTTTAAAAGATCTATCATTTATCATTTACTGCTTTTTCGACGTCTGCGGTCTAGCGGTTCGAGTATCTACTATTGAGAATTTCGTAGAACTCATTATCACTTTGATGGCACTTTAAAGGCACTTTGATGAAATTAGTCAAAGTAGAAACATAAAAAAAAAAAAAGAAATAAAGACTTAATAACTTCTCTGTATATGTCTCTACTTTCCGTAGGAGATACCGACACTATTAGGAGCGTTTCCTGTACAACTTTATTACAATTAATTAATTGTTATAAATAAATAATTAGGTTAAAGGGATAGATATTCAATTTATAGAGAAGCTACGACAGACTACTACGACGTAGCAATGACTACGAGATCGTAGCAACAACCGTAGCAATGACTACGAGATCGTAGCAATGACTACGAGATCGTAGCAATGACCGTAGCAATGACTACGAGGTCATAGCAATGACTACGACGTCGTAGCAATGCCTACGGCGCCGTAGCAAAGACTACGAGATCGTAGCAACAACCGTAGCAATGACTACGAGATCGTAGCAACAACCGTAGCAATGACCGTAGCAATGAATACGAGATCGTAGCAATGACCGTAGCAATGACTACGAGATCGTAGTAATAACTGTAGCAATGACTACGAGATCGTAGCAATAACCGTAGCATTGACTACTACGATATCTCGTAGACATAGGGCCGCACTCAGAAACGTCACTTAACCTAATGAATCATTAGCTAATGACACCCAGTATATCTTAGTACACTGACAACAAACTCTAATATGGAATAATAGGTCAAGATATAGTAGCCACTGTTTGTTAACGATTCATTAACGTTAAGTGACGTCTCTGAGTTGGGGTGATAAATTATTATAGTAGATAAAATATCATCATTTTGTCGGCATGAGTTCAATATACCGTACCTTCTCCATAGGTAGACAATCCATGCAGATTTTCCGCTTAAAAATAATACTCTTGACTGCTATTTAACCTCTAAGCAGATCTGAAGTCACATCCGCTGGGCAAACGCCGCTTTATGCCCAACAGTGAACTGCTGAATTGAGTTAAAATACCAACGAATTTAATACTATTACTGCTTATACCGTTTTCGGTAATAAAACCGTTGCAAGTGTTTCTCAAAGATTTCATCGGTTTCATTTAATTAAATAAATATTCTTGGAATATTTTACTTAGAACCACCTAGTCCCAAACCAAGCAGAGCTTGTATTATGGGTACTAGACAATTGATTACCTATAGTCTCCGCGGAACTAGTTGGCCGCGCCTTAGGTATGTGAGCGGCGAGACGGACGGGCGGGGTCGCCTGTGCGCGGTGGAACGGAGGGGCGAGGTCGCTTGTTGTGTTCACAGTACCCTAAGGCTCGACCGAGGTCTCGTTCTCGTTCTCAGTCTCGGAATTCTCGGCTACATATCCAACCGAGAAATTTGTCTCGGTTCTCGGCTAGTAAAATTATAGCCGAGATTCTCGGTCATGACCGAGATTGTAACTTTGTTCGGATCGGCATTAAAATTTTCGATAATTTAATGTTGATAATGTAATTCGAGATTTTAATGTCGATTGGTGTAATAAGTCGTGAGAGAGCTGTTTCTCGTGAGACGACATGGGCATCTTGACGACGTCTGTGGTCTAGTGGTTCGAGTACCGGACTGCTGATCACGAGGTCGTGGGTTCGATTCCCACAAGACACAAACATTTATGTGATGAACTTAGGTGTTTGTGTTTGTCTGGGTGTTTCTTATATATTATAAGTATATATTTACAAAAAAAGTATATAAGTATTATATCCATTGTCTAGTACCCATAGTACAAGCTCTGCTTAGTTTGGGACTAGAAGGTGCTGTGTAAAAAAAAAATGTCCCGAGATATTATTATTATTATTATCTCATCAAACATGGCTGCAACAAATTAATCCAACCTATGGGCAGCTCATGATTCCATAGAGTTGGAAGACGAGCCGACTTATGACGAATACAGTTCAAGCTCTGTGATCGAAATAGCGCTAGAAAGCTTTCTTAGAGAGCCAAGATTGCAAAGAAATGCTAATATATTTAAGTATTGGTTTTCGTCACCTTATAGGGTGCTTAGGCCTGCAGCAAATAAGTTTTTATCTGCGCCGCCTACTAGCGAAGCAAGTGAACAACTGTTTAGCAAAGCTGGACAATTATATAACGAGAGGCGACACTCTTTGAAGGGCGAAAATACCGAAAAATTGCTTTTTTTATGTTATAATATCATGTTATTTAACTATGATTATTAAAACAGTTAATTTTTGTTAAACAGTTAGTACAGTATTAAAAAATAACAGCATTTAAATGTTTTTTTCGCGCTTTGTCGTTTCTCGGTCTCGGCCGAGATATTATTTTATTCTCGGTCTCGGTCTCGGCCTCGGCCGAGAACGAAAAACCCATCTCGATCGAGCCTTACAGTAACCCGCCGCCTCACCCCCGTCCCTACCCAAGGCGTGGCCAACAGACTTTCCGCGCGGACTATAAAGGAAAACATCGTGAGGAAACACAAACACTTTTCATCATATAAATATTTTTGTCATGTGCGAATCGAACTCACAGCCTCATGACCAGCAGTCCGGTACTTAAACCACTACCCTACAGTAAACAGCAAAGTTCTATTTAAAAAAAAACAATTTGAAATGAAATGAAATGAAATGATATTTATTTCTGTAAGTAGATCCTTTAAAGACACTTTTACAAGTCATTTTTTTTTATGCTAGATGTCGCCGGTATTTACTAACTGACGACCTCTGAGAAGAAACGCCGAAACAAACTCAGAGAATCATGGTCTCTTTTAAAGTCCAGACAAACGTAGTAAATAACGGATATGCGAGTTAAACATTTAAACCGACTTTCAGAAAGCACTGTCCTTCTTACCCTGTATATTTTGTTCTTCTGAACTTCTTCGTTGGTCTAGTGGTCTCAACCGCGAATAATAATAGTAATGGTATGACTTTGATTTTCAAAACAATATAAATTAAATCACCGCTATACTACTAATATTATTTAATTTGCTCACTGTTGAGAACCGCATGCTTTGCGAAGCCAAAATTCGCTTTAACATCGCTACCCTTCAAGTGCGAGCGAGACGGAAGATATACAAGTGCGAAAGAGAGCGGCATACAGATGTAAGCTACGCCCAATCAATGCACACAGGCTTTCTAGTCTGCAAGATAGTGTTTCGCTTACCGGATCCGTAAACGGTACTGTCGTTGTCGAAAAAAAAAATATAAATAAAATATCCAAAAAAAAATACAATAAAAAACATAAATTGTCAAATTAAAACGTCAATAACCAAGGAAAAATAGCGGATTTGAATTCGGAACACGTTTTCGATGAGAAATCGAGGATTCAAAATTCGAACGCGTAACAAAAGACCGCGTTGAATTGTGGCTTTTTTTTTAAATCGTGTAAAAAAAATCGTGGCAAAGGCCACAGTTTTTGTGGAGCCTTGTGGTTATTGTAAAAAAAATATTGTGCGGTTTGTTTTTTTATCTGGGCGGTTCGTCGATCGAGGTCCTTTGTTCCTGATGCATCGGACGCAATGCTAAAAGGTAATATGTTGTATCAATTTTACTTCCATTCGCCATCTTGGATTTGCGCTACTGTGTGTATTTTTCAGGACTTTGCGAATATATCCTTATTACTACATCCTTTTTAGGATATTTGCGACTAAAACACTAAGGATTCGATTAGAAATATGCTAGACATAATATATTTTAGATGTAAGTGTATTTTCTATGAATAATTATTGTTTTTTAAATGCGGTTCTTGCATTATTGCGTTATTAAATTAAACCTTTTTTGTTAAATTTTAATGTAACGTAGAAATATGCAGTTTCTTTGTTCTTTATATTCCCTAGTTATTTATTTTTTGTTAAATGTGTATTCTACTATTGAAATGGGCAATATTTGTATGTAATATATTTATTTGTAATCAAGTTCTCGAAATAAGCTATAATTATTTCAATGAAAGTTGCATTATAGGCATTTACGGTCGCGAAAAATAGGTCTAGCTAATTTTAATATCCGGGAAAATGTGTCTTCTCCATATTTTCACGCAAGAAGATCTGGAAACATTCGTTTTCTCTATATTCACCTGCAGAGATCGATTGGCCAGGTTCTATATCATTATCAACCTCTTAGCCTTTTCCCAACCATGTTGGGGTCGGCTTCCAGTCTAACCAGATGCGGCTGAATATCAGTATTTTACACGAAGCGACTAGGACAGGTACAGTTCTCGCCAATCTTATTGTGCAGCTTGAAGTTGGCACGAGCTAACTTCAACACGGCCGTAAAAATCGGAGAGAGAAAAATATAGGACTGTAATTAATGTTAATGGCAATATTTATTTATTTATTATTGATTATATTTGTAAGAAAGGTACTTGATACAGCTAAGGAAATAATACAGTGTCCCAGAAACCTGTGTAAACAGTTTGACTGAGGAATCAGAAGCACATAGTTACTACATAGAGAGAGAAAAATATAGGACTGTAATAAATAAAAACAAAAGCTCAAGTCGTAGACTGTCATTTAAAATCATTTTAATCCAATATTTTTCGCTCTCCGAATTTAACGGCCGGGTTGAAGTTAGCTCGTGCCAACTTCAAGCCGGACAATAAGTTTGGCGAGAAGTGTACCTACTACATGAATGAATATTTTTTATAAAATATTCAACCCATATACTGTTCCATTGCTGGGCACGGGTCTCCTCTCAGTATGAAAGGGATTAGGCTATAGTCCACCACGCTAGCCTAATGCGGGTTGGCATGCTTCACACGCCGTCGAGAAAATCTCTCAGGCATGCAGGTTTCCTCACGATGTTTTCCTTCACCGTTAAAGCGAGTGATAATTGCGCACATGATTTCGAAAAGTCAGAGGTGCGTGCCTTGGATTCGAACTCAAGACCTTTGACTTGGTAGTCCAGTGGTCATACCCCTAGGCTATCACTGCTAGGCTAGCTATCACACATAAATGGATAATAAATGATAATTTGAAAAGAAAAATTATACACCTTAAAATGATTTTCCAAATCAGCCCGCATATTATACATAGCGCATAAAGATCACCATTTTGTTTTTGTTTTTTTTATTTCATATACCCAGTGACACTCGTCATCAAGATGAATCCAACGACGTATCATTTATCTAAATCGGTTTGAGCCGTTAAGTAGTTACGAGAGGACATATGAATGGACGAACATACACGTCAAACACATTCAATTCAATTCTTTATTGCATTCCATAATGTATAAAGTTGTTGGTTAGTTACAGTAAGTGTCGATTATGGACCCTGTCGGGCACAGCAGTCTTATTAAAGTAGAAGAGAGGAGGAGCGTTTCTTATACTTTCATCTTTACCCTCCTTCAACAGTCGGGTAAAAAGACATGTTGGAGAAATTATTAACAACAGACTCAGAAAATGTTATTTTTTATTACATTAATATTACATAGTATACAACAAAATCTCTTTGTTGGCTTAGATCTTTAAACTGCGCAACAGATTTTAATGCAATTTTCAGCAATAGACAGAGTGATTTGAAAGTAAGATTTATATATAGTATACATGCATGTTTTAAATAGAGAAGAGTCAAGTCTACCTTGAATCCATGTGAAGCCGGGGCACGTCGGTAATTGAATACAAATTCAGCGTTGAAGCGTTTTTGTCACGTCAATCGCAAAAAGTATTCGTTTCAACAATGCATTCAGTTACTTGCGTATTTTAATACTATGTAAGTAGGTATATAAAACAGGTATATAAATGATAGCCTAGGCATGACTGCCAAATCGTAGATCTTGAGTTCGAATCCAAGGCCTCCAACTTTTCGAAATCATGTGCGTAATTATCACTCGCTTTAACGGTGAAGGAAAACATCGTGAGGAAACCTGCATGCCTGCTAACCCGCATTAGGCTAGCGTGGTGGACTATAGCCTAATCCGTCTCATACTGAGAGGAGACCCGTGCCCAGCAGTGGGACCGTATATGAGTTGATGATGAAGTACTGAAGGTCAATTTTGACAAAGCCAAAGCTAATTATAGTGGTTGGGTTAGCCCGGTGCCGTGAGTATCCACGTTTAACCTAATCATAATTTGTCATCGACCCGTTTCAAAGAAAGAAAGAAAAACACATTTATTCAGACACACAACATCCGACAAACACATAGATATAGTTACCAACAAAAAGGCACTATTATATAAATAAATAAATAAATGATATATATTCAGAGAAACATTAAATTTACAAAAATACAATATAAATCTTAGGAATTATAAAAGTACAACAATATTTGGAGCCTGTACTAGGATAAACTTGTGTCACAGGCGACATAAGTGCTAAGTGCAGGCGAAATATGCTGTCGGCATGCTTGCCCCGAATGGGTTGCCAGCACAGCATTATGCTGGGGGTATTTATTACCCAGCGCTGGTATTCAGCTGGCACCCTAGCAGTGACACACGGACACAGATACCATTGATAAATATAATTAGCGTCCCACTGCTGGGCACGGGTCTCCTCTCAGTATGAGAGGGATTAGGCTATATTGGCAGACATAAGTCATAATCAACCTTAATTGCGAAAACCGAACTCAATTTAAGCTTTTTTTAAAGCAAATACATAAAAGGAAAATACACACAGCCAAACACAGAGATCCCATATCAAAATAAAATAAAAAACACGTCAACAAGACTCCTTTGTACAAAAAATTGTTTATTAATTTCGGGATAACAATCCAATTTTTTTAATCTCTTGTTTTAAATGAAAACATTTCATAGAAGATAATAATGAACGAAGAATTATCTTTTTATATTCGGTTATATTGTTTTAACTAGCTTTTCGCCAGCGGCTATGCCCGTGTATTTCTTATAATATATATTATAGCCTATTTTCAACCGACTTCAAAACAGGAGGAGGTTCTCAATTCGACTGTATTCTTTTTTAACCCCCGACGCAAAAACGACGGGGTGTTATAAGTTTAACGTGTCTGTGTGTGTGTGTGTGTGTGTGTGTGTGTGTGTGTGTGGGTGTGTGTGTGTGTGTGTGTGTGTGTGTCTGTGGCATGGAAGCTCCCCAACGGATGAACCGATTTTGATTTTGATTTTTTATTTGTAAGGTGATTTAGTCGGGAGTGTTCTTAGCTATGTTTGATGAAAATCGGTCCAAGATGGCCGCCGCCATAGAATAGCGAATTAGATATTTTTTCACTCCTCCTTCAATATGGGTATCTAATGAAGGGGCTTAACTAGGAGAATACTATACACTATGAAAAATTTCAATTCCAAGATGGCCGCCACCACAAAATTACAAATAACATTTCATGGGGGGTTTTCTAAATTTTTAATTTTTATGTTTGTTACCTCATATCTTTTGACTGGGTGAACCGATTTTTATGATTCTTTTTTTATTCGAAAGCTGTGCTTACAGATAGGTCCCATAAACACTAAAACTTTTAAAATAAATTATTTTTAAACAAAAAACAAACCGCCTCCAAAAAATAACTAAAAAGCATAAAACAACATATTTACATTATGGTTTCTAACTAATTTGGAGGCGGTGCCAAACTACTAATTTAATTTAAATATGACTTTCGTTGATTGTCTGTTTGGCACCGACTCAAAATTAGTCAGAAATCATAATGTAAATATGTTATTTTATGCTTTTTAGTTCTTTTTTGTTTAAAAATAATTTTACTCGGTGAAGATGTAGCTTTCTAATAATATAATAATAATAAGCAACCCATATACTGTCCCACTGCTGGGCCCGGGTCTCCTCTCAGTATGAGAGGGATTAAGCTATAGTCCACCACGCTAGCCTAATGCGGGTTGTCAGACTTCACATGCCGTCGAGAATATCTCTCAGGCATGCAGGTTCCCTCACGATGTTTTTCTTCACCGTTTCTAATATTGCATTATTAGAAATTCAGCTTTCTGATAGTGTAAGAATTTTTCAAATCGGTCCTCTAGTTTTGGAGCCTTTTAAATACAAACAAACAAATCTTTCCTCTTTATAACCTTACTTCTTACTAATATAATTAACTAGCTGTCCCGGCAGACCTTGTTCTGCCCCTTCTGCCCCGTTAGAATTATCTTTGGTATGCCTTTAAGTTGATTAGAGGTTGCATATCATTTCTATTTCTTCCTAACGTTGTTCTGTTTTGATTGACGTCGAATGTTTGACAGTCAAAGTGGCTAAATGGGGAAAGAAAATTGTTATTTTCCCCTTTTTCCTCGTATTTTTTAGGTTATTTCTCTCCATAAGAACCTTCCTCAGACTTCATCAAACACAACAAAAAAGAAATCAGCCAAATCGGTTCAGCGGTTCTCGAGTTTTGCGCTTAGCAACACATTTAGCGATTCATTTTTATATATAAGAAGAAGAAGAAGATGTGAAAGTTTGTGAGGATGGATAGATGGATGGATGATGTTTGTTACTCGTTCACGCAAAAACTACCGAACGGATCTGGATGAAATTTGGCACAGAGATAGATTATAGTCTGGAATAGCACATAGGCTACTTTTTATCCCGGTAAAATGTATGGTTCCCGTGGGATAGCGGGCGAAGCCGCTGGCGGAAAGCCAGTATTAGTATAGATTGATATTGGAAAGATATGAAATTTTTAACAAACATATCATCACGCCTGTATTCCCTGAAGGGGTAGGCAGAGGCGTACTAATGTACCCCACATTTCGCCGGTATGTTTAGGTCCCATGTAATAGGGGGCGAGCCTATTGCCATTATCCGGGCACAAATCCAGACTCCGAGCTGCTACTGGGAATTTCACAGAAAACCCAACAACACTTTGCTCGACCCGGGGATCGAACCCAGGACCTCTAGCTTAGCAGTCGCGCTTGGGACCACTAGACCAACGAGGCAGCCATGCAAGGTGAAATTTTTAGTAGAAGAAAAATACTATGTCAGACAGGTTTTGAAGCTGTGTTCCTCTGGAGCAGTGATAGCTCAGGTATTGACCACTGGACTGCCAAGTCGGAGGTCTCGAGGTCGAGTCATAGTTGCGTACCTTAAATTGATATTAAACGTCATGCTCGTGAACGAGCGCTGTCTGTCGGGGCTGGTCGGCTCTTACTGCTATGGCTATCTTTTGAATTCTAAATCTCTGCATCTACACATCTAGCTGCATCATCCTCGTTACTATTCACAACAATTGTTACTGTTACCACACATATTTTTTTAAAAGAGTAAGAAGTATCTATGGAGTCTCTTGCCGGCTCTTCTCCATAAGAATGACTTTTCTTGGAACCGTGCAACTAGTTTAATAATAATAATAATAATAAATTCTTTATTGTCTTCAACAAATAAAACAGTTACTATTTAGGTACAATTACAAGCAACTTAAAAACAAAACATTTTATTTGTGGGAGACTGGTGCCTAAACTAAGCCGAAGCCTGTATTTTAGGACACCAGGTCCCCACCAAGCTTCGTAGTAGTAGTAGCTTTTATAGGTTAAGATGTTAGTCACCTTAAGATGTTTGACGTTAAGTCCAAAATTGAATGAGAAAATTTGACATAAACAATCGATTTTCTAAAAGAAAAAATTCAGAATAGTGACATGATAGATAGGGAGTGTACCTATGCGTGTGTGAATATTGTAATAGTGTGCGTAGTAATGTTTCAAAAGTGCCTATTTATACTAATTGAAATAAAAATATTTATGTGATGAATATAAATGTATGTTTGTCTGGGTGTTTCTTATGTATTATAAGTACGTATTTACAATAAAAAAGTATAAAAGTATTATATCTATTGTCTAGTACCCATAGTACAAGCTCTGCTTAGTTTGGGACTAAATGGTGCTGTGTAAAATGTCCCAGATAATTTATTTATTTAATTATATGTGTCTGAGAGAGACACGTAGGCTATCACCTGCCTACCTACATTATATATGCATACAAAACTCTCTGCTTACCTCTAAAACATGGCGTCGTGTGGTGAACACTTTAGCGTGTAGCCACGGCCATTAAAAAATTAGGTCAGAGCGCATTAGTATCAGGAAAGGCTTTGTTTAGCTTGTGGACGATACAGAGTACGCAAACACAGAGGTATGACGTTTGCGAATAGGGCATTTGACTCTATAAAAAAAACTTAAAAAATCTACCAATTCCCACAGAACACAAATATTTATGTGATGATAACTGTTAAAGTGTTTGTGTTTGTCTGGGTTTTTCTTGTGTATTATAGTTAAGTTATATTTACAAAAGTATATATGTATTATATCTATCGTCTAGTTGCCATAGCACAGAATGGCCACTCCCTAACGTCAGATACCTCAGGTCCCCCGCATTCTGCCAGTGTTCTTGCCGGACGTACTGCCAACAAACCCTACGCACTCTCACGCAAACATTTGCATTTGCACGTGTACAAACGTAATTTTGACAAGTTTGACATTTGGTATTGTTGTGTGCAGCGGTATCGGAAAGTTTGTATGGAGTGTTTGTATGGTGTGGCCATAGCATAAACTCTACTTAGTTTGGGACTAGATAAGGTGCTAGATAAGATAGGGTGCTGTGTAAAAATGACCCAAAATTTTCAAATTATACAAATAAGCAATAAGCATTAGGAGAATGTTGGTTTTAGAACGAAATTAATTTCATTAATCACATTTTTAATCTGTCTGTTTTTTATGCGAAACATTCCAAAACATTAGCCGCCATGTTATTACGTCATACGGCTATGTAAACTGCAAAGTGTTCAGTGTCAACTGATCTGGGAGGCTAGACAAGTTGCATTTTGACATTCGAATCGACAAACAAAATGTATGGAAATGACACAAGCTTTCGACAAATCGGGCTGTCACTAATGTCAAGATATGAAAAAAAATATAACGTACGCGACTAACATCGCGGCTAGTTGTAATATATAATATATTGTAATATTTGCGGATATTTGTGACTCTGAATATCATCGCTATTTATTCCTAAGATATATTGAAGTGCTCATTTTATATTCAACTCGCGATTCAACAAGAAATGTTAGAGTAAAAGTATGAAAAAAATGAGTTATGTAAAAGAGCAGATTGTGGTTGATTATCATATAAGAGTACACGACTCTTTTATGATAATCACATAAAAGACTTAATTTAAAAGGCTTGGTGTAAGTTTTTTTTATACTATTAAGGTGGCAAACAAGCATTCGGCCCGCCTGATAGTAAGCGGTTACCGTAGCCTCTAGATTCTTGCAACACCAGGGGGGCTAGACAAGTTGCATTTTGACATTCGAATCGACAAACAAAATGTATGTAAATGACATTAGTGACAGCCCGATTTGTCGATTTGTGTCATTTCAATGCAACTTGTCTAGCCCCCCAGGGGTGTCACTCAAGCGTTGCCGACAGTCTTAGAGGTTTATGAAGGATTCACTGCACTGACAGTTTAAGAGTAATTTCCTCTTGCTGCCAGCGCAGCGTATCCTTATTAGGAGCTTTGGCAACCTAACTCACTGCAGGAACACAACACAATAAAGTGTGTTATTCGGCTGCAGATTTCTGTAAGGTACTTTCCCAGATGGGCTGCTCCTGGTTTGAGCCAAAAATGGCTGTGCTAATTTGGAAAATATGCAAAATGGAAAAAATGCAATGATAGCCTAGGAACTGATGGCTGCTGAGGCAGAAAAGTTCTCGAGTGGAGACCACGCACCGGAAAGCGCAGCGTAGGACGGCGTTCTAAAGATATGGGCGGATTAACTGATAAAGGTCGCTGGAAGTCGTTGGATGGTGGAGGTGGCATATAACCGGTCTGTTCGATTATTTTAATACCCATAACGCCATCTATAGGCGTCTTGACTAAACAAAGTAAATATAGTTCTAAGTACAACCACAACCCACTAGATGTCATTATATTGTATTGTAGATCTTGTCGATAACAGTAGATAAAACAGTGACGCAAGATGGCTATTCCTTTATACTCATTATATTTTGTGAAGCATCATCCACCACGTCGTTTTATTTCCCGAAACACGGTCCTTGTGGAACTCTATGGGGGAGGTCTTTGTTCAACAGTGGACCTTTGCAGGCTGATATGATGATGATGATAGCCTAAAGGTATGACCACAGGACTGCAAAATCGTATATCTCGAGTTCAAGGCACGCACCTCTGACTTTTCGGAATCATGTGCGTGTTAATATTAACTATCGCTCGCTTATAAGTGTGAAGGAAAACATCGTGAGGGGATCTGCATGCTTGAGAGATTTTCTAAGCGGCATGTGTAGTCTGCCAACCCGCACTAGGCCGCGTGGTGGACTATAGCCTAATCCCTCTCATACTGAGAGGAGACCCGTGCCCAGCAGTGGGACAGTATATGGGTTGCTAATTATTATTATATTATTAGAAAGCTACATCTTCACCGAGTAAAATTAGCCAAACAGAATTTCTTGAAAGATTTTCTAAGCGGCATGTGAAGTCTGCCAACCCGCACTAGGCTGCGTGGTGGACTATAGCCTAATCCCTCTCATACTGAGAGGAGACCCGTGCCCAGCAGTGGCACAGTATATGGGTTGCTAATTATTATTATATTATTAGAAAGCTACATCTTCACCGAGTAAAATTAGCCAAACAGAATTTCTTGAAAGATTTTCTAAGCGGCATGTGTAGTCTGCCAACCCACACTAGGCTGCGTGGTGGACTATAGCCTAATCCCTCTCATACTGAGAGGTTGGTCCCAGTTTGTTGACTGGTCATCAGAAGAATAAAAAGCCTGAGAACCAGTCTTTCCTTCGAATATCGGTGTTACCCAGAAATTGAGTTGCGGAGGTCTGATGGCAGTCGCTTCATGTATAACTAACCTAACCTAAATTAAAAATTTAGAAAACCCCCGACACGAAATTTAGTTTGTCATTTTGTGGTGGCGGCCATCTTGGATTTGAAATTTATCATAGTGTATATTATTTTCCTAGTTAAGCCCTTTCATTTGATACCCATATTGAGGGAGGTGTGAAAAAATATGTAATTCGCTATTTTGTGGCGGCGGCCATCTTGGACCGATTTTCATCAAACATAGCTAAGAACACTCCCGACTAATTCACCTTTCAAATAAAAAAACCATAATCGACCAATGGTCGGGGGTTAAAAATACTGGTATTAGGCCGCATCTGGTTAAACTGGAAACCCCAACATGGTTGGGGAAAAGGCTAGGAATACGAAAATCTTCCCACGAGCAACAAAGCTTGACTGGCAACAAAGCAAACTGAGGAACAAAGCCCCACCAAATTTCGTTTGTTTATTCAAATGAAAACCTTAAAAACTTTGCTATGAAGTTTTTAAAAAAGTTTTTTGAATTAATAATTTTTGGCGGTGCGAAGTAAAGATGGGGTGTATAAAATCCCCCTTCCCTTACGAGGGTTTTATACACTTCAACTCATTCAAGTTTGAATTTCTAAATCTGTGTGCTTTAATCTATCAAAGGAGGATATATATATTTTTTCTGCACTGAAGAGCAAATTGACATTTAAATATTACTACACACACACACACACACATACACACGCACACACACACAGACACCAAAATCATACACAAACCACCCATCTAGTTCACTCCCAAGCACATAAACCTTCATTTTTTTAAGGCCCAGGCACAATGCCCCGATGTCCTCGACTTAAAATGCTTTCAAGTTTTTTTTTAATGAAGGAAAAAATCGGCTGGCGAGCAGGATTCGAACCTGCGTCTTCTGGTTCGGTACACAAGACGCTTTAACCGCTAAGCTATCGCGAGCCCCAAATCGGCTGGCGAGCAGGATCCTGCTCCAGGAGGAATCCTGTTCGCCAGCCGATTTTTTCCTTCATTAAAAATAACTTGTAATCTTAGCATGGAAAATGCTTAAAAAAATACATAAAGATTGCTTTTAAGATATTGAAAAATAAATTAATAATAATTATTATTATTGTTATAAATCCCTTTTATCAGTCGCTGTTCATCCATTCTCTCAGCATGCCAATAATGTTAATAATTTTACTTAACTATCGCAAATAGATTTCGTATAACCAAAAGTGGATTGACTTACTCGTTGGCGCCAAATCGTCCGCCATTTTGCTGGCAACCCGCCATTTTCTAGTTTATCTGTCAAAAGTAATTCACTTTTTCAATACTCGGGTGTCAGTCGAGCCAGTTATATTCCTAAAAAGTTCTTTGTATTTTAATTTTTGACGAAAAAAAATTTTCGATAAGTGTTTTATGACTCGTGATTCGAGTATTGGGCTGCTGATCACAAGGTTTCGGGTTCGATTCTCACAACACATCAATATTTATTTGATGAACATAAACGTTTTTATACTTCTGGGTGTTTATTGTGTATTTTATAATTATGTATTTACAAAAAAAAACATAAATAAGTATTCTGTGACATTTTACACAGCACCATCTAGTCCCAAACTAAGCAGAGCTTGTACTATGGGTACTAGACAATGGATACAATATTTAAATATTTTTTCTAAATACATACCTAACATATAGAAGAAACACCCAGACAAACACTAAGTCCATCACATAAATATTTGTGTCATGTGGTCATCGAACCTACGACCTCGTGATCAGCAGTCCGGTACTCGAACCACTAGACTTTGAGCCACAAGAACCACAAGATTTGGTACTTCATGTTATATCACTGAAAACACAGTATATATTCAAAATTGAAAAGCAATTTCGCTTAACTTGCAATATTGGAACATTTGCTCCAAAAAATTTCAATATAACGCGCTTCTCTATATTTCAACTGACCTAAATCTTATATTCAAAACCGCCGAACAAATACTATTGTGTAATATTGTGAGTATTTATCTCTAACGGCTCGGCTACATAGTATCGCCTTACCTGCGCAAACTGGTTTCTGCAGTCTTGACTGAACAATAACTGATAACTAAAAATCTAATTAATTAATTAATGAAACAAAAAACCCGTCTGCGTAAAAAGTACTTACTAAAAACCTAAAAACAAGGTCTGTAATGTTGGAAAATGTATATTTTTTATTCTTAGTACATTTTCACACAGAACCATCTAGTCCCAAACTAAGCAGAGCTTGTACTATGGGTACTAGACAATGGATATAATACTTATATACTTTTTTTTGTAAATACATACTTATAATACATAAGAAACACCCAGACAAACACAACACTTAAGTTCATGTTTCATAAATGTTTGTTCCCTGTGGGAATGGAACCCACGACCTCGTGATCAGCAGTTCGGTACTCGAACCAATAGACCACAGACGTCGTCAAACGTCGTATTGCAGGCGGGACAAGCAAAGAAACAATTTTGTTTATAATTTAGATTAAACGAATAGCTTGTCCCGCCTGGAATACATTGTCATACATACAGCTTGTTTTTACCCGGCTGCCAAAGGAGGGTAATGTATTTGACACGTATGTATGTATTTAGATTTTTAGTAATTAATTAGTACTTTGACGCAGTCGGGTTTTTTGTTTCATTTAATAATTGATTTTATTTCCCACTTTTTTATTTGTAAATCATCATAGAATCACTCGATAGACTCTAAATGATCATTTGAAATGAAAAATGATACACCTAAATATTACTTTCAAAATCAGCATGCAAATGAAAGCGCGAAAGACCATGGACGCTGTAAAGGGTCCGAAACGTCGGGATTAAAATAATATCAATATAACGCGATAAAATCCGTAAAAAGTAGTTTTATTTCAATGTCTAGTATTTGCGTAACTGTCAGAAATAACTAATGTAGGTTGGCAGACTTCACACACCATCGAGAAAATCTCTCAGGCATACAGGTTTCCTCACGATGTTTTCCTTCACCGTTAAAGCGAGTGATAATTACGCACATGATTTCGAAAAGAGGTTTGACTTGGCCGTCCTATTGTCATACCCCTAGATTATCACTGCTATTTCATACCATCATGCCTGTATTCTCCGTAGGGTAGGCAGAAGTGTAGTAATATACACAATACACTCACAATTCTCCAGTATGTTTAGGTCCTATGTAATAGGGAGCCTATTGCCACCAACTGGGCACAAATCCAGACTCCGAGCTGCTACTGTCAATTTCACAGTAAAACCCAACAACTCTTTGCTCGACTAGGGATTCGAACCTAGGACGTCTAGTGTAGCCTTCGCGCTTGGGACCTATAGAACAAACGAGGTAACATGCTTACCTTCACGGCAATATAAGCGTGATTGTATTTCAAATGAAACAAACAAATACGAAAGACATATTTTTCTTAACTGTTATAAGCATTCAAATAAGTTTGTGTAACCTTCTGGCTACTTGCCAAACACCTGTGTATGGAAACGACTGTGTATTATAAGCATTTGAGGGGTTGTGTTTACAAAGTATTACATGCTAGATACGAGTATAGATGCAAGACACGAACCTCTGGCTTTGAGTTCATATAAAATTAGCTTTCCGCCAGCGCCTTCGCTCGCGTCGTCCTGATAACTTTTCCCATGTTTTCGCAACATTTTTCACTGCTACTCCGCTCCTATTAGTCGTAGCGTGATGGTATATAGCCTATATAGCCTATCCCGATAAATGCGCTATGTCACACTGAAAGAATATTGACACTTTTGAGCGCGCAGTGTATTGCTAATAATCTAAATTAATAATTTAGAAAACCCCCGACACGAAAAGTAATTTGCTATTTTGTGGTGGCGGCCATCTTGGATTTGAAATTTCTCATAGTGCATAGTATTCTACTAGTCAAGCCCTTTCATTTGATACCCATATTGAGGGAGTTGTGAAAAAATATGTAATCCGCTATTTTGTGGCGGCGGCCATCTTGGACCGATTTTCATCAAACATAGCTAAGAACATTCCCGACTAATCCGAATAATTTTCTTCTTGTCTGTAAGATCAAAAGGTCGCCGCTACAAAGGGCGGTGCGTTCAAAGAGAAATTTGTTGTAAACTGACAGAATAAGCTACACTGTTTTTGTAGGTTTCTAAGTTCCTGTAATGTTGTCAGAATTGTGTCATTAATTAGAATAACATAATTGCAGGGTGCTGAAGAAATGGTTAATAGATAATAGTTTCAATTCAAAAGGTATATTTCTAAAAAAAATATCGTGTAAGTCCTATCATTTTAGAAATGCATTGTAGATTGATGACTAAGTATTCTTGTTGGCGACTGGCTGGGGGCCTAGACAAGTTGCATTTTGACATTCGAATCGACAAAAAAAATGTATGGAAATGACATTAGTGACAGCCCGATTTGCTGCTGACTCAATAGTAAGGAATAATAAAATCAATAATTAATAGGTTATAGTAACAAAAAAAAATATTTTTAACAAGCTTTCCGCCAGCGGCTTCGCCCGCTATCCCACGGCAACCATACATTTTACCGTGATAAAAAGTAGCCTATGTGCTATTCCAGACTATAGTCTATCTCTGTGCCAAGTTTCATCCAGATCCGTTCAGTAGTTTTTGCGTGAAAGAGTAACAAACATACATCCAAACTTTCACATTTATAATATTGGTAGGATAATTTTAATTGTTTGTGTGTGTGTGTGTGTGTGTGTGTGTGTGTGTGTGTGTGTGTGTGTGTGTGTGTGTGTGTGTAAGATGTAGGTACTTTGTGTTGAAAATTACAGCAATGCTAGGTACATATTGATTTATCAGTGTAGTTATAACTTAGCCACGAGCCCCTTAATACTCCTTGACAAGTTAAGATAACTAAACTTCAAAACTTCAAACGAGCCGACAAGCTTTGAGATCAAAGTGATAAGCCGACAGAGGGTTAAAGGGGTTTGTTAAAAATTACTTACGTATTCTCTGTGTTAGGTTAAATGAGGGTATTTAGTAGCCGGGGAATCGAGGTTAAGCATCACGTGCCGAGGTAAAATTTTAGATGGGTGACCGGTCGTATTCAGGTAAATAAGACGTTATACGAGTGTTATATTATATCGGGTATTTATAGCAGGCCTCCCAGGAGTTAAAGTTGAGCATAACTTGACCGTAGTTAATAGGTAAAAAAATTTAAAAAAGATAGTTTGTAATATTATACCATATTAGCCTTTGCAACAGCAGTGATAGCCTAGGGGTATAACCACTGGAATGCCAAGTCAAAGGTCTCGAGTTCGAATCCAAGGCACACCTCTGACTTTACGAAATCATGTGCGTAATTATCACTCGCTTTAACAGTGAAGGAAAACACAACATAAAAGGAAAGCTGCATGCCTGAGAGATTTTCTCGACGGCATGTGAAGTCTACCAACCCGCATTAGGGGTAGCGGTTAGCGTGGTGGACTGTAGCCTAATCCCTCTCATACTGAGAGGAGACCCGTGCCCAGCAGTGGGACAGTATATGGGTTGATTATTATTAGCCTTAGCCCGCGACGTTCACGTCGAAGTTGAAATTTTTCCCCGTTTTTGCGACATTTTTAATTGATACTCCGCTCCTATTGGTCGTAGCGTGATGATATATAGCCCATAGCCTTCCTCGATAAACGGGCTATCTACGTCTGAGAGAATTTTTTTAATCGGACCAGTAGTTCCTGAGATTAGCGCGTTCAACCAAACAAACAAGAAAATTCTTCAGCTTTATAATAATAATAAAGATATAGGATACCATTAATCTCAAAAATTCCTTTGGATTTCACTGAAACCATGGTCAACAGGATCATCACTTCAGCCTACTGTTGTCCACTGCTGGACATAAGCCTCCTTCATGGCGCGCCATTTCTCCCGGTCCTCTGCCTTCCGCATCCAGCTGCTACCGGCTATCCTACTCAGGTCATCGGTCCAGCGAGCTGGAGGGCGTCCCACACTTCGCTTGCCAGTTCGTGGTCTCCACTCTAGGACTCGTCTGCTCCATCGGCTATCGGTCCTTCGACAGACATGACCGGCACACTGCCACTTCAGTTTACAGATTCTGCGAGCTATGTCGGTAACTTTGGTTCTCTTCCGGATATCCTCATTTCGGATTCGATCCTTCAGAGAAACCCCAAGCATAGCTCGCTCCATCGTCAACAGGATATTAAAACATTATTAATTTTCTTTACGTATAGTCAAAGATATTGCTTATATTTTTCTTTTGACCATTCACATGGAAAACTAAAACATTTTAAGTAAAACTCGGTCGAGTGGACTCACTATGGGCCTTTTGACTAATATTGTTTATAGCCTCACATACAATACGGAAACAGAGGCTGGATAGCAGAAAGAAAATTAAAAGTTTTTATTTATATACAAGGTGGAAGAGATATCGACGCACAAACGTCGTGACAAGGTTTCATTCAAGGTCAAAAATAAAATGACCTAGGTCATTCATGTAGAAAATGATCGGTTATTACAGTTATTGACATTTTTGAGCGCACAGTGTATTGCTAAAAACGCGATCATAACGCTCCGCGGTGAATGTTATCGCGCGCGCGATCCGAAATAAATGAAATAATAATTTTTTGATTATAAATATAATTTGGGTAGGTAGAAATAATGTTTTTTTTTACCCGTTCAAGTAAAAAAAACTTCAGAAAAAAATTAAAAATTGATGAAAAAAGTTACGGAAAATTTTGACGCAAGGGGTCCAGAATCATGTACTGAACTCATGGTATTCGGATGTGCGTCGATGTCCCTTCCACATTGTATATACCACAAGGATGGCAAATAAGCATGCGGCCCGTTAGATGGTAGACGGTTACCGTAGCCTATGGACGTTTACAACACCGAAGCGTCACTCACGCGTTGCCGACCCAGCAAAAAGATTTACTGCGCCGACAGTTTAAGGGAATATTTCTCTTGCTGCCAGCGCAGCGCTCACTTAGAAGGAGCTCTGGCGACCTTACTCACTGCCCGGTTAAGTTGTATGATGTTCCCCTAGTAAGGGTTGAGCAATTCAAATACCTGGGGCATATACTTACTGGTGACCTCAAGGATCACGCAGATATGGAACGGGAGCGGAGGGCGTTGTCTGTCAGAGCGAATATGATCGCTTGTAGGTTCGCGAGGTGCTCTAGAGAGGTAAAGATTACGCTCTTTAAAGCCTACTGTACATCGCTTTACTCTTGCAGCCTGTGGGCTGATTACAGTAAAAGAAGTTACCATGCCCTCCGCGTCCAAAACTGCTACATCATAAGGCATTGCTGCGACAAATATACAATGGTGCAACTGTCGCAGCGAAAGTTTTAATTTCAAATTAAACGCCAAAGTAAGTAGTAGTAAAAAAAAAAATTTTAGCTGTTTATGTTCTTCAGACCTTATTTAAAAAAAATTCTGTATAATTTTCTGTCTTTTTTATGTATCTGTTAATAATTTGTGTATATGGGTTTACTTTGCCTGAATTCAATTGTATTATTATTATTATTACTGCAGGAACACAACACACAATAAAGTGTGTTATTTGGCTGCAGTTTTCTGTAAGGTGGAGGTACTTCCCCAGATGGGCTGCTCCAGATTTGAGTCATAAATGGCTGTGCTCTACCTCTCTTAAAATTACCTACCTACCTCTCTTAATTTGAAAGTACAAACAGTCACTTCAACTTTATTTATTTATATGCAATTTTATACGCACCTCAGACTTCGTAATAGCCTGTGCGGAACTAGTTGGCCGCGCCTTAGGTAGGGACAGGGGTGAGGCGGCGGGTTACTGTGAACAAAAGCAAGCGCCCCGCCCCTCCGTCTCACCGCGCGTAGGCGACATCACCCCGCCGTCCCACCGCTCATATACCTAAGGCGCGGCCAACTAGTTCCGCGCAGGCTATTACGAAGTCTGAGGTGCGTGCCTTGGATTCAAACTCGAGATTCGACTTGGCAGTCCAGTGGTTATATACTGTTCGTAAAATATAATAATAACCTAAATTAAAAATTTAGAAAACCCGCGACACGAAATGTAATTTGCAGTTTTGTAGTGGCGGCCATCTTGGATTTAAAATTTATCTTAGTGTATAGTATTCTCCTAGTTAAGCCCTTTCATTTGATACTCATATTGAGGGAGTTGTGAAAAAATATATAATTCGCTATTTTGTGGCGGCGGCCATCTTGGACCGATTTTCATCAGAACACTCCTGACTAATAAATTCACCTTTCAAATAAAAAAAACAAAATCAAAATCGGTCCATCCGTTCGGGAGCTACGATGCCACAGACAGACACACAAACGCACACACAGACACGTCAAACTTATAACATCCCGCCGTTTTTGAGTCGGGGGTTAAAAAAGGGTTAAATTAACCCCAAAATTTGTAACCCGCATGTCGCTTTAACAAAATTTCATCCCCTCGCTTGTCATGTTTCATCCTCTATCGATCGCAACCCTTTAATACCCGTCAGCCCTTATTAACAAGAACAAAAGGGACGAGCGTGACAGACTACAAAATACCGGGAGTTTGGGCGACTCAACATCGCTGCGTCATTTTGACAGCTATGGACACACATAGAGTGCGCGCCACCACTGAAGTCTTACGGCAAAAGCGAGAACAAAATTTGACAGTTCACCATAATGTCAATATCATTAGTTGTTTTAAGTGGAATAAACAGCAATAATAATGGAGCGTACAGTATTGAAAAGTGAAGCCCGTGAACTGATCCTTGAAGTGTATGAATTTTGTAATTTAGAACAGAAGAATTCATTATCTCGACATTGACCTATCTACTTTCTCCTCATATTTATGTATATATATATATACAATAGATAGATACAAGTAGATAGGTCAATGTCGAGATAATGAATTCTTCTTATATATATATATATATATATATATATATATATATATATATATAATATATATATATATATAAATATGTATTGTATATATTATATTGTGTATAGTATGTATGTAGTTAGTCCCTAATTTGTATTATATGTATAATTATTTTAGGGTTTTTACCTAACTAATTTTACTAGTGCATCTACTGTTTTATTATCTCTGCATCACCCTAAGGTTGTCTGGCAGAAAATGCCTAATGGCATTAAGACCGCCTTTGTACCACCATCCGTGCATAAAGTTTAATAAATAAATAAATAAAAGAATTCCCGTTAAATAAATTGCAGAGTTGCCGCCATGACATCTAACCTTTAGGGATATTATTATCTGCACATTTTGCCTAATTTATGGGTAACATATTGTTGACAATCATATTTAAGACGAACATAATTATTGTACAACATTTAGTGCCTAAATAAAAACGAAATAAATAAAATATTGTTTAATTTAATATGTAATGTTCTCCTATTCAAGATCGTTCAGTTGTTCTGGTGTGAAGTCCTATAGACGCAGCGCTGCTATCGCAGAACTAAATGTTGCCAGTACGAAAACAAATTTTCCAATAAGGCTTGAACATTAATAATTATGCAAGTTTGTACATTCGTTCATTCTATACACAAGTACAACTAAACGATCTTGAATAAAATAGCATTGCACATTGACTAGGGGTTGGGCTTGACTAGTAAAATACTAAGATAAATTTAAAATCCAAGATGGCCGCCAACAAAACATGGCGAATCACATATTATTTTCATTAAGTGACGCGGATTTTTAATTTTTAAATTTTGTTTCTATTCGTTTGTCGATTCGAATGTTAAATTACAACTTGTTTAGCCCCTGCATAATCATCATCATACATCATCAGCCAAAAGAGGTCCATTGCTGAACAAAAGCCTCCCCCATTGACTTCCACGGGGACCGGACGTATGCTACCTGCATCCAACGACACCCAGCGACCTTTACCAGGTCATCGGTCCATCTCGTTGGAGGCCGTCCCACGCTGCGCTTTCCGGTGCGTGGTCTCCACTCGAGAACCTTTCTGCCCCAGCAGCCATCAGTTCTACGAGCTATGTGCCCCGCCCACTGCCACTTCAGCTTGCTAATCTTTTCAGCTATGTCGGTCACTTTGGTTCTTCTACGGATATCCTCATTTCTGATTTAATCGCGTAGAGAAACACCAAGCATAGCTCGCTCCATAGCTCCCTGAGTGACCTTGAGCTTTCTTACGAGGCCGATAGTGAGTGACCACGTCTAAATACTCAAATACTCAATATATTTATTGCACTCTACAATGTTATTTTAACAGTTGTTATCATATAAATAAGGTATCAATCATGGACCCTGTCGGGCACGGCAATGTAGGAGAGAGGAGGAAGGTATTTTGGTAAACTTGTTTTTTTTTGTTTTTTCTTTATACATTATTTATTTTTACATATTTATATATTGTATCTATTTAATTATTTGCATGGCGTATTTGTATAGGTATATATTTTATAATTAATTTATTATTATTTAATTATATTGGTAAGTTGATAAGTTTTTACTACAGTTTTATTTATTTAATAAGTATTTTTGTTATGGTTTCCATATGTCATCACTAACACAGCCTTCAGCATAATTATATCTAATCCGTGTCACTGTATCGTCTTTAAAACCACACACACACTGGTCTAAAAATACAAAAATTAATCAACCATACTCAATTCGCCCTGCACCGTGTATCGATCTCTTTAGACACGGTGACAAGGGTCTCAACATACTCCGTCTCTTTCTAACATCGGTCAGTGTGAACAAAATCATGACTGTGTCTTTATAGTTTTAAGGTGGTAAGCAGAACTTTGTTCAACTAATTTCGACAAATTTCAAATGTTTATTTCATTTGTTATCTATTAATATATATTATAAACTAGCTTCCCGCCAGCGGCTTCGCCCGCGTCGTCTTAATAATTTTTCTCTCCCGTTTTTGCAACATTTTTAATTGCTACTCGTCTTCTATTAGACGGAGCGTGATGATATATAGCCTATAGCCTTCCTCATTAAACAGGCTATCTAACACTGAACGAATTTTTCGCGTTCAACCAAACAAACTCTTCAGTTTTATAATATTAGTCATCTTCCTAGCCTTTTCCCAACCATGTTGGGGTCGGCTTCCAGTCTAACCAGATGCGGCTGAACATCAGTATTTTACACGAAGCGACTGCCATCAGACCTCGGCTCACCCTCTATTTCTAACCTAAAACATACCGAAAGAAACCGAAATCTGAGTGTACGGTCGCGGTCATAAATCCATTACCATTTTTACAAGTCTATCGCATAAAACAAGTTTCACTTACGACCTTTTTCTATAACAAACATTTTGCATACATAGACGATCTCGTATATCGTACTCTTTCATAATTATCTAGTCGGAAAGAGAGCGATGTAATGATCATTCAGTGCTGTGATGTCGCGACGGCGTATTAAGATAGTGGTGTTAAATTTCAAATAACTAAGTATATATAACTAACTTGTTGGTCTAGTGGTTCCAAGCGCGACTGCTACGCTAGAGGTCCTGGGTTCAATCCCCGGATCGTGCAGTGTTGTTGGGTTTTCTGTGAAATTCCCAATAGTAGCTGGAGTCTGGATTTGTTCCCGGTTGATGGCAATAGGCTCGCCCCCTATTACATGGGACCTAAACATACCTTCGCCTCTGCCTACCCCTTTGGGGAATACAGGCATGATGGTATGTAAGTATATGTTTATATATACGCGCAGTAACGTGCAGGCTAATACGATCCTTGACATGATAATGGACTTATGGCCTCTTACTGTACATTAGTAAACCTTTGCCTAAAAATATGCGTGATGGCAAGTCTCTCTAAAAATGTCAACGCCCAGACATTGAACCGAAGACCTGTTGATTTAAACAAAATTGTCGGCTTACAATGATAGATTGTACGTCCGAACTACCGACCAACTTCGGAAGAGCTTTAAATTCATGCCTAATGTTCTATTTGAGAGGTCTACTTATAATGGATGGTCAAAGACCGACCAACATCGGAAGAGCTTTAAATGCATGCCTAATGTTCTATATGAAAGGTCTACTTATAATGGATCTTTTTAACAAAGACCCGTCGAATTGATTCATATGTTTTAGCTTAGAGATCAAGATATATTAATGTGTTATTGACGACGTCTGTGGTCTAGTGGTTTGAGTACCGGACTGCTGATCAAGAGGTCGTGGGTTCGATTCCCACAAGACACAAACATTTATGTGATGAACTTAGGTGTTTGTGTTTGTCTGTTTCTTATATAAGTATTATAAGTATGTATTTACAAAAAAAATAGTATATAAGTATTATATCCATTGTCTAGTACCCATAGTACAAGCTCTGCTTAGTTTGGGACTAGATGGTGCTGTGTAAAAATGTCCCAAGATATTTATTTATTTATTTGTTTTATTATTACCAAAATACTTCACGAATCTTACCAAAATGGTGTGATCATCTTCCTGTTCTTGTCCCAATTTGTTTGTGGTCGGCGCAGCCTATCCTTTTCTTCCATTCATCGCTATTAGCCGTCACCTGCTCATTCAATCCCTTTTTCATCATATCGACCTTAACACAATCCATCCATCTTTTCTTTGGCCTTCCTCTATCCCTCCGTCCTTCTACATTCTTACCAAATGGTGTATATCACTTATACTTTTTACCCGACAGCCGCAGGAAGGTTATGTGTTTGACGCGTATGTATGTAATGTATGTATGTCCGTTCCTATGTCCGGTCGTAACCACTCAACGGCTCAACCGATTTAGATAAATGACACCTCATTAGATTCGTCTTGATGGCACGAGTGTCACTGGGTACATGAAATTAAAAAACAAAAAACAAAATTTTGCGGATTTTATGCGCTTTAATGTGCGAACTCATTTTGAAAATGATCTTTAGTTGTTTTCATTTTAAATTATCATTTAGGATCTATCTAATGATTCTATGATGATTTATAAACTAAAAAGAAGGAAATAAAATCAAAACCCGACTGCGTAAAAAGTACTAACTTAAAATCTAATAAAAACAAGCAAACAACAACTTTTAGTTAGTACTTTTTACGCAGTCGGGATTTATGTTTCATATAATCATTTTATTTAAAAAAAAACATTGAAAACGTGTCTTTTCAGTGCAATTACTTATATATTACTGCGTTAGGATTGGACGGGCCGCATGTCACAATGACACCCCCGAACTTGCCCCCAAAATGCCCTTCTCTAAACCGAAGTGAACTAGTCCGCGACCGGCTAAAAAACAAAAGCCACGCGATACTAACAAAGATGGCGTTAGTGTTTCTGTGTGTTGTGTCCTGTGTTTAACACAATATATCCTGGAATGGTGTTGGGATTAAATTATAAACATTGTTAGAGTTTTGTTATACGTGGTGTCGCTTGGAGTCTCCGGACTCCGAGAGAGAGTGCATTATCATATAGCATGTTGTCAATTGTCAACTGTCAATGTCAGTGTCGCACGTCTCTCTACCGCGCCCTCTACCACAGCACGCGTAACTAGTTTATTGTAATAGGAATTCTATTCGCAATACATCACACTGTGTATTGCGAACGCGTCTGTCACATGTTCCGATGGCCCTATCTAAACACCTATAAAAATTTTGTATTTTGAGAACTCAACTTAAAATAAAAATGGAAAGATGTATAACATAACATAACGCCTGTATATCGCCTGTATTCAAGCAAAGATGTACTGCTAAACATCCACAGTTCGTCAGCGTAAAAAGCGCTTTATTAAAACCATTTCAAAGTATGTCAGTCGCATTCATTTTGCGCGCGAAAAAAAACGTCTTGTCATATTGACAGCTCTAATTTCGTTCGGAAACAACACCAAGCTTGTGACATGAATGAATGGATTGGGGTCAGAAGAATATTATGCGGTTTCTGTTACTCTGTTTACAGAGACACGGAGAGAGTTATAATAACACATAATAATGTGCCAAAATGGCGTGGCTTTCAAATTAAAAGTAGTTTTTCTCATCCCCCAATTAACAATAAAAAAAAGTACGACTAGAGTTTTAACCAGCGTAATACAGAGTATTTTTTCCAATAAGTGTACCTTTGGTACATCATTTGGGCCGATTTCGATGACCTCCTTTCAACTCACCTATTACGGTTCATGAGATATAGCCCGCAGACAAGGGTCCCGTTGGCACCCTAAAAAACAGTGGACTTGAAAACCTCAACCATTTGGTTAAAACATTCTTGCTCTACTTGATTCGAACCCAAGACCTAACGGTAGGCAGCGACGTTACTACCGCTGCACCAATTTGGCAGGTTGCCATACAATAACAAAAAAATACATTTGAATATTTGTTTCTGTAAGAGAAATCGGCTATGTGCGTGTTGGTTACCTATTACAGTTTGTTTAGTAACAGTTTTTCCTTTGACACACACACACACACAGACACAAACACTGTATTTTTACCCGACGACACGGCAAAAAGCCGAAGGAAGGGTTTTATATTAGACAGTTTATGTATCTTCCTATTTACGCACTCCACTACAGCGCCTAAAGTACTCATCTGATATAAAGTAGTCACCCGTGACCATGGACGCTGTAAAGGGTCCGAAACGTCGGGATTAAAATAATATCAATATAACGCGATAAAATCCGTAAAAAGTCGTTTTATTTCAATACCTACTCATCTGATTTTTAACCCCCGACGAAAAAACGACGGAGTGTTATAATAATAATAATAAGTTTTAAGTTTGACGTGTCTGTGTGTGTGTGTGTGTCTGTCTGTGGCATCGTAGCTCCCAAACGGATGAACCGATTTTTATTTTGATTTTTTTATTTGAAAGGTGAATTAGTCGGGAGTGTTCTTAGCTATGTTTGATGAAAATCGGTCCAAGATGGCCGCCGCTACAAAATAGCGAATTATATATTTTTTCACAACTCCCTCAATATGGGTATCAAATGAAAGGGCAACTAGGAGAATACTATACACTATGATAAATTCCAAATCCAAGATGGCCGCCACCACAAAATAGCAAATTACATTTCATGTCGGGGGTTTTCTAAATTTTTAATTTAGGTTAGGTTACGTTATTATATTTTATTATGCTATCACATATAACAAGATTATTATATTTATATAGGTAATGTTTTAATTTTTATTTGAGTATTAACATAATTATATATTTTTTATTTTTGCCTCGTTGGTCTAGTGGTCCCAGCAGCGACTGCTACACTAGAGGTCCTGGGTTCGATCCCCGGGTTGAGCAAAGTGTTGTTGGGTTTTTTTTTCTTGATAGTTACTTTTTAATTATCATTAGAAACAACTCTGTAAATTTCTAAGAGTTAATTTTTAACACCTTATATATATCCTTATATGTATCACTTGGCCACCCTTGAATTTCATTCCAAGCGACCGTTCCCCATATTTCACTAAAGTTAAGCATCACATGTCAAGGTCTAGAAAATGATGGGTTGGCACACACAACCGATCGCTTAAATGAGACGTATCCGACAACAAACGGCCGCCATTTGTAATATAGAACTGTTTTTTATTACATCACGATAAGTTTTCACGCAATCCAATATAAAGCTTGGAAAGTTTATAAAGCTATGCGATATGGATAATATAAAACTACTAACCTTTCGTTCCCATAGAAATTGAAATTTCCCCCGTCTTTGCAACATTTTTAATTTATACTCAACTCCTATTAGTCATAGCATGATGATATATAGCCTATAGCCTTCCTCGTTAAACAGGCTATCTAAAAATGAAAGAATTTTTCAAATTGGCCCAGCAGTTCTTCAGATTAGCCCGTTCAACCAAACAAACAAATTCTTCAGCTATATAATATTAGTATAGATTTTAATGAAGGAAAAAAATTTTGCGGACAGGATTCAAACCTGCGTCTTCTGGTTAAATACACCAGACGCTATGACCGCTAAGCCACCGCAAGTCCCATCCTTAAGTTCGAATCGAAGTCATCGAAATCAGCCCAAATGATGTACCGAAGGTACACTTATTGGAAAAAATACCCTGTATTACGCTGGTTATAACTCTAGTCGTACTTTTTTTAAATGTTGTCTGGGGGATGAGAAAAAAACTTTTAATTTGAGAAAAATCACGCCATTTTGGCACACTATTATCTGTTTAGTAATGTATTCATAGTAAAAACCTGTCAACTTGACAGCTGTCATGTACTTCCGGTACAAATTTGGACTGAGTTGTATGGCCTCCTTTTGGAAACGTTTTTTTTTTCTTAAAAAAGTAAAGTATGGTCGAATTTCGAGCACGGAGCGAGAACTTATACCTTTAATTAGCTGGTATTAAAAATAGTATAGCTTCTCTCTGGATTACAAGCTTACTAACTTGGCAACACGCGATACAGTGTTATCACATAAAAAATAAAATATTTCTATTACTCACGTTTATTAGTTTAATGTATTTGTTAACTTCACGCAGCCCACTGTTGGGGTGCGCAATAACTTAAATTAATTTTACATTTGTAGGTACCTATATAGTTATAGCTTAGTAATATTATATTAGCTTCCCGCCAGCGGCTTCGCCCGCGTGGTCTTGATAACTTTTTTCCCCTGTTTACGCAGCATTTTTCATTGCTACTCCGCTCCTATAAGTCGCAGCGTGATGGTATATAGCCTATAGCCTTCCCCGATAAATGGGCTATCTAATACTGAAAGAATTTTTCAAATCGGTCCAGTAGTTTCGTAGCCTATTCAATACAAACAAACAAACAAATCTTTCCTCTTTATAATATGATGATATGATGATGAGTATAGATAATAAAATATTCTGAGACACAAAAATGTAGGGTAGCTGTTAGTAATTGAAACGTCAAGACACGTTTCAATTACTAACAGCTACCCTACATTTTTGTTAGTTATTGGCAATCCGATTCACGCAGAACGAGCTCACCGTATCCTTCAATAATATCAATATATCAATGTAAAAAGTAATTTTATTTCAATGTCTAGTATTCGCGTGGGTAATTGTCAGAAATCAGCAGCTAAAATACAGTAATTTTTTAATCCAGTTAAAAAACTAATAAAAGTCAGCCAGAAAACAAATGCTCAGGTAGAGAGATACTATAACTTGTTAGACATGTATCTATTCAATCACACTACGCTATAACGCAAGAATCTTTTTAACAAGGTGTATCGGGTATCCGAGAATAGGAGCTCCCACCCTACTTTTCGGGGCTTTCCACATAAATTTATTTAGGGTGAAGGGACCAACTCTCGACCTCACTTCGCAATAATTATGAAGGGGATTATTTATAAGTTCTGCTCAAGTATTATAGTATAAATAGTTTTACCAACAATTTCGTAATTAGGCCCGGCTAAGTATCGATCTGCGAGGTTAAGCTGCACTTGCCGCGGTCAGTCTTTGGATGGGTGGTCATTTTTTTTTAATATTTTGTTCGCGGCTATCGTATCACATCGACCCTGATGGGTCTATTGTGATCGCCGCTCGATGAAATTTAGAGTTTACCGCTAAATCCTGCGGCTGACACAAACTGCAGGATTTGCTTAGGGGTAAGCTCCTTTATTTCATCAGGGCTTAGAGTGTTTCCCTAGATGAGCACTGCGCTTGTGTATTAGCGATCCACATTCCCGCGAAGGTGGAATGGCATTTCATCAGCCTCCTCACAGCGTCGACAAATACAGTTCTCGCCAAACTTATTGTCCGGCTTGAAGTAGGCACGAGCTAACTTTATCCCGGCCGTAAAAATCGGAGAAACAAAATTATAGGATTGTATTAAATAAAAACGAAAGCTCAAGTCGTAGGCTGTCGCTTCATATAATTTTTATCTAATATTTTCCTTTCTCTGATTTTTACGGCCGGGTTAAAGTTAGCCCGTGCGAACTTCAAACCGGATAATAAGTTTGGCGTCAATTGTACACGTATCGCTCAGCCTTAGGTTGAACATGTGCTTGTTAAGGCAACCGTTTCCTGTCAGGGGGGCCAGACAAGTTGCATTTTGACATTCGAATCGACAGACAAAATGTATGGAAATGATATTAGTGACAGCCCCATAACAGTCTTTCCTTCGAATATCGGTATTGCCTAGAAGTTGGGTTGCGGAGGTCTGATGGCAGTTGCTCCGTGTAAAATACTGATATTCAGCGGGACTGGAAGCCGACCCCAACATGATTGGCAAAAGGCTAGGAAGAAAACTTCATAAAAAGCATTGTCTAGAGCTTTACAATACAATTTCAATACAGAATATTAAACTAGTTGTCAATATTTTCGGGCTTCTGACTACCACTAACGATTGTCATTGATATTCGTTTGACAACGTTTGATTGAATCTGAGATTTTCTATAAAAATACTAAAAAACTGACGACGTCTGTGGTCTAGTGGTTCGAGCACCGTACTGTTCACGAGGTGAGTTCGATTCCCACAAGACACAAACATTTATGTGATGAACTTAAGTGTTTGTGTTTGTCTGTGTGTTTCTTATTTATTATAAGTATGTATTTACAAAAAAAATGTATATAAGTATTATATCCATTGTCTAGTACCCATAATACAAGCTCTGCTTAGTTTGGGACTAGATGGTGCTGTGTAAAAATGTTCCAAGATATTTATTTATGTATCTAACTCAAAAACTATTGAATTTCGCTAGAACACTTGGTAGTTATTTTTAATAAAGGAAAAAATCGGCTGGCGAATGGGATTTGAACCTGCGTCTTCTGGTTCGGTACACCAGACGCTTTAACCAAATACACCTCATAATTACAACTCTCACACCCACACATACATACACCCACTACTCACACATACACACTTCACCTCAACACATACACAACCTAGCGCGATAGTTATTAGATTTTATATGTTCTGTTGTTTTTGCCTCCTAAAAATCACTATAACTGTTTTCATTTCTTTTCATTTCATTTTATTTTTAATTGTTTAAGGTCAACTTATCTAATGAAACATGTTAAGTACTCTAGTGTTAAAATGAAATAACCTGGGGAAGGGCGGAGTATCCTAATACAAACATACTTGTTGCTTAAAAGGAACTCCCAATTGTAACTAGAATAAGTTAAGTAAGTTTATGCAATAAACATTTTTATTTATTTTATTTATTTATTTAAACGCTAAGCTATCGCGAGCCCCGTTCGCCTGTTGAAATCTTCCTTCACATTCTAAACTTACGTCTTTAAGGTGAAGTAAGTTCTTCATTAAAAATAACTTGTAATCATAGCATGGAAAATGCTTAAAAAAATACATTTGGTAGCTTAATTTGTTGCATTTTAACCCTACTATGGTCTCCTGCAAGGAATACTTCGAATTGCAAGTAACCCTGTTATAAACTGCGGTATTTGCTCTTTGCGCTTTCCATCGAAGGAGCGCCAAAAGCATTCAAAACAAAATAAATAATAATGTGCTAACATTATTGTGTTCCGGTTTGAAGGGCAATGTAGCCAGTGACATTACTGAGCAAATTATAACTTATTTTTTTGTAAGTACTGATATTAAAACTTTTTTTTATACCACTAAGGTGGCAAACAAGCATACGGCCCGCCTGATGGTAAGCAGTTACCGTAGCCTATGAACACTTGCAACACCAGGGGTATCACTCGCGCGTTGCCGACCCGAAAAACCTCTTAGAGGTTTATGGACGATTCACTGCGCCGACAGTTTGAGGGAATATTCCTCTTACTGCCAGCGCAGTGCATCTGGCGACCTTACTCACTGCAGGAACACAACACACAGTAAAGTGTGTTATTTAGCTGCACCTCTTTATGATAAATTAGTTTAAATAGCTTTACATTTTTTTTAATTGTAATAAGATGAATAAAAAGCTGGTTTGTCTGATAGAAGCGACAACCGCAGTCTATAGACGTCAGCAACACCAGTGGTATCACTCGCGCGCTGTCATCTTGACACCTCAGTTAAGTCTCATTTGCTCAGTAATATCACTGGCTACATTGCCCTTCAAACCGGAACATAATGATGTTAGCACATTATTGCTTAGCGGCGGAATATTTGGCTGTGTTAGAACTGAGAGTTGTTTTTTATGCCAGCAAGGGTGGCAAAAAAGCATGCAGTTACCGCAGCCTATGGACGTTTACAACACCGAAGCATCACTGTAAAAACCTCTTAGAGGTTTATGGAGGATTCACTGCGCCGACAGTCTAAGGAAATATTCCTGTTGCTGCCAGCACAGCGCATCTTTAGAGCTCTGGCAACCTGACTCACTGCAGGAACACAACACACAATAAAGTGTGTTATTTGGCTGCAGTTTTCTGTAAGTTGGAAGTACTTCTACTCCAGATTTGAACGATATATTGCTTTGAATAGATATATGATGAAAAATAATTAAATTTTTCTCCAAAAACTCGTAACTTCTAATTATTATTACGAGTAACACACCCTCACTAAATATACACTGTGGAATTTATGACATTGTGCGTCTCTTTCTAACTTGGAGGCTGTTATAGGATTCGACCGTAGCTCTATCTCTTTCTATTAGCGCATGCGTGGGAGGGATTTCTTTGTTCCTGGTACTGCATATATACATTATAGGTGTATGTATATTCTCATTTAGTGTGTAGCATTGGCGATTTGACTTGAATTTGCTGAGTTTGACTGAAAAAAGGGGTTTAAACGAGGAAAGAAATACGTGAAAATGTTTTAGTTAATACATTGATTTTGTCTTATATACCTACTTTACTAATAAGTGTTATATGTAATGTAATATCGTTATTTCTTCAAAAAAAAATAAAATAAAAGGGGCTTTGACGACGTCTGTGGTCTAGTGGTTCGAGTACCGGACTGCTGATCACGAGGTCATGGTCGAGGGTTCGATTCCCACAGCACACAAATATGTATGTGATGAGTAATAAGTATTTGTGTTTGTGTGGGTGTTTCCTATGTATAATAAGTATGTATTTACAATAGAAAAAGTATATAAGTATTATATCCATTGTCTAGTACCCATAGTACAAGCTCCGCTTAGTTTGGGACTAGATGGTGCTGTGTAAAATGTCCCAAAAAAAATATATATTTATAAACGTCGATTACGCTTAGATTCCTGGGTCGAGAAAAGTGTTATTTACTTCAGTGACTGATTAATTATTTAAATAATAAGCACATGATTGCGAAAAGTCTGAGGTGCGTGCCTTGGATTCAAACTCGAGGCCTTTGACTTAGCAGTCCAGTGATCATATCCCTAGGCTATCACGTTGTTTGTACGCTTAGATCTTTTAAACTCATCTCATCATCCTCCTAGCCTTTTCCCAACCATGTTGGGGTCGGCTTCCAGTCTAACCAGATGCGGCTGAATATCAGTATTTTACATGAAGCGACTGCCATCAGACCTCCGTAACACAATTTCTGGGCGATACTGATATTCGAAGGATAGACTGGTTGTCAGGCTTTTTGGGCTTCTGACTACCACTAACGATTGTCATAGTTATTCGTATGACAACTGGGACCGACGGCTTTACGTGCTCTCCGAGGCACGAAGATTTATATGTATGTTAGGAGAGAATGCTAAACCCTCTTCTACTCTCCTAATTTTGCTGTGCCCAACAGGGTCCATATTGATCTAAGTTATCTATAGTCCACCTTTATAAAACACCAGCGGCTTCGCCCGCGTGGTCTTATAATTTTTTCCCCGTTTTTGCATCATTTTTCATTACTACTCCGCTCCTATTAGTCGTAGCGTGATGATATATAGCCTATGTTACTCGGGGATAATGTAGCTTTCCATAAGTGAAAGAATTTTTGAAATCGGTCCAGTAGTGTCGGAGCCTATTCATTACAAACAAACAAACAAACAAATCTTTCCTCTTTATAATATTAGTATAGATTATGGAATGCAATAAAGTATTTAATATTGAGGATGCACTGATGAAGGTCGCTAATCTTAATACCTTTATTTTAAAGTTATTTTCTCTTTGTTTCAGATTGCTGCCCGACCTCAAAAGGGAACAAGGATCAAGGTTGTTATCATTTATATTTAAACACATTGATTTTAAATACTAAAGATTGGGCTGTTCAAACATTTGACAGACGCGTTTGCCATACAAAGAAACACTGACGCCATCTTTGTTTATCGCGTGGCGTTTGTTTTTTAGCCGATCGCGGACTAGTTCACTTCGGTTTAGAGAAGAACATTTTGGGACAAGTTCGGGGGTGTCAATGTGACATGTGGTCCGCCCAGGGCCTTTACACAAGTTGCATTTTGACATTCGAATCGACCAATATGATATGTAAATGACATTAGTGACAGCCCGATTTGTCGAAAGCTTGTGTCACTTCCATACATTTTGTTTGTCGATTCGAATGTCAAAATGCAACTTGTCTAGGCCCCCTGTCCTTACGCAGTAATATATTTAGTCAATGTTTAAACTTTGACACATAACAAGACCGGTTTTTTATAATTGAGATATAGACTTCGTTTGCGTAAAAGTTGAAAATATCAACGAAAGCTCTCACAAGGAATAATTTTCCTCAGTTTTTTGCAACATTTTCCATTGATACTCCGCTCCTATTGGTGGTAGCGTGATGTTATATAACCTATAGCCTTCCTCGATAAATGGGCTATCTAACACTGAAATAACTTTTCCAATTGGACCAGTAGTTCCTGAGATTAGCACTTCCAACCAACAAAACAACCATCGCTACATGGTGAAAGTGCCTAAATCCCGCACTAAACGTTTTGCCTCCACATATATAGTGCGAACTGCTCTACTGTGGAACTCACTGCCGGAATCTTTGTTCCCCGAGACTTATAATTTGGGTGTCTTCAAAACGAGAGTGAATCGGTTTCTTCTAGGCAAGCGCGCTCCATCAAAGACGACGGGGGCTAGAGAAGTTGCATTTTGACATTCGAATCGACAAACAAAATGTATGTAAATGACATTAGTGACAGCCCGATTTGTCAAAAGCTTGTGTCACTTCCATACATTTTGTTTGTCGATTCGAATGTCAAAATGCAACTTGTCTTGCCCCCCACGTCGTTGCTTAACATCAGGCGAGTTGTGGTCAAGCGCAAGCCTATCTATGAATAAAAATTATCAAACTCTTCAGCTTTATAATATTATAAACTGTAATATGTATAAACACAGCTTTGCTCGCGTGTCTGTGTATTTCTGATAGACTGTGTTACAGAGTAACACAGTCTATCAGAAATACACAGATGAATGATTATGAATGATTAAGATGTAGCTTTAAAATGGTGAAAGATTTTTTTAAATCGGTCCATTAGTTTCAGAACCTATTCAATGCAAACTGCGTCAAAAGTGTTAACTAATAACTAAAAATCTATAAACAAGGTCTATGTATGAAATTGTATTGCAAGCGGGACAAGCAAAGAAACAATTTTGTTTATTAAATGAACGAACAGCTTGTCCCGCCTGCAATACATTTTCCAACATCACAGAGCTTGTTTTTAGATTTTTAGTTAGTACTTTTTACGCAGGGGGGTTTTTTGTTTCATTTAATAATTGATTTTATTTCCTACTTTTAAGTTTATAAATCATCATAGAATCACTAGTTAGTTACTAAATGATTTAAAATAAAAATGTATACATACATTTTCAAAATCAGTTCGCACATTTAAATATATAAAATACTAGCTTCCCGCCAGCGGCTTCGCCCGCGTGGTCTTATAATTTTTTCCCCCGTTTTTGCAACATTTTTCATTACTACTCCGCTCCTATTAGTCGTAGCGTGATGATATATAGCTTATAGCCTTCCCCGATAAATGGGCTATCTAACATAGAAAGAATTTTTCAAATCGGTCCAGTACTGTTTGAGTTTATTCGTTACATACAAAAATACAAATCTTTCCTCTTTATAATATTAGTGTAGATATCAAATGGCCATTTCGTTTAATTTTATGTATCCAGTGACACTCGTGCCACCAAGACGAATCTAATGAGGTGTCATTTATCCAAATCGGTTGAGACGTTGAGTAGTTACGAGCGGACATAGGAACGGACATACATACATACGCGTCAAACACAAAACTCTCCTTCTCCAGTCGGGTAAATAGCGCAATACTTTATAGGTACCCAAATTCGGCTAGCTATGCCCCGTCCCTTGGGTTTGTTTGGCGTTCAAAATTTCATTACACAAAGCCGTCAAGTCACTAATTAGAGCAAGTAGTGTTGGGGCACGCGTTAATGTCGATATCGGTAAAATTTATGGTACAACCTTGTGTCGGCGAAAATATTTTAACTTGATTAATTTTTTACATACCATCACGCCTATATTCCCCGAAGGGGTAGGCAGAGACGTACTAATGTACACCCACATTTCGCCGGTATGTTTAGGTCCCATGTAATAGGGGGCGAGCCTATTGCCATAAACCGGGCACAAATCCAGACTCCGAGCTGCTATTGGGAATTTCACAGAAAACCCAACAACACTTTGCTCGACCCGGGGATCGAACCCAGGACCTCTAGCGTAGCAGTCGCGTTTGCGACCACTAGACCAACGAGGCAATTAATTTTTTTGTTGTTATAAATTGAATAGAGTAGTTTGAAGTTCGAATTCGAATCCACGCGCCTCTGACTTTTCGAAATCATATGCGTAATTATCACTCGCATTAACGGTGAAGGAAAACATTGTGAGATAATAATAATCAACCCATATACTGTCCCACTGCTGGGCACGGGTCTCCTCTCAGTATGAGAGGGAGGCTATAGTCCACCACGCAAACCTAATGCGGGTTGGCAGACTTCACATGCCGTCGAGAAAATCTCTCAGGTATGCAGGTTTCCTCACAATATTTTCCTTCACCGTTAAAGCGAGTGATAATTACGCACATGATTTCGAAAAGTCAAAGGTTGGAATCGAACTTTTTGACTTGGCAGTCCAGTTTTCATACCCCTAGGCTATCACTAATTATCAAGTATGATATATATGTAGGTACGAATATATTATCGATCCATGCGTATTCCGCGGGGAGGCTGCCTCGATATATTTAATGAATTGTGTTTTGACGGCGTCGGACGCTTTGCCATTGTCCGATATTGGCATGAATTATTGCTTATTGCGTAAAGGATCTCGTCAAAATCTGTCCAAATGATATACCGAAGGTACATATGTTGGAAAAAATGGCCTGTATTACTCTGATTAAATGTCTAATCATACTTTTTTGCTTGTTATGCTGATGAGACAAAATTACTTTTGATTTGAGAAAAGCGCACGCCATTTTGACACACTATTATAAATTTCATAGGGTTTTTATAATAAAAACTGTCAACGTGACAGCTATCTGCTGTCAGTGTCAGTTTCGGAATGTCAAACATGACATATTATTAACAGTTTCATAGTGATTTCATGGTGAAAGCTGTCAACTTGAGAGCTGTCATGTACCTCTGGTAAAAATTTGGTCTGGACATACTATTATCATAGTGTTTTTATAGTAAAAACTGTCAACGTGACAGCTATCTGCTGTCAGTGTCAGTTTCGGAATGTCAAACGCACGCCATTATGACACATTAGTAACAGTTTTATAGTAATTTCATGGTAAAAACTATCAACTTGACAGCTGTCATGTACCTCGGGTACAAATTTGGGCTGAGTTATATGGACTTTTGATGAGCTCCTTTTGTGCATACATAGCTTCACGCCTGTTTTCTGTAGGGGTAGGCAGTGATTACATATTTTCACTTGCTGCGGTCCTAATAGGGGGCGAACTTATTACCAAACCCAATACCAGCTTGCTAATTCTGCGATTCGAAATTAAGAAAACGAAACGAAACGAACGAAATAAATAAAAGTATTAGGACTTGTGTTACCACATCTGGATAGTCGCTATCCGCCAGATAAATTAACAAAATGGTACGAAATTTTCATGAAATTATCTGACAATTAATTTAATTTAATTTCACTTATAAATATGCATAATTTATGTTCCCAAGCGCAACTGCTTCGCAAGAGGTTTTGAGTACGATCCCCGAGTCAAGGAAAGTGTTGTTGGGTTTGCTGTGAAATTCCCAGTAGCAGCTCGGAGTCTGGTTGCCCGGTTGATGGCAAAAGGCTCGCCCCCTATTACATGGGACCTAAATATACCGGCGAAATGTGGGTGTACATTAGTACGCCTCTGCCTACCCCTTCGGGGAATACAGGCGTGATGGTATGGTAAAATACACAGGAATATCTTCAAGAAGATAGATCTTAGGTTGGCCCTCTAGTCAAGTGATCAAATTTTTGACTTACCAATGACTAGTTATTTTAATGAAGGAAAAAAACGACTGGTGGGTAGGACTCAAACCGCCGTCTTCTAGTTATGAGAGGGATTAGGCAATTGTCCACCACGCTGCCCTAATGCGGGTTGTCAGACTTCACATGCCGTCGAGAAAATCACTCAGGCATGCAGGTTTCCTCACGATGTTTTCCTTCACTGTTAAAGCGAGTGATTTACGCACATGATTTCGAAAAGTCACACGTGCGGGCGTTGATTGAACTCGGAGACTTCTGACTTAGCAGTCTAATGGTCATTCCCCTGACCTTATTTATTTATTTATTTATCAAACTGATACCATCTTTACAGGATATACACCTAATGCGACAGAACAGCCAATAAGACAAATATTACAAAAAACTTTACATATTTACATTATTTCGATTTACTTACTAATTACCATAGCAAATGACTGCTAGTGCTATTCTGTTAAATTCACTCAAAGTACACCTACCACTATTTCAATTTATTATAATCTTTTATCGATAAACCTAAATATCGGAGACATTTCCCCTCTCTACGTTAAGAATTTAGTAATGAATATTTTGTTGAGCGGCCGGGTGAAACTAAAGTCAACTCTACATTAAACAACCCTTGCGATGCGGGGGTAGGGGGCGGGGGGGTGACCTAGCTCTCTTGCCTATTGTGTTAAGAAAATAGCATAATTTTATTCCTTAATCTTAATACAAGGTGGAAGGGACATCGACGCACACCCGAATACTATGAGTTCAGTACATGATTCTGGAGCCCCTGCGTTGAAATTTTCCATAACTTTTTTCATCAATTTTTCAATTTTTCTGCAGTTTTTTTTTACTTGAACGTGTAAAAAAACATTATTTCTATTTACCCAAATTAGATTTATAATTAAAAAATCATTATTTCATTTATTTCGGATCGCGCGCGCGATAACATTCACCGCGGAGCGTTATGATCGCGTTTTTAGCAATACACTGCGCGCTCAAAAATGTCAATATCTGTAATAACCGATCATTTTCTACATGAATGACCTAGGTCATTTTATTTTTGACCTTGAGTGAGTTATTTTCGACGTTTGTGCGTCGATGTCCGTTCCACGTTGTACATGTTTTATATCACCGTAAAATTGTAAAATTTATTATCTTATAATCTATAAGCTTCCCGCCAGCGGCTTCGCCCGCGTGGTCTTGATAACTTTTTTCCTCCCGTTTCTTGCAACTATTTTGATTGCTACTCCGCTCCTATTAGTCTCCTCATAGCCTGTTAGAGAAATGAAAATTTAACTTTGTTGTATGAGGGCAACACTGTCTGATACCTCTGCACTATTGTTTGGTGGGTCTATGGCTGTTTCTTTGTTTATGTTCGCTCTCTTTTGTTTTGTACTAGAAAGAACATGTTTTCTTGCCGGTTTATTGTATGTGCTAATAATTATAATAAACAGTATTCTTCATTCTAAAGATTGTTTTCTATCAAGAAACCCAATATAGCCTTTCACGATAAATGGGCTATCTAACAATAAAATAGTTTTTCAAATCAGTCCAGTAGTTTCGGAGCCTATTCTATACAAACAAACATTTCATAAAATTTTCCTCTTTAAAATATTAGTAATAAATAGAGAGAACTGTAATACCTTACATTAATTAATAATAGAAATGTACTGGTTATAAGGTCTGTCACTTACACGAATATAAGACAATTTGAAATAAAACTTCTTAGTTAAACGAGTGAAAGTCCCGTCAAAATCCGTCCAGCCATTTCAGAGATTAGCCGAAACACATACAACAATTTTAATTTTCTTTTATGTATTTTCCGTATATAATTTCATATGCATTTAGCCGTTCAGTTGAAATTACAAACTTTTTTTTTATACCACTAAGGTGACAAACAAGCATACGGCCCGCCTGATGGTAAGCAGTTACCATAGCCTATGGACGCTTGCAACACCAGGGGTATCGCGCGTTGCCGACCCTAAAAATCTCTTATGGAGGACTAGCTTTCCGCCAGCGGCTTCGCCCGCTATCCCACGGGAAACATACATTTTACCGGGATAAAAAGTAGCCTATGTGCTATTCCAAACTATAATCTATCTCTGTACCAAATTTTATCCAGATCCGTTCTGTAGTTTTTGCGTGAAAGAGTAACAAACAAACATCCATCCATCCTCACAAACTTTCACATTTATAATATTAGTAGGATAGTAGGATAGGATTCACTGCGCCGACAGTTTGAGGGAATACTCCTCTTGCTGCCAGCGCAGCGCATCCTTAGAAGGAGCTCTGGCAACCTTACTCACTGCAGGAACACAACACACAATAAAGTGTGTTATTTGGCATTTATTTATTAGTTTATTTGTATATAGTTACACTGAGAACCCAAAACCTCTTGCATAACAGTGACGCCAACCACCACAAGACTAAGCAATTTTATTATTTCAGTGTAAATATAATTATTCAAACATTGACATTAGAAGTCTATGTGGTGTAACTTTGTAAGATAAAATCAGGAACAGCGTGATAAGGGAGCGTTGTGGCATGAAAGATGATTTAGTAACTCGGATTGAGAAGTATGTTAAGATGGTTTGGGCATATAGAGAGGATGGATGAACGGAGGCTGACTAAACAAGTATACATGGCGAGTACGAATGGAAGAGTCGGAAGGGGTCGACCTCGGCGAACGTAACACAACCAGATTGCGGACGTTCTCGAAAAAGGCAAGGTTAAGAGCACCCTAAACCGACGAACATGCATGGGGAGGTAAATGAGCATAGATAAATAAATAAATATCTTGGGACATTTTTACACAGCACCATCTAGTCCCAAACTAAGCAGAGCTTGACTATGGGTACTAGACAATGGATATAATACTTATATACTTTTTTTTTGTAAATACATACTTATAATATATAAGAAACACCCTGACAAACACAAACACTTAAATTCATCACAATAAATGTTTGTGTATTGTGGGAATCGAAACCACGAGCTCGTGATCAGCAGTCCGGTACTCGAACCACTAGACCACAGACGTCGTCTGTGAAGATGAAGCGAAAGTGTACCAGGATCGTAGCAAGTGGAAATCTATAGTCTCTGCCAACCCCTATGGGGAACAGGCGTGTAGCTATGTACCTATATATAATTATCTAAGCAATTAGATTTGAAACAATTTAGATGTCAGGCTACGCCGTAGCGGGCTACGACGTAGCAGGTACTACGGCGTAGCAGGTATACCGGTATATTATGCTACCCCAATTTACTTAATGTAGCTTTATAGGAGATGGTGTAGGGTTATCACAAAAGATTTTAAGAATTTATTTGTTTTGTTTTAAATCAGGCTATGGGTTGTACAGGGTGGAAATTTAATTAATAATAATTATTATTTATTTCATCATCTTAAAAAAATATAACATACTAGCTTCCCGCCAGCGGCTTCGCCCGCGTGGTCTTATAATTTTTTCCCCCGTTTTTGCAACATTTTTCATTACTACTCCGCTCCTATTAGTCGTAGCGTGATGATATATAGCCTATAGCCTTCCCCGATAAATGGGCTATCTAACATGGAAAGAATTTTTCAAATCGGTCCAGTACTTTTTGAGTTTATTCGTTACATACAAAAATACAAATCTTTCCTCTTTATAATATTAGTGTAGATCTAGTGATAGGAATCACCTTTTAAGTGAAAACTATACTTGTATTAGGAGATTCCGCTCTTCCGTCGACTTATAATACTTCCGTTAACTTATACGTACATACTTCTAGCAGATGAATCAGACCAGCATACCTATAACAAAAAAAAACATATTATAATTTTTATTTTTTATTTATTTGTTTTTTTACACACTGAAGAAAACAGAAAATTATATATAGGAATATTGTACCATTATTTTATTTTATTTTTCATTTTGATTGACCCGGAATTCGAAAACAGGACCTCTAGCGTAACAGTCGCACTTGGGACCACTAGACCAACGAGGCAGTCTAAATTATAGTTCTAAAAAAAATATCTCGCTAAAAAAACAGTACCTATGGAAACCGCACTCAATTTTGACAGCCCTTAGCGAATTCCTGCCGCAACACAGGGATGTCAACAAAATTAATTTGTTCGCATTTGTTAGGGATGTACAAAAACGAGTGTTTTCTGTTACTTGTCAACCTTAGTATGTGTTTGAGAATTTGTTTACTTTCGAACCGCTAGATGGCGTTGTTAGATTTTTATTGTTTTCTGAATCGCGGTGTTAAGATTCCGCGATTTGACTCGGCTGCCGATTTTTGTGATAAAAGTTAAGTTTCTACGGTTAAGTTTATAAGGGTGGGTAACTCATCAAAAATACGCGAGCTACAGATCAGCTCATGACTCAGGTGAGTGAGCTGATTCAATGATTCAGCTCGCAGATCAGCTCAATTTGAACCGGTTCAATTTACGACTCTCGCGAGCCAATGCGAGCCGAGCGCCGAATCGAGCCGAATGAGCTGCCGAGCTGCAACAGTTCGTTTAACTCTGCGAGCTAGACAGAGCCGCGCGCCAAATCGAGCCGAATGAGCTGCTGAGCCGCAACAGTTCGTTTAACTCTGCAAGCTAGACATTTTATATTGTTTATTTACAAATTGATTTATTGAATTCATATCAATAATTAGAACAGAATAATAATTCGTTCTAGGAGAATTGGATTGGAGGGATTCACAAAGGGAAATTATAAGTCTAGCCACAAAATTATTTATTGGACACGTGATTAACCTTCTAATTTTATAACTAAGCAACGGGAAAATGACATAGCCTCTAATAAACGAATTCGTCTTTTTTACAACGCCAACTAAATATTCTATAGAAAGCGTCAAGTAAAGATCATCAATTATTGTGACTTGTCCTTCTTATTTATACATTGCCACCTAATTCAAGGCTAAAAGCGTCTGTCTTGGTGTTTTTTGTCTCCGACTAGGTGTTTATTGTAAAAATAATGTTGAAGGGATCTGTACAAAATACAATAATATTACTGTACTAGGAAAATTTAGGATGCAACAGCGAGCATAGCGAGCTCGGAACTTGGGGCACCCCGACTCGGACAGGATAGGTTTTTTTTTAAACCACCCGGAAGTAGGAGCCCCACGAAGCGGGGCTTCGTCAACTACGCCTTATTACTATTGCCTATACTTGTCCTTGACCCCAAAGGCAACTTGACCTGGACCTCAAGGTCACTGAATAAATATATTTTTGATGTCATTTAATAGTATTTTAGAAGTTTATTGTTAGAATACATGTTACAAATTTAGATGCTAAAAAATAACCATCATGCTGAGTTGTATTTAGAGTGGTTTTAATAGAAGATAACTAGTGGCTAAAATAGTATTATTTAGATGCTCGTTAATTGTGGCTGACTTAGTAATTTAGAAGGCAAAATACATTGTTGGAGGCGTATAATGATATTAAAAAGAAACCTGTTTAATCAGCACCCATTCACAAATACAACAGGAGCTGAATTGAGCCGTGAGCTAGTCGTTTTGCTGAGCTGTAGCTCAACGGCTTAAAACTGTGCGATCTGACTCATTGAGCTGACTCAGAGCTAAGTTACACACCTATATAAGTTTATAAGTTATCAAGAGCTTTAAACACGACGTAGTGACTTGTATTGAGAAAAATATGTTGAGATGGTTTGGTCATGTCAAGAGAATAGATAAACGGAGATTGACAAAAGGGATTTATATGGCGAATGTCAGTGGAAACGTATGACGACGTCTGTGGTCTAGTGGTTTGAGTACCGGACTGCTGATCACGAGGTCGTGGGTTCGATTCCCACAAGACACAAACATTTATGTGATGAACTTAGGTGTTAGTGTTTGTCTGGGTGTTTCTTATATATTATAAGTATGTATTTACAAAAAAAAAGTATATAAGTATTATATCCACTGCCTAGTACCTATAGTACAAGCTCTGCTTAGTTTGGGACTAGATGGTGCTGTGTAAAAATGTCCCAATATATTAAAAAAATTGAAGTAAAAAATTTAAGTAAACGCCGGGAGGGGACGCCCTAGAAAGACTTACACCGACCTTATCGGTGAGGTCCTGCAATAAGGTGCGTAGTACTCACAACCGGCGCGTGTGTATGACAAGATGTATGAACGTGGAGGAAGCTAAAGATGCGTATTTTAAAAGAGTGTCCATGGAGTTTCTTGCCGGATTCTTCTCCAACTTTTTGGAACTGTGCATCTAGAATCATTTAACGTTTCATAAGTGCTTGTAAAAGCTTATTTGAAATAAAAACATTTGAACTTGAACTTGAACTTGAACTTGAACTTGAACTTGAACTTGAACTTGAACTTGAACTTGAACTTGAACTTGCACTTGAACTTGAACTTGAACTTTAATGCAAGAATCGTAGCAAGTGATAGTCTCTAGTTTCTGCCTACCCCTTGCCATCAACTGAGCACAAATACAGACTACGAATCCAACAACACTGTATATCCATTGTATATCTTTAATAACTTATGTATCCTGTTTTATTGTGTTATATTCGGTGTACAATAAAGTATATATAAATATAAATATAAATTACACTTTACTCGACCCGGGAATCGAACCCAGAACATCTAGCGTAGCAGTCGCGCTTGGGACCACTAGACCAACGAGCCAGTAGTAGGAAATTAAATTAAACAATGTTTATTTCTGCAAATCTTACTAATATCATAAATGTGAAAGTTTGTGAGATCTGGATGAAATTTGGCACAGAGGTAGATTATAGTTTGGAATAGCACATAGGCTACTTTTTATCCCGGTAAACTGTATGGTTCCCGCGGGATAGCGGGCGAAGCCGCTGGCGGAAATCTAGTAATAAATAAATAAATGATCATAAAAAATAACAAAGAAATACTTTTAAAAAGCCACAATTCAACCAAAATAGGTTTTTAAAGGAGTTTGAAGATTTTGGCATTTGGTCTTCAAAAATTACCATTTTTTTTAATTTTTTTTTTTTTAAATGAAAAAGTCGCCCAGTCTATCAACATAAAATATATTTAGATTGCTTGTATCTTGGAAACGTGACACTTCAAGATTTTGACATATAAACTTGTTGGTCTTGGTACCTGCTATTGATTTATGAAGTTAAATAGGTGGCCGGTAACCAACCTTTTTTGCAAAATGGCGTCCGGTTAAAATATCGCGCTCTATAGAAAAATCTTAAAACCCCTACCATAAAGAATTTTGTTTTTAATTTCACAGATTTACTTACTATAGTTTAGATGTATCAAAATTAAATAAAAATTATAAAATTATGTCAGTGCATAAAACTATGTGATTTACTCATCTATAAAAAAACAGTAGTTATATACAAAAACAAAAAATATATTTAAAAAATATATCCAACTTAATATTAGTGTAGAAAAAAACTGTGCAAAAAAATATTGTGCGAGAAAAAAACTTTGCGAAAAAAGATGGATTTTTGAAAAGTGCTGCAATACCGGGATTTTTTTCGTGTGCCGCTAAATCAAAATGCTCACAATGTCGACTCTCATGATGCCTGCAGCAACAATGACAACAATGACGAATGCCGGACCAATACCGGTAGCGGCCGCGACGAAGCTCGAGCCGAAATTGCTGCAGCTACCGCACCCGGCATTAGTGCCGCAAATGCAGCAACAACCGCAACCGCAACCCCACCACCATCAACACCCGCACAACAACAACAAAGTTGGTGAGTACTGTAGATTGATTGTAGCGTAAACTGGGTGTTTTTGAGAACTATAAGGCTATTTGAGAAGTATAAGGCTATTTGAGATATTAAGGTTATTTGAGAACTATAAGGCTATTTGAGAACTATAAATGTATTTGAGATAAAAGCATACCATAATGCCTATATTTCCCGAAGGGGTAGGCAGAGGCGTACTAATGTACACCCACATTTCGGTCCCATGTAATAGGGGGCGAGCCTATTGCCAACAACCGGGCACAAATCCAGACTCCGAGCTGCTACTGGTTTCACAGAAAAACCCAACAACACTTTTCTCGACCCAGGGATCGAACCCAGGACCTCTAGCGTAGCAGTCGCGCTTGGGACCACTAGACCAACGAGGTAGAAACTTTCATAAACTTTTAAAGGCAACAATAACATTTTAGCCATATAGTTCTTAAAGAACTCTATTTTACCGATCAGTATTTTATCGACGTTGTGTGTATTGTATGTGTTAATACTGCATGCAGGGTAACTGGTATGCCGCTTGCAAATGTTGCCAGATAACCGACAAAAAAAAATACAATAAAAATCTACTGATTTCTGACACTTACGCGAATACTAGACATTGAAATAAAACTACTTTGTACGGATTTTATCGTTATTAATCGTCGGGATTAAAATAATATCAATATAACGCGATAAAATCCGTAAAAAGTAGTTTTATTTCAATGCAATAAAAATCTTTTACTTTCAGACATAAAGGCCAAAGCATGTTAGTAACAAGAATGATATTATTATAAGGAGTTGAACGTAGGTTATTGATGAATCCTCTCATTACTTTGCCATGAGAATATACCCATTATACTTAAAGCTTATTCTATCTTATTGCGAAATTATCTTTAAAAAATTAAACATTATTATGTTGTTTTCTCAAATTTTGGTGAATAAATGAAAGATGATTGATAGAAAAGTCAATTTAATATGACCAAAGGACTCAAGTCAACGGTCTCGAGTAAGAATCTAAGGCACGCACCTCTGACTTATCGAAATCATGTGCGTAATTATCACTCGCTTTAACGGTGAAGGAAAACATCGTGAGCAAACCTGCATGCCTGAGAGATTTTCTCGACGGCGTGTGAAGTGTGCCAACCCGCATTAGGCCAGCGTGGGGACTATAGCCTAACCCCTCTCATACTGAGAGGAGACCCGAGCCCAGCAGTGGGACAGTGAAAATAATAATGACAAATAACAAAAACGTTTTAATACTCTGACACGTAAAAAATAAACGACAAAAAACATTCTCTACATCCATCTGCGACTCCTGTTCATCCCGCAAAACGAATGGTCGTGATAATACGCACATATTATCCTTAATGGGAGGGTAGGAAGACATATACCCCACTTAGGGTTGGTACAAGTACGCTACAAGCTGAGTGTTTTGTTGTTTTTTGTTACATTTAGGAATTGTTAAAAAATCTGTGCTAGGATTCAACCTTAAAATCAAAATCAAAATAGTTTTATTTTCACATAGACCTTATGCAGGCACTTATGAAATGTCGAAACTAGGTGCACGGTTCCAAATTCGTCGTTTCCTATGGAGAAGAACCGGCAAGAAACTCCATAGTTACTCTTTTAAATTTTGGTTTTTTACAATGATATCTGCTACAATAATATATGGATACTTACAATATGAGAAAACAATCTAGAAATGTTTGCGAAATATATTACAGATGATGATGATAATATATCACTTACTACTACGCCTGTATTTCACGAAGGATTAGGCAGTGGCGTACTAATGTACACCCAAAGTTAATAAAGCGCGATGCCATATAAAACAAGCTCTGTATTCCTCCTAGCCTTTTCCCAACCATGTTGGGGTCGGCTTCCAGTCTAACCAGGATGCGGCTGAATATCAGTATTTTACACGGAGCGATTGCCATCAGACCTCCGCAACCCAATTTCTAGGCAATACCGATATTCGAAGGCAAGACTGGTTGTCAGGCTTTTTAGGCTTCTGACTGCCACTAACGATTGTCATAGGTGTCCGTATGACAACCGGGACCGACGGCTCTCCGAGGCACGGAGGGGTCTCAATATGTTAAGAATGGTCACCCATCCACAGACTGACCGCGGCAAGTGTAGCTTAACCTTGCAGATCGGTTGATCAGCGTAGTTACAACTTGGCCACGAGCCCCTCTATATAAAACATATAAAACAAGTTTTCCAACATCACAAATGTTGGAAAATGTATTGCAAGCGGGACAAGCAAAGAAACAATTTTATAATTCAAGTATTGCTTATAATAATTTAAACTGAACAAATAGCTTGTCCCGCCTGCAATACATTTTCCAACATCACAGTGCTTGTTTATAGATTTTGAGTTAGTTTATTTAATGCAGTCGGCTTTTTCGTTTCATTTAATAATTTGTTTTATTTCCTACTTTTTAGTTTATATATCATTATAAATAGAAATACTCGATGGATATGATTATTTGAAATGAAAAATGATACACCTAAAATAAATAATAATACTAATCAACCCATATACTGTCCCACTGCTGGGCACGGGTCTCCTCTCAGTATGAGACGGTAAAGATGATTTTCAGAATCAGCACATATAATCCGCCATTTTTATTTTTATAGAATTTCATGTACCCAGTGACATTCGTGCATCAAGACGAATCTTATGAAGTATCAATTATCTAAATCGGTTGAGCCTTTGAGTAGTTATGAGCGGAAATAGGAACGAATATACATACATGTCAAACACATAACCTTCATTCGGCAGTCGGGTAATAATATTGCCAAAAAAATTAAGATAAATTGAGAACCTTCTCCTTTTTGAAGTCGGCTAAAGTTGTTACCATTTTTTTTTTGACACTTTTACTCAGCACCATCTAGTCCCAAACTAAGTAGAGCTTGTACTATGGGTACTAGACAATGGATATAATACTTATGTAGTTTTTTTTGTAAATATATACTTATAATATATATTATATATTATAATATATATTATATATTATATAATATATTATATATTTATAATATATATAATATATATTATATACTTATAATATATATTATAAGTATATATTTACAAAAAAAAAGTAAGAAACACCCAAACAAACAGAAACACCTAAGTTCATCACATAAATGTTTGTGTCTTGTGGGAATCGAACCCACGACCTCGTGATCAGCAGTCCGGTACTCGAACCACTAGATCACAGACGTCGTCAAATTAAACAACCCCTTGCTGGAATGTTGATGAAGCAACCCTATGACATTATTTATATAGGACCCATCAAAGCAAAAGGGACCCCGAAGCGAGCCCATTTGACCTCCCCTGAAAACTAGAAATAATTGAATTATTTACCATATAATAGTAACTATAGGGGCTCGTGGCTAAGTTATAACTATGCTGATCAATCGATCTGCAAGGTTAAGCTACGCTTGCCACGGTCAGTCTTTGGATGGGTGACAATTCTTAACACACCGAGACCTCTCCGTGCCTCGGAGAGCACGTAAAGCCGTCGGTCCCGGTTGTCATACGAACAACTATGACAGTCGTTAGGTATAGTCAGAAGTTCAAAAAGTCTGACAACCAGTCTATCCTTCGAATATCGGTATTGCCCAGAAATTGGGTTGCGGAGGTCTGATGGCAGTCGCTTCGTGTAAAATCTGGTATTCAGCCGCATCTGGTTAGACTGGGAGCCGTCTCTAACATGGCTAAGATGGTGAAAACTCCAATTCAAATTCAAATATTTTTACTTAAATACGTACTTTTGAAACGTCAAACTAGTTGGGAAAATGTTAGGAACAAGACTAGCTTTGCGCCAAGGGTTTACCCGCGTGGTCTGAGTATTTCTTATAAATTATAGCGTATGTTACTCGGCAAAAATGTAGCTTTCTAATGGTGTAAGATTTTCTTAAATCGGTTGAGTAGTTTTCGAGTTATATCGTAATAATAATAATAATACTTTTATTTAGAGTATCGTATGACTCAATAGTCAATAGTAGAGAGAGGTATATCATATAGAGAGGTACAAATGGCTTAATGCTAAGTTACAATTTTTTCTTGAAGTCTATATATTTTCGAAATGAAATTCTTTCCGGCCACAACTTATCATCTAAAAATATCTGCAATTTATGCCTGGGTACAAATATTTTATAAGCATCGTATTCTTTGTGTTTTTTCATTTGTATTTTTTCAATATCCACTTTGGTATGTGTTTTTGACATTATGTATGTATGTATGTAATATACAAAAAAAACTTTCCTGTTTATAATATTAGTTTGAAATTGAGAATTAAAAAAATTAAGATAGGTAATTTTTATTTTTAATGAAGGAAAAGATCGGCGGGCGGGCAGGATTCGAACCTGCCCGCCCGCCGATCTTTTCCTTCATTAAAAATAACTTGTAATCTTAGCATGGAAAATGCTTAAAACATACAAAAAGATAGGTAATTTTTGTCAAACAACCATACAGGGGCCCTAGACAAGTTGAAAAAATTTTATGGGACCAATCTGTAAGCACCAGCAGCAAAAAGAATCATCAAAATCGGTTCACCCAGTCCAAAGCTCTGAGGCAACAAACATAAAAAAATACAATCGAATTTAGAACCTCCTCCTTTTCTGAAGTCGGTTGAAAGTATCGTTTTTGTTTTATGACTGTGCTATTGACCGCCTGTTGCCTCACAGGGCACGTAAAACCATCGGTACCGGTTGTCACATACGCTTTCATTGACAATAGAATATTAAGTAGACTGATAAAAAATATAATCTACACTAATATTATAAAGAGGAAAGATTTGTATTTTTGTATGTAACGAATAAACTAAAAAAGTACTGGACCGATTTGAAAAATTCTTTCCATGTTAGATTGCCCATTTATCGGGGAAGGCTATAGGCTATATATCATCACGCTACGAATAATAGGAGCGGAGCAGTAATGAAAAATGTTGCAAAAACGGGGGAAAAAATTATAAGGCCACGCGGGCGAAGCTAGCGGGAAGCTAGTATATAATATAAAAAAATATTTCTTTCCTTCTTCTTTCTTTCTAGTGGTACCAAGCACGACTGCTACGCTGGAGGTTCTAGGTTCGATCCCCGAGTCGAGCCAGTCTTGTTGGGTTTTTCTGTGAAATTCCCAGTAGCAGCTCGGAGTCTGGATTTGTGTCCGGTTGATGGCAAAAGGCTCGCCCCCTATTACATGGGACCTAAACATACTGGCGAGATGTTGGTATACATTAGTACGCCTCTGCCTACCCCTTCGGGGAGTACAGGCGTGATGGTATGATAGGTCACGAGCAATATATTTATAAAGATATTATAATACGTAAGTTTTTAAAATGTGTGACTGGGGTGTCGGCCACCCCCACCCCTCCCCTAGGGCGCGGCACCATCGTAAATTTAACTAATTATAACACCGACCTATATTGTAGCCCCGGGTTGGGTTATTCTGTCATAAAGTACTCATATCTAGTTAAATAAGTACTATTTTTTTAACCCCCGACGCAAAAACGACGGGGTGCTATAAGTTTGACGTGTCTGTGTGTGTGTGTGTGATACGACCGAATTTGATATTTTGTTTTTTTTATTTGAAAGGTGAATTAGTCGGGAGTGTTCTTAGCTATATTTGATGAAAATTGGTCCAAGATGGCCGCCGCCACAAAATAATGAATTATATTTTTTTTCGCAACTCCCGCAATATGGGTATCAAATGAAAGAGCTTAACTAGGAGAATACTATACACTATGATAAATTTCAAATCCAAGATGGCCGCTACCACAAAATGACGAACAACATTTAGTGTCGGGGGTTTTCAAAATTTTTAATTTAGGTTAAGTTATTTATTATAGGATATTTCTGACACTTCCATTCATTAGACATTGAAATAAAACAACTTTTTACCCGACTACCGAAGAAGGGTTATGTGTTTGACATGTATGTATGTACGTCCGATCCTATGTCCACTCGTAACTACTGAATGGCTGAACCGATTTAGATAAATTCTTCTTTTTCTTCGTGTCGATGGTACGTTTTTTTTTAAATTAGATATAGAGTACGAAATCGACTCTTAATCTGTTTGCGTCTTTATAAGTTACTAGCTTTCCGCCAGCGGCTTCACCCGCTATCCCACGGGAACCATACATTTTACCGGGATAAAAAGTAGCTTATATGCTATTCCAGACTATAATCTATCTCTGTGCCAAATTCCATCCAGATCCGTTCAGTAGTTTTTGCGTGAAAGAGTAACAAACATCCATCCATCCATCCTCACAAACTTTCACATTTATAATATTAGTAGGAAGTAGGATTTTGGTGTACAATAAAGAATATTCTATCTATCTATCTAGTATCTTTTATAAAAAAAATGAGGCATAAAAAACTACAATATTTTTTAATTAACTTCTGGTCTTGAGAATAACCCAATAGTAAAAATTATAAATTACTTAACTAGGGCGTGGGCGCGTGTTATAACCGCGTTAACTTTTAACTGGCAGACGTGATGTCTGTGTGAATATAGTTATATTATTATAACGTTTTTATTAGCTTGCTATGTAACTATGTATCTATGTAACGGAATCTTTGAACGTGATTTTCACCGCGTTTAAAACGATGGATTGATTTGAAACTTTGCACACAGGACCGATGATAGTTCAATAATTTGTGTAATTTGTGTTTATAGATAATCAAACTAAAAAATAAATAATAGTTGGAAAAAAAACACGCTTTTATAGAAAATCAAAATTAAAAGTAAAATAATTATTGTAAAAAAGCGCGGGGTGCTTGATATCATTTGTTATTAATATTTTATTGACAGATATTGGTAGAATAAATAATAAATAAATAAATATCTTGGGACATTTTTTACACAGCACCATCTAGTCCCAAACTAAGCAGTGCTTGTACTATGGGTACTAGACAATGGATATAATACTTATATACTTTTTTTTGTAAATACATAGGAAACACCCAGACAAACACAAACACTTAAGTTCAGCACAATCAATGTTTGTGTCCTGTGGGAATCGAACCCACAACCTCGTGATCAGCAGTCCGGAACTCGAACCACTAGACCACAGACGTCGTCGAAGTTATTTCGAGAAGTTATTTATTTCGAAAATATCTTTAAAAGCACCCCACGCTTTTTAATATAATTATTTTTAGTTTGACTTTCTATAAAAGCGTGTTTGTTAGTTTCTACATATTATTATATAGTATACACTTATTTTGCCCGCGGAACTACACGTATTAAATAACATACCTGCATGTTATGTTATGTTTCAAATATTTCTATTTCAATTACACCATATAAATAGGTACTTTTGAAACGTTAAACTTTGCACGGTTCCAAAAAAAGTGGGTCTTATGGAGAAAAGCCGGCAAGAAACTCCATAGATACTCTTTTTTAAAACAATATTTGGTAACAGTAACAATTTTATTTTTGTGAATAGTAATGAGGATGATGCAGCTTGATGTGTAGATGCAGAGATTAAAGAGTAGGTATTAGAATTGAAAAGATAGCCACAGCAGTAAGAGCCGACCAGCCCCGACAGACAGCAATTCAGTAATATCATTCAACAGTTTGCTCAACAAAATTGCGACCGGGTGGAGAATGGTTGTAGTCAAAATCAATACTCATTCACAATGGATAGTCACTGCATGGGGTATGCTAACGATTACTTTCCTTATTAATATTATAAATGCGAAAGTCAGTCTGTGTGTCTGTTGCGCTTTCACGTCAAAACTACTGTCCACCATTATGTCAACAACATGAATGCAGATTAAATGATTATGATTATGATTACTGTACCAATTTAAATATCATCGAAATCGGTCCAAATGATATACCGAAGGTACACGTATTCTAAAAAATACCTTGTATTACGCTGATTAAAACTCTAGTCGTACTTTTTTTATGTTGAGTGGGGAAAAATAACTTTTAATTGGAGAGAAAATCACCCCATTTTGGCACACTATTATCTGTTTCTTAATGATTTCATAGTAAAACTGTCAAGTTGACAGCTATCTGCTGTCAGTGTCAGTTTCGGAATGTCAAACGAACGCCATTTAGGCACAATATTATCAGTCATAGTGATTTCATGGTAAAGACTGTCAACTTGACAGCTGTCACGTGCCTCAGGTACAAATTTGGGGTGAGTTGTATGAGCTTTTGATGACCTTCTTTCGTACAGTGATAGTCTAGAGCCTGAGAAAGGACATAGGCTACTTTTTATTGCGAAAAAAGGGGTGTAAGGGGTGAAAATAGGGGATGAAAGTTATAAGACATACCTAGACCACGCGAGCGAAGCCGTTGACAGAAAGCTAGTATATCATCACGCCTGTATTCCCAAAAGCGTTAGGCAGAGGCGTACTAATGTACACCCACAGTTCACCGGTAAGTTTCGGTCCCATGTAATAGGGGGCGAGCCTATTGCCATCAACCGGGCACAAATCTGACTCCGAGCAAACCTTTTGGGATTATGTAAAGGAATTGTTTCGAAACTTGAAAATTCAAAAAATTCAAAATGTTTGTTCAAAATTTTTGTTATCGAAGTTCGGGTCGTTGGACTTTCAGCTTAGTGATGTCTGATACCAGTGTGTCGACCATTCTCACTAGACTCGCTAGCGACGCCGTAAAATATTTGTATGGAAGCGGTTCCTCTAGCGGTTACGTAAGGAACTAAAACCTGCTATGAGATTACAGCGTTTCGATGCGTAAAAAACCTATCGAAAGTCATTCGATAGAACTCATGGTTGAGGGGCTGGACAGGTTAGGAGCATCCTTAACCAATCCTACTACATAAATGAGAAAGTTTGGATGGATCTGGCAAACGCCAGAATGACTGAACGGATCTGGATGAAATTTGGCACAGAGATAGATTTTAGTTGACGACGTCTGTGGTCTAGTGGTTCGAGTACCGGACTGCTGATCACAAGGTCGTGGGTTCGATTCCCACAAGACACAAACATTTATGTGATGAACTTAGGTGTTTGTGTTTGTCTGTGTGTTTCTTATATATTATAAGTACGTATTTACAAAAAAAAAGTATATAAGTATTATATCCATTGTCTAGTACCCATAGTACAAGCTCTGCTTAGTTTGGGACTAGATGGTGCTGTGTAAAAATGTCCCAAGATATTTATTATTTTAGTATAGTCTGGAATAACTACAGTGTGCAGGGGGGCTAGACAAGTTGCATTTTGACATTCGAATCGACAAACAAAATGTATGTAAATGACATTAGTGACAGCCCGATTTGTCGAAAGCTTGTGTCATATCCATACATTTTGTTTGTCGATTCGAATGTCAAAATGCAACTTGTCTAGCCCCCCTGGGCGTCAAAATACTCCTTCATCGCTGTTTCCAGAAAACTGGAACATTGCCAAGTTGAATATTAAGTTCTTTGACCCAAGAATAAGCCAGCTCTCTGGTCACGCGAAGAGTCGACAAGTCTTCTGGAAGTTTCTCACTTTTTTTATACCGTAAAGGTGGCAAACAAGCATACGGCCCGCCTGATGGTATGCGGTTACCAATAGCCTATGGACGCTTGCAACATATTTGAGGGGGTATTAGTCGCGCTTTTGACCCTAAAAACCTCTTAGAGGTTTAAGTAGGATTCACTGCGCCGACAGTTTGAGGGAATATTCCTCTTGCTGCCAGCGCAGCGCATCCTTAGAAGGAGCTCTGGCGATATTACTCACTGCAGGAACACAACACACAATAAAGTGTGTTATTTGGCTGCAGTGTTCTGTAAGGTGGAGGTACTTCCCCAGATGGGCTGCTCCAGATTTGAGCCATAAATGGCTGTGCCCTACCTCTCTTAAGAAACTAATTTCATCACAAAAATATTTGTGTCCCGTGTAAATCGAACCCACGACCTCGTGATAAACAGTCCAGTACTCGAACCACAGACGTCATTGTTGCAATACAATTGTGTATGCAATAACACACAGACACACACAAAAGTATTATTTACCTATTCTAACACCCGGCTCCCCATATACGCGAGTATATCCAAATTGAATTTCGTCACAATCGATACTGTGGGATCGTGGCGCCCCGAATCCCCTTAAAGCGCTTGAGGGCTGAGAGGGGGGATTTGCAGCATTCCCCCTAGTCATCTCTATAACAGGCTAGAAGGCGCTTAAGTGTGAAAGGTAGGGTCCAATTTTGGATGTGTTTTAATATCGTTTCAAGCCTAATACCTACTCTTTAATCTCTGCATCTACACATCAAGCTGCATCATCCTCATTACTATTCACAACAATTGTTACTATTAACATTTTTTTTTAAAAGAGTACCTATGGAGTTTCTTGCCAGCTCTTCTCAATATGGCCCACTTTTTAGGAACCGTGCAACTAGTTTGACGTTTCAAAAGTACCTATTTGAATTGAAATAAAAATATTTGAATTTGAATATCATTTGAAAGTGATTTTCACCCCTTTCAAAACGACAGATTGATTTGAAATTTGCACACATCAAGTAGCGATAACAATGCAATAATTTGTATAGTTTGTCTTTGTAGATAATCAAACTAAAAAGTAGAATATAAATAATAGTTATAAAAAACTAAAAAAAACATGGATTTACAGAAAATCAAATTAACTAAAAAGTAAATATAATTATTGTAACAAAGCGTAGGTTGTTTTTAGCCCCCGACGCAAAAACGACGGGGTGTTATAAGTTTGACGTGTCTGTGTGTGTGTCTGTGGCATCGTAGCTCCCGAACGAATGAACCGATTTTTTCATTTCATTTTGTTTTTTTATTTGAAATTAGTCGGGAGTGTTCTTAGCTATGTTTCATGAAAATCGGTCCAAGATGGCCGCTGCTACAAAATAGCGAATCACATATTTTTTCACAACTTCCTCAATATGGGTATCATTTTTAAGATGTTTTTAAAATTGACTACATACTTCTGAACTACCAATATCTGTCAATAAATTATTCATAACAATTGACAACAATCACCCCATGTTTTTTTACAAAAAAAATATTTTTTTTTAATCCGCCATTTATGCAACATTTTTCATTGATACTCCGCTCCCATAGATAGCAGCGAGATGGTATAAAGACTATAGGCTTTCTCAATAAATGCACTATCTAACACTGAAAGAATTTTTCAAAACAGACCTGTAGTTCCTGAGATTATCGTGTTCAATCAAACAAACAAACTATTCAGCTTTATAATATAAGTATATATTCAAGTTCAAGTGTTTTTATTTCAAATAAGTTTTTAAAAAAGTGATAGCCTAGGAGTATGACCACTGGACTGCCGAGTCAAAGGTCTCGAGTTCAAATTCAAAGCACGCACCTCTGACTACAAAATCATGTGTGTAATTATCACTCGCTTTAACGGTGAAGGAAAACATCGTGAGGGAACCTGCATGCCTGAGAGATTTTCTCGACGGCATGTGGAGTCTGCCAACCACGCATTAGGCCAGCGTGGCGGACTATGGCCTAATCCCTCTCATTCTGAGAGGAGACCCGTGTCCGGCAGTGGGACAATATTTAATATTTTCTTTAAGAGGACGTAACTTAGAAGTCTCTACCTACTTACCCCATCAAGATAAATAATTCTTTAACGAAATACAAGAAAGATTGAAAATATACAGAGCATTCCATTCGGGACAGGCACGCAAAGTTTGACTTTAACCCTAGCTTGATCAACAGTCAAGACGTGATGTAACCTTTTTTAACACCCGACGTAAAAACGACGGGGTGTTATAAGTTTGACGTGTCTGTGTGTGTGTGTGTGTGTGTGTATTTGTGTGGGTGTGTGTGTTTCTGTCTGTGGCATCGTAGCTCCCGAGCGGATGAACCGATTTTGATTTTGTATTTTATTTATTTATTTAAAACTCTTAAACTATCATTACAGGTTTAGGAACCTAATGCGATAGCTAAGCCTACTTATAATATTAATTACTTTAAATAACACTATTACTTACTAACAATCATTTACAAATAACTACACAATATATTAACACAAAATTACTTATAACTAAAACGATACATCTTTATAATTATAACAATGTAATCTTCACACAAAATTAACTTTAGTATGTTTTACGGTAAAAAAAAAAACATTAAAAGAAACAATGAACATAAAATTACACTAATTATTGCTTTCGTAACATATTATATATCAACTTACTTTTGCAAGTTCACTAAAGTAACATGAATTTTTTTTTTATAAAAGGTGGGTATTAGTCGCGCTTTAAACCCTAAAAACCTCTTAGAGGTTTATGTAGGATTCACTGCGACGACAGTTTGAGGGAATCTCTTGCTGCCAGCGCATCCTTAGAAGGAGCTCTGGCGACATTACTCACTGCAGGAACACAACACACAATAAAGTGTGTTAGTTGGCTGCAGTTTTCTGTAAGGTGGAGTTACTTCCCCAGATGGGCTGCTCCAGATTTGAGCCATAAATGGCTGTGCCCTACTTCTTTTAAGAAACTAATTTCATCACAAGAATATGTGTGTCCCGTGTAAATCGAACCCACGACCTCGTGATAAGCAGTCCAGTACTCGAACCACAGACGTCATTGTTGCAATACAATTGTGTATGCAATAACACACAGAAGTATTGCTTTCGTAACATATTATATATCAACTTACTTTTGCAAGTTCACTAAAGTAACATGATTTTTTTTTTTATATTTGAAAGGTTCCACAAAATAGCGAATTACATATTTTTTCACAACTCCCTCAATATGAGTATAAAATGAAAGGGCTCAACTAGAAGAATACTATACACTATGATAAATTTCAAATCGAAGATGGCCGCCACCACAATATGGCATATTACATGTCGTGTCGGGGGTTTACTAATTTTGTTAATGTTAATTTTTACATAAATATTACAAATAGGCGCAATAAATACTCCGAGTAAAAGTAAATATTTTTTATTCAACAATGAAACTTGGGTTCATAGCTACAGAGCCAATAAAAGGGTTGATAGTGTTGTCAAATTCAAGAAAATTGCTAGATTTTGGGTTATTTTTGTACAAAAATAGTAATAATAATAATAAATAAATAAACCCTGGACATTTTTACACAGCACCATCCAGTCCCAAACTAAGCAGAGCTTGTACTATGGGTACTAGACAATGGATATAATACTTATATACTTTTTTTTTTTGTAAATACATACTTATAATATATAAGAAACACCCAGACAAACACAAACACCTAAGTTCATCACGTAAATGTTTGTGTCTTGTGGGAATCGAACCCACGACCTCGTGATCAGCAGTCCGGTACTCGAACCACTAGACCACAGACGTCGTCAATAGTGAATTTAAAACTTCATTAACAGCCTTACTTTCATGATTTTTTTGTTGTTGTTGTGATTGGGTTACCTGTGTACCACTGTAGGATTGGACCGGGTATTTTTAACATATTGTATGTACCTGATAATCGAATTGAAGTAGCGTAGCAGTTGCTCTTACAACCACTCAACTACCGAAGCATTTAAAGAAACACAAAAAGCAAAACTGCTCTGTTGAACGCACCCGCTCAAACTCAATGGCTGTGTGTTTCTACTGAATAAGCTACTGCCTTTGAACGAGACAAGATTCTCGGTGAAACATTAAAAAAACAAAAGCTTTTATAAAAAGAAGCAAAACGAACGTCCTGGCACGCTTCACTGCTCGCGAGCGGTCCGAGCGATGAGCGGAAAGCGATTATTTAAAATAAAAATAAAAAAAATATCTTGGGACATTTTTACACAGCGCCATCTAGTCTCAAACTAAGCAGAACTTGTACTATGGGTACTAGACAATGGATACAATACTTATATACTTTTTTTTTGTAAATATATAGGTACTTATAATGTATAAGAAAGACCCAGACAAACAAAAATACCTAAGTTCATCACATAAATGTTTGTGTCTTGTGGGAATCGAACCCACGACCTCGTGATCAGCAGTCCGGTACTCAAACTACTAGACCACAGACGTCGTCAAAGCTTTGTAAAAATAGAAATACGTGTAACCTCGACGCATACTAAAAAACACTGATTCTGTGTCACAAAACACTGGATTTGTTATAAAGCTCAAAGATTTTTTTGATGATAAAACTCTACCGCTGAATACTATAAGTGAATGATAATAAATTTCTTCAACATGACGAGTTTAGTAAAAAATATAATCTTTTAATGAAGGAAAAAGTCGACTGGCGGGCAGGACTCGAACCTGCGTCTTCTGGCTAAATACACTAGACGCTATGACCGCTAAGCCACAGCGAGTCTTACTCGCCAAGTCAAAATCTACCTTCACATTCTAAATTTACGTCTCAAGGTGACGGTAGCTACTGTGAATTTTATAGAAAAACACTTTTCTCAGCCTATAAATTGAAAAAATCTTAATTATATATTATTGTCCCACTGCTGGGCAAAGCCTCCCTTTCCTTTTTCCAGTCTTCTTGGTTGAGAGCTTTCTGCACCCAAACCATGCAGTTTCAAGTTCTTCTCGCCGCCGCCAAGCTCTTGCAAGTTCATCTCGCCGTCTCATTCTGGGTCTGCCGCGACTTCTATTAATGTCCTGGGGCATCCACACTGTCATAGATTTTCCCCATAGCTCATCAGACAGTACCTAGACCATGAGATTTTCTCACTAGACTTGCTAGCAGCGCCTCTAGCGGTTACGTAAAGAACTGAAATCTGCTATGAGATTACAGCGTTTTGATGCGTAAAAAACCTATCGAAAGCCATTCGATAGAACTCATGGTTGCGGTATTGATATGACCAAACAAGTTCCATTTATAGCTAATGATGGTGGATTATTTAATGGATAAATAAATAAATAATCTATCGCTCATCACTTAAACCACACACTCTTAACTAAAATACTTGGATAGGGAGGGACAAAGAAAAAATAATTTCAATTATATTTGCAAAAGGGACACCGGCTCTCCCTTAAATACAATAATACACATTTATAATGTATATAAATGTGTTTATTTATTCAGCTATACATCTGACTTTGTTGTTATACAATCCTGTATTCGGGACGAATTTAATTTATTTATTTATCGACATCAAAAAAACAATAAGCTTCTCGATTTGTACTGTATTTTTTTGTTTGTATGTTTTTTTAATACGATATCTTCGTCTATCGTGAACCAATTGTGATATTTATTTGATAGAATATTATATTTATTTATTTTATTAACTAGTTGGTCCTATATAAATATGAATATTGAAAGTGTATCGACATTGTACTCCTCTCTGATAAGTAGAGTGCGCGCCCAAGGCACGCACTCACTTACCCTGACGACCCGATTACCATTGCACAACAAGAAGCACTCAAACAGGCTAGACGCCATTCGATATACCGTCCTCGCCGGCGAGGCCCGTCGCGAAGACCCCGAAGCGGTACCCCTCCCCGTCCCTTGCTCGAGCCGGCCCGCGCCGAGCCAGTAGCTTCTAGCTAGCTGCCCCCCAGCAACGCCCTAAGCCGAGGTCCGAGTCCCGTTAGGGGACGCCCTTAGCTGCTGTTGCTTAGTTTATAAGTGTCCCTGGCTGGAGGCACAAAAGGTGCCTCGCCACCAAGCCCGTTAAGATTCTAAAGCTCCTGAGCTAGAAACTATATCCGTCCTAAAAAAAAATATGTAGCGACATTTTATGCTGACGCAGCTCCTTCAGAGCTCGCTCGCCCTCCCGCTCATACAATGCACTTCAGTCGTTATCCTTAGGGCACAGGGAGGCACGCGTGACATATATTTGTACGTGTAACTTTGTGATAATTAAATCAGTTATTTAACCTTGGACTATAAATTATTTGGTTAGGTGTTCTTATTTCATTCCTTCTGACAATTACATTAGAGATCTTACTAGTGAATCTAACTCTACAACATCTCTAAATTTAAAAACCCTACAATAGGAAGTATGGATTCATCTAAAATGATCTTATCTACGGGAATTAGTGAAGTATGGATTTACCTAAAATCATTTTATCTACACGTAATTAATGAAACTTATGGATTCACCTAAAATGATTTTATCTACGACTAATTAGTGAAGTATGTATTCACTTAGGATGATTTTATCTACCATAAAACTTACCATGAAACTTAAGAATTCATCTAAAATGATTTTAATATGTACGGTTAATGAAGAAAGTATGGATTCACCTAATTTTTTATCTAAGATTATTTACTAAAACTTCTGGATTTACCGAAAATGATTTTAATATCTACGATTAATTAGCGTATGGATTTACCTAAAATGATTTTACCTACGATTAAGTGAATCTTATGGATTCGCCTAAAATGATTGAATCGACAATCAAAACGGAACTTTATCGTAAAAGTAATAAGATTCCTAACCCCTAGCATGTTGATAAAATGTTTGCTGTGTTTGTATTTAGTCGATGTTAGATGTATATGGTTTGGGCGTAGAATATTAAGTTCGCAAAATATCTATGAAAAAGAGGATGCCACTATTTGTAAGACAGAGATAGCGCAATATAATCCAGACTGCGACTTGACTCACTCTAGTAACTTTTATAATGACAAAAAAGTTAGCTATCTTTTTGTATTTTTTAAACATTTTCCATGTTAAGATTACTAGTTATTTTTAGTGCTCGCCAGTCGAAATCTTCCTCCACATTATAATTTACGTCTTAAAGGTGAAGTAGCGACTTTCGACTGTCGAGCGGGGCTCACAGGCTCTGTCTGCTGTACCGAACCAGAAGACGCAGGTTCGAATCCTGCCCGCCAGTCGATTTTTTCCTTCATTAAAAATAACTAGTAAAAAGTTAGCCTCAAATTTAACCGATTTTAATTTTGTTTTTCATGTTCAGCTCTGAAAAGCAAAATTAAAATCGGTTCAGTAATAAGGGAATTATAAGCAAGATAGAGCATCCCTCTTAGTCCCAAAACTTAGATCTTTATAATTCAATGTCAATGATGTATTCAGTCTTATTCTTAAATTTAAGAGCTCAGCTCTTGTCGGTGGAGCAATCGCCACTCTTTTTCCTTCAATTTTCCCTTCTAGTATGGTTTTAAAGAAGTTGTCGTATCAAGTGGCCAAACATCTTTCCTCTCCTGTTCTCTATGATTCTTAACAACTGTCTTTTCTCGTCTACAATTACTAATACTTCCTCGTTTGTTTTCCTTTCCTTCCAACTGATCTTCTCCATCCTCCCCCAGCACCATCAATTAGGTGTCTCGTCGGCTCTTTTATATCGATATTTTGCAAACTCTCTATTAGCGTTGCCGAAAAATCGATAGTAAAACCCCAAAAACATGTACGCTATCGATAAGCCAATCGATAGTATAGATGCTTCTGGGGGCTAGACAAGTTGCATTTTGACATTCGAATCGACTAACAAAATATATGGAAATGACACAAGCTTTCGACAAATCACTTACATACATTTTGTTAGTCGATTCGAATGTCAAAATGCAACTTGTCTAGCCCCTCTGTTAGAGCGATACTATCGATAGTATCTATAGTATTTGCTCTAATAGAATCATCTACACTATCGACAGGCTATCGATACTATCGTTTTTGCTCAAACTATCGTTAGCTATCGAACGGCAACACTACTCTCTACGCTTGTGCTATATACCAATAGTAAATGTGCAATAAACATCTGATATAATATTTTAGGTTTCTTTTATACAGGATGGGACGAACTCCGACGCCCCGGACATAGCTGGGGTCCTCACCCGATGTCCGTGCAAGGTACATACACTTTCAATACTAACCTCTTTGACAGAACAAGTAAGATTTTAAGATAATATATCATGAAGAGTTGAAGTCTAATGAAGAAGTATAGAAACAAAATCAGATGATTTCTGACACTTACGCGAATACTAGACCAGCCAGGCTAACATGCGCGCCACGACAAAATTTTGTCTACTCTTTTGTCTCGCTCTTGCTCGTGCGAAAACGAAACAAAAGCACGACATAAGCGTCGACAAAATGTTCTCGCGGTGCATTTTAGCCCGGCAGGGTGCTAGACAAGTTGCATTTTGACATTCGAATCGACAAACAAAATGTATGGAAATGACACAAGCTTTCGACAAATCGGGCTGTCACTAATGTCATTTACATACATTTTGTTTGTCGATTCGAATGTCAAAATGTAACTTGTCTAGCCCCCCAGCCATCTTCTCTATTGAAATTTGGATGTTTTTTAATTTCAATGGCCTCACGAATCATAAACATCCAAACAATAGAGAAAATGGCTGGGTCTTACCACCTGCTTGGAACCCTATTATAGATTCAATTAAATCTAAATCCAAGCCTAAAACTGCAAGACCGAAGGATACGGTGAGCTCGTTCTGCGTGAATCGGATTGCCAACAATTAACAAAAATGTAGGGTAGCTGTTAGTAATTGAAACGTCAAGACGCCTATCACTTTAGTCACCCGTGACCATGGACGCTGTAAAGGGTCCAAAACGTCGGGATTAAAATAATATCAATATAACGCGATAAAATCCGTAAAAAGTAGTTTTATTTCAAAATCAGATGAGTAAGAAAATGAATTTTATCACAGACTTAGCCAAAATTAATAACTATGAACCTATCACTAATAATAGTTATAAATTATTTTTAATGTAGGAAAAAATCGGCTGGCGGGCAGGATTCGAACCTGCGTCTTCTGGTTCGGTACACCGATTTTTTCCTACATTAAAAAATATCTTGTAATCTTTAGGCATGTATTTTTTAAGCATGGAAAATGCTTAAAAGTCTCAATTGGGTGATTAAATTAAAAAAAACAAGCTCTATGATGTTGGAAAATGTATTGCAAGCGGGACAAGCAAAGAAACAATTTTGTTTATGAACGAACAGCTTGTCCCACCTGCAATACATTATCGAACATCACAGAGCTTGTTTTTATTAGGTTTTTAGTTAGTACTTTTTACGCAGTCGGGTTTTTTGTTTCATTTAATAATTGATTTTATTTCCTACTTTTTAGTTTATGAATCATCATAGAATCACTAGATAGATTCTAAATGATAATTTAAAATGAAAATTGATACAACTAAAGATCATTTTCAAAATCAGTTCGCACATTAAAGCGTATAAAATCTGTCATTTTGATTTTTTTTTCATTTCATGTACCCAGTGACACCCGTATCTAATGAGGTGTTATTTATCTAAATCGGTTGAGCCGTTGAGTAGTTACGATCGGACATAGGAACGGACATACATACATATACGCGTCAAACACTTAACCCTCCTTCTTCATCGGCAGTCGGTTAAAAATATAGGTATCGTTCTTTCCTAAATGCATATTATACCTCAATGGTAACCCACCGCTGTTTATGACATCACAACTCGTCATTCCAAGATGGCGGCCTCAGGGAACCGTTAAGAAATTTGTGTTTTGCATAAAATATTACACTTTTTAAAGAATATACTTAAGTTTGGCAGTGTTTTTATAGCTGTTTAGTAGACTTATACTTTTTATGACATTAGACTCAAAGAAGATTGTTATAAATGTGTTTTCTGAGAGACTTGTTTTTTTAACGATAAAATATTGTTGGCAAAGTTTCTGTGTTCTCTCATTGAAGTATTAAGTTTCATTGTACTTATAGTTCTTTTGTCAAATCTATGGTAATGAATTTTGCTTTATGATACAAGTTTAAAACACGTTGATGTTACGGAAAGATGTTATGTTTAACCCCCGACGCAAATACGACGGGGTGTTTGACGTGTATATGTGCGTGTGTGTGTGTGTTTGTCTATGGCATCGTAGCTTCCGAGCGCATAAACCGATTTTGATTATGTTTGAAAGGTGGATTAGTCGGGAGTGTTTTGTGAGCTTTGTTTGATGAAAATCGGTCCAAGATAGCCCCCCGCCTCAAAATGGCCAATTACTAATTAGGTACCTACATATTTTTTCACAACCCCCTCAATCATCATCCTCCATGATCCTCCTAGCCTTTCCCAACCATGTTGGGGTCGGCTTGCAGTCTAACCAGATGCGGCTGAACATCAGTATTTCACCCGAAGCGACTGCCATCAGACCTCCGCAACACAATTTCTGGGCAACCTAACTCACTGCAGGAAAACAACACACAATAAAGTGTGTTATTTGGCTGCAATAGTAGTTTATCTGCCGCATATCTGATGAGCTATGAGCAAAATCTAGGACAGTGTGGATGCCCCAGAACATTAAAAGACGCCGCAGCAGACCCAGAATGAGATACCGGGATGAACTTGACTCATACTGCTAGATTGGAATGCAGAAAGCTCTCAATCGAGAAGACTGGAAAGAGAAAGAAGTGGGACACTTCATCAACCCATTAACTATCCCACTGCTGGGCATGGGTCTCCTCTCAGTATGAGAGGGATTAGGCTATAGTCCACCACGCTGGCATAATGAGAGTTGGCACACTTCACATGCCGTCGAGATAATCTCTCAGGTATGCAGGTTTCTTCATGATATTTTCCTTCACCGTTAAAGCGAGTTATAATTACGCACATAATTTCAAAAAGTCAGACGTCTGGGATTCGAACTCGAGACCTTTGACTTGGTAGTAGTCTTCGTAGTAGTGTTCTACTAGTCAAGCCCTTTCATTTGATACCCTTAATGAGGGAGTTGTGAAAAAATATGTAATTCGCTATTTTGTGGCGGCGGCCATCTTGGACCGATTTTCATCAAACATAGCTGAGAACACTCCCGACTAATTCATTTTCAAACAAAAAAATCAAAATCAAAATTGGTTCATCCGTTCGGGAGCTACGATACCACACACAGACACGTCAAACTTATAACAACACCCCGTCGTTTTTGTGTCGGGGGTTACAAACAAACTGCCTTCAAAAACAACCAGGAACTAAAAACCAAAATAATTAGTTGAAGTTGCTAAACAAATTCTACACAGCACCATCTAGTCCCAAACTAAACAGAGCTTGTACTATAGGTAGACTCACTAACTATTCAATATCAACCTCTGCTTAACCATTTGGTGAATACAGGCATGATGTTATGATCAAACTAGCTTTCCGCCAGCGGCTTCGCCCACTATCCCACGGGAACCATACATTTTACCGGAATAAAAAGTAGCCTATGTGCTATTCCAGACTATAATCTATCTCTGTGCCAAATTTCATCCAGATCCCTTCAGTAGTTTTTGCGTAAAGGGGTAACATCCATCCATCCATCCATCCTCACAAACTTTCACATTTATAATATTATTATATTAAATTATATTATTAGTAGGAAGTTAGGATATTAAACCTTACCTACCTTTTTCCCGATGTGCGTCGTCGATAATATTAATCTCAAAACACACATACAAGGTGGATGGGACATCGACGCACAAACGTAGTGACGGATTCATTCAAGGTCAAAAATAAAATCACCTAGGTCATTCATGTAGAAAATGATTGGTTATTACAGATATTACCATTTTTGAGCGCGAAGTGTATTGCTAAAAACGTGATTATAACGCTCCGCGGTGAATGTTATCGCGCGCGCGATCCGAAATAAATGAAATAATTCTTTGATTAGAAATTAAATTTGGGTAGATAGAAATAATGTTTTTTTACAGAGTCAAGTAAAAGAAACTGCAGAAATTTATGAAAAAATTTACGGAAATTTTCAATGTAGGGGGGTCCAGAATCATGTACGGAACTGATGGTATTCGGATGTGCGGCGATGTCCCTTCCATCTTGTATATTTGCATACATAAAATGTAACTAAGTACACAGTAGCCCGCAGGTCTAGCCAACCCATCAATACTCGCAACTTTCCCTCTAGAGAATTAATTCAATTCCGTTGGAAAAATATTGGTATGTTGGTAGAGGTATTGTAAAATTGACAAGCTATGAGAAGCCATCTTGAATATTATCTATGTGAAATGATACTTTTGTTTTGTTTTTTTAAAATTTTAACGTGTGATTATTGAAATTAACTAAAACTATATATAATAACAATGTTATTACGACAGTAAATCTACTAAATAAAAAATCTATTCCTAAATTTATGTAAAATAAAATCATCATCCTCTTAGCCTTTTTCCCAATTATGTTGGGGTCGGGTTCCAGTCTAACCAGATGCGGCTGAATATCAGTATTTTACACAAAGCGACTGCCATCAGACCTCCGCAACCCAATTTCTGGGCAATACTGATATTCGAAGGATAGACTGGTTGTCAGACTTTTGGGCTTCTGACTTCCACTAACGATTGTCATAGGTGTTCGTATGACAACCGGGACCGACGGCTTTATGTGCTCTCCGAGGCACGGAGGGGTCTCGATGTGTTAAGAATGGTCACGCATCCACAGACTGACCTCGGCAAGCACAGCTTAATCTTGCAGATCGGTTGGTCAGCGTTGCTATAACTTAGCAACTTAGCCTTATGTAAAATAAAATAATAATAAAATAACTATTTACAATAAGGCATCAAAAAACTCCTCCGCATCGCCATCAGCTGGAAGGGTACCCAGAAGGCTGGCTGCATTGCCACGTTGTATGGCAATGCTGATTCTCTGACCAAAATAAAGGCCAGCCTTTGGGTCCCGGGAGCGTCGAAAAGGCGTTTGGCAATGCCCTTAATGATACTTATATCTGCAAATATATCTTTTATTTCCTCGTTGGTCCCAATCGTGACTGCTACGCTAGAGGTCCTGGGTTCGATCCCCGGGTCGAGCAAAGTGTTGGTAGGTTTTCTGTAAAATTCCCAGTAGCAGCTCGGAGTCTGGATTTGTGCCCGGTTGACGGCAATAGGCTCGCCCCTTATACGTGGGATCTAAACAACCCGGCGAAATGTAGGTGTAGTTTTTCATTAGTTCGCCTCTGCCTACCCCTTCGAAGAATACAGGCGTAATGGTATGGTGTGTTAACTACAATACCACACTACAATACCAAATGTCAAACTTTTTTTTTTACCACTAAGGTGGCAAACAAGCATACGGCCAGCCTGATGGTAAGCGGTTACTGTAGCTTATGGACGCTTGCAACACCAGGGGTATCACTCGCGCGTTGCCGACCCGAAAAACCTCATAGAGGTTTATGGAGGATTCACTGCGCCGACAGTTTGAGGGAATATTCCTCTTACTGCCAGCGCAGCGCATCTTTAGAAGGAGCTCTGGCGACCTTACTCACTGCAGGAACACAATAAAGTGTGTTATTTGGCTGCAGTTTTCTGTAAGGTGGAGGTACCTCCCCAGATGGGCTGCTCCAGATTTGAGCCATAAATGGCTATGCCCTACCTCTCTTAACAAACTTGTCAAAATTACGTTTGTACACGTGCAAATGTATGCGTGAAGGTGCGTAGGGTTAGTTGGCAGTCCGGCAAATTCTATTAAATTAAAAAAAAAACAATACAAGGTTAGTCAGCTTGTTAATAAGCTACAAGGTAGTTAAAATCAATAATAAGTCAACATAACTGTGAGTTCTGTCAACCCCTTTGTAACAAGCGTGCAGCGTTACAACAAATACTGTGGTTATAATAACCTTTATAAGAAAATGAAATGTTTTATAATCACGCGATGAAAAACAGTGTTTATAAGCACGGATGAATTACTTAATACATAATCATCACATACATACATACATAGCTTCACGCCTGTTTCCCGTAGGGGTAGGCAGAGACTATAGATTTCCACTTGCTACGATCCTGGCACACCACTTTCGCGTTCATTAACCTCTCCATGCATGCTCGTCGGTTTAGGGTGCTCTTAACCTTGCCTTTTTTGAGAACGTTCGCAATCTGGTTGTGATACGTTCGCCGAGGTCGGCCCCTTCCAACTCTTCCATTCGTACTCGACATAATTATCATCCTGTTCTAGAAGGGTTAGGCGAAGGAGTACTAATGTACAGTAAGAGGCCATAAGTCCATTATCATGTCAAGGATCGTATTTGCCTGCACGTTACTGCGCGTATACATAAACATACAAGGTGGAAGAGATATCGAGGCAAAAACGTCGTGACAAGGTTTCACTCAAGGTCAAAATTAAAATGACCTAGGTCATTCATGTAGAAAATTATCGGTTATTACAGATATTGACGTTTTTGAGCGCGCAGTGTATTGCTAAAAATGTGATTATAACGCTCCGCGGTGAATGTTATCGCGCGCGCGATTCGAAATAAATAAAATATTTTTTTTTTATTATATATCTAATTTGGGTACATAGAAATAATGATTTTTTACACGTTCAAGTAAAAATCACTGCAGAAAAATTCTCTCTTTGGGGGAGACCTACGTTCAGCAGTGTAGCATGTAAGAGGCAGTTTGAGAGGAAGGAACATAATCGTGCTGGGAAAAACACAAAAGATCACACTGGTCGAAGTGTGCTGGCTATTCTGTTCCCACAACACCAAAAAAATAACAAAAGCACTTTGCTTCACCTAGGAATAAAATCTAGAACCATGCGTTTCACTACTCCTCCGGCAAACAATCACGATTCTAAAAGAAACAGTGTTGACATGAAAAAAAAAACAAAACCAATTCACAAAGTTTTGAAAAAAAAAATTGAACAATCATTGTAATTTTTGCCCACGGGGGAAATTTCATAGTACAATTGACAATTCACGGCAAAAAAAAATTTGCCCCGAATTTTTTCGATTCGCCTCACCGGGGACGGTTGTATTTACTTAGGGCGAATTTAAAAGTTCGTTTTTGTTATTTTTTTATTATTGTGGATTGAGTTCAGGTTTAAATATACCTCTTTATGTTGACCTCTGTGGTCTAGTGGTTTGAGTACCGAACTGCTGATCACGTGAAAGAGCAAAGAACATCCAAACAAGTAAATTGTTTACTAACCTTTGTAAACAATTAAATATATTCCTCCTTTTTGAAAGTCAGTTTTAGGTTCCAACTCGCCTATTTCACGGTTAAGTAAGAGATACAATCACTACAGCAAACAGACAGACTAGAGAAGTTGCATTTGACATTCGAATCGACAAACAAAATTTATGGAAATGACATTAGTGACAGCCCGATTTGTCGAAAGCTTGTGTCATTTCCATACATTTTGTTTGTCGATTCGAATGTCAGATTGCAACTTGTCTAGCCCCCCAGATAGATATTTTTGGATCTGATCTACGTTTAAACAGTTTAAGAGCCGGGTCCATAATCTTACTATCGATTAACTTTCCGCTTCCACCAATAAAGTGGTAGATACTATTGTAACATAATTTTGTTTTCTGGCTCCTTGTATAATCTTTGTCAAATAGTTGTTTCTTACATTATATAAGATAGATTATATGCATGTGGTGTTTACCTACATAAGTTATACACTTAGTTTTAGCATCTTCCAAAAAACATTCGTTACAAGACATTGTAATGTTTTTTTTGGTGTACTATAAGTACCAGTAACTACCGGTAAACCAATAAATAAATAAATATAAAACAAAAATAGTTTAAAAACTACAACCCGACTACGGAAGAAATCAACTGAAAATCATGTAACAAGAACATAATTCCTATGTCAGATTTCTAATAAACAATTTACTGAATTGAAATCAATAACAAAAGGAACTGCTGTGTCCAAATTATAGCCGTGATCGCATGCAGCCCATATTATTATACTTAAGTTCGCATCCCCGAAGGGCATAGCGCCATGCGACCACGGCCACAAACTGGACACAAGAATTCCTTTAATCTATGCATTTCTAAACTCAGAATTCTCTCTTCTTTCGTTTGATTCGGCAAAAAGCCGAAGGAAGGGTTTTATATTAGGCAGTCTATGTATCTTCCTATTTACGTATGTTCCACTATAGCGCCTAAAGTACTCATCTGATTTTGATGAATGAGGTGTTAATCGATTCGTTATTATGGTCCCGGTAACAATGGCTACATATTACATAAACAAAATCAATACGACGAATGTTACATGCAAAAAAAAAACGATTTTTATTTAAATTTTTTGCTATCCTATCGAGTGGTATATCAAACGAAAGAGGAGAAAATAACGAGTTTAGAAATACCTATACTAATACAATCAAATGGTAAAATTTGTGAGTTTGTTAGTTTATTCGAAAGCTGGTGCTTACAGATTGGTCCCATAATTTTTTTATCGAAATCCGGTGATACATAGATGATATTATGGTTCACTCCGAAACCTCGCTGTCTGTGCCGGTCAGTGAGTTTAGTTGCCCAACCCCGTATAATATAATATATATTCCACTAAAACTTTTAAAATAAAATTATTTTTAAACAAACAAACCGCCTCCAAAAAAAAACTAATAAGCAAAAAATAACATATTTACATTTACATTGTAAATTTGTTATTTTTTGCTTTTTATTTCTTTTTTGGAGGCAGTTTGTTTTTTGTTTAAAAATAATTTATTAAACTTAAATTTTATTTACTAAGCTCGCCACGTTGAAGAAATCTAACATCATTCAACTACAGTGTTCAGCAGTAGAGTTTTATCACCAAAAAACTCTTTGAGCTTTATAACAAATCCAGTGTTTTGTGACACAGAATCAGTGTGGTCATGCATCGAGGTCACACGACAACGCGTGCCTTTTCATAATTTATGATTACTTTACATCACACAGTGTTACACTGTGACTGCCTTGTTAGGCTTAGAGGCTCCGGGAATGAACTGCTACGGTATACTGTGTTCAATACTCGGGTCGAGCAGTGTTGTTGGATTTGACAACAATACAGACGACGTCTGTGGTCTAGTGGTTCGAGTACCGTACTGCTGATCACGAGGTCGTGGGTTCGATTCCCACAAGACACAAATATTTATGTGATGAATATAAAATGTTTGTGTTTGTCTGGGTGTTTCTATATATTATAAGTATGTATTTACAAAAAAAAAGAGTATTATATCCATTGTCTAGTACCCATAGTACAAGCTCTGCTTGGTTTGGGACTAGATGGTGCTATGTAAAATGTCCCAGGATATTTACATTTATTAATTATATTTATTTACCCGGAGCGAAGTTAAGTGAAGGCGGATTTCTAGTTAGGTTAGGAATCAGATGAAGCCTATGTACTATTCCTGTGATAGCCTATGTGCTATTCCAGACTATAATCTATCTCTGTGCCAAATTTTATCCAGATCCGTTCCGCAGTTCTGGCAGGGTAAGCAGGCTGAGTAACAAATATCCATCCAAACATTCACATTTATATAACCTAAATTAAAAATTTAGAAAACCCCCGACACGAAATGTAATTTGCCATTTTGTGGTGGCGGCCATCTTGGATTTGAAATGTATCATAGTGTATAGTATTCTTCTAGTTAAGCTCTTTCATTTGATATCCGTATTGAGGGAGTTGCGAAAAAATATGTAATTCGCTATTTTGTGGCGGCGGTCATCTTGACCCAAACCGTACCTTATCAAACATAGCTAAGAACACTCCCGACTAGTTCACCTTTCAAATAAAAAAAAACAAAATCAAAATCGGTTGATCCGTTCGGGAGTTACGATGCCACAGACAGACACACACACATACACACACACACATACACACACACACATACACACACACACACACACACACACAGACACGTCAAACTTATAACACCCCGTCGTTTTTGCGTCGGGGGTTAAAAATTTTTAGGATTCGGCTTCGGTATATATTTTACTGGCAATCGTTGGAGTAGAGGAGTTCTTGAGCGGAGACCGCGTCTAGGCAGGCGTAGTGTAGGACGCCCACCGACCAGGGGGGCTAGACAAAGTTGCATTTTGACATTCGAATCAACCAACAAAATGTATGTAAATGACATTAGTGACAGCCCGATTTCTCGAAAGCTTGTGTCATTTCCATAAATTTTGTTTGTAGATTCGAATGTCAAAATGCAACTTGTCTAGCCCCCCCAGGTGGAGTGACGACCTGCAGAAGGTAGCTGGCAGCAACTGGATGAAAAGAGCTGAAGATCGAGCTCTGTGGCGTTCATTAAAAGAGGCCCACGTCCAGCAGTGAAATCATGATGATGATGATATACAAGGTGGAATAGACATCGACGCACAAACGTCGAGACAAGGTTTCACTCAAGGTCAAAAATAAAATGACATAGGTCATTCATGTAGAAAATGATCGGTTATTACAGATATTGACATTTTAACGCGCGCAGTGTATTGCTAAAAACACGATTATAACGCTCCGCGGTGAATGTTATCGCGCGCGCGATCCGTAATAAATGAAAGAATGATTTTTTAATTATGAATCTAATTTGGGTAGATAGAATTAATGTTTTTTACACGTTCAAGTAAAAAACTGCAGAAAAAATTGAAAAATTGATGAAAAATGTTACGGAAAATTTCAAGGGGTCCAGAATCATATACAGAACTCATGGTATTCGAATGTGCGTCGATGTCCCTTCCACCTTGTATACTCAGTGATTTGAAATATCTACTATCTTAATACACCGTCGCGAAATCACAGCACTGAATGATCATTACATCGCTCTCTTTCCGACTAGATACCTACCTCCTCACCTCGTATTTTACAAAACATTCGGCACAACACTAGTTAATATTACAATTTTCACATAATCTATTACTGAAACCGTCCAGTCATTATCTTTTGTACTTTCGAAGTAATGAATGAAAAATATAAAGCTATTATATAAATAACAATTACATTAGTTTATCAAAAACACCTGGTTTTGGCCGGAATAGTAAAATGCAAGTAATTGTAGTGTATGAACGTAACATACCATCATGCCCGTATTCCTAGAAGGGGTAGACAGAGGTGTACTAAATATTTTTTTTATACCACTAAGGTGGCAAACAAGCAAACGCCCCGCCAGATGGTAAGCGGTTACCGTAGCCTATGGACGCTTGCAACACCAGGGGTATCACTCGCGCGTTGCCGACCCGAAAATCTCTTAGAGGTTTATGGAGGATTCACTGCGCCGACAGTTTGAGGGAATATTCCTCTTACTGCCAGCGCAGCGCATCCTTAGAAGGAGCTCTGGCGACCTTACTCACTGCCTGCAGTGAGTGTGTGTATTGTGTGTTGTGAGTGAACACAACACACAATAAAGTGTGTTATTTGGCTGCAGTTTTCTGTAAGGTGGACAATTTATGTTAAAGTACACAATACACAAGTATTTCGAAAAACATTAAATAAATATACCATATCTTAACTAAACCTACATCTAATACATACTTATATAAAAAAAATATATAAATCCCATGATATAAATATTCAATAAATAATATACATACTTAACAATATATAAATACATATCTAATATAAACAGTATGAGGAGCGAATGTACCGCGATGATGTTGTAGTCGCAGAGCTAAAGTGACAAAAAATGTTCCTTCACAAGCCTTTTGAATATTGGCAATGATTGCGCACGTCTGATCGATACTGGCAATGCATTCCATAATCGGGCAGCCTGCACTGTGAAAGATTTATCGAAGAACGTTGTGGAGTGCATTGGCATCTTGAGCCTCAAGTTATCCGATGACCGTAAGAATCGGGTGTGATTTTTTCAATTACTAAGAGCAACCCTACATTTTTGTTAATTGTTGGCAATCCGATTCACCGAAATAAAATTATATCAATATAACGCGATAAAATCCGTAAAAAGTAGTTTTATTTCAAGGCAAGGGGTTATCAAAATCGTGGAGATTCGTGTCTTTTTTATAGACCTATGTCCAACATTGGGATTTTAATGTGCTATTAATTCATTCTGGATGTTAATAGCATTCGATCGGTTGCTTCATGAATATAAATTGTATTTATAGAATAAACAAATAGTGTTGTTTATTCATTGTCGTCAAATTCTGTCAATTAACTGTCTTAGCGCCGCACTTAAATTGCCATTTTTTAACCCCCGACGCAAAACGACGGGGTGTTATAAGTTTATGAGTTTAACGTGTCTGTGTGTGTGTGTGTGTGTGTGTCTGTCTGTGGCATCGTAGCTCCCGAACGGATGAACCGATTTTAATTCTGATTTTTTTTATTTGAAAGGTGAATTAGTCGGGAGTGTTCTTAGCTATGTTTGATGAAAATCGGTCCCAGATGGCCGCCGCCAAAAAATAGCGAATTACATATTTTTTCACAACTCCCTCAATATGGGTATCAAATGAAAGGGCTTGACTAGTATATAATAATACTATGCACTATGATAAATTTCAAATCCAAGATGGCCGCCACCACAAAATAGCAAATTACTTTTCGTGTCGGGGGTTTTTTATATTTTAAATCTTTATTGTTTTTTACTTGATACTTACTCTTGCTTGAAATAATTACAACACTGGTGAAATATTGCCAGTTGCTTTATATAATATTTTTTTTTAGCTTCACGCTTTGTAAATGAGAAAACTCTTTAGACATATATTTCAAGCCTAGCTGTATTTTATTTCCTTAAAAGTTTATTCTGTATTGGATTTTGGAAATGTTTCTAGATTTTTTTCTCATACTTGTGTAATCCTTAAACTATGTATCAGACGTAACTGTAAAACACCAAAATTTAAAAGATGGATGGAGTTTCTTGCCGGTTCTTCTCAACAGGAAACGACTAATTTGGAACCGTGCACCTATTTTCGACATTTCATAAGTGGCTGCATAAGGTCTATGTGAAAATAAAACTATTTTGATTTTGACTTTGACTCAGATAATTAAGGTTAATGATTCGTTAACAAACTACAGTGGTTACTATATCTTGGCCTATTTTTCTATATTAGGGTTTGTTGTCCGTGCCTCGGAGAGCACGTAAAGCCGTCGGTCCCGGTTGTCATTTTAACACCTATGACAATCGTTAGTGGTAGTCAGAAACCCAAAAAGCCTGACAACCAGTCTATCCTTCGAATATCGGTATTGCCTAGAAATTGTGCTGCGGAGGTGTGATGGCAGTCGCTTCATGTAAAATACTGATATTCAGCCGCATCTGGTTAGACTGGAAGCTGACCCCAACATGGTTGGGAAAAAGGCTAGGAGGATGATGAGGAGTTTGTTTGAAGGCGCTAATCTCAAAAACTACTGGTGCGATTTAAAAAATTCTTTCAGTGTTAGATAGCCTGTTTAACGAGGAAGGCTATAGGCTATATATCATCACGCTACGACCAATAGGAGCTGAGTATCGATTAAAAATGTTGTTACGGTACGATTCTATTTCTACGGTAACAAAGTCGCAATCGCTGGTGAACGATGTATAAATATATTTTTTTGACATTTTTACACGGCACCATCTAGTCCCAAACTAAGTAGAGCTTGTACTATGGGTACTAGACAATGGATATAATACTTATATACTTTTTTTTGTAAATATATACTTATAATAACAAGAAACACCCAGACAAACACAAACACCTAAGTTAATCACATAAATGTTTGTGTCTTGTAGGAATCGAATCCACAACCTCGTAATCAGCAGTACTCGAACCACTAGACCACAGACGTCGTCGATTTGTTAGTCTGAATATTGTTGCTCCCAAAATTAACCTTTTCGTAGTGCGGATCTCTTTATACAGGGGTATGGTTGATGTATGTAGATCCCCGTTTCAATTTTCACTCCGCTCTGATCAAATTGTATTATGAATACCTTTCTCGGTAGGGTTGGCACGTTTTTTTTATACCACTGAGGTGGCAAACAAGCATACGGCCCGCCTGATGGTAAGCGGTTACCGTAGCCTATGGACGCTTGCAATACCAGGGGTATCACTCGCGCGTTGCCGACCCGAAAAACCTATAAGAGGTTTATGGAGGATTCACTGCGCTGACAGTTTGAGGGAATATTTATCTTGCTGCCAGCGCAGCGCATTCTTAGGAGCTCTGGCGACCTTACTCACTGCAGGAACACAACACACAATAAAGTGTGTTATTTGGCTGTAGTTTTCTGTAAGGTGGATGTACTTCCCCAGATGGGCTGCTCCAGATTTGAGCCATAAATGCCTGTGCCCTACCTCTCTTTTTGCAAAAAATATACATCTAATATATAAAACAAAGTCGGGTTTGTTACAACACTTATAACTCGAGAACTGCTGGACCGATTTTCACGGTTTTTGATTTGTTAGATTTGTCACCCCCTCAAATAACAGAATAACTAAAAAAATGGTGTAACGGGGTTCAGACGCGAGCGAAGTTGCGGGAATCAGCTAGTTAAATATAAATATCCTGGGACATTTTTACACAGCACCATCTAGTCCCAAACTAAGCAGAGCTTGTACTATGTGTACTAGACAATGGATAATAATATAATACTTTATTACTTATTTTTGTAAATACATACTTATACTTATAATACATAATAAGAAACACGCAGACAAACACAAACACCTAAGTTCATCACATAAATATTTGTGTCCTGTGGGAATCGAACCCACGATCTCGTAGTCAGCAGTCCGCCACTCGAACCACTAGACCACAGACGTCGTTAAATATTGCAATATAATTTTAATGAAGGAAAAAATCGACTGGCGGGCAGGACTCGAACCTGCATCTTCTGGTTAAATACATTAAAATACACCCGCCTGGTCGGAGGATTCTCCCTTTGGTGCGAGGGACAACGCAGCTCTGTCCCTCCACAGATAGTAAGTGACAACCCTATTCAAACTCTGCAGCGTGCTATTAAGGTTGAAATTTAATTCAATCGCTGCGCACTCGGATTATGACATAAAATTTTACTTCACACTATCAGCGGAGGATTGTATACTTAAGCTGGTTATTTGAAGAGGTAGGCAGTATACTTTCTACTGTCAGTTTGGCAGGTAATAACAGGGTTCTTCAAAAAAGGTATGAAATTTTTTTTACAAGGTCGGCAACGCGCAAGTGATACCCCTGGTGTTGCAAGCGTCCATAGGCTACGGTAACCGCTTACCATCAGGCGGGCCGTATGCTTGTTTGCCACCTTAGTGGTATTAAAAACAACATGAAAAAAGTTTAGATGTCAACGAGCCTTTACAGTTTTAAAATAAAAAAAATAAAAGTTCGAAAGTACCTCAGAAAGAAATTGACAGATACATTTCAGCATTAATGTGTTCATAGTTTTTATTTATTTATGTATGATAATTATGATAATTTATTTTTTATTCCATCCCAATCATATTACCAAATAAAATGAAATAAATTAAATATTCATAAAAGTGAGGCTGTAAATGAAGTTTTAATTGCACGATTTTTGGACGAAAATTACCCACAATCCAGAAATTGTTCAGAATCTCAGGAAGTACTGGTCGGATTTGAAAAATTCTTACAGTTTTAGATAGCATGTTTAACGAGGAAGGCTATAGGCTATATATCATTAAGCTACGACTAATAGGAGCGGAGTAGCAATTAAAAATGTTGCAAAAACGGGGGAAAACATTCAACGAACGAAAGTGCGGGCAAAGGCTAGCGTGGTATATTTGGCACCTGTGACAACTGCCCCAGTAGCTTTGAACCTAAGTTTCTTTGCTTTATAAAAAAAGTAATTACTTTTATTCGGAATTTATTTTTACTTGTAAACTGAAAAGGATTACATAAATATAATAATAATAATACCTTCACGGTTCGGACAGGGTTTTCTTAACATGATGTTGTATAAGTAAGTGTATTCGTCTTCTTCGTGTCGATGGTACGATTTTTTTTTTCAACCGACTTCAAAAAAAAGAGGAGGTTCTCAATTCAACTTTTTTTTTATGTTTGTTATCTCAGAACTTTCGACTGGGTGAGCCGATTTTGATGATTCTTTTTTCATTCGAAAGCTAGTACTTCCAGATTGGTGCCATAGTTGGCCTCCCCATATAATATAATAGGTACAAAACAAAATACATCTATATTCCACTAAAACTCTAAAAAAAAAATATTTTTAACCAAAAAAGCAAACCGCCTCCAAAAAACACCTAGGAACTAAAAAGCAAAAAATAATATGTACATATTTAAATTATGATTTCTAACTAATTTGGAGGCCGTGCCAAACTACTAATTTAATTTAAATATGACTTTGCTGATGTCTGTTTGGCACCGACTCCAAATTAGTTAGAAATCATAATTTAAATATGTACATATTATTTTTTGCTTTTTAGTTCCTAGGTGTTTTTTGGAGGCGGTTTGTTTTTTGTTTAAAAATAATTTATTAAATTAAATTCGTATATTATTTGTAGTGTATTTATTGAATTAAGTAGAAAAAAAAGAAAAACACCAAGAAGTAAGTATAGGTATAAGGTTTATATATTTTAATTTTCAAACATTGTCTCGATACACGACTGCAACTAACACGTTTTTCTCTGGGGGCTAAAAAAGTTGCAATTTAACATTCGAATCGACAAACGAATAGAAACAAAATGTACAGTAATGACATTAGTGACAGCCCGATTTGTTGAAAGCTTGTGTCATTTCCATACATTTTGTTTCTATTCGTTTGTCGATTCGAATGTCAAATTGCAACTTGTCTACATGCCCTAGGTACCTTATGGTCGACTGGTAGAGAATGCTTTTAGCATTAAGTCTCTGTACGATAATATGCATAAATCTATACTAATATTATAAAGAGGAAAGATTTGTTTGTTTGTTTGTTTGTTTGTAATCAATAGGCTCCGAAACTACTGGACCGATTTCAAAAATTCTTTCACCTTTGGAAAGCTCCTCGAGTAACATAGGCTATATATCATCACGCTACGACTAATAGGAGCGGAGTAGTAATGAAAAATGTAGCAAAAACGAGGAAAAAAATATAACCACGCGGGCGAAGCCGCTGGCGGGAAGCTAGTTGTAAATAAATAAATTCCAATAAGTGTAAGATTATGATGATGATTATTTGTGAATTACTGTTGATGATATCTTAAGCCATTGTTCTATCCTTGTTTCAGAACACTACCATATCTTCGTGGGTGACCTGAGCCCAGAGATTGAGACCCAGAGTTTGCGCGATGCCTTCGCTCCCTTCGGAGAAATATCGTAAGTATAACTTAAATATTTTGCTCCTTCTAGAAACTTGGAGTAAATGATCCAGTGGTTCATGTCAATCCTACTAATGTTATAAATATGAAAGTTTGAATGAAAGGATGGATGTTTGTTACTCTTTCACGCAAAAACTATTGAACGGATCTGGATGAAATTTGGCACAGAGATAGATTATAGTCTGTAATAGCACATAGGCTACTCTTTATCCCGGTAAAATGTATGTTCCCCGTGGGTTAGATTTGTTTTAAAAAGATGAGTATAGACAATTACGTCGGTAACAGAGAATAATTTAAAAGAAACTAGCTTCTTACCAAAGCTTCGCTTCCACCAAGTTTGAACCTCGTTTCAATTATTATTCTGTTATTTGGGGCGGATGCCACGAAAATGATTTGTTATCAAAAACCACGAAAATCGTTCCATCAGCTCTCGAGTTATAAGTGATGAACATAGGCAGAGTCAGACTGGCCTTATGTATAGCCAGGGTGGCGATTGCCAGGGGACTGTAGCCTTTTTAATACCACTAAGGTAGCAAACAAGCATACGGCCCGCCTGATGGTAAGCGGTTACCGTAGCCTATGAACGCTTGCAACACCAGGGGTATCACTCGCGCGTTGCCGACCCGAAAAACCTCTTAGAGGTTTATGGAGGATTCACTGCGCCGACAGTTTGAGGGAATATTCCTCTTACTGCCAGCGCAGCGCCAATCTTACTCACTGCAGGAACACAACACACAATAAAGTGTGTTATTTGGCTGCAGTTTTCTGTAAGCTGCAGTGTACTTCCCCAGATGGGCTGCTCCAGATTTCAGCCATAAATGACTGTGCCCTACCTCTCTCATAAGAAATACCCATAGCCTGGACGGGAAATTATGGAAAAAAGGTGAAAATCAAATCAGGTTTCAGACCTCTTTAGTGGACTAGCCCCACTTTAATTGGTCCCGCGGGCCAATCTCCTAATGCATTTTTAAAGGTTTTCGTTAACTATCGATATTCTAAAAGTTTGGCACATGCATTAACAAAAAGAAATAAATAAGTCTTGGTTTCATCTTGTGTTAAGTACTAAAAAGACGAATGTATGTATAGAGATGTACCGCCTTTGGAAATACGCCAAAAAGGTGTGGTCACAGTGTTAGCGGTTACAATGCCTTAGCTAATTTTGACGCTTTATTAAATTAAAATTTCAAATGTTTACTGTTGGTCTAGTAGTACCAAGCACGACTGCCTATGCTAGATGTCCTGGGTTTGAAGCGGTTTTTTGGTGGAGCAAAGTTTTCAATCAATCAATCAATTTTATTCGCGAACACATGTTACAAAGGTTGCTCAACCTATGTTAGAACTCATCCAAAGTATTCCAACATTAGGTTTGCAAATTTGTAGTTAATATTATAAAGCTGAAGAGTTTGTTATTTTGTTCAAATTCAAAATCAAATTCAAAAGATTTATTGCGTACTAAGTGTATAAATAAGGTGTTACATTTTATAATAGTGTACTTATGACTTAGCGGCCTTTTACAAGCATTGCAATTTTATAAAACTTAGCATATAAAACTATGTATTTTTAATATTATATTAATGTATTATAACAGTTTTTGTTTTATATTAAGACATATTTAGTCTAGTTTATTCTTACTTTTAAACTACAACAAAATATGTATGTATGTATCTTTATTAAAACTTTCAAAAATTACAAAGTTATTCAAATTGTTTGTATGTTTTTTTGTTTGTTTGGTTTAATCTCAAGAACAGTATGGTCCTATTAGAAAAATTATTTCAGTGTTAGATAGCCTATTTAACGAGGAAGGCTATAAGTTATATATAATCACGCTACGACCACTAGGAGCGGAGTATCAATTACCAATGTTGCAAAAACAGGGGAACATATTCAACTTCTACCGGAACGAAATCGCGGGTGAAGGCTAGTATTAGTATAGATATAGAATTAAAAAAAATACAGTCGAATTGAGAACCTCCTCTTTAAGCCCCCGACGCAAAAACGACGGGGTGTTATAAGTTTGACGTGTCTGTGTGTGTGTGTGTGTGTGTCTGTCTGTGGCATCGTGACTCCCGAACGGATGAACCGATTTTGTTTTTTTTATTTGTAAGGTGAATTAGTCGGGAGTGTTCTTAGCTATGTTTGATGAAAATCAGTCCAAAATGGCCACCGCCACAAAATAACGAATTATATATTTTTTCACAACTCCCTCAATATGGGTATCAGATTGAAGGGCTTAACTAGGAGAACACTATACACTATTATAAATTTCAAATCCAAGATGGCCGCCACCACAAAATGGCAAAATACATTTCGTGTCGGGGGTTTTCAAAAATGTTTAATTTAGGTTAGGTTATTTTGAAGTCGGTTGAAAATATCGCCCCACGCTCCGCTTATAACGCCGCTGTCAGTGACTCCACACCCTTACGCCGGCGACACAGTTCACATTTGTCAATAAGCCAAAAAAAATTCAACGTATGTCCATCGTTCGAAAGATACTTTATCATCGTGCAGCCTTCTATCTTCTAGCTATGTTTATATAACCTAAAATTAAAATTTAGAAAACCCCCGACACGAAATGTAATTTGCCAATTTGTGGTGGCGGCCATCTTGGATTTGAAATTTTATCATAGTGTATATTATTCTCCTAGTTAAGACCTTTTATTTGATACCCATATTAAGGGAGTTATGAAAAAATATGTTATTCGCTATTTTGTAGCGGCGGCCATCTTGGACCGATTTTCATAAAACATAGCTAAGAACACTCCCGACTAATTCACCTTTCAAATAAAAAAACAAAATCCAAATCGGTTCATCCGTTCGGGAGCTACGATGCCACAGACAGACACACACACACACAGATACGTGAAACTTATAACACCCCGTCGTTTTTGCGTCTGGGGTTAAAAAACTAGATTTTGTCTACGGCTTTAATAATAATAACACATTTCTTTATTCAGACAACAAGTAGATCCATTTTTAACCCCCGACGCAAAGACGACGGGTTGTTATAAGTTTGGCGTGTCTGTGTGTGTGTATGTGTATGTGTGTGTGTCTAACTGTGGCATCGTAGCTCCCGAACAGATGAACCGATTTTGATTTTGTTTTTTTTATTTGAAAGGTGAATTAGTCGGGAGTGTTCTTAGTTATGTTTGATGAAAATCGGTCCAAGATGGCCGCCGCCACAAAATAGCGGATTAGATATTTTATCAAAACTCCTTCAATATAGGTATCAAATGAAAGGGCTTGACTAGTAAATCTTAAATCAAATTATATTAGTGACGGGGGTTTTCTAAATTTTTTATTTTGTGTTAGTAAAGACTTAAAAACTAGTGTTAGTAATATTGTTTGTTTGAGCTAGTTTAAGCTAATTTAGGGGTCATTTATTTATTTATTTAATTAATTATTTACTACGGATCCACCAATTACAGTTACTAAAAAAAACTAAATTTATTAAAATCTACAAAGCAAAGCAAAGTTAATAATAGCAGCAATAGTTATCACCCATCCATTACGCCTATATTCCCCGAAGGGGTAGGCAGAAGCGTAATAATGTACACCCACATTTCGCCGGTATGTTTAGGTCCCATGTAATAGGGGGCGAGCCTATTGCCATCAACCGGGCACAAATCTAGAATCCGAACTAAAAAACCCAACAACACTTTGCTCGACCCGGGGATCGAACCCAGGACCTCTAGCGTAGCAGTCGCGCTTGACAAATAAATAAATAAATATCTTGGGACATTTTTACACAGCACCATCTAGTCCCAAACTAAGCAGAGCTTGTACTATGGGTACTAGACAATGGATATAATACTTATATACTTTTGTTTTGTAAATACATACTTATAATACATAGGAAACACCACACACTTAAGTTTAGCACAATAAATAATAATAATAACAAAATTGATCATACGGAGGTAAAATATTACAATGTTTGTGTCCTGTGGCAATCGAACCCACGGCCTCGTGATCAGCAGTCCGGTACTCGAATCACTAGACCACAGACAGCAAAGTTGCGGGAAAACTGTTATCTTAGTTTAGCCAGTGTGGTGGACTATAGCCTAATCCCTCTCATACTGAGAGGAGACCCGTGCCCAGCAGTGGAACAGTTAATGGTTTGATGATTACTAAGACTACAGAAGCGTTGTACTTATTCTGAACATATATAATACGTGATAAGGGAGCGTTGTGGCATGAAAGATGATATAGTAACTCGGATTGAGAAAGGTATTGTGGAGGCTCTTGTCCTCCACAGTACCGGATTAGGGTATTGATATTCTTGATTATTCGTTAATTTTGTTTATTGGAGCACTGCATCAAGTTGACATGTCATTGTGTCTGTGACACAACTCTAGTACATTCTACGTCATTATATTTTCTTTATATGAATGCTTGCTAACTTGCCAGTCGTATCCAAATATTGGGAGCGACCTTTGTGGTCTCTACAGTATGTTAAGATGGTTTGGGCATATAGAGAGGATGGATGAACGGAGGCTGACTAAACAAGTATACATGGGGAGTACGAATGGAAGAGTTGGAAGGGGTCGACCTCGGCGAACGTACCACAACCAGATTGCGGACGTTCTCAAAAAAGGCAAGGTTAAGAGCACCCTAAACCGACGAGCATGCATGGAGAGGTTAATGAACATAGACGAAGCGAAAGTGGTGTGCCAGGATCGTAGCAAGTGGAAAACTATAGTCTCTGCCTACCCCTATGGGAAACAGGCGTGAAGCTATGTATGTATGTATGTATATAATACGTACAGTACATATGTCAGTTTGTTTGTTTGTTATATGCAAATGTGTTGTGTTTTGGAAACACAATGTTTGGGGATAAATATTATTAATGTAATATATTGTACTGTTTGGGGATAAATATTATTAATGTATTAACTGTTACATTAATTAATTGTGTGGGAACGTTTCGGTTTAAAACACGAACTTCAAAAATAAAATGACCTAGGTCATTCATGTAGAAAATGATCGGTTAGTAACTTAGTACAAGTATTGAAATTTTTGAGAGCGCAGTGTATTGCTAAAAACGCGATCATAATGCTCCGTGGCGAATGTTATCGCGCGCGCGATCCGTAATAAATGAAATAATGATTTTTTAATTATAAATCTAATTTGGGTCGATAGAAATTATGGTTTTTTAATAACGTTCAAGTAAAAAAAAACTGCAGAAAAAATTTAAAAATTGATGAAAAAAGTTACGGAAATTTTCAATGCAGGGTGGTCCAGAATCATGTACTGAACTCATGGTATTCGGATGAGCGTCGATGATTCCACCGTGTATAAGCTTGTAGCTTTAAGGACGCTATAGCAGGGTTCTAGGCTGTATTGTCCGCATAGGTTCTAAACATACATCCTCTTCCGCTTCGTGAAGCAAAAATTAAAATTAAAAATTGGTTACTCCAACTAAGTTACGACGATTCAGAAAACTTATTACACTCAAAATAATTTCCCTGTTCAACCTATCACTCTCACATTCATCCATAACACACACAAAACATGCATAACACACACCATATAGTCATACACGCATAACACAAACCAAACATGCAGAATACACAACAAACACATAACGCTGAACATACACACATTATAATCTTTAGCTTATCTGCTTTAATACTATTATTATTTTATTTTTATTCACAACCCTTGTACAAAATAATATTGGGAGAGGGCACTGACTTCTGTAACACAGGTATTACCTAGCTCAGAAGTCAGGGACTTCATATGATTATTTGTAAAAAACTTTTTGTGAATAAAACATTATTATTATTATTATTATTATAGGTGGCAATTAATTGATAACTAATTATATTTAATTATGTTTGTTCACAGTGACTGTCGAGTGGTGCGCGACCCTCAGACGTTGAAGTCTAAAGGATATGGATTCGTCTCATTTTTGAAGAAATCGGTGAGTAAAACCATTTAATAATAATAAGTTTATTTATTTCCAGAAATACATTAATTTTACAAAAAGGATTAGGCTACATTTTTGTTCATTAATAGCTCAATTGATTAAGCGGCTAGTGCTTAAAAAAGGAAAACCGTGAGGTATAAGCAAAGCACCAGCTAGTAGCTAAAATAGCTAAAAAATTTAGCTAGTAGCTAGATTTTATAGCTATTTAAATAACAATACATATATTTATAAACCATTTTTTTTTTATAATAAAACAAACTGCCTTCAAAAACACACAGGAACTAAAAACTAATAGGGTATTCCACTCGTTACAAAAGTTTCAAATTTGATCCTGAGGTGCCAATAAAAATAAACAAATATTTTACCAAATACCCTTCGTCGAAGACCTCTGGTCAAGTAATAGTAATAACTAATAGTTATAACTAATAACACCTACTCTACTTACTAAAGCTGTGGGAAAAGGTGCAGTTCTTGTAAATTATTAATACGTTATTGATTTTAGCGTGTAGGGGTTTCATGGAAAGCGTTTATGAATTTATAAGTATCTAGTTATGTGTTGCATTTTTAACTCCCGACGCAGAAATGGCGGGGTGTTATAAGTTTGACGTGTCTGTGTGTGTGGCATCGTGGCTACCGAACGGATGAAATGATTTTGATTTTGTTTTTCTTTGTTTGAAAGTTGTATTAGTCGGGAGTGTTCCGCGCCACAAAATGGCTGATTACATATTTTTTCAACATTCCCTCAATAAGGGTATTAAATAAAGGGCTTGACTAATAGAATACTATACACTATGATAAATTTCAAATCTAAGATAGTTGCCATCACAAAATGGTGAATATTTTTTTTATTTTGTTTCTTTTTTTTTAATTTAGTAATAATGATAATAATGTAATAATGGTAATAATGATATAACGTACCTCCAAGACAAGGTATTCAGTTTTTATTGTTGACTGGCAATGTTTATACGTTCCCCTAGAGGCAAGCCTGCCTCGTTTCTCTAGTGGTCCTGGGTTCGATCCCTGGGTCGAGCAGTGATGTTAGGTTTTTCTGTGTAATTTCCAGTAGCAGCTCGGAGTCTGAATTCGTGCCCGTGGTTGATGGCAATAGGCTCGCCCCCTATTACATGGGACCTAAACATACTGGCGAAATGTGGGGTACATTAGTACGCCTCTGCCTACCCCTTCGGGGAATACAGACGTGATGGTATGTTGTGTAGAAACAAGCCAGGTCACGCGAAGTGTTGACCAGACATCATCATCTTCCTAGCCTTTTCCCAACCATGTTGGGGTCGGCTTCCAGTCTAACCAGATGCGGCTGAATATCAGTATTTTACACGAAGCGACTGCCGTCAGACCTCCGCAATTTCTGGGTAATATCGATATTCGGAGGATAGACTGGTTGTCAGGCTTTTTGGGCTTCTGACTACCACTAACGATTGTCATAGATGTTCGTATGACAACCGGAACCAAAGATATTATATTCTATTCTATTAAGATATTATATTCTCTTTCTATTTTTGTTGCAGGAAGCTGAATCAGCCATTACCTCAATGAACGGTCAATGGCTTGGATCCAGGTCTATTCGTACCAACTGGGCGACGCGGAAGCCCCCAGCGCCCAAGAATGAGTGTAAGTACCTACTCCTTTAAAGTATACCCCGCGTGGAACTAGTTGGCCGCGCCTTAGGTTGGTATGGGGGTGAGGCGGCGGGTTACTGTGAACGAAAGCAAGCGCCCCCGCCCCTCCGTCTCACCGCTCACATACCTAAAGCGCGGCCAACTAGTTCAGGATCAGTATACCCTGTGCTATGGACTCCTGGCTCCCCCTCTCAGAAATTCTAATACATTTCAATATAATGCCATAAATATAATGACTATGTATGGAAAGAAAACATTTAAAAAAATAGTATTGTGTATTCGTGAGAGTATTTGTGTGTTTGTGTGTGTTTGGTGTGTGTGTGTGTGTGTGTGTATGGGTGTGTGTTCTGTGTGAAGAACGCTATAGTCTGTTTTTTAATCTCAGAGACTAAAGTGACATTACGTGGGATACCAGTATTTTGCATTTCTTAAATAGTAATGTGCCTCTATCGAAAATTATCGCTAATAAATTGAAGTGTTGGTTTTTATTATATTGAGTGATCCTGAAAAAAATAGTAGGTCTTATTTAAAACGTAATAATCATGGGTCGGATTAGGTAGAGTTTTTTAGGACTAAATAACGACAGCAAAATCAACATAGTCTTGTAAAACTTTTTACAGCGATTGATATAGTTTTGTAATACATTTTTACCTCGTTTGAACGTAAGACTAAATTTATTAAAGTTCTTTCTTATTATTTTTTTTGGTAGGTAATTTTACGTCATTTGGTACTTAAAAACTCTACGACGACTTACCTTTCATAAACTTTATTGTTCATTCGGACAATTTCAATTAATTTGGGCTTTAATGATACGATTTGGAATAGAAAACTTTAAAGCTAATCGTCTAAAAGTTACGATTCAACAAACCAGTATCGTAGATACAACACTACAGAAATAAGCTGGTATCATTATTTGTAATTTTGACAGTTGCATGTGTCAATCTAGTCTCTGAGATTAAAAAACAGACTATAGTTTATGATATGATAGTTAGCACTTTTTCTGTTTCTTCGTAGTCAAGTGCCAAAAGCCACTGTGTGTCTTTTTTGTGTTTGATGTATTTCACAAAGCCAATTTACATGTCAAAAAAAGGTTTGTAATCAGTAAATATATATTCATTCATTATAATAATAATTAAATAAATAAAAAAACATGGAGGTCATTAGGAGCACATACAACTCAGCCCAAATTTGTACCGGAGGTACATGACAGCTGTCAAGTTGACAGTTGATTTTACCATGAAATCAATAAGAAACTGATACTAATCTGCCGTAATGGCGTGCGTTTGATATTCCAAAACTGACACTGACAGTTTTTACTATGAAATCATTACGAAACAGATAATAGTGTGCCAAAATGGCGTGATTTTTCACAAATTAAAAGATTTTTTATCATTCCCCAGTTGAAATTTAAAAAAAATTAACCAGCGTAATACAGGGTATTTTTTCCAAAAAGTGTACCTTCGGTTCATTATTTGGGCCGATTTCGATGACCTCCTTTAATAAACAAAACAAATTCATGAGAAGGCATAGCTGATCCAAAAATGACCAACAAATACATTTCTTTTTATCAAAGAGTAGATATATTCTTTCTCGTCTCCTCTGCTCTCCTCTCTGCTTTGATGGAGTGCGGATCTTAAGCCTACACGTGGAAATTTAAGCTCGAGAAATCCTAAAGAATTTCCTACTTAAATATTCACAAATAATCTTCCAAGCTTGTTGAGCCCCTGTCAAGTAAAAACCTTTTTTGTGAAAAGTAGATTTTTTAAGCTCGACGACTCACAAAGATTAACTTTAATACAGAGAATACTTAAGAACAAAAGCTTTTAGAATATTTAACACAATACCTGAATTCTTACAAGTTATTATTAATGAAGGAAAAATCGGCTGGCGGGCAGGATTCGAACCTGCGTCTTCTGGTTCGGTACACCAGACGCTTTGACCACTAAGCTACCGCGAGCCCCGCTCGCCAGTCGAAATCTTCCTTCACATTCTAATTTACGTCTTAAAGGTGACGATTTTTTCCTTCATTAAAAATAACTTGTAATCTTAGCATGGAAAATGCTTAAAGAAATACAAAAAGATACCTGAATTCTTGTTCATAGTTTCCGCGTTATTTTCTTTTAATAATATTTTAAGTGATACTAAGTGGACAAATAAGAAATATTCTTTCATCATTAGGAAGCTACATATTTAACGAGTAAACAAGGCTATAATTTAAAAATACCCAGACCAGCGGTTGAACTCGGTGGCGGAAAGCTAGTTTATAAACCCGTGCGAAGCCAGGGTGGGTCGCTATCTTCATCAACTTATATACTATCCCACTGCTGGGCACTGGTCTCCCCTCAGTATGAGATGGATTAGGCACACCTGTGACACTCCATACAAACTTTCCGATACCGCTGCACACTACAATACTAATTGTCAAACTTGTCAAAATTACGTTTGTACACTTGCAAATGCAAATGTGTGCGTGAGAGTGCGTAGGGTTTGTTGGCAGTCCGGCAAGAACACTGGCAGAATGCGGGGGACCTGAGGTATCTGACGTTAGGGAGGGGCGGAGAGTGGCCATTCTGTATTATTTATTCTGTGTGTGGCAAACTTCACACGCCGCCCGTCGAGAAAATCTCTCAGGCATGCAGGTTTCCTCAAGATGTTTTCCTTCACCATTAAAACAGTGATAATTACTCTATTATAATAATAAATAGTATTAATCAGCCCATATACTGTCCCACTGCTGGGCACGGGTCTCCTCTCAGTATGAGAGGAATAAGGCAATAGAGCACCACGCTGGCCTAATGCGGGTTGGCAGACTTCACATGCCGTCGAGAATATCTCTCGGGCATGCAGGTTTCCTCGCGATGTTTTCCTTCACCGTTAAAGCGAGTGATAATTACGCACATTATTTCGCTATAATAATAATAATGAAAAGTATTAATCAATCCATATACTGTCCCACTGCTGGGCACGGGTCTCCTCTCAGTATGAGAGGGATTAGGCTATAGTCAACAATAAAAAAGAATCTGTCTCTCAACAAAAATATTTCATGTCGCTATAACAACTCTATACAAATCTCCGTTGAATCGTAATTTCCGGTGGGGAGGTAATTCCTTCCGAGCCGTGGTATGACGTCACATCCTGTTCTGTTTCGTTTCATTACTCTGTACTGGTTAGCGACTTAATTTTGATACGTGTGTGTGTTTATTTGTGTGCGTGTGCGTGTGTGTAGGTTATGAATCAGTGTGCATGTGTGTTTGTGTGTCTGTGTGTGTGCGTGCGTGTGTTGGACGCAGGTTCAAGTCCTGCCCGCCAATAGATTTTTTCCTTCATCAAAATAGTCTGGTCATGTTAATATGGAAAATGCTTAAAAAAATTCAAAAATATTTTTATCTAATATATAAAACAAAGTTGGGTTTGTTACAACACTTATAACTCGAGAACTGCTGGACCGATTTTCATGATTTTTGATTAGTTGGATTTGTCTCCGCCCAGAATAACAGAATAACAAAAAAGTCGGGGTTCAAACTTAGCGCGAGCGAAGCTGCGCCAACGAGCTAAAATCTTTAATAAAACACGATTATTGTTGCAACCAGACTATTCTTTATTTTAAAAATTCAAAATACCTGACAACTTAGATAATACATTGGGCCACCAGATGGCGCTTTTTTTTAACTACGACGCAACAACTACGGGGTGTTATAAGTTTGACGTGTGTGTCTACGATGTCTGTGGCATCGTAGCTTCCAAACGGATCAACCGATTTTGATTTTTTTGTTTGAAAGGTGAATTAGTCTGATGGAAATCTGTCCAAGATGGCCGCCGCCACAAAATAGCGGATTACATATTTTTTCAACACTATGATAAATTTCAAATCCAAGATGGCCGCCACCACAAAATGATGACTTATAGCAGGTGGAAGGGACATCGACACACATTCGAATACCATGAGTTCCGTACATGATTCTGGACTACCCTGCGTTAAATTTTCCGTAACTTTTTCAACGTCAATTTTTAAATTTTTTTAATGTTTTTTTTTTACTTGAACGTTTAAAAAACTTTATTTATATCTACCCAAATTAGATATATGATAAAAAATCATTATTTCATTTATTTCGGATCGCGCGCGCGATAACATTCACCGCGAAGCGTTATAATCGTGTTTTTAGCAATACACTGCGCGCTCAAAAATATCAATATCTCTAATAACCGATCATTTTCTACATGAATAACCTAGGTCATTTTATTTTTGACCTTGAGTGAAACCTTGCCACGACGTTTGTTCGTTGATGTGCCTTCCACCTTGTGTTTTATGTCAGGCGCTTTTATGTTATACAAACTTTAACAATCAATACCTTTAAGACGTAAATTAGAATGTGAAGGAAGATATCGACTGGCGAGCGGGGCTCGCGGTAGCTTAGTTGGCAGAGCGTCTGGTGTACCGAACCAGAAGACGCAGGTTCGAATCCTGCCCGCCAGCCGATTTTTTCCTTCATCACTACATAGTATAAAACAAAGTCACTATCCGCCGTCTGTCTGTCCCTATGTATGCTTAGATCTTTAAAACTACGCAACGGTAGATAGAGTGATTCTTAAGGAAGGTTTATATGTATAATAACATACCACGCGGGCGAAGCCGCTGGCGGGAAGCTAGTTAAAAATAACTTGTAATTTTAGCATGGAAAATGCTTAAAAAATACAAAAAGATAATCTATACCTTCTTTCTCTTCCAGTGAACTCCAAACCACTTACCTTCGACGAGGTGTATAACCAGAGTTCTCCAACCAACTGCACGGTGTACTGCGGAGGCCTCACCACGGGCCTCACTGAGGAGCTGATGCAAAAGACATTCCAGCCATTCGGCACCATCCAGGAGATACGGGTGTTCAAAGACAAGGGTTATGCGTTCATCAGGTAAGTGTTATCCTCCTAAACTCTTCGTAATTATGTTGTGGTCGGCTGTTTTTAAAGCACCCAATAAGTTTTATCGATTATTGCCTCCGAATCGGCAGCAACTCTCCCAATAGTATTTGTGTACCTAGTAGTAGTGTAGTAACATACATAGTTTAAATGTTTATCATGTTCCTAGTATGATGGAGCTGATGTTTCCAAAAAGGAAAATAGCTCCGAAATAAAAATAATTTACAAAAAGAAGCACCCAATACATTGAGCACTGGTTTTTAGAGCACCCAATACATTGAGCACCTGTTTTTAAACCACCCAATACATTGAGCACCTGTTTTTAGAGCACCCAATACATTGAGCACCTGTTTTTAAACCACCCAATACATTAAGCACCTGTTTTTAAACCACCCAATTCACGGAGCACCAGTTTTTAGAGCACCCAATACATTGACGACAACTGTGGAACTGTCTAGTGGTTCGAGTATCGAACTGCTGATCACGAGATTGTGGTTTCGATTCCCACAGGACACAAATAATTATGTGATGAACTTAGAACGTAGTAACTAAGTATTTTTTTACATAAAAAATATAAGTATTATATCCATTGTCTAGTACCCATAGTACAAGCTCTGCTTAGTTTGGGACTAGATGGTCCTGTGTAAAAATGTCCCAGGATATTTATAACAAAAAAAAATTACTTAGCCTTTTATTCTAGACAAATCAAACCAGTCAACTACCCTACTCTACGAACTCAGTATGAAATTATCATGAGAAATTTCCTCTTGATTCCAGGTTCTCTACCAAGGAGAGTGCCACCCACGCCATCGTGGCTGTCCACAACACTGATGTGAATGGCCAGCCCGTCAAGTGCTCCTGGGGTAAGGAGTCAGGAGACCCCAACAATGCACAGGCACAAGGCCAGGTAAGACAATAATAATAATAATAATAATCATTATCATCACAGACAGGACTATTGTTGCCAATAAGCCTGATATTGTGGTGATAGACCGATTAGAGCGTAGTGCATTGACTGTTGATATCACCGTCCTGCATGATAAGAATCTCGTGAAAGCCGAGTTTTTTTTTTTTTTTTTTCAAATTGATTTGGCACGTGAGGTTGTCGATATGTGGGAGGTGAGTTCAGCGATCATTGTACCAATCGTTGTGTCGATCCGATCGGACAGATCGATGTCTGCCAATGGCTTAATAGCCAAGAGTCTCGACCAACATCTTAGGAGGCTCTCGTTGAGTGGCTGGATCAAGGGCTTGATACAGAAAGCGGTACTAGATACGGCACGTATTGTTAGGAGGTTCCTTTCCCTGGAGTCCTGACCACCGGTAGCTTGGACACTGTTCCCGTGTACTGGTAGGCTACTATTTTTTTATATTTTTAAATGTTTTTTTTGTATTTTTAGTAAAATATTTAAAAATGCAAAAAAGAATGTGAAACTTAATAATAAAAATTTATTTACCAAATCAAACTTTACATTTTTTTACAATTCTCAATGGTGTACCGAACCAGAAGACGCAGGTTCGAATCCTGCCCGCCAGCCGATTTTTTCCTTCATTAAAAATTAAAAATAATTCCCAATGGTCTCAAACTAGGCTAGGACTGTATCTTGGGCACCTTATAAGTTGACATCTAATTAATCTAAATATATAAAACTCAAAGGTGACTGACAGACTGACTGCCTGACATAGTGATCTATCAACGCACAGCCCAAACCACTGGAGGGATCGGGCTGAAATTTGGCATGCAGGTAGATGTTATGACGTAGGCATCCGCTAAGAAAGGATTTTGATAAATTCTACCCCCAAGGGGATAAAATAGGGGATGAAAGTTTGTATGAAACTTTGTCAATTTTAAACCGATCGGGCTGAGACTTTGCATGCATATAGCTACTATGACGTAGGCATCCCCTAAGAAAGGATTTTGATAAATTCTAACCCCCAAGGGGATAAAATAGGGGATGAAAGTTTGTATAAATCTTCTTAGATTTTCGACTGATTGAACTGAAATAAAAAATTGGAGCTGCTATGATGAAGACGTCCGCTTAAATAGGATTTCGATAAATTCAACCCCCATGGGGATACAATAAGGGACGATGGAGGGTGTAAATGTATTAGTTTCAGTTTTTTACACACGCTAAACAAAACTAAAGCCGCAAAAAATATACTAATACTTCTTAACCCGAGCGAAGCCGCGGGCAAAATAATTAACCAATTTCGACCTTTGTAGGGGTGAAATAGGGGATGAAAGTTCATATGGAACAAAGTAACTATTCCACGCGGACGAAGTCGCGGGCAAAAAGCTAGTACATGACTACTACGCACCCGACCTTTTGAAGGATCTATTTGCCAAATAAATATCATTTATAATTTATGAACAGTTAATTAATGCTATATGTGCGAAATTAGAGTGGTTCGTCATTAAATATTAAGAAGCCACTTAAGGAAATAGCAACATCAAATAAATTAACAAAATTGATGACAAGAAGCTAAATATTAATGAATTCTCAGCATGTTTGAATTATTTAATTAATAATTAAAACGTTATTACATTAAGATATAGTGTATATTGTAATTAAAAGAGAATATTTAATTTATATATCACAGATTGTTTTAGCTTTGCTAATATCAAGCTTTCACAAATAGAATTATATAGCACTGAAATAAAGTGTTCCATATTTTTTATTTATTCTTCAAGTTTTTTTTTTATATAACATAACTTATTTTAACTTCGTGGATGGGTGACACATCGAGACCCCTCCGTGCCTCGGAGAGCACGTAAAGCCGTCGGTCCCGGTTGTCATACGAAAACCTATGACAATCGTTAGTGGTAGTCAGAAGCCCAAAAAGCCTGACAACCTGTCTATCCTTCGAATAACGGTATTGCCCAGAAATTGGGTTGCGGAGGTCTGATGGCAGTCGCTCCGTGTAAAATACTGATATTCAGCTGCATCTGGTTAGACTGGAAGTCGACCCAAACATGATTAGGAAAAAGGCTAGGAGGATGATGATTTTATTTTACATTAATTTAGGAATAGATTTTTAATTTAGTCGATTTATTGTCCTAATTACATTGTAATATATAGTTTTAGTTAATTTCAAAAATTAAACGTCTAATTTAAAAAACAAGTATCATTTCACATAGATAATATTCAAGATGGGCTTCTCGTAGCTTGTCAATTTTACAATACCTCTATCAACATACCAATATTTTTCTAACGGAATCTCTAGAGGGAAAGTTACGAGTATTGATTGGTTGCTAGACCCGCGGGCTACTGTGTACTTAGTTACATTTTATGTATGCAAATATACAAGGTGGGAGGGACATCGACGCACATCCGAGTACCATGAGTTCAGTACATGATTCTGGACCAGGCATGGCATCTGGTTACTGGTTAGACTGGAAGCCGACCTCAACATGGTTGGGAAAAAGGCTAGATAACTTATTTTAATGAAGGAAATAATTGACTGGCGGGTAGGACTCGACCCTGAGTCTTCTGATTAAATACACCAGACTATGACCTCTAAGCCACCGGGAGTCCTACTCAACAAGTCGAAATTTTCCTTCACATTCTACATTTACGTCTCAAGGTGACGGTAGCGACATCTATTGGAAAGCAAATGCTTCACAACCGACACGACTTACTTTACAGCTAGTTCGATGTCGTACGATAGATATTATTTGAGTTTGTGTGCTTATATCCTCGGCTGCATCCTCATTTACCATCAGGTGAGGTGCTGCCAAACGCACTCAAAATATCTTTTTGTATTTTTTTAAGCATTTTCCATGCTAAGATTACAAGTTATTTTTAATGAAGTTTTACAAAAAGATAGTTAATAGGTAAGGTGACATCGTACGACATCGAACAAGCTGTAAAGTTAGTCGTGTCGGTTGTGAAGCATTCCCAATAGATGTCGATACGTCGCCTTTAAGACGTAAATTAGAATGTGAAGGAAGATTTCGACTGGCGAGCGAGCGGTAGCTTAGTTGGCAGAGCGTCTGGTGTACCGAACCAGAAGACGCAGGTTCGAATCCTGCCCGCCGGCCGATTTTTTCCTTCATTAAAAATAGCAGTCAAAAGTATAAAAAAAAATCATGCCAGCTTACCTATTAACCATCTTTTTGTATATTTAAGCATTTTCGGAAGGAAATTTATCTATCCAGAAGACGCAGTTTCGAGTCTTTCCAGCGAGTCTATTTTTTCTTTCATTAAAATAACTGGTTATCTTGGCATGGAAAATTGGAAAACTTATTACTGAATTGAAACATATTGAATGAAGATATTGCAGCTTGAGTACCATCAGTGTTATTTTTAATGAAGGAATAAACCTGCGTCTTCTGGTTCGGTACACCCCTGTCGAAATCTTCCTTCACATTCTAAACTTACGTCTTTAAGGTGACGTAGCGACATCTATTGTGAATAGATGACATAGCAACATCTATTGTGAATAGCGATTAAAGCGTCTGATTCTGATGTACCGAACCAGAAGACGCAGGTTCGAATCCTGCTCGCCAGCCGATTTTTTATATATATAAAACCTTTTCCTTATTGAATTAACTGTTGAACAGAATAGATAAATATCTAATTCCAGGGGGAGACTGTTAAAACTGATGATGATGACTTCAATGTGAATAATTTCATCGTCATCGACTCATATACTGTCGCACTGCTGGGCACGGGTCTCCTCTCAGTATGAGAGGGATTAGGCTATATATAGTCCACCACACTGACCTTGGCAGACTTCACATACCGTCGAGAAAATCTGTCAGGCATGCAGGTTTCCTCACGATGTTTTCCTTCACCGTTAAAGCGAGTGATAATTACGCACATGATTTCGAAAAGAGGTGCGTGCCGTGATTCGATCTCGAGACCTTTGACTTGGCAGTCCAGCTATACTCCTGCTTCTGAATAATTTAGGATTAATTTAATCATTTATATTCTTATCTTTCAGCTTCCTGCAGCCTACAGCCAGTTCGGAGCGACCTACACGGGTGGGGTCCCCCCTACCTCCTACTGGTACAACACGTATCCGCAGCAGCTTGGGGGCTTCCTGCAGGGGGTCCAGGGGGTCCAAGGATACACTTACGCTGGACAAGCTTTCGCTGGTTATCAGCAACAATATATGGGGTGAGTTAATATTGGCATCTATCACCTCTCTATTTGTGGTTAAAGAATTTATTTTCTCAATAAGAAATTACAAAGATTTCACTTGCTTGAGAACATTTATAAAACTATAAGTATATTAAAAAGAACTATGACATACAAACTGTGCAAATCCTATCCTATCCTATCCTACTTCCTACTAATATTATAAATGTGAAAGTTTGTGAGGATGGATGGATGGATGGATGTTTGTTACTCTTTCACGCAAAAACTACTGAACGGATCTGGATAAAATTTGGCACAGAGATAGATTATAGTCTGGAATAGCACATAGGCTACTTTTTTCCCGGTAAAATGTATGGTTCCCGCGGGATAGCGGGTGAAGCCGCTGGCGGAAAGCTAGTAATAATTAATTTCGTACGCTAATACATTTGCAAGCAAAGAACCAAAATCATTTCAATCTACCCACAAACAGATACTTAGCATCGTCGCTCATTAGGTGAGGCATGCGCACCCGGTGCCACAAGAATTTTGATAGTGAGTTCATTCTATAAGGGCACGCGCCATGATCACGACTCTTATGTCACTTGCTAACAGTTCAAATTAATTGATTTACAAGTCTTCGTAAAATGAACGAAATATACAGGATTCGAGTCATGCGTCGGATGAATAGGGGGTGAGAAAATATGATTTCGATTGAAAATGTGCAATTTTCAATCATTTTTTTACAAATTTATAATAAATAAAATAAAAATAATATTCAACCGATGTACTTTCCTACTGCTGGGCACGGGTCTCCTCTCAGTATGAGAGGGATTCGGCTGTAGTCCACCACGCTAGCCTAATGCGGGTTGGCAGACTACACATGCCGTTTAGAATATCTCTCAGGCATGCAGGTTTCCTCACGATGTTTTCCTTCACCGTTAAAGCGAGTGATAATTACGCACATGATTTCGAAAAGTCAAAGGCCTTGGATTTGAATTCGAGACCTTTGACTTGGCAGTCCAGTGGTCATACCCCTAGGCTATCACTGCTTACTCAATTTTTTTTTTACTTGCAGCAAGGAATACGGACAGTGGGCCAATGCTGCCGCCTGTTCCAGCATGGGAGGGGTCCAGCTCCCGTGGGCCTTGGGTGCTGGAGTGGGAGGCGTAGGCTCCGTAGGGGGGGTCGCCGCTATGTCCCAGCCCCCACAGGTGCTGCATTATCCAGTGCAGCATTTTCAAGTGCAGCCTGTAAGTACCTACAGCTTTTTTTTTATCTATACTTATATAGATACAACTATATTGAGTATAGAGTATAAATTCAAATTCAAATATTTTATTTCAATTAGACCAGGGGGGCTAGACAAGTTGCATATTGACATTCGAATCGACAAAACAAAATGTATGGAAATGACACAAGCTTTCGACAAAGTGGGCTGTCACTAATGTCATTTCCATACATTTTGTTTGTCGATTTGAATGCCAAAATGCAACTTGTCTAGCCCCCCATATAAATAGGTACTTTCGAAAAGTCAAACTAGTTGCACGGTTCCAAAAAGTTGGACTTACGGAGAAGAGCCGGCAAGAAACTCCATAGTTAACTCTTTTAAAAAAAGATAAGATTTTCTATTGTCTATTGTTCTAACTTAAGTCTATTTCTTTCAGATCGGGGAAGATGAATGGCTAGCTCCTAGTCTCTTGGTCTGAGGCCGAACACAACAACTGCCGGGCCCCTGTTCTTGCGTGCACAAAGACTGGATGTAAAATTATTAGTTTCTCCGTCAAGTCTATTGGTTTGAGGTTTTCTAAAGTTTAAAATATTTCTGTGAAGAAACTATGTGTTGACTTAAAAAAAAAATTTTTTCATCTAGTTTTTTTTTGTTATATCTGTCACGGTCTGTTAATTAATTATTTTATGAAAGAGGTTTGTTGAAAACGTATACTCTTTACTCTGAAGACCGTGTTTGGCCGATAAAAGCGCTTATTATTAGCAAAATGCCGAGTTTTAGCAGTAATCGCTGTCAACACGCTATCAACAGTGTCAACTAGAACTATATCTGACAGTTAGCCGTAGTCAGCAAACGTCTCCTGGCCGAGAAATCTTAATATCTGTACTTAAGCGCTTACAAATTTTTATAAGCGCTATTATCGGCCAAACACAGCCATTGACTCATAATTTTTTTTTATATTTGCAGCTGTCATTACTGTATATTTTTTTAACTGTCAAATCGAGTGTTATTTATTTGAGTGTGTAATTTATTTATGAAAGTAATTTTGTTAGTAAGCATATTTTTTTTTTAACATGGAAAATATTTATTCAGATAACTAAAGACAAGTTATTCTTTTAATTTTTTTTATATAATTTTCACTTCTTGACGTAACAAAATTGTGTTTTTTTTGTTTGACATTTAAAAGTTTAAAGAAGCGTTTTTGAAATCACTATAAACTGTTTCTATAAGAAATGTTGTTACTAAATTCGTTTCATGATTCGTTGAATTTTTAGTTTTTAGTTAACGTTAAATTTAAAATGTTATTTGTTATTCATTGAAAAAAATAATTGAATAAGTTGAAATATTTTTTGTAAATACTTCAAGAAAAACATGTTGCATAAACAAGTAATATTTAAGTATATACGCATAATATATTATGTATTAAGAAATCTTGACCTTATAATTATGTGTGGTGATATTTTTTTATTTAAAAACCAAAGAATCTCATTCAATTCTAGTCAATTAATGACTTTTTAGTTAATCTATTTTTTTTTATCTTTTTTACTTTTATTATTTATAAATGGTTCAGAAAAATTAAATCAATACATCAGGGATGCGATTATTCATGGTAAGCCGGCTTGAATCAAAACACAAGGGACGAAACAACAAAAAAAAATTAAAAATGTGAGTCAAAAATATCGAATGAATACTCTTTAGCTTCTTATGAGTGCAAGAAAGTACGTATAAAAATACTTTTAGAAAATATAAAGAATTTAAATATAAGATTTAGTTAAGATAGTTGTTAAGAGAGAATCACCACGCGGGCCAAATCGGGTTGCGAGTTAAAAAACGATTAAAAAACTTTTTTTTACGGCCGTACCATCTGTCAGCACAAGTTGTAAAAAAAATAATAAAAAAAAATATTGAAGTAAAAATTAGATTTTTGGAGATATGTTTAATAGTAAAATGAAACATCAGAGTGAGAAAAATTTTATAAAAAAAAACTTTTATAACGTATTTGCCGAGGACGCTAGGAACGGTAGGAATAGATAAAGACAAAACTTTTTGAGATGGGCTTGAAAAGAAGTCGGCTTTATGACTTAGTCCGATTTGAAGTCGGTGTTTTATGACGTCGATTGAGGATTAGTCGACTTTTTAAGTCGAAAATATCGACTTGTGTCTACAAGTAAAGCTTCGTGTTAGTTAAACGTCGAAATGTCGACACTGTCTATAATGAGTCGAGTTTATGTGTAATTCGAAGTTTGAAGTCTGGTAATACGACTTTGAAACGTCTTTAGACGAGGTTAAAAGACGGCAATTTACTTATATGTACTTAAAAAAACATCGAGAAATCTGTTCTTGCTCTATGCGCACATTTCCGATCTATTAGTTTAGTGACATGTTATACAAGTCGGAACACGACTTTTAGATGATTTGAAGTCGACTTTCAAAGTCGCCCATCTCTAATTTTAGTCACTTTTTTTTTTCTGGAAAGCCATTGCCAAATTCAGAAATCCGTAAAATTAAAAAATACTGTAATAAAAAAAAGGTTGTGTCTAGATAAAAGATACACTACTGATCCGAGAAAAAAATGTAGAGAAAAAAAAATTAGATTTATTTATTAATATTAACGTATAAGTGAAAAGAAAAAAATATTTATTGCCTAGTTAATAAGTACAATACCCATTTACTGTAGTTAGAGAAAATTATAACAAAAAAAAAAGTTTTTTTCTCTCAAAAAAATAAGGTTCGGACGTGATTTCGGCTACTTCTTTTATTTAATAAAAAAATATTTTCCCTATTTCGTTACTTTCCTAAGAGAATTTTTTCTCTGTTCTCATATTTCCCTCGTCGGAGGCTAGTGTTATTAAAAAAAACTAAAACACTGTAGTTGGGAACGTCTTTTTTGAAACATTTTAGTCAGCGGCACACTTGTGTCGCCTGACGTGTCTTTGTATAAATAAAATCGTATTTTATACATTAATTATTAAATTAAAACTATATTATATCTGTTTGAATGTTTTTTGTTACTTTTCGCATAGTAGGAAGGTGAGAAATTTTGATTAAAGAAAATTGACGGTTAAGGGTTCTCTTTGTATCATTATTGATGATAAAAGATCTAAAAAATCATTGTAGATAAGAAAATTTAAAGTAAAATAATTGCAATTTTCTGAATAAGGAAATTCGACTTTATAATGCATAGCAACCCCAGCATAACGTTCGAACTGCGTTGAGACATTATTGTATGAAAATACCTACGACTTTAAAAAAAGTAAAGTTGATTATGTCAACTGGATGCAGAAACAAAGGTTACCAGGGTTTACAATGCTAATTAAAAACCTATTTTAATTAATGGACGATAACAAACTCAGAAAATATAAATTTTGTTACTATGGAAAAGTAACAAAAAACATTTAAACGTTTAGTTTTGACTGTTAGATATTTTATTTCGGAATTTAGCTGTTTTTATTTTATCTTCAGCGTAGTAAAAATATTTGGCATACATATCGCTAGAATCTTATAAATAAGATATAATATATTACTATATACTAAAACTATTCTACAATATATAGTTTGTTTCATAACTTGAAGACTTTTCACACTTATGCTCTAACTATCTATCATATACAGGGTGTATATGCAAAAGCAAAGATAATTATGATAGTGTGACTGACATATATAATTATATATTAGCTTCCACATAATCACACGATATTCTTTCACTAAAACGCAAAGGAGATCATCAAAAGCCCATACAACTCAGCCCAGATTTGTACCGGAGGTACATGACAGCTGTCAAGTTGATAGTTTTTCTATAGTTTTTACCATGAAATCACTATGAAACTGATAATAATCTGACGTGATGGCGTGCGTTTGACATTCCGAAACTGACACTGACTGTTTTACTATGAAATCATTACGAAACAGATTATAGTGTATTGGCAGAATTGTCGACATCGGCACCAATTGCCATAAATAAATAAGAAGAAGAAGAAGATTATAGTGTGCCAAAATGGCGTGATTTTTCTCAAGTTTTTTCTCATCCCCCAGTGAACATAAAAAAAGTACAACTAGAGTTTTAACCAGCGTATTTTTTCAGTATTTTTTCCAACAACCTTCGGTACCTCATTTGGGCCGGTTTCGATGACCTCCTTTGCAACTTTCGGGAGATATTCACTGCGCCTGTCCCCCGCGCCAGTGGTTGCGTTGAGAACACGTGTACGTGTACGTGAACTGTGTTGATATGCGTGCATAGAAAAACTTCGAACAACAATAAATATTTTATACTTTCATCTTATTTTATAACTTCAACAAAAAAAAATCAGTACTTTCATCACTTTGAAGGTTTCTTTTGTTTGCATATGCACCCAGTATATTATTATCTATTATAACTTTATAATATTTATAATAATATGTATATGTTTATGTTGGAATAAGCCTGTTCCTTCTTCGTTAATGGCAAGGATATTTTCTTCAAAGAAAACTTCGAATGATGCTCGAACTATATTTTAAAGCCTTAGCCGGAAGGCTATATTGTCCTTAGATATTATATATATAACTCAACACCAATACTTATATAAAATGTCCCCTTAATTAAGATCTTCGTGTTACATGTAAGGAATATGGTTAAAAACTACGGTTACTCGATTTCCAATGTATAATGTGGTAAATAATAATTATTATTCTGGTAAAAAATATTAACATCGTGTGTATGTGACATAAATCACAAAATTAGATTAAAATCTAATATCAATTATCTGAAATTGAACAAAAAGGATGCAAACATCATAATAAAAGGAAATAACTACCTAGTTTGTGGTTTTTCGTGTATTTTTAAAACCTGACAAGGTACTTTTTAACGTTTTGCGAATAACGCGTTTGTAAAATGGAAATATTTGGATTAAAAGTTCTTTGATAATGAGTTTTCGTCAGATGGAAATCCTTTAGCGATACCATCTGTTTGAGGAATGTGGGGGCCATGATGGTTTTACCGGCCAAAGTATGTGGTTAGTATGGCTACCAATAGAAGAGCCATAGAAGAGCTTCAACATCATAAAACGAGATTTTCGACAGGATTTTTGATTAAAAAAAAACATATTTAGCTGATATAATTATTGTAGTAGTATATATATTATAAAAACAGAAGATTTCGACAGGATTATACCAAAATCTTAGTACATAGACGCATAAAATATTCATAATGTATTGAATATTTTAGTTTGCAAATTAGATTAAAGACTGGCGGTAGTCGGTCGTCATAAAAATGTGTTTAGATATAGTAAGTGTGAAAAATCTTTAGGGGGGAGAATCGTTGCGTCAATTTGGGCATTCAGTCAATCAAAAAGGCGATGGCGTGTTTTGGGTATACAAAAATTACATTTAACAATTTTTTTTTTTGCTTAATACCTATTTGTTTGGACCATATAATAAAAAGGATATAATAGATTAACCACAGACAAAGTGGACTATGTTTTATATGTAATTCTCTTTTTTTATACGACAAGGGTGGCAAACAAGCCTACGGCCCACTTCTTAGTAGGCGGTTACGGCCTATGGACGTCTAAACACGAGGCATCATGCATGCGGTGCAAAACCTTCTTTACTTCTTTGAAGGAACCCATTCTCCACTAATTTCTAAAGCCATTCATATTTTCGGTTTTAAAATCTTATTTCAAGAAAATGTAATGTTTTTTTTATAATATAATATTTATATCTACGGCGTTATTTGCGATAGTCCCGTTTTAATAAACCAGTGGCATTATGCAAAATTCGGTCTTTCGCACTATAACTTCTGTGAAATAATTGATGCCTCTAGACTCTAGGATCTCAATTTAAGCGATAACACCCCTCGTGGGTATTTCAGTCTTTCAGAGCAGTAGAAGACCCAAGAAAATTAGAGAACTTTAACATATTACACGTTTAAATATAATCGTGGATGGTAATTTAAAAAAATTGGGGGACTTGAAAAAAATCTCTTGGGTAAAAAAGGTTGACAATCTAAGCCCTAGACACACCAGTTTAAACTGTGCGTTGCCTGTCAATCAGTTTTAGAGTTTTTATTAAGTTAATTGATAAAAAAAATACATTCAATATTTAATTTCTGTATACCCACTATACACCACAGGGGGTACAACCTCCAATATCACAAAATATAACGTTAGCTAGTCAAATTTAGGATATAGATAACATATATGCTAGAAAAATCGTTTACGCCTAAGTGCTTATAGTCATATATAACCATATATAATGAATGCCGACCGGAAAATGGTCGATGCCTTTTCAAAACCAACTTCCTTCTACATATATAACCACTATTATAAATTAATAATAATGCTTTGCTCTAATATAAGGTATTTAGATAGGTAAAAAAATGCAAAATATATAAAATTAATGAAACAAAAAGTAAGTTAGATAGGGTATTGCAATTTTTTTTTGTTACTTTTTTTTATTATTTTATGTTTTGTTACTTTTTTATTAATCCTCGTATAAGTATTGTTAAGCTCCCGAAAACACCAAGTATTGTAAACCTTATTATATAACGTAGAATTGGCTATATATATGTATGTGTACTGTAAAATATATAGTATTTCGGACTCTTATACCTAACTAGGATGCCTTACCTAAAGTTTTTTTATTCACATTTAATTAAGAATGATGTGTTTATTAAATTTTGTTTTGTTTTGAAAATTATCGCTATTGTAATAGCGAATATTTCTTTATAAATGCGCATTTTATTTAGGTTTTGTTACTTTATTAGATAATGTTACTATTTTTCTGATAAAAAAATATTTGTTTCAATTTAATGAGAATATTAATTAATAGACACAACACTCTTAACGAGGCGAGTGCCAAAAAAGGTTTTAAACTTTTCCGTTTTATTATTTATTCTCTTCGCATTTTGACATCAGTCTATTCCAGATAAATTATAACACCAAGATTTCAGACTAAAATGTAATCCTTTAAGGACGTTTCTAAAATACGTTTTTCTTAGAATTTTATTGTGTATTTGGAATTTTATAACGCAAATATTTAGTCTGGGACGATACATATCTTGGTAACAACTTAAAAAGTAACTTAGCTATTCTATAATAACATTTTCCACTTTGTTACCATTTTAAAATTCATATGTCGAACTTCGTTTTCGTAGTGTAACTGAGGTGAAGCCAATATTTTTTTTTAAATGTGTAAGAGATACAAAGTATCTAAAACTTAATAATATAATCTATTCCCAAAATATTTGTGTATAAAATTAAGAAATACATTTAAAACTGTAAGAAAAAATATAGTATAGACATGGATAAGTGTACTCAGTGTTTTCTGTTCTTATGTCCTTTCGTATGCCGCCACATGTTTGCAAAATTACAAAAAAAGTATGTAACAGCAAAAAATCTTTAAAAATACCTAACAATGGGTAGATAGTCAAATTGTTGATCCTATTAAAGTGAGATGTGCAAGTTGTATTTAGAAATAAGTCATTATTTTATAACATTTGAATGTCTACGCATCGTTAACTCTGCGATCCAAAGCTAAAATATCCAGGACGAAAGTGCGTGAAAACTTATTGAAAGTATAAAAAATTATGCTAAAAATCATTAATCGAAAGAGCGCGATATAATAATACGGTGCGGTTTTATTTATAGTAGAGAGAGCCTACAGTTGGATGAAATATACAAATACATACTCGTATACACACAGTACAAAAACCTTTGAGATTGGAATGCCGAAAAAACACACATTTAATCAAATAAATTTCATCGTTATATCACGAATTCTGTCTGTCATTACATCTACAGAAAGATGAAAACCGTATTATAATGACGAGGAACGCTAAAAACATACATTTTACCAACAATTTTGCAACATCTGAACGCATGCAAGTAGTGTTTTTGATTTTATTTTTTAGAATGAGCTAGATTTTTGATGTTTTATAGTTAAATGTCCCAAAAATAAGGCTAAGCATTTGTGTTTGTACACAAAAAGCTGCGGAAGACATAAATATAAAATGATATACATATTTTTTGAAATGTATAAATAAATAAAATCTATGAACTGTCTCTTGATTTGACTTCGGTTTCGGGCCAGCAAAATGAGGTTTTATGTCAAAATCATTGAAAAGATTTGCAAAATAAACTTTAACTAAGAGAATATAAGTACTGTCAATTTGAGAAACTTTTCGGATATCCTACCACTGTTAAGTAAGGGATTAGAAAAGAGTAAAGTGAAGTATCATTATTGTACAATTATAAAAAATATATAATTTTAAAGACACTTGCAAGTCCGACGATTTTTTTACGTTTCTTCTCAGAAGTGGTTAAATAAAATTTGAAACATTTCAAATTTTTTAGTTCTATATTGCTTCGGCATTTTATTTAACCACTTCGCAGAAATCTCTCTTCAAAAATCAGAGAATCATGTGTTAAGTCCAGACGAAGTATTAAATATGTGTGAAAGTGTATATGGATTTAACTGAAAATACCATGTAAAGAAAGAGCCATAGTGGGTTTGCGAGGACCTGGTCCAGCCAACGGTACGCATGCATCAATCATTGTGTAACTCGGTCATATTATAGGGAGCTCAACAACCCTTCGCACGGCGGTTTTGTGATTTTGCTGGCTCGAACCAATTTTTGTAGAATTCGGTGTATGTACTCGTGTCTCGATGTCGTAGTGTTTTCGTTTCAAAATTCCTGATTAGCAATATCTTATACTAATGTTTTTGTTGTAAAAATTGAAGTTGTAAGAAAAGGAATAATTTTGTGAGTTTTTGTTTTATATATTCTAACACAGTAGATTTCTATTGTAAGATAAATTAAAATGTTGACAATTTATTTTACTAGACATCAGTGAAAACGTCATTTTATAAATGTGCGGATTGTTTCGCTGGAAATTATTTTTGATTTTGTTACTTTTTGCAAAAGTATTTTGTTACTTTTTGCTGTTCATTATATTTTTTTTACCCGACTGCCGGAGGGTTATTAATTTAATAGAAACTCAGCGAAATCGTCATTTTATAAATGCGCGAAATGTTTCGGTGATTTCTTTTTCTTAATTTGTTACTTGAGCATATTTTGTAATTAAAAATGTTGTACCTAAGAACTAAAATAATATGACAACTTCGATTTTTAACAACAAATATTAAAAATAAATAAAACACAGCAATAATAACGCAATAGGTGTTGAGAGTAGATTTTTTATTTTTTGTACCGCTAGTAACAACTTCTTAAAAATTTAATTTTCATATCTCTTCTAATTCAGTTGAATAATTATAAATGTATTTAAAAAAAACTTGATAAAAATTTTAGCACATTCCTTTTCCGTTTCCCCCTTATTTCTACCGTCCATGGGTGTTGTAGTAGAAATAGTTTTTTTTTTTATCACAGCTCAAACGAGAATTATTTTTTTCAACGAAAAAAAATTTCTAACGCACACTTTTGAACTTTGGGTAGTGACAAAGATTGAGCTTTTTTTTATTTTTTTCTAAAAAAATGTGATGTTTCGAACTTAAAACGACCAGAAACGAGTTAGTGATTTTTATCTTCCCCTAACATCTTCATCTTTATATATTTATATCATTATTGTGATGTTATTAAGATCTTATATATACAAAACTGTAAAACCACTTGAATTTTTTGGCCGAAAGTCGTCGAACAACCACAAAAAATATACCAAAGAGTATTTAACGGATCCAGTCATTTAACAAAAAGGTTTTAATGTTTGGTACATTAATCTGAACTACAAAAAACGAAATTTAAAAAGCGCTTTCGACCAAAATCAAGAGTGGCATAAGTTAGTTATTTTTTATACCCCCTGATATAATTTTAATTATTTCGCGTAAAATAATGTAGACGAGATATTGTAAGTGTAATTAGTTATAAGTATACATTAAGCTATGCTTGTTACGTTACAAACTGATTAAGTTTAACTGTCATTTTGTTGAACTATTGACGTTATGGAGAATATTTCGCATAAATACTTTTGTCATCATCATCAGTACCGTCTGGAGTCTAAAGAGTCCGGTTGTGCAGTCTTTCCCGTGGCTTGTAGGGGCCTTTTTGTGCGTGCGGAAAATCCTCATGGATCGCCGGGCGCCAGGCGGCAGGGTATGTCTAACTTAAACTGACGAAAGCAGTTGCTATCACTTGCTCTTGGCCATGGGATCAGGAATATTCACCACCATAACGGGTTGTGGTCCAGTGCAACTACCAGACTCCCATCAGGGTTTTAGGAGCCTGCTTTTGGTAAATTTTACTTTGTAGAAGTTGCACAAATTGTTTTGTATCTAAGGGCCCGTGGGTGGCGTAAGACAATTAGGGCCTGTGCCACCACCTCTGGAGAACCGCTACCGGCCGGATAAATTTTAAAATTGAACAAAATGTCTATGAAATTATCTGCCAGATAATTTAACGGGAACGTTTCAGGCGGTTATGAAACAATTCATCAAATCATTAATCTATTAGTATTTATAAAGACGGTCATTCAAACATAAGTCGCTCTCCCTGTCTGAATCTTTATGAAAGTTATTTTATGGGCTCCATGCAGTAGATACTTTATTTTATTCACTTGATCCACATACTGACATACATATGGATCATTTTTTGGGGGGTCGAGGGACCTTTCGAGAAAAGCCCTGCGAGTACCTATGGGATTCGTATCCTTGTGCTAAAACTTCCGGGTGGTTATCACAACACATCATAGTATGTGTTCTCTTAAAAGAACACCCCCTTGCGTAACGCCTATATATTTTTTTTTTTTTTATGCTGGGACATTTTACACAGCACCATGTAGTCCCAAACCAAGCAGAGCCTGTACTATGAGTACTAGACAATGGATGTAATACTTATATACTTGAAAAAGTGTATAAGTAGATATTGCAAACTCTCAAATTCTTTCATAAGTAGTTACTTTGCTGAAAGCCGATTCAATAAAAATTAAAGGAAAAAAATGTATAGCCGTAACATTCACCATTACCATGACGGGATTTAAAAATGTCCTCCGCAATCTCTTTTGTACAGAATTTTGAACCCGTAACGTTTATTTGGCGCCCGTATTTATCTCTAATGGTTGGCAGTACCTATGACATAAGGTGCTGCCAACCTACAGAATCGCAAAAAGTATTTATGCGAAATTTTCTATGAAAAAAAAACTGTTAATTTTCATTATGTATGTGAATATCAAGTTGGAATGATATTGTAAATTAAATAAGATGATAATATACTCTGTACCTATCCGTAGAGGTCACATATGAAGTAGGCGTAAAATAATATATTATGATGCGGAATATATTAAATAACAATAACATAACATTCGTGTTTTATTTTGTAATTCTATTACCTCACACTTTTCAAATCTTCCTAGCCTTTCTCTGTCCCGTTTTGGTTCTAAGATACACGTTTCACAACCACATAATGCTAGCCGTTTTCAAATAAATAAAATAAATATTTTGATTCCTCGATTAATCGATCTCACTGCCGCACTCAGAAACATCAAATAACGTTAATCGTTAGTTTAACGTTTGCGCAGGTAAAACGGTACCGTGTAGCCGGGCTATAACCCGCTATTAAAATAATATGTCCGTAAGCAGTAATCAGTTCAAAACCCTCCTAAGTGGCGCTAGCGTAGATAAAGTATGGGTCTCATTGCCTCTCTATGGTTTGCTGTCTGCCAGTCCGACACACTGACATAAGTGACATTAGGGATGCCGGAAATTCAAAAAGTATCTATACCTATAGATCGTATCGATATATTTTTTTTTAAATATCAATATCGATATTGATATTTTCAAAAAATATCGATGTATCGATATATCGGCCAACTTAAAAAATAAATTATAAAACAGCCAAAAAAAAAAGGTAATTTGTAATCTTTTAACTTAAAAGGTAATTTGTAATCTTTTAACTTAAAAAAGTTTTTAGGTCTCAGAAAAATAGCGATTTTGATACCTTTCCGATACTTGGAATTTTATATCGATATATCGAAATATTAAATATCGCTCAAAAATATCGATATATTAAATATCGCTCAAAAATATCGATATATTGAAAAAATAATATTGATATATCGATATATTTTCAACATCCCTAAGTGAGATTACTGAAATACTGACATGACATCAAAAAGCGCGCCATTTTCTTGTCAAGAAAAGGTTGTCCACTTGCTTGTCCGTTAAACCAATAATAAATTTAAAATAAAAAGGCAAGGCTGTGTGTGTGCAAAATTGTAAATAGCGTACAGTTCTACAATAATATTTTCATGTGTTTGTATTGGGCAGTGAATAACACAACACAAATACTACGCGGCGTTACCGAAAACCTTGGCCGGGTTAAAGTTAGCCGTTTGAATATTTTGAATGCCCAATGGATTGTTTCGGGTATAAATTGTGTACTGCGCAACTAAACACTAACAAACAGCTAGCTTCAGTCCGACCTAGTTATGTCGCGCGTACTGTATTATTTGAAAATTTTAATTTAAATACTTTCATGTGTTCATTCTGTCGACAAAGACTTGTATGTGTTTGTGTATACTTAGGTACTGTGTGTACTTTGCAAAAGAACATGGAAGGTAGTCATCAGAAAAATGTAAACTCGTAGGTAAGTAATATTTTATTATTTATTTATAGTAAGGTGTAATAAAAAAATTAAAAAATATATAAAATTGTGTGTGGTATGTTACACATCACGAGAACCAACCATGTGTGTGCTTCAAAATATTATAACAACAAGAAACTCGGGCGCCAGAAGCTCACACTTTAAAAAATGCTACCGGATGCTTACCTTCGGTTCGCTTGGGCTTTTAATCTGCCGGTGGGAGTAGACAAATAAAAGGCTTTAGATCTTTTGTCTGTCTTTAATGCACTGTAGGTTATAATATAGTAGATTATAATATTAAAATTTAGAGCTTATATTGTCACAATTAAACTAAAGGTTGTGAAATAAGGTTTTACATTTAAATTAATAATTATTGGACATTATTGGTCACTATTGCATCCTGATTATATGTATAAAATAACGTACCTGGGAGGCACTTAATTTAAAATATAGTTTTATATCACCATCCCAGTAGAGCGCGATGAGGTGGTCAGAACTCCCGTCGTTACGTGGGGATTCCAAAACCCATGAAATGTTGGATTCCAATTAAGAATGAATTAAAGAAAAACTAAGGGTATAAAAAAAAAACGCCGAGGCTGTAACAAAATAAGCCTGGATTAGACAAAAATACGATGACAAAGTACTAGTCGACAACGTGGTCATGATCAACGTAATCTTACCGTTTTTATAACAAACAAGGATTCGTCGCCACATTGAGTGAGAACACAGCTAGGCCATTGCCTGTAAAAAAATCATAAGCCGAATAAACAAACCAGAACAATTTGGAAAACGAAGTTCAACAATGTGTTTCAAAGAAAACTTTACTCACCAATAAAATATGTATCACTCACATGAGAACAATGCCAATAGGCTTTAACAATTAAAAATTTATATCATTGTATAAAAATAGTTACGAAATGTAACTGGATTAAAAATAATTTCGAAAAGTTTAAAAAATGATCACGCCATGATCGTTACGGGTCGTAGAGTGTTGGAAGACGTAAAAATTGACAACTCGTTGACACCTGTCAAAACCAAGTACTGCGTACTTGCCATCACAAAAAATATTAAATTTATTTAAAAAATCGACTACCATGTAACGAGTATAAAAAACACGTTACATTACATCCTTCCCCGAAAAATAAAAGAAAGGAACTTTCTTTTATGCACTAAGGCAATGACAAACAAAAGACAAAAGAGGACAAAATCTCTTTAAAAAAAAAGTTAAATATAAGATTTAAATATTAAAACAAAAATAAACTCCTAAACCAACATCAAATAGTTCAGTTAAGCACTAACGCAACTGACTACAAACAAACAAAATCTCCGAAATAACTACACAAAATCTCCATTGAGTACAGTTAGGCACCATCGCCACTGACTACAAACAAACCAAATCTCCGAAATAACTAACAAAATCTCCATTGAGTACAGTTAGGCACCATCGCCACTGACTAACAACGAACATCATCTCCTATGAGTACAGTTAGGCACCATCGCCACTGACTAACATCACCAAGTCTTATGAGTACAGTTAGGCACCATCGCCACTGACTAACATCAACTTCACCTCCTTTGAGTACGGTTAGGCACCATCGCCACCGACTAACATCACCAAGTCCTATGAGTACAGTTAGGCACCATCGCCACTGACTAACAACGACTTCACTACGAATTCAGTTAGGCACCATCGCCGCTGACTATCAACTTCATCTCCTATGAGTACAGTTAGGCACCATCGCCACTGACTATCAACAACTTCACTATGACTTCAGTTAGGCACTATCGCCGCTGACTATCATCACTCCTACCATGCGAATCGAATTGCAGATAAACACAATACGATTCGTAAGCCTTCAAAACTTCTAATTGCGAAGTGAAAACTCCTGAAAAAAGAGAATGTTGTGATTGGCTCAACACCACCAACTTTCCAAGCACAAACAATCTAAAAAGCATTCGAACAAACAAAGCAGCTACAGTAAAGTAACTGTAAAAGAATATTCATATTGTGATCGGCACAACACCACCGAACTCCCGAACACAATAGAAAAGAACAACAAACAAAATACTTGCATATTGTGATCGGCACAACTCCACCGAACTTCCGAACACAACATCAAAAGTAACAAACAAAATATTCATATTGTGATCGGCACAACACCACCGAACTTCCGAACACAACATCAAAAGTAATAAACAAAATATTCATATTGTGATCGGCACAACACCACCGAACTCCCGAACACAATAGAAAAGAGGACGAAATCGAGGAAAAAATAATACCAAGATCCGTATAAAAGTTCAAGGATCTCCACAACAAGGCGGCAGAACATCCTGAAATAAAAACAAAGAGATAAGAACATCTCAGAAAAAAGTCTAAGTCCGAGTGGAATTATTCCTATAAAAGTCACATCCGAGGAACTATAAATAAACTTAAAATTAAGTTTTATAAAGTATAAAGTTGTTAATTAAAAAAAATCTATACTTATTCAATCTAAGGAAACAGTATGATTTTATTAACTTAGAGATAGAAGATTATTAAATCTTAACCAAGAAATATTAGAATTTAATCTGAAACAGACTAAAAACAATATCAATAAAATTATAAGATGATAATATAAAAAGTCAATTATCTCTTATTAAACAAACAAAAAATATATAAGATCTTTTGATGTAGAAGATACAAATAAGGTTTGGCTGGAAGAAGCACTTAAAATGATTAGCCAAAATTTCCTAAGTTAAACTTTAGAAAGTTCAGACTTGTATTCAATAAATTGATATGAAGTTTCCTCACATACTATCACCACTCATACGGCTATAACCTTTCATTAATTAATCATTCATCACACAAACAAAAGCCGGCTTCAACAATGTTATCAAAAACAAAACTAAAACTTGAGAACCGAATAAAAATTAAAATTTAATTATATCTTTAACATGATAACGACCTACAGAACCTTTATTCAAATCTTTTAATACATAAACATTATTAGAAACTTTCTCTATAATTTCACATTTAATAAACTTAGGAGCAAGTTTTGCCGAAAAATAAGCAGGAGCACTAGATTGTACAAAACTTCTTCTCCACACTACATCACCCACATCAAAAGAAATGACCCTACGACCTTTATTATAATAAGTGGCATTACGCTTATAAGCTTTTAATAAAGAAGCTTGTATTTTCACGAAAATGTCACTAAGTGAATTAAGAGAAGTAGCAAAAATACTTCTATCGCCAACTTCAAGTTGATTTAAGTTGTCAATAGAATTACTAAAATGATGTAATGAAGCATCAAAAACAAGTTCTCTACCAAACATGAGAAAATTTGGTGTAAAATCTGTAGCAAGATTCACACTATTATTGAAAGCTAGTTGAACATGGGGTAAAAATGTTGACCAGGTTCTATGATCATCTTTTACAAAACAAGAAATGCAAGTTTCAACCGTTTTATTATAACGTTCCACAGGATTGTTTTGAGGTGTGTATAAAGTATTATAAAATATTTTAGTGATATTAAAACCTTTCATAAAATCTACAAAATGTTTTGAAGTAAATTGTGTTCCATTATCACAAACTATTATTTTGGGACAACCAAACTTAAGAAATATTTCTTTTTCAAAATGTTTACAAATTATTTTAGTAGTAGCATTAATCATTGGAAATAACCAGCAAAATTTTGTAAAAACATCAACTACTGAGAGTATATATTTATGTCCAGAATAAGTTTTAGGTAAAATTCCTATAATATCTACTGAAAGCATTAACATAGGGCGATCAACTTTTTTAGGATGAACCATGATACCAAAAGGAGGGGAATTAGTATGTTTATAAGCTTTACAAACATCACAAGATAAAATATGTTTTTGAACATCATTAAACATTCCTTTCCAAAAATAATGTTGTTTTAATTTCCTTAAAGTTTTATGGATACCTAGATGACCAGAATTAATATCATCATGATTTGATTTAATTGTATCTAAAATATGTTCTTTAGGAATAACAATTTTCCAGTTCAAACGACTGTTAGGATCAAATTTATTTTTACAAAATTTATACAAAGTATTATTCTCAACTCTAAAGTTTTTATATCTACAAGGAGATTTCTGACAATTAACAAATATTTTTCTATACCATGGATCATGAATATCATCATCAGGTGAAACTAAATTATTCTGTGAAACAATTTCAGCAACTTCTATTCGAGATAAAGCGTCTGGAACTAAATGTAAGGAACCCTTTTTATGTATTATATCAAAAGTAAATTGAGAAATTCTAGCTGCCCAACGTGCTAAACGTCCACTAGGATTACTAAGACCCAAAAGCCATTTTAAACTAGCGATATCACTAAGCAAGTCCGAAAAAGATCCTACCAACAAAAACTCATTAAAATTCTAATAAAAAAAATACTCCTCTACTTGAGTTATAAATTCTCTAACACAAGACTTTCCATTAAAATTAATCTTACTCTTTTTCAAATCTGGTAATTTTGTAAAAGAAGGCAAATTTTTCTTAATATGTTCATTCACAAAGGCATTCATGGAATTAGATGAAGGCAAGGCATTAGTAGCAAACGCTGAAGAAGAATGTGCAATGCGGTCATTATGAAATGGATTGTGCACCTCAGTCAAATTTATCATGTCCTGAACAGCATTAGCATTAGCAACCATGCTAGTATCAATAGAAACCTGTTTATCCTCAGCCACAGAAAGCGGAGGACACTGTACTTCCTTATCCATGATGAAAAGCTAAAAGTTTCAAATAAGCAAAGCAGAAAAACTCAAACTCAAAAGTTATCTAATATTTAAGGTTATAAAAATAAGTTATGTTGAAGTTAAATTATTCAAAATAATAATAAAAGTTGATTTTAAATTGTAAAGATGCAATAATAACTCACAAGATTGAAGCTTAAAAGATAATATAACAATGTAGACTTATTGTATTCAAATTGTTTTATATAAAGTTACACCTCAAAATTATACTTATATGTTCAAAGATTGATAACAAACACGGTCTATACCTTACATTTATGTTGTTGCTAAAGAGAAAAACAAAAACATATACTGTAATAGCACACAGTTATAAACAAAATACAACAAAGTTCAATAGCTATATTGTTTACAAGATAATAATTAAAGTTCTAAATAAAAGTTATTTACTATAAAAGTTTCCAACTAACAAACAATATGGTATGTAAACAATATAATAACAAAGTATTAGATGCAATAATGTAAAACAAGTGACAATATAAGGCAAACCTACTTCATGTCCCTGTTCGGGCGCCAAATGTAATAAAAAAATTAAAAAATATATAAAATTGTGTGTGGTATGTTACACATCACGAGAACCAACCATGTGTGTGCTTCAAAATATTATAACAACAAGAAACTCGGGCGCCAGAAGCTCACACTTTAAAAAATGCTACCGGATGCTTACCTTCGGTTCGCTTGGGCTTTTAATCTGCCGGTGGGAGTAGACAAATAAAAGGCTTTAGATCTTTTGTCTGTCTTTAATGCACTGTAGGTTATAATATAGTAGATTATAATATTAAAATTTAGAGCTTATATTGTCACAATTAAACTAAAGGTTGTGAAATAAGGTTTTACATTTAAATTAATAATTATTGGACATTATTGGTCACTATTGCATCCTGATTATATGTATAAAATAACGTACCTGGGAGGCACTTAATTTAAAATATAGTTTTATATCACCATCCCAGTAGAGCGCGATGAGGTGGTCAGAACTCCCGTCGTTACGTGGGGATTCCAAAACCCATGAAATGTTGGATTCCAATTAAGAATGAATTAAAGAAAAACTAAGGGTATAAAAAAAAAACGCCGAGGCTGTAACAAAATAAGCCTGGATTAGACAAAAATACGATGACAAAGTACTAGTCGACAACGTGGTCATGATCAACGTAATCTTACCGTTTTTATAACAAACAAGGATTCGTCGCCACATTGAGTGAGAACACAGCTAGGCCATTGCCTGTAAAAAAATCATAAGCCGAATAAACAAACCAGAACAATTTGGAAAACGAAGTTCAACAATGTGTTTCAAAGAAAACTTTACTCACCAATAAAATATGTATCACTCACATGAGAACAATGCCAATAGGCTTTAACAATTAAAAATTTATATCATTGTATAAAAATAGTTACGAAATGTAACTGGATTAAAAATAATTTCGAAAAGTTTAAAAAATGATCACGCCATGATCGTTACGGGTCGTAGAGTGTTGGAAGACGTAAAAATTGACAACTCGTTGACACCTGTCAAAACCAAGTACTGCGTACTTGCCATCACAAAAAATATTAAATTTATTTAAAAAATCGACTACCATGTAACGAGTATAAAAAACACGTTACAAAGGTTGCAAAATATATCTAAGCTACTATTTTGAGCTGACACCCTAGGGATAGGGCCAATGGACTGCCAAGCCAAAGGTGTCGAATCAAATACACGCACCTCTGACTTCGAAATTTTGTGCGTAATTATCACTCGCTTTAACGGTGCAGGGAAACATCGTGAGGAAACCTGCATGCCTGTGGTTATCTCGATGCCATGTGAAGTCTACCAACCCGCAGTAGGCTAGCATTGTGGGCTATATAGCTTAATCCCTGACCCATGCCCAGCAGTGGGACAACAGTATATTATTATACCTCAACAATAATAATGAACACTGTTTACTTTGCTTAGATCGATTGTTGGGATATGAGGGTAGGCACCATATTGTTATTATTCTGCCACGTGCTCATATAATTGTGTGAGCATAATCTTATTTTTCTTAGGCCTATTTATTTCATTTCAATTAATTCATAACATTATTAGCTTTACCGCCTAACTACCGCCAGCAGCTTCGCCTGCTTCGTCTGATTGTTTCTTATCTCTAGCTGACCCAGCTAACTTCATATTTACTGCAATATTTTTGCTGCCGTCAATACTGTCCAAGATTTTAACACTTATAATTTTAATGCATTGTAATAAACAACATTTTTAGTTTTTCCTAATCATCTTCCTAGCCTTTTCCCAACCATGTTGGGGTTGACTTCCAGTTTAACCAGATGCGGCTGAATATCAGTATTTTACACGAAGCGACTGCCATCAGACCTCCGCAACCCAATTTCTAGGCAATACCGATATTCGAAGGATAGACTGGTTGTCCGGCTTTTTGGGACTTCTGACTACCACTAACGATTGTCATAGGTGTTCGTATGACAACCGGGACCGACGGCTTTACGTGCTCTCCGAGGCACGGAGGGGTCTCGATGTGTTAAGAATGGTCCCATCGACAGACTGACCTCGGCAAGCGTAGCTTAACTTTGCAGATCCGTTGATCACCGTTGCTATACCTTAGCCACGAGCCCCCTCTTTAGTTTTTCCTAATGGTGTTCCTAATTGAGTTCTTCATACAAATAGTGCTGATGGTTTGCAGACTTGAGCATGCAACAAAACATGGCAGTTCAAAGTTTATTTTTTGAAAGAAAGAAAGAAAGAAAGAAGAAAGAAACAACTTTTATTTGGCCAATGCCGAGAGACACCAAGAAATTACAAATAAAAATAAAAATAATATAATAAAAAAGGAAAAAAAAAAGAAAAGCTAAACATACAGCACCATCAAATATTAATAAGTATTTTTATTTTTTATTTTTAGTGTCTATTGGGGTGTCATTTTAAGTGTCTGTGGGAATCATTTTGAGTGTGTGTAAGTGTCGTGAGAATATCCGTGAATTTTTAAGTCTTTACTAACACAAAATGGATCTACTTGTTGTCCGAATAAAGAAATTTATTATTATTATTATTCCACAAACTTCTAATGATTCATTTAGTCATTGTGTATGCTGCAAGGCAGGCATTAATGGTATTCTTGTAATACGCACATCCTCATCTTTAAACTTTTCTCTAGACTTGGCAGTCCAGTGTTCATATCTAAGCTATCATAGTGGAGACTCAGCCTAATTGCAATAAAACGACACAGTAAATAAAACTCTATATTAATATAATATAATAAATTGTGTGTATCCGTATATTTGCGTGTTTGCACACTCCCGTTGATTTTCTCTTGTTTTTCGCTTCGCCTTCGCCTCGCCAGCGACTCGTCCACGCTTCGCTTTCGCTTCGCCTCGCTATCTATGGCTTGAGACGCTTGTAATTCGCGAGGTGGCTGTTCAGGTGCTGTGCCAACTGATCTGCTCGAGCGAAGGAAGCCTGCAACCAGACACAATGTGTAGGGTTGTAGTTGAGAGAATATTTTTATTTCTGATACTAATATTATAAAGCTGTAGTTTGTTTGGTTGAAGGCACATTATTACAGTGTTTCATAGTGTTTTTATAGTAAAAACTGTCAACTTGACAGCTGTCATGTACCTCCGGTACTTTGGGCTGAGTTGTATGGGCTTTTGATGACTTCCTTTCGCACACATAATTCATATTCATAAAAAAGTTAAATCTTATTATGCCTATTTTCATAATGACATTGTGTCAGACTGTATAAAAGGCTTGCCAAAACGTCATTTCACTCTATTCTGCTCGAGATCTCGGATAGTACAGACATGCTATGTCCGAACATTGGCGCTGGTAATTGTGTGAGTGATATCGAATCTCAGTCCAAATCGTTGTGTATTATGGTTAGTGTATTTAGCCCTAAATAGATCGTAACTGAAAAAAAAAATCTTTAAAAAAAGTTAATCTTCTTTCTAGCCTTTTCCCAATCATGTTGGGGTTGGCTTCCAGTCTAACCAAGATGTGGCTGAATATCAGTATTTTACACGGAGCGACTGCCATCAGATCTCCGCAACCCAATTTCTGGGCAATACCGATATTCGATGGAAAGACTAGTTGTCATGCTTTTTAGGTTTCTGACTACCACTAACGATTGTCATAGGTGTTCGTATGACAACCGGGACCGACGGCTTTACCTGCTTTTCGAGGCACGGAGGGCTATCTCGATATGTTAAGAATGGTCACCCATCCACAGACTGACCGCGGCAAGTGTAGCTTAACCTTGCAGATCGGTTGAGTGAATTGTATAATATAAGTGCATCACCTTGCAGACGACGCAGCGGTAGAGCTGCTTGGCGTGGTTGTGCATGTGGCGCGTGAGTGAGTGCGCGTGCGAGAAGCGCTTGCCGCACTGCGCGCAGGCGTGCGGCAGGCGCGGCCCCGCCCCCGCCCCCGCGCCCGCGCGCGCCCCCGCCCCCGGCGCCACGCCCGCCGCCGCGCCCCCGTGCGCGCACGCCGCGTGCCGCCGCAGCTGCTCGTAGCGCGGGAACGTCAGCCCGCACGTGCGGCACCGACCTGGAACGAACGTAACGTCACTCACCACCTGCACCTTAAGGGGGGAACAGGTAGAATACCGAAAACAGCATGGAGTTTAAAGCATTTTATTGACGAATCCTCTCATTACAAACTTAAGCTTATTGCGAATAATTCGTATTGTTTAGAATATTTTTAAGTTTGCTCAAATGTTGTAAAAAATACATTGAAAATGTGCAATTTTCGCTCCAATGCATATTAATTATACACAAAAACAAAGCGCGATGACCTGTTTAACAATCTGTATTGTTTACATTTTGAATGCCTGCTATACTGCCCAGCAGTATAGGGGCAGTATATGGATTGGTTGCGATGATGATGACCATATTGATAATTGTATTGTCTTACCGGCTCGCTCGTCGGCTGTATGCATGCGATCATGCGCAGCTAGCTCCGCATCATCCTCGAAGCACTTCCGGCAGACTTCACACCGAACTGTCATGGAGCCACGGTGCGCTTCCGCCCTGACAAAATAAGAGAATATGAAATGCTACAGTTTTAAACTGCACTGCTGCATTAAAACATTTAACTTGCATTAAAAATCCACGGTCTACTAAAAAGACCATTATATAAAAACAACAAAAATTGTACGGGCTAGGTACATTAGATGATAAATGATACGATGAGGATAGCTAGATGATATGATAGATGAGCACCATACGCTTGCTGACGGCGAACTGTCGGTGACATGTCCGAATGGCGCGATGTAAAGTAAATTGCTGACTATAGCAAATGTTCGGTCGCTAGCCCGAACAAAAATAACACTTTATAATATCTATAATTGTTAGTCTACTTGAAGGACCAAGGTCTACTCACGAATACAATGGTCTACTGAATAGACATCTAATAACCAATATAACGCTCACTAATACCTATAACAGTCGGTCTATTAGAAATACGAGGGTCTAATCTCGAAAAGACCATGCTCAACTGAATAGACGACATCTAACATCGACAGTCGGGTCTACTCAAAATACCATGTTCTACCGAATAGAAACAAAAATACCACTTAATTATGTCTACTATAGTCAGTCAAAAGACCAAGACCTACCCAAAGAACGTTGTAACTACCAAAATTAAACTTACTAATGCCTATAAAGGCCGATTTACTCAAAAGACCACGGTCTACTCAAAAGACCACGGTCTACTCACGCAAAGACCGTTATACCAATCAAAATTGAACCTTACTAATGCCTATAAAGGCCGGTTTACTGAAAAGACCACGGTCTACCCTTGCAAAGACCGTTCTAACAACCAAAATTAAACTCACTAATGCCAATAACAGCCGGTCTACTCAAAAGACCAAGGTCTACTCAAAAGACAATGGTCTACTAAAAAGACCAAGGTCTACTCAAGCAAAGAGCGTTCTAACAACCAAAATTAAACTTACTTATGCCAATAACAGCCGGTCTACTCAAAAGACCATGGTCTACTCACTTGTGTTCCCAGAGTTTCTCGCGCCGGTTGAAGGTTTCATTGCAGCAGTCACACTCGTATCTGTCAGAAGAGCGCGCGCGAGACCGCGAGTTGCCGCCGCCGCGGTTCTGGTGGACGCGGCGGTGGATCCTGGGGAGGAGGTGGAACTTGGTTTAAAGTGCAATTTCCAAACACTGTGAAGGTTAAAGTTGGGTGATATTATTTTTCTTTTTTTGTTTCAGTAATCATGAATCATTATGTATGTAAGAAGTGTGATACGCCAACGCACACACACACACACACATAAGTTTGACGTGTCTGTGTGTGTGTGTGTGTGTCTGTCTGTGGCATCGTAGCTCCTGAACGGATGAAACGATTTTGTTTTTTTATTTGAAAGGTGAATTAGTCGGAAGTGTTCTTAGCTATGTTTGATGAAAATCGGTCCAAGATGGCCGCCGCCATAAAATAGCGAATTACATATTTTTTCACAACTCCCTCAATATGGGTATCAAATGAAAGGGCTTAACTAGGAGAATACTATACACTATGATAAATTTCAAATCCAATATGGCCGACACCACAAAATGGCAAATTACTAATGGGGGTTTTCTAAATTTTTAATTTAGGTTAGGTTAGGTTATTGCATTCAAAAGCCCATATCCTTTCTCAGGCCCTAGACTATCTGTGTACTAAATTTACTATATAAACTCATGCTATCGTTTCGTTTGTCATACAAGTCCTTATCAAACTACTTGAATACTTAACTTCGAAAACTTATGCTGAGAGTTTTTTTGACATCCGCCGCAGCGCTTATCAGTGTTCCATACAAAATAATTGGAACTCGATACGATTACGTTAACTACTATATCACTACAGTGACTTGTGCTTGAGCTTACTGTAGTTTGCGCGACAGACAGACAAAGTAACTTTCGCATTTTATATATAAAATAAATATTTTTTGGACATTTTTACACAGCACCATCTAGTCCCAAACTAAGCAGAGCTTGTACTATGAGTACTAGACAATGGATATAATACTTATATACTTTTTTTTGTAAATACATACTTATAATACATACGAAACACTCAGACAGACACAAATACTTAATTCATCACATAAATATTTGTGTCCTGTGGGAATCGAACCCACGACCTTGTGATCAGCAGTCCGGTACTCGAACCACTAGACCACAGACGTCGTCAAACGGTATTTATAATATTACTAAGGATCAGGATACTCACTTCAATGTGACTCTAGTAGAATACCACTTGGAGCATATGTGGCATTGGAAGCTCTTGTCTGCCGACTCGTTCTCGGACTCGCTGATCTCGTCGTGCGAGGCGACGGCATCGGCCGCCGCGGCGCCGGCGCGCTCCGGGTCCGAGTCCGAGTCGGACGCGGCGCTGTACGACCACGCGCCGAACGACCTGGCGACGTGATACATCAGTTTTGACGTGTTTGGGCTTTGCTTACAAAACTTTTTTTTATACCACAAGGCCACAAGAATCTCGGCCAATGGTCGAGTCGAGTTTTTGAAAATATTTGGCGTCGATTCGCTCGATTGGGCTACCAAAGAGAGGTAAGGCACAGCCATGTATGATTCAAATCTGGAGCAGCTTATCTAGGGAAGTACCTCCACCTTACAGAAAACTGCAGCCAAATAACACACTTTATTGTGTGTTGTGTTCCTGCAGTGAGTAAGGTTGCCAGAGCTCCTAAGGATGCGCTGCGCTGGCAGCCTATTATGTTTTTCTTCAAAAAGTGGCTGCTCACCATTGGCCGAGTGGTCAACCAACCCATACATGTACCTATGGCCTTTGTTCAGTAGTGGAGCTCTTTTGGCTGATAAATATTGATGTTAACGGTGAAGGAAAACATCGTAAGGAAACCCGCATGCCTAAGAAATTTTTCAACGGCGTGTGAAGTCTGCCAACCTGCATTAAGCCAGCGTGGTGGACTATAGCCTAATCCCTCTCATACTGAGAGAAGACTCGTGCCCAGCAGTGGGACAGTAAGTATAATGTCAATGTGAAACTCACCTCTCTTCATCATTGGTAGCGTTCGCCACGGGCGGCGGCGCATCAGTCTTGGTTTTCTCATCACCAGATTCAGACTCGGAATCGGAACTGTCCGAAGAGCTGGACGAGTCGGAGCTCGAAGATGTACTGGAGCCGGAGCTTGAACTGCCTGTTGGAGACATTGTGGTGGTCAGGAGATGGAGAAATTGGTGAAATTCCAGGTAAGAAGAGCATATAGGTGGTTAAGAGCTGAGGAATGCATAGAATGACATATCTCTATTACCATCAGCACCATCATGCATGCTAGCATTCTTCAATCATTCTTGCATACCATCACGCTTGCGTCCATCATGCATACATACATCACGCTTGAACCTATCATGCATACATCTACATCACGCTTGGACCTTTTTGCTTGGACCTATCATGCATTTATCCATCACGCTTGAACCTATCATGCATACATCTATCACGCTTGAACCTATCATGCTTACATCCATCACGCTTGGACTTATCATGCATACATCCATCGCGCTTGAACCTATCATGCACGCATCCATCACGCTTGGACCTGTCATGCTTACATCCATCACGCTTGAATCTATCATGCTTACATCCATCACGCTTGGACTTATCATGCATACATCCATCGCGCTTGAACCTATCATGCACGCATCCATCACGCTTGGACCTGTCATACGTGCATCCATCACGCTTGGACCTGTCATATACTCATGGCATGCAGCATGGAAATGCTAAAAAATACAAAAAGATATAAAAATATTTAGTGCAAGAGTATATAGTATTTTCTAACGTTTATTGTTATAATCGAAAAGAGGATATAGGTACCGCCCCTCAAGAGTTAGTTTTGATCTTGATAACTAAGGGTGCGTCTGCAAATCTGACATAAACTGAAGAAAAAATAAGCAGTTTTTCAGTACATTTTCTTTTGATTGGAAGGGCTATTAGTCGGAAGTGTTCTTAGCTCTTACTGATAAAAATCCGATCCAAGATGGCCGCCGCCACAAAATGGCGGATTACATAGTTTGTCACAACTCCCTCAATAAGGGTATCAAATGAAAGGGCTTGACTAGTAGAACACTTATACACCATGATAAATTTCAAACCAAGATGGCCGCCACCACAAAATGACGAAACTTTTATCATTTTATGCCGGGGGCTTTAAAATTTTTAATTTAGTCCTTTTATTTAACAAAAATGTGTCATGAGGAATTGAACTGGTCTCCGTCGCGTCAATTCGTAAACGCACCCTTAAGTTTAACTAGAATTTAACTTACTGCTACGCGCTCGACCTCCGGATGTGCTTTGGGAGGGGACCGGGCGCACTGGTGGGGGGAAGGAACATATCGTCAAAACAAATCATCATCATCGTCCTAAGGTGAGCAAAGCTGTGTAGGCGATGTAGGGAGATGTTACTGCTATGGCTATCTTTACAAGCTTAATACCTACTCTTTAATCTCCGTATCTACACATCAAGCTGCATCATCCTACTTACTATTCGCAAAAATTGTAGCTTTTTTTAAAAAGAATATCTATGGAGTTTCTTACCAGCTCTTCTCCATACGACCCACTTTTTTGGGAATGTAAAAGGAGGTCATCGAAATCGGCCCAAATGATGTACCGAAGGTACACGTATTGGAAAAATACCCTATATTACGCTGGTTAAAACTATAGTCGTACTTTTTTCCGTCATTCTGGCACACTATTAACTGTTCCTAATGATTTCAAAGTAAAACCTGTCAACTTGACAGCTATCTGCTGTCAGTGTCAGTTTCGGAATGTCCAACGAACGCCATTAAGGCACAATATTATCAGTTTTGTAATGATTTCATGGTAAAAACTGTCAACTTGACAGCTGTTATGTACCTCCGGTACAAATTTGGGCTGAGTTGTATGGGCTTTTGATGACCTCCTCCTTAAATGCATTTTATGGCACTTAACGATTAAATCAATTTTTTGTGTATTTTTTATTAACTTTTTACATTAGGAACAAATTGAGACACTTCAAAAATTAGTGCGCTTTACAAAAACTATTAGCGCCACATTTAAAGGGTTAACGGCCGCACTCATCCACGTCAATTAACGTTAATGAATCGTTAACAAACAGTGGCTACTATATCGTGTCCTGTTTCCATATTTGAGTTTGTTGTCAGTATACTAAGATATACTGGGTCTCTATTAGCTGTAGTCCGCGCGGAACTAGTTGGCCGCGCCTTAGGTAGGGACAGGGGTGAGGCGGCGGGTTACTGTGAATAAAAGCGCGCGCCCCCGCCCGACCGCGCGCAGGCGACCCCGCCCCTCCGTCCCGCCGCTCACATACCTAAGGCGCGGCCAACTAATTCCGCGGCGACTATAATGATTCATAACGCTAAATGATGTATCTAAGTTCAACAGTAAGTCTACGAGTGGTGTTAATGTTACCTGATCCAGAACTACTGCTGTCTGAGTCGGAGTTGGAACTGTCCTCCAGTTTCTCGACCCTGGTGTCCATCTCCTTGACTGAAGCGCATCCTGCAACGAGCCATTAAGTTCAGCCTCAATTAAAATTGTAATTTACTAGGCTTCGCCCGCGTGGTCTTGATAACTTTTTTCCCCGTTTTTGCTACATTTTTTATTGCTACTCTGCTCTTATTAGTCGTAGCGTGATGATATATAGAATTTTTCAAATCGGTCCAGTCGTTTCGGAGCTTAATCAGTACAAACAAACAATGAAACCTTTTCTCTTTATAATAATAGTATAGATGTAAATAAAGGACAAATTAAGGACCTGCAACTCCCAAGGCAGAGACAAAATCAAATCAAAATAATTTTCTCAAGATAGACTACCAGGTAGTACTCAATACAGTTCTCGCCAAAATTATTGTCCGGATTGAACTGCCTCGTTGGTCTAGTGGTCCCAAGCGCGACTGCTATGCTAGAGGTCCTGGGAGAGAGAGATCCTGGTCCTGGGTCCAATCCCCGGGTCGAGCAAAGTATTGTCGGGTTTTCTGTGAAATTCCCAGTAGCAGTTCGGAGTCTGGATTTGTGCCCAGTTGATGGCAATAGGGTCTCCCTCTTTTACATGGGACCTAAACATACCGGCGAAATGTGGGTGTACAATAGTACGCCTCAGCCTACCCCTTCGGGGAATACAGGCGTGACGGTATGATGAAGGCACATCAACAATTTAAACAACAATAACAAAAAAATTTTTTTGTTATTGTTTTTAAATAGTACTAGAATAGATCCTAATGTTAAAAAGTTATAATAATATAAATTTTCTGACCTTCAGAGCTTCTGATGGACAGGACCTCGTCGTCATCTCTCCGCTGCGAGTCCAGTGGCTTCTTGAAGTTGATGGCCAGAAGATGGGTGTCGTACCGATCATCCTGTATATAAACAACAGCATGTTACAGAAACCATCTGTATACAACGGTAGTTGTTTTTGTTAACACTTGTGGAGGGACGAGGTGTGTTGCCCCTCCAACCAAAGGTAGGATTCTCCTCTCAGGCGGGTGTTATGCCTGGCGGCCACTGCCCGACGGTTGATGTCTTGCGGTTGTATATATGCAAGTTGCACGGTAAATTTCACTTGCGCGATTCAGGATTTTTGCTTCGTAGAAGTTCTTGTGTAACGCGATAGATGTCGCTACACACTAAAGCCGAAATTTGATGTGAAAAGTCGGAAAAGCTAGCGTGGCGATGAGCGTGTGCGTACGCGCAGCGGAATGTTGTTGAATTTAAAGATTTTAATTATGCAGATATTTAGTGTATGACGTCGTATAATTGTGTATGGTAAAAAAAAATTTGTGCACGCAGCCATTGTTGAGAAATTCACCAAAAACTGATTCCGCTGGGCGAACGTTGTCCTGGCGGAACTCTTTTTAATCCATAGACTTTAGAAGAAAAAATATGTGTCCAAAAATTAGTGTGTATTTGTGTGTAATTGTGTATGTATGAATAAAATTTGTGCATGCATAAACTTCGGAGAAATTCAAGTTTCCGCTACGCGAACGTTTGGCCATTAGCTAGTTTTCATATAAAGCGCTTACATAGAGAGCTGTAGATTTTTACATACATTGTTTTGAATTTGTGTATATTTGTTTAAAAAACAGATTTAGAAAAAAACGTAGGGCTTAAAAGATAAAAATATAAACGTAAAATACACTGATTAGGTCTTAGTTCTTAAAGTATGCACTTTGGGGTCTAGATTTTCACGTTTATACAAACCTTGTAAGTGTCTGCAACATTTTGCCAAGTATCAATGATGTTCCGTTAGTAATTAAAGAGTTATAGGACAATTTACCATGAATAGATCACTGTTTACAAAGCAGTCAAATATCACGACGTTCTAAGGGAATTGCATGGTAAAATGTATGCCAATAATTAGTGTATTCATTCAACTATTCACATGCAAAATTTCATGTCATTAAATTCAGTAATTAAAGAAAAACAATTATAATACTGACGAAGCATCGAAAACCTACATAACCCGACCAAGTTCAGATGGCTACAAAAAAGCGGCCGTGCCATATATCTAAGAAACGTTCTTAACCTTCCAGTATAGTATTTATTAATATGGTACAGTTGCGTACACAAGCGTTAGGAAAAAAGAAAACAATTGCATTTCTTGAATGAAAAATATTTTTTTAATAATAACGCCACTATCTACGATAAAAATAGTGTAATAAGCTACAATATGATAAATATTTACCTAAACAGTAGTACTTACATGTGGTTATCATTTAATTTCCCTAAGGGTCTATAGTTAGAATCCTGATCCGTGAAATCTTTAATAGAAATTAGCTGTATGAATTTTATTTGTCTTAAATAATACAGTAGAATCCGTTTATTATGACATCGAAAGGAATTGACAAACACGTCATAATAAGCGGATATGTATATCTAGATTGTATCTCAAGTCTCAAGCGCATACCTACTTAAATAAAGTACCTACGTAAATAGTACCTACTTTCTGTCATAGTCAAATACATTTAAAAAAGTAGGTGTACAAAAATAAATGACCTATAAATTATATCGAAACAACAATTGTGTTATCACCTGTACCAATTCAATACCGGTATTATACTGTAAATTTTGGGATGTTACCTAAATATATTGCACGGCCGCTTTTTAGTAGCCATCTGAACTTGGTCGGGTTATGTAGGTTTTCGATGCTTCGTCAGTATTATAATTGTTTTTCTTTAATTACTGAATTTAATGACATGAAATTTTGCATGTGAATAGTTGAATGAATACACTAATTATTGGCATACATTTTACCATGCAATTCCCTTAGAACGTCGTGATATTTGACTGCTTTGTAAACAGTGATCTATTCATGGTAAATTGTCCTATAACTCTTTAATTACTAACGGAACATCATTGATACTTGGCAACATGTTGCAGACACTTACAAGGTTTGTATAAACGTGAAAATCTAGACCCCAAAGTGCATACTTTAAGAACTAAGACCTAATCAGTGTATTTTACGTTTATATTTTTATCTTTTAAGCCCTGCGTTTTTTTCTAAATCTGTTTTTTAAACAAATATACACAAATTCAAAACAATGTATGTAAAAATCTACAGCTCTCTATGTAAGCGCTTTATATGAAAACTAGCTAATGGCCAAACGTTCGCGTAGCGGAAACTTGAATTTCTCCGAAGTTTATGCATGCACAAATTTTATTCATACATACACAATTACACACAAATACACACTAATTTTTGGACACATATTTTTTCTTCTAAAGTCTATGGATTAAAAAGAGTTCCGCCAGGACAACGTTCGCCCAGCGGAATCAGTTTTTGGTGAATTTCTCAACAATGGCTGCGTGCACAAATTTTTTTTTACCATACACAATTATACGACGTCATACACTAAATATCTGCATAATTAAAATCTTTAAATTCAACAACATTCCGCTGCGCGAACGCACACTTTTTTATTAGGCATTTGTTTTCACGACCATGGACAGTAGGTAGGCAAGACACTACCAACTTGCATGCATTCATGCATTGCCCGGTTTTAAGATTACCAGTCAATAATTTGCTACTAAATGGTAGAATATTTTGCTAAGATTATTATTATGTATCTACTACGTGTGCGTTCGCGCAGCAGAATGTTGTTGAATTTAAAGATTTTAATTATGCAGATATTTAGTGTATGACGTCGTATAATTGTGTATGGTAAAAAAAAATTTGTGCACGCAGCCATTGTTGAGAAATTCACCAAAAACTGATTCCGCTGGGCGAACGTTGTCCTGGCGGAACTCTTTTTAATCCATAGACTTTAGAACAAAAAAGATGTGTCAAAAAATTAGTGTGTATTTGTGTGTAATTGTGTATGTATGAATAAAATTAGTGCATGCATAAACTTCGGAGAAATTCAAGTTTCCGCTACGCGAACGTTTGGCCATTAGCTAGTTTTCATATAAAGCGATTACATAGAGAGCTGTAGATTTTTACATACATTGTTTTGAATTTGTGTGTATTTGTTTAAAAAACAGATTTAGAAAAAAACGTAGGGCTTAAAAGATAAAAATATAAACGTAAAATACACTGATTAGGTCTTAGTTCTTAAAGTATGCACTTTGGGGTCTAGATTTTCACGTTTATACAAACCTTGTAAGTGTCTGCAACATGTTGCCAAGTATCAATGATGTTCCGTTAGTAATTAAAGAGTTATAGGACAATTTACCATGAATAGATCACTGTTTACAAAGCAGTCAAATATCACGACGTTCTAAGGGAATTGCATGGTAAAATGTATGCCAATAATTAGTGTATTCATTAAACTATTCACATGCAAAATTTCATGTCATTAAATTCAGTAATTAAAGAAAAACAATTATAATACTGACGAAGCATCGAAAACGTACATAACCCGACCCAGTTCAGATGGCTACAAAAAAGCGGCCGTGCCATATATCTAAGAAACGTTCTTAAACTTCCAGTATAGTATTTATTAATATGGTACAGTTGCGTACACAATCGTTAGGAAAAAAGAAAACAATTCCATTTCTTGAATTAAACATATTTTTTTAATAATAACGCCACTATCTACGATAAAAATGCTGTAATAAGCTACAATATGATAAATATTTACCGAAACAGTAGTACTTACATGTGGTAATTTCCCTATGGGGTCTATAGTTAGAATCCTGATCCGTGAAATCTTTAATAGAAATTAGTTGTATTATTTTTGTCTTAAATAATATATCTAGATTATATCTCAAGTCTCAAGCGCATACCTACTTAAATAAAGTACCTACGTAAATAGTACCTACTTTCTTTCATAGTCAAATACATTTAAAAAAGTAGGTGTACAAAAATAAATGACCTATATATTATATCGAAACAACAATTGTGTTATCACCTGTACCAATTCAATACCGGTATTATACTGTAAATTTTGGGATGTTACCTAAATATATTGCACGGCCGCTTTTTTGTAGCCATCTGAACTTGGTCGGGTTATGTACGTTTTCGATGCTTCGTCAGTATTATAATTGTTTTTCTTTAATTACTGAATTTAATGACATGAAATTTTGCATGTGAATAGTTTAATGAATACACTAATTATTGGCATACATTTTACCATGCAATTCCCTTAGAACGTCGTGATATTTGACTGCTTTGTAAACAGTGATCTATTCATGGTAAATTGTCCTATAACTCTTTAATTACTAACGGAACATCATTGATACTTGGCAACATGTTGCAGACACTTACAAGGTTTGTATAAACGTGAAAATCTAGACCCCAAAGTGCATACTTTAAGAACTAAGACCTAATCAGCGTATTTTACGTTTATATTTTTATCTTTTAAGCCCTACGTTTTTTTCTAAATCTGTTTTTTAAACAAATACACACAAATTCAAAACAATGTATGTAAAAATCTACAGCTCTCTATGTAAGCGCTTTATATGAAAACTAGCTAATGGCCAAACGTTCGCGTAGCGGAAACTTGAATTTCTCCGAAGTTTATGCATGCACTAATTTTATTCATACATACACAATTACACACAAATACACACTAATTTTTTGACACATCTTTTTTGTTCTAAAGTCTATGGATTAAAAAGAGTTCCGCCAGGACAACGTTCGCCCAGCGGAATCAGTTTTTGGTGAATTACTCAACAATGGCTGCGTGCACAAATTTTTTTTTACCATACACAATTATACGACGTCATACACTAAATATCTGCATAATTAAAATCTTTAAATTCAACAACATTCCGCTGCGCGAACGCACACGCGATGAGCTTCTAAAGTTAGTAAGTTTACCAGGACGCCCCATGGGCGGTTTGCGCACGCGCAGGTGGATACATAGTATAGCTAAGGACGGGCGCAAGCAAGTGATTGCCTCTTCTTCGGTGTTTGCGCCGATTTCCGTAATAAAAATGGGTGTCCAACTTGAATGAAACTTGGCTCTTCTCCATAAGTCCTACTTTTTTGGAACCGAGCAACTAGTTGGACTGTTCAAAAGTGTGCCTATTTATACGATCTATTTAAAATAAAATATTTTAAATGTGAAATTGAATAATTATTGTGTTCCTGTTTGAAGGGCAATGTAGCCAGAGACAGCAAATGAGACGTAACAACTGAGGTGTCAAGATGACAACGCGCGAGTGATACCACTGGTGTTGGTGACGTCTATAGACTGCGGTTGTCGCTTAACATCAGACAGCTAGTATGATATGTAAAAAAAAGACGTGCGGCACTCGGAGACTGACGCGGTAAAGCTATTGCATAGCATTTTTTATCAACTTATGCAATTAAAAATATTTTTTTTTTATTAATTTTATTAATTTACACAAAAAAAAAGTTCACACACACACACACACACACACACACGCACGCACGCACGCACGCACGCACGCACGCACGCGCACACACCCACACACACACACACACACACACACACACACGCTCAAGGCCCGCGATAAAAGCTATGCAATAGCTTAAAATATAATTTATAACATGAACATTGATACAACTAAAGATCATTTTCAAAATCAGCTCACACATTATAGCGTATAAAGACCGCCATTTTGATTATTTTAGAATTTCATGTACCCGGTAACACTCGTGCCTTCAAGACGAATCTAATGAGGTATCATTTATCTAAATCGGTTGAGCCGCTGAGTATTTACGAGCGGAAATAGGAACGGACATACATACATACGTCAAACACACTCCTTCGACGGTCGGGTAAAAATTATACAAACCTTATCAATATTGGCGTATTTCTCGTGTATATGTCTTAACGCTCTGAGATTTTCATCCAGACTGAGCGAGTCTGACGCCTGGCTTGGTGATCCTAGAAAAAAGTTAACAATAAATAAATACTTTTTAATATAATAATAATAATATCCTGGGACATTTTACACAGCACCATCTAGTCCCAAACTAAGCAGAGCTTGTACTATGGGTACTAGACAATGGATATAATACTTATATACTTTTTTTTGTTGTAAATACATACTTATTCTACATAGGAAACACCCAGACAAATACAAACATTTATATTCATCATCACATAAATATTTGTGTCTTGTGGGAATCGAACCCACGACCTCGTGATCAGCAGTCCGGTACTCGAACCACTAGACCACAGACGTCGTCACTTTAAAAACCTACATCCATTGACTAATATATTACTGCGTAAGATGGGATATATGGGGGTGATTCGGATACCCTTGATACGCCTCTGCCTACCCTTTCGAGGAATGCACTAAGTTGAAGAAGTGCAGGTAAAGAAATCGACATCGATACAGGGTGGCCGGAGAAGAGACGTCCAAAGACAAAGGAGATCATCAAAAGCACATACAACTCAGCCCAAATTGTACCGGCGGTACATGTCAGCTGTCAAGTTGATAGTTTTTACCATGAAATCACTATGAAACTGATAATAATCTGCCGTAATGGCGTGTGTTTGACATCCCGAAACTGACACTGACAGTTTTTACTATGAAATCATTACGAAACAGACAATAGTGTGCCAAAATGTAATGTAAATAAAAGTTTTTTTCTCATCCCCCAGTCAACATTAAAAAAAGTACGACTAGAGTTTAAACCAGCGTAATACAGGGAATTTTTTCCAAGAAGTGTACCTTCGGTACAACATTTGGGCCGATTTCGATGACCTTTTCGATACCTCTCTATCTGTTCTATTCCTATTTCTGATTCACAAGTAAAAAAATAGCTAAAGTATTTTTATAACCCTGTATATAAAACTCACCCAAATCAGGTTCATCGTCGCTATCCAATGTAATAGGTTCCGAGTTGACTGGCATCAGATTACTTCTAACACGAATCTCTGAAAAAATAGAAAAAGAAATATTAAAAAGAAAGAAAATGCATTTATTGGCACAAAAACGAGGTCACTTAAAATAACATAAATTTAATAAAACTAACAATATAACTACCTAGTCATTGTGCCAAAAGGGCCACAGCTCAGCATAATGTCAGCAGTGATAAGGACTGCCACCTGACGCTGATTTTCAGCTGCAACCCACGGGTGCCATACGCTCGAACGACAAATACTCTAATAATTATTTTTACCATAATACTCACGTTAAAGTATACTAAAAAAGTACATACATAAAACATTAAATAGTGCTAAATAAATAATAATAATTTATTTATTTTCTCTCCACAACATTGTACACAGCATGTAAATAAATAATTGTAAAATAAAAAATGATTTATAATTGAAATATATTATGTCAAAAGATGCTGGTTGAGGGTAAGTCATTGCAGCTGCGTGGCTGCTATTATTACTACGCTTATACATACATACACGCCATTTTCGCACAGAGGTAGGCAGCAACTAGAGACGGCCATTTGCTACGATACTTGCATACTTTAGCTTCCTACACGTTCATACATCTTGTCACTAGCCTTTGCCCCCCCCCCCCTCTATTTGCAACTCTCACTCTGGCCTTGAAAAGACCCATGTTGTAGGTGTCAGGGAACACAGTCGCCGGAAGAGAATTTCACAACATTCCAAGGTAAATTGGCTAAAGCGTCCGGTGTACTAAAAGGATGCAGGTTCGAACCTTGCCCTTAAGCTTACATTTATATCTTGATGACTTAAATAAATATCTTGGGACATGTTTTACACAGCACCATCTAGTCCCAAACTAAGCAGAGCTTGTACTATGGGTACTAGACAATGAATATAATACTTATATACTTTTTTTTATAAATACATTCTTATAATATATGAGAAACACCCAGACAAACACAAACACCTAAGTTCATCACATAAATGTTTGTGTCTTGTGGGAATCGAACCCACGACCTCCTGATCAGCAGTCCGGTACTCGAATCACTAGACCACAGACGTCGTCAACTTACTAGGTTGCTGTTGCTGCTTGTTGTTGGCTGCGAGCTGGTCCACCTTCCTTGGTCTACCTCGCTTGCCCTTCACTCTCTCAGTCGAAGGCGCCTGTCAAAAATATTAACATCGTTATGGGATTTTTTTCCAAACATCATCATCACAAATCAAATCCCAAGAGGACCACCTGATCTACTTTATCTGACCATCGAGCAAGTCAGATCTTTCCTCGCCTCATACAAGATGAAAGAGGTGCGCTTCTGAACAAAGGCTCTCCCATCCCATCCCCAGACTTCCACAGGGACCGGTCCCCCATATGCCTGTATATACCCCCTTTTGTTGGTTGGAAATCCTCATGGATGTCCCCTGCCCTCCTCGGGGCAGGGATATCGGTTCTGTCAGACTCCTACTGACTAAAACCAACCCCGATGTTCCCTCTCGCACCTGCGTCGGTGGCTACGGCAACAACGCATTCTTCGGCCCCCGACTAGTGTCGCCGGTGTAGGGGGGAAACAGACACTCCCCCCACGTCTGAGAGGGGCGCGCGTGGAACTAATTGTTTTCTAATTTTTTTTTTGTTGTTATTGTGTGCAATAAAGCGTATAATATAATTATCAGTTATGAACTGTCAAGCATATGAAAGAAAGAAAACATTTATTCACTGCTACAAAGTTAGCACAGTACAGTATAATAAGGTAAAAAAAGATTTGCTGCGGCAGTGAAAAGGCTACGACTCAGCATAAATGCCTCGCTTGGACAGCGTGGCGCTGATTTTCTGTCGCACCCGGTGCGAAATATTAATTTATAGCTAAAGTGACACACGAGAAGATATACACAGTAAATGTTAAATAAGGTTAACAACATTAATAAATATGTATCATACATAATAAATATAATATAATATATACATATCATCATATAGCGAAAATACTATAGTTATTAAGTTATTTTCTTTCTCGCTCTTTATTCAAGTGTCTTATTTTTACTCATAAATATAGTTTCGTTCTTTCAATGATACTCACAGCATCTTTCTTGGCGCTGGGTGTCCGCTTAGTATATTTTCTTTTGACTCTTGGCGTTCCCTCACCAGCAGACGACGACGCGGCAGAATCTGTAGCACAAAAACTATATAAATCTGTATATATAAAAGGGATCCGTGACTGACTGATCGCTTATAGTCGTGTGCGTACGCGCAGCGGAATGTTGTTGAATTTAAAGATTTTAATTATGCAGATATTTAGTGTATGACGGCGTATAATTGTGTATGGTAAAAAAAAATTTGTGCACGCAGCCATTGTTGAGAAATTCACCAAAAACTGATTCCGCTGGGCGAACGTTGTCCTGGCGGAACTCATTTTAATCCATAGACTTTAGAAGAAAAAAGATGTGTCCAAAAATTAGTGTGTATTTGTGTGTAATTGTGTATGTATGAATAAAATTTGTGCATGCATAAACTTCGGAGAAATTCAAGTTTCCGCTACGCGAACGTTTGGCCATTAGCTAGTTTTCATATAAAGCGCTTACATAGAGAGCTGTAGATTTTTACATACATTGTTTTGAATTTGTGTATATTTGTTTAAAAAACAGATTTAGAAAAAAACGTAGGGCTTAAAAGATAAAAATATAAACGTAAAATACGCTGATTAGGTCTTAGTTCTTAAAGTATGCACTTTGGGGTCTAGATTTTCACGTTTATACAAACCTTGTAAGTGTCTGCAACATGTTGCCAAGTATCAATGATGTTCCGTTAGTAATTAAAGAGTTATAGGACAATTTACCATGAATAGATCACTGTTTACAAAGCAGTCAAATATCACGACGTTCTAAGGGAATTGCATGGTAAAATGTATGCCAATAATTAGTGTATTCATTCAACTATTCACATGCAAAATTTCATGTCATTAAATTCAGTAATTAAAGAAAAACAATTATAATACTGACGAAGCATCGAAAACCTACATAACCCGACCAAGTTCAGATGGCTACATAAAAGCGGCCGTGCCATATATCTAAGAAACGTTCTTAACCTTCCAGTATAGTATTTATTAATATGGTACAGTTGCGTACACAAGTGTTAGGAAAAAAGATAACAATTGCATTTCTTGAATGAAAAATATTTTTTTAATAATAACGCCACTGTCTACGATAAAAATAGTGTAATAAGCTACAATATGATAAATATTTACCTAAACAGTAGTACTTACATGTGGTAATTATTTAATTTCCCTAAGGGTCTATAGTTAGAATCCTGATCCGTGAAATCTTTAATAGAAATTAGCTGTATGGATTTTATTTATCTTAGATAATACAGTAGAATCCGTTTATTATGACATCGAAAGGAATTGACAAACATGTCATAATAATCGGATATGTATATCTAGATTATATCTCAAGTCTCAAGCGCATACCTACTTAAATAAAGTACCTACGTAAATAGTACCTACTTTCTGTCATAGTCAAATACATTTAAAAAAGTAGGTGTACAAAAATAAATGACCTATAAATTATATCGAAACAACAATTGTGTTATCACCTGTACCAATTCAATACCGGTATTATACTGTAAATTTTGGGATGTTACCTAAATATATTGCACGGCCGCTTTTTTGTAGCCATCTGAACTTGGTCGGTTTATGTAGGTTTTCGATGCTTCGTCAGTATTATAATTGTTTTTCTTTAATTACTGAATTTAATGACATGAAATTTTGCATGTGAATAGTTGAATGAATACACTAATTATTGGCATACATTTTACTATGCAATTCCCTTAGAACGTCGTGATATTTGACTGCTTTGTAAACAGTGATCTATTCATGGTAAATTGTCCTATAACTCTTTAATTACTAACGGAACATCATTGATACTTGGCAACATGTTGCAGACACTTACAAGGTTTGTATAAACGTGAAAATCTAGACCCCAAAGTGCATACTTTAAGAACTAAGACCTAATCAGCGTATTTTACGTTTATATTTTTATCTTTTAAGCCCTACGTTTTTTTCTAAATCTGTTTTTTAAACAAATATACACAAATTCAAAACAATGTATGTAAAAATCTACAGCTCTCTATGTAAGCGCTTTATATGAAAACTAGCTAATGGCCAAACGTTCGCGTAGCGGAAACTTGAATTTCTCCGAAGTTTATGCATGCACAAATTTTATTCATACATACACAATTACACACAAATACACACTAATTTTTGGACACATCTTTTTTCTTCTAAAGTCTATGGATTAAAATGAGTTCCGCCAGGACAACGTTCGCCCAGCGGAATCGGTTTTTGGTGAATTTCTCAACAATGGCTGCGTGCACAAATTTTTTTTTACCATACACAATTATACGCCGTCATACACTAAATATCTGCATAATTAAAATCTTTAAATTCAACAACATTCCGCTGCGCGTACGCACACCTTATAGTCAGCGGAACTAGTTGGCCGCGCCTTAGGTATGTGAGCGGCGGGACGGAGGGGCGGGGTCGCCTGTGCGCGGAGGGGCGGAGGCGCTTGCTTTCGTTCACAGTAACCCGCCGCCTCACCCCCGTCCCTACCTAAGGCGCGGCTAACTAGTTCCGCGCGGTGTATAAATCACTAAATGGATTGGACTGAGAGACTTCGTTATTTTTTTGTATAGAGCCTGGCATACCTCTAGTTGTAGTAAGTACCCTAAAATTGTGTGTTTTTGTGTACAATATGAAACATACGCCAATCAACAGAGAAGATAATTCTTATTCCTAGCCTTTTCCCAATCATGTTGGGGTCGGCTTCCAGTCTAACCAAATTCGGCTGAATATCAGTATTTTACATGAAGCGACTGCCATCAGACCTCCGCAACACAATTTCTGGGCAATTTTACAACTCAACTTCCGAAAAACTGCACCAAATTGAATAATTATTTCTTTTATGTGTTCGTAATGCTGATATTAGAAGGATAGACTGGTTGTCAGGCTTTTTGGGCTTCTGACTACCACTAACGATTGAAAGGGAATCGTTTGTCTTGTATGGACCCGTGCTGAGAAGAACAACGCATGCCCAAAATATTTTTCTTTCTCCGATTTTTACGGCCGGGTTGAAGTTAGCTTGTGCCAACTTCAAGCCGGACAATAAGATTGGCGAGAACGGTATGTAGCGCCCCTAAGAAACAAATACCATCTTACTTTTTCTTATATTATCTTACTCAATATTTTTAGTACCTCATGCAATTTTTTTTTTGTATATTACAACCCTACTCTGGCAATACGAAACACAATCATGCACTAATATTATAAGCCATTCGTATCTAAAATCATTTAAATATAGGAAGATGAAAATATACTTATAAATTTTATTATAAATATCTGTTACGCAGTTTTTCGTAATCGCAGTAGATTACGAAAAGTCGTTGAATTTGTCGTGACACGCGACTTAAAGAATTGATTTGAAAAGGCACCCTACAAAATTAGATTTTAATAAAGACTACCTATTAAAGAATATACCCCCACCCCCTCTTTTTTATTTAAGATACGATAAATAGAGAAATGTCATGAAAATCATCTTCCTGTCAAGTCAATACTTGGGGTCGGCGCAGTAAGTAATAATTAATCTATATCTAATATATAAAACAAAGTCGGGCTTGTTACAACACTTATAATTCGAGAACAGCTGGACCGATTTTCATGATTTCTGATTTGTTGGATTTGTCTCCGCCCCGAATAACAGAATAACAAAAAAAAACGGGGTTCAAACTTAGCGCGAGCGAAGCTGCGGCAAAGAGCTAGTAGTATATAAAAATGAATCGTCGAAATGTTTGTACGCGCATAATTTCCGAAAAACTGCACCAAATTGAATAATTATTTCTTTTATGTGTTCGTAATTGTCAGGACAAGGCTTGTATGATAAACAAAACTTAAAAAAAACGAAAACAAATATTTAAAAATCTCCGAAAAGTGAGTGTGCGAATGAGACAGAAGACTGTGAAACGTCTTTAATATAATGACAAAACTCTGACAGACAGTATCAAATTGACGGATGGACACAAAATATGGCGGTATGAAGTTCGCCGGGGACAGACAAGTTGCATTTTGACATTAGAATCGACAAACAAAATTTATGTAAATGACATTAGTGACAGCCCGATTTGTCGAAAGCTTGTGTCATTTCCATACATTTTGTTTGTTGATTCGAATGTCAAATTGCAACTTGTCTAGGGCCCCGGGTAAGCTAATTATAGTCATAATCTATTCATTGACTGTAATTCGTGTGTCAAAGTGCGGCGGTATGCGTGTTAAAATTAAGTTCAGGTGAAAATGCCAAAATGGATATATGCCATGCATTAAGCTTGCAAATATTAGGATTTAGATTATTTTTTAAAGCAGTAAATCTAGATACGGCGGTATTATGCGGTAATCCTATTTTTTTATTTTGTACTTTTTGTACTTGCTTAATAATAAAGTTATAGGAATTTTGCTCATTTTGAAGCTCATGTCCTGGGTAAAACTAAGGTTTGTAACACCCTCGCGACTCAAAGGCCGCATCCATCCTTTTGAATATACAACCTTAGTACTTTATTTTTTAAGTGTTAAAAAAATCTTGTTGATTGTTCTTGATTTTATGCCATTTTAAAATTAATTTATTGACTTTTGCACCCTATACATTATAAATAATAGTCCTTTTTAATAATCATAAAACTACATTCATAATTCATAAAAATATATAACATTAAAAATTCCGATCTACTAAACCCATGCAGAAATATTATTTCAAAAAAACGTACTTATAATCGCACCTATAAATTTTAAATACATGTATAAATATTAGTAGGTATTATAATACTTAAAATCTGTTTATGATATGCCATATTCTAGTAACGTCAGCAACACAAACAATTTTTTTTATTAAATTTGTAATTTGATGTTGAAATAAATCTACTTATTATAGATTTTATCGCATTTTATTGATATTATAAAATGTTTTTATCTACGTGACGTCTATATTAATATTATAAAGAGGAAAGATTTGTATTTTTGTATGTTTGTAAACTCAAATAATCCTGGATCTATTTCAAAAAATATTTTTACCATTACAAAGCTACATCTTTCCCGAGTAACAGGATTAAATTATCAAAGTATACACATAAATTAAATAACATTATCATATTAAATAGGCCAGTATTTTTTTTTATTGCAAAATGTTAATATAAATTTATTTATATTTGAACTAGCGGATAGCCATTATTTACCTTAACCTTGCCTTTAAAAAAGAGGATATTCTCTTTGTTATGCATATAAAACAATACCCATAATATTTTTTTACCACAAAATATTACTAACTTGTGTTGCTGATGGTACTTAACGGCCCACAAATATAATATTCATCTACCCACACTAACCTAACTACTGTCATGCAAGATCTGAATGGTATTTGTACAAAACGATTTATTTTCAACACATTTTTACATCCATTGAGTAATAAGCTTAGCTGGGCATCAAATATTCGTCTCATTATTACAATAATTAAAAAGACATGGCTAAATTACTGCCTATGACATGTATAAGAAAGTCTCACTAACCCGTAACATTCAAATATTAATTCACTAGCGACCCGCCCCGGCTTCGCATGGGTTTGAATTTCTTGTATTTTCTGTACTATAATATGTATGTATTATACATATAAACCTTCCTCTTCAATCACTCTATCTATTAAAAAAACCGCATCAAAATCCGTTGCGTAGTTTTAAAGATTTAAGCATACATAGGGATATAGGGACAGAGAAAGCGACTTTGTTTTATACTATGTAGTGATTAATTATTGTGGGCTTATAGTTCTTATAGAACTTTCGAGAACTGATCAAGTAATAAAATTAAACTTGATTTATTTCAAATTGTTTTACAAAAATAATAATAAAGATATTATTGTAGATAACTAAATCCCGCCAAACGTCAGAAATGTGACACCTGACGTTCATTTATTATTGTTTTTGACTAATTCGAAGTTCTATTGTCGTAGAATTTTACGATTTGTTGTGAGGATTAACATTTGTTACAATCTAAAAAGTTCCCGAAATGTTTATCATGCGAAATACCAATATTCAGCTATTTAGCATTAATTTATAACTAGGTCCAATGTTTATACATTGCTTAGGCCAAACTCAATTTAGCCATGTCATTTGATAATTTCATACCAAACATCATACCATCACGGCTGCAATCCCCGAAGTGTTAGGACTGAAGTGCAATCTACACGTATGTTGGTATGTATGTATGGTATGTTTAGGTCCCATGTAATAAGATGCGAGTCTATTGCTATTAACCGGGCTCAAATCCTAACTACGAACTGGTACCGAGAATTTCATAAAAAATCTCAATAACACTGCTAGGGAATCGAATACAGGAAAACGAGAGACTATTAGTTTACTAGATCAACTAAAATTTACTCGTAAACATTTCAATATACATCTATAGATTAATAAATATATATTTTATTCATTATCTAATACAATAAAAATAACTAAAAATAATATAATATAATAATTATACTCAGAAAAAATTCAATTGTTCAATTATTGTCAGTACTTAATATTATTATTCTTGTAAGCGTAAGTAACATCTGTTAGCTTGTAAGAACAAATTGTAAATAAATAAATAAAGATGTATAATTATAGATTTTTTAAATGAGTCTATCTCATTTTTTTATACCACTAAGGTAGCAAACAAGCTTACGGCCCGCCTGATGGTAAGCGGTTACCGTAGCCTGGACGCTCGCAAAATCTTTTCTCATCCCTATCTCTTAAGGAAACGTCACATGAATCGTCAATGGATGTCAAAATGTGCGAACAAACCGCATTGTACAAAACCAAAACAACTAAAAAAACTCCAACAATTTTGTTACCTTTTCTCTTAATAAATTTCCGCCTCAATATAACCTTTCTATCGCCGACCATTCGGACAGTGTTGCCAATTTTCTGCGGTATTTTCCTCATGGGAACACCCATTTTTTTATTGTTTGCTGGCAACTGTCGTTTTTTGACTCGCGATGATAATTGCAAGGCGGTTTTCAACGTGGGCTTGGCTATAGACCAATGATTTATGTTAGTACAAGCATGGTGCGTTGGTGGAATTGCAAGACTGGCGATCAAAAGAGGATAGAACTGATCTGGCATATCGAACCACCCGACATTTTGTTTTTTTTATGTTTTCGTACCTCAAAAGGAAGAAAGAAACCCTTATAGGATAATAAATATCTTAGGACATTTTTACATAGCACTATCTAGTCCCAAACTAAGCAGAGCTTGTACTATGGGTACTAGACAATGGATATAATACTTATATACTTATTTATTTACAAAAAAAAAAAAGTATACTAGTATTATATCCATTATCTAGTACCCATAGTACAAGCTCTGCTTAGTTTGGGACTAGATGGTGCTGTGTAAAATGTCCCAGGATATTTATTATTTATTATTATTATTATTATTTTTTGTAAATATATACTTATATTATATAAGAAACACCCAGACAAACAAACACCTAAATTCATCACATAAATGTTTGCGTCTTGCGGGAATCGAACCCACGACGTCGTGATCAGCAGTCCGGTACTCGAACCACTAGACCACAGACGTTGTCAAAATCACCTCAAGGATCACTTTGTTGTCTGTCAGTCTGTCTGTCAGCACCCTTTTACTCAGGAATAAGTGGAGATATCAAGTTGAAACTAATACAAAATACCTATGGTTACTTGGTGCTGTAAAAAACCAAGCTTCTAAATCAACGCAATAAAAAATATGTTCAATAAATGGCCATATTTGCCGCATATTGTCGAAGACGCAAGTAAATCAAAACTCTACGGGTACTTCCCGTTGAAATTTGGCAAGAAGCAAGGAAATCTATATCTATACTTCTATACTAATATTATAAAGAGGAAAGATTTGTATTTTTGTATGTAACAAATAAACTCAAAAAATACTGGACCGATTTGAAAAATTCTTTCCATGTTAGATAGCCCATTTATCGGGGAAGGCTATAGGCTATATATCATCACGCTACGTTTAATAGGAGCGGAGTAGTAATGAAAAATGTTGCAAAAAGCCTCGGTGCGCGACTCATACTCGCGCTTGTCCGGTTTTTCCGAAATCGCGGCGCACGATGAAAGTTGTATGTAAAGGTAAAGATCACCATATGAATACAACGACAATAATTAAAAAAAATCTATATTAAAATCGTTTCATCCGTTCGGGAGCTACGATGCCACAGACAGACAGACACACACACACACACACACACAGACACGTCAAACTTATAACACCCCGTCATTTTTGCGTCGGGGGTTAAAAATAGACTTATTACGTGACTATAGCTGTTACGAGATGGACGGATGGACGGACGGGTAGTAGTACGATGAAAGTTGTATGTAAAGGTAAAGATCACCATATAAATACAACGACAATAATTAAAATAGACTTATTACGTGACTATAGCTGTTACGAGATGGACGGATGACCTGATAAAGGTCGCTGGAAGTCGTTGGCATATAACCGATCCTTGTGGAAGTCTATAGGGGATGCCTTTGTTCAGTAGTGGACCTCTGTAGGCTGATATGATGATAGGCGTCACTTGGGGTACTACGTTACTTGACATTTTTTATTCGTTTATGTATACCCATATATATCATTTTTATGAACCACGATTTCGTAAAAAAATCAAAATGACAGCAGATCGATATGCCAGCTTTCATATAAAAAGGTTCGAACCCCTTTAAATGAAATATATGTAACATTTCATTTCAGATTTTTTTGGTGAGATGTAGAAAAAAATGATAATTATTTAGTGTGAGCGAAATACGATCTCAGACAGGGTACTAAAAATAGAAAAGGAACAAGGAAAGTTCTTTTCTTTCACTAAAGAATTTTGATCTTTTCGAATATATTCCTGCAAAATATAATTATATATTTCCTTTATCCACAGAGCATTGTTTTTTTTACATAAATTTGTCTTGCAATCCCACGTCCTTGTTTAGTGACTGCAAAGAAATTCAAATATACAAAACTGAAGCAAGAATTACAAATTGAATTCAATGCAAGAAAACAAACTCAAGTCACTGTGATTAGTAAATCAATGCATTGAATTATAAATTTTTCTCGCTTCAGTCTTGCATTGTATGCAAGAAAACGAGTGTTTAGTACATGATTAGTGACAACACTTTTAATTACACAATTTTATAAAATTAAACAATTAAACCTGTATTTACATGTTTTTGCATATGTGCTTTATGAGGTTATAACGCTGACACAAAATAAAAATAAAATGTTGTATTAATATTTTAACAATCAGATGGTTTTTTTTTATTAAAAACATGTTAAAAATATATTTTTAATGTATTTTATTAAGTACTTTTAAGTATTTTATACCATTATGTAATTTTTTAATGGTAGAATAATCAAACAACCACGATTGTTTAAAAAAATATAACCTCACTATACAACCTGTTATTTTTTTAAGTAGCCCCATTATATATATTTTTTAATGTTTTAATTACTCTATTATACAGTATGTAGTTTCTTTTAATAAAAAATAATCCCAGAAACATGGTTGTTTTAAAAATATACTCTCACTATACATCATGTTATTTTTTAAATGACCAATTTCTTGTTTTTTTTAATTACTCCCATTATACAGGTTACATGCTATAAATTAAATAAAAACCATTTTCCTTACCTCCCGTTGTGCGTCGCTTGTATTCTCTCTTTGCTTTTCGCTCCAAAGCTTCTGTTAACAAAAAATATGATATTTTTAGCTTAGCATAGTGAAGCAGTGATAGCCTAAGGGTATAGGCTAGGGCTAGGGACCAGTAGACTGCCAAATCAAAGGTCTCAAGTACGCACCTCTGACGTTTCGATATCATTTGCGTTATTATCACTCGCTTTATCGGTGAAGGAAAATATTGTGAGGTAACCTGCATGCTTAAGAGATTTTATCGACGGCGCGTGACTCCGCCAACCCGCATTAGGCTAGCATGGTGGACTATAGCCTAATCTCTCTCATACTGAGAGGAGACCCGTGCCCAGCAGTGGGACAGTGATAGATGATGATAAGAACAGTGTACAGTCCAATTCCCTATACCAAAGTGGGGATTAACGTCCACTTGTGGGCGTCGAAGCTGCTCCTGCACTAAGGAACCTGTGTTAACAGACAATTAACAGACAAAAAAACACACCCAGACTTAAAACAAATACCCGTAATCCAACCCACGACATTAAGGGTCGCACTCAGAAACGTCAATTAACGTTAATGAATCGTTAACAAACAGAGGCAAAAAGAAAATTGGGCTGAACGGCAAATTTTAATCACTGTACAATTAATTTTCTCATATAAACACTATTTAGTAATTATTAAATACATTTTATTAACTGCATTAATAGCTTTTGAAAAATCCATTCCTCAATTTTGTTCAATTCTTTCAAGTCACACAAAATAGTAACTAGGCTAGTAAAAAAAAATATGGTAATTTTTTTCATTCCACATATAGTTCAATTACCCCAAATATAAACAAAATCCAGAACCTGACACTTTTTTCGCTGCCCGCTTCGCGTGAAATGCCCCTATATTCAAATTCAAAATGTTTTTATTTCAAATAAGGTTTTACAAGCATTATTGAAACGTTAAATGATTCTAGTTGCACGGTTCCAAAAAGTTGGTCTAAGATACTCTTTTAAAATAAGAGTTATTATATTTTTTGCTGGTACACAATTGCGATATCAGAATGTGTGCATATTGTTCTCCCTTTCACAACGTTCTTACTTTTGTTTTTACCTTGTTACATGTACCTACTAATGTACCTATTTTACTTTAAATGTATTAGAATTTGTTGTATTATATGTATTTAATGAGTCATGGTCACTCGAAATAAAAACATTATTATTTCCTTTATTTATCTTTACACACATTATTTGCATTTTTATAAAAAACATTAAAAAAATTAAAAAAATAGTAGCCCACCGGTATCGGAAACAGAGTCCAAGCTACCGGTGGTCAGGGCTCCAGGGAAAGGAACCTCCTAACAATATGTGCCGTATCTAGGAGTACCGCTTTCTGTATCAAGCCCTTGATCCAGCCACTCAACGAGAGCCTCCTTAGATGTTGGCCGAGACTTGGCTGTTAAGCCATTGGCAGACACAACGATCGGTACAATGATCATTATTATTATTATTATTATTATATGTATTTGTGTCTGTCTGTCCGTCTGAATAAATGCTTTCTTATTCTAATTGCAGGATAATGTAATAGTCAGGCCATCTTGGCCTATTTTTCCTATTTGTGTATATATCTTGCGCTATTTTCCATATTTGAGTTTGTTGCCAGTGTACTAAGATATACTTGGTCTCTATTAGCTAATGATTCATTAGGTTAAGTGACGTCTCTGAGTTCAACAGTAAGTGCAATTAAAATGGCGAGGTGAAGTAATCAACACTCAAAATTATGCACATGTATGTATAGTTCTGCGAGTTTCAAAATTGGTTAGTAGTTTCTTTGTACAAGTTATTTATGACACTACAAATCGACGAAGCTCTGCATCTGGGACTAGATGGTGCTATGTAAATATGTCCCAAAATATTTATTTATAAGTCGCAGCGTCGAGCTACAACGTGGCGCCATCTAGTATAGTTTGCGCGGTACTAGTTGGCTGCGCCTTAGGTATGTGAGCGGCGGGACAGCGGGGCGGGGTCGCCTGCGCACGGTGGGACGGAGGGGCGGGGGCACTTGCTTTTGTTCACAGTAACCCACCGCCTCACCCCCGTCCCTACCTAAGGCGCGGCCAATTAGTTCCGCGTGGACTATAGTGACCGACGAAGTTGCGAAGTTAACATCACGTGGTTAGACAACTGACATTGACAGTTGATATTGGGTGGGGGTTATGAGTCTATACGAGCGTGGAGGACTCGAGGACAGAGATACTTGTAGGGGTGGGTAACTCATTAAAAATACGAGAGCTACAGATCAGCTCATGACTCAAGTGACTGATCAGATCAGATCAGCTCAATTTGTACCTATTCAGTTTACGACTCGCGCGAGCCAATGCGAGCCGCGCCGAATCGAGCCGACCGAGCTGCCGAGCCATTTAACTCTGCGAGCGAGACATTTTACATTATTCATTTACAAATTAATTTATTGAATTTATATCAATAAATTATTATTTTAATGCACTAGAACGGAATAATAATTCGTTCTAGGAGAATTGGATTGGAGAGATTCACAAATACAACAGGAGCTGAATTGAGCCGTGAGCTAGTCATTTTGTTGCTGAGCTGTAGCTCAACGGCTCAAGCCCATGCGATCTGACTCATTGAGCTGACTCAGAGCTGAGTTATACACCGCTCTTTCAGCCCCTTACAGCCCTTTTCTCGCATTCATAAAATTTAAGTTTAAAAAACCACAACCCGCTGACTACGAAAGATATCAACTGTAAATTATGTAACAAGAACATAATTCCTTTGTCAGCTTCCTGATAAACAATTTACTCAATTGAAATCAACAACAAAAGAAACTGCTGTGTCCAAATTGTAGCCGCTATCGCATGCTACCCATGTTATATAAGTCCCCAGGGCATGCGACCACGGCCACAAACTGGACACAACAATTCCTTTATTTCCCCCATTATAAATTTATTCCGAAATTAATGATATACCTCTCGTATTTTTAAGCCGAGCTATCACGGTTAATTTTCTGAATATAGGGTAGCTGTTATTAATTGAAACGTCAAGACGCCTACCACCTTAGTCACCCGTGACCATGGACGCTGTAAAGGGTCCGAAACGTCGGGATTAAAATAATATCGATATAACGCGATAAAATTCGTAAAAAGTAGTTTTATTTCTATAATTGTAATAAATCTAAAAATCCTATAAAACAAATCCATCTATGTGATTTTAACTTTAGAATACATTGCAATATATTGCATTGCATGCTAAATGGCAGAGTATGGCTGCACAAAATGTTTGTTCTTTGACAAATTTATGTACTTACCATCTAATTGACCTATATTCGCAATAAATGATTGAATTGAATTGAATTGAAAAAAAAAAAGAATTGAATTGAATATGTTGCCTACTAAACACACATACTTACACACACACAAAATGGATACAGACTGTGTTATACTGTATGCTACACACACACAAGTAGGCAACAGGCTACGGCCTTGAGTTTAAGATAGGAAAAATTTGCATAGATATTTCACTCGCTCCAAAACACGAGTGTTTGGTGTACCGCGGAGCGTAAGATAATGCGACTTTTTAATATGCATTTTTTGTTAGTAAATTTCCAACCAAATATTAACGAAGATTGTGGTTAAGCAGCACTAGCTGCGGTTAGCATGTGGATGGGCTGTTATTTATGCACATTATTAGTGCGTAAGCTAGCAAATCTGTTAGTTCCGGTTGTCATTTAAAAAATATATTTACAAGACTGACAACCGGTGTTAGTATTGTTATTATACAACAGGGTAGTTGACATGTAAGTTCTCGCCAAACTTATTTTCAGGGTTGAAGTTGGCACGAGCTAATTTTAAACCGGCCGTAAAAATAGGAAAAAGAAAAAAAATAGAATGATTTAAAACGACAGCCTACGACTTAAGCATCCGTTTTTATTAATTACAGTCTAATATTTTTCTTTCTGCGATTTTTACGGCCGGGTTAAAGTTAGCTCGTGCCAACTTCAACCCGGACAATAAGTTTGGCGAGAACCTTATTATGAACTAACACAATATGTAAATAATAAATCTATGACAGTTATAAGCATTCAAAAGTTATTGATGAGTGATAGCACCCACCAATAACTCCGAGTTTCCGAACAGTCGGAGTGTTTTGGCAAATGGTTTTGGAGGAAATATTTCTGGAGAGATTTGGATACATGTGTGGAGTGACTTTAATGGACAAAATAAGGAACGAGTATATTAGAGGAAGTTTGAAAGTGGCGCCAGTGACGAATAAGTTGAAGGGGAATCGTTTGTCTTGGTAACATGATGAAGACGGATGAAACGCATGTGACTAAAAGAGTGATGACATTGAATGTTGAAGGACGGAGGGATAGAGGAAGGCCAAAGAAAAGGTGGATGGATTCTGTTAAGGTCGATATGATGGAAAAGGATTTGAATGAGGTGATAGCTAGCAGGGATGAATGGAAGAAAAGGATAGGCGGCGCCGTCTCCAAATAAATTGGGGCAAGGGCAGAAAGATGTTCTTTGGTGGAATGGTTTTGGTGGTGGACTTTTTGGGTTGTTGAAATGATTGTTTTTGATGCTAACGTACCTATTTAGAAAGTGTTTTGAGAGGTTTTACTGGAAGATTTTTGCAGTGTTTTTGGATGGAGTATTTTATGGATAGTGTTTATGAAGCCGAGTATTTCGGTGGGAGCTTTTTGGAATGAGTTTCAAAAACACTGGGTTCATTTTTGTATGGAGTTTTGTGTTTTGTTTTTATGTGTGTTCATTTCTGGTGTGTTTTCGGGGAAGTGTTTTCAAGTGATTTTAACAGCAGCCAAATAACATACTTTATTGTGTGTTGTATTCCAACAGAGAGTAAGGTTACCAGGGCTCCTTCTAAGGATGCGTTGCGCTGGCAGCAATTATTTTCAGGTTAATCTTATATACAGGCTGTAAATGTAAATATGGATCAAATCGAATATGTCTTGGATAAGGTCATTTTTAAACCACTTCATTTATTTTCTTCACTTGATTTTTCAATTACTTCGCATAGTGCTCCAAGAAATTATATTCGATTTGAGCCATAATTCAGACAACCCGTATATTGTAAAAAAAAATATTATCTTGATAATTCTGTAGGCGCGGGGAGCGAGCGAGATGTGCTAGCAAGCCGCGATTTCCGCGAAACGAAATTATTTTAGTGTGTCTGTGTGTGTAATCTTCCGATTTGATTTCTTTTATGTTTGTATTTGTCTTGTTTTATGTAATTAATGTCTTGTGTGGATTGTGTATTTTCAATAAAACTTGCTTTCTTCTTTCTTCTTCTTTCTTTCTAGGTACAATCAAGAGCAAAAACACATAACTAACAAATTTGCTAAATAGATTTTCTCCTAAAGTACTAATAGAACTTTTGTGATATTATGAACATTTACGAACTAATACTATAGTGACATCAGTGTTACTTAAAAGTTGCAATTGTTCATTCATTAAAAAAAGTCGTTTTAACTCTTTTGTAAGTGTTTGAAATGATGAAATGATATTTATTTCTGTAAGTAGATCCTTTAAAGACACTTTTACAAGTAATTTTTTTTATACTAGATGTCGCCGGCATTTCCTAACTGACGACCTCTGAGAAGAAGGTCTGTTTACATGGCTTTGCTCGTGACAGTACTATAATCACTTTAAAAACGCTTATAACTTGTCCAATAATTATTTTTCAAACGTTTTATATTTTGTATACAAAAATGTCAACTACCCTGTTCGGATATCCTGGCATTTGGTTAGACTGGAAGCCGACCCAAGCTATGGCAAGAATATGAAGATATTTTGTGTTACCTAACTCTCTAGCCCTCTTTCTAGCTAGATACTCTGGGCTCGTTTTGTCCACGCGTGGACGTCCGCGCTTGCGCTTTTCCCCACTCTCAGGGGTCCTGTTATTCATCATTGCCGCTGAAAAAAAAAAGAATCAAAATATAAAAATAAAATAATGCAAAAATAAAAGTTTTTTTAATTTGGTAGTGCTGTTGCTTTCTTCTTTAGTTGGTACACGGATACGCATCACGCTATAGATTTCCAGTATAAGCAGATCTTTCATTTTTTGTGCCACATTAGGGGGCGTCCATAAATTACGTGAGGTGTTTTTTTTAATTTTCTATCCCTCCCTCCCCCCCCCCCTGGTGAGATATCGTCAGATTTTAATCAACCCCCTCCCCCATCCCCCAATCTCACGTGAGATTTTTCAAAATGTGGGTTTCTTACGTAAACCCGTTGGATTGTTATTGTAAAAAGAAAAAAAAAATGCTTCGTGCTTTTATTTACGACTAGTTAAGACTAGTAATCAATATTGCTGAAAGTTTAATTATAAGTGTAACAAAAATATTTTTTTTTTGTTTCAAACAGAAAAAAAAATTGCGTGATATTTGCCGAGACCGACGAGTCTCTCCGACGTAAGATTAGATGAGATTTGACTCGACCCCCTCCCCCCCTTAAACATCTCACGTATTTTATGAACGCCCTTTATGTATGTTTCCTATTTGGTAAGAAATATCTAAAACATTTTTTGGAAGTAAGTAAGTTTAATCTATACTATAATATAATAAAGCTAAAGAGTTTGTTTGTTTGTATGTATGTTTGGTTGATTAAACGCGCTAATCTCAGGAACCACTGGTCCGATTTGAAAGATTCTTTCAGTGTTAGATAGCCTGTTTAATGAGGAAGGTTATAGGCTATACGAGGTGGACATCGACGCACATTCGAATACCATGAGTTCAGTACATGATTCTGGACCCCCCTGTGTTAAAATTTTCCGTAACTTTTTTCATCAATTTTTTAATTTTTTCTACAGTTTTTTTTTACTTAAACGTGTAAAAAAACATTATTTTTATCTAACCAAATTAGATTTATAATTAAAAAATCATTATTTCATTTAATTCGGATCGCGCGCGCAATAAGATTCACCGCGGAGCGTTATGATCGCGTTTTTAGCAATAAATTGCGCGCCCAAAATTTACAATATCTGTAATAATCGATCATTTTGTACATGAATGACCTAGGTCGTTTTATTTTTGACCTTGAATGAAACCTTGTCACGACGTTTGTGCATCGATGTCTCTTCCACCTTGTATATCATCACGGTACGACTTACAGGAGCGGAGTTTCAATTAAAAATATTGCCAAAATAGGGATAAAAATTAAACATCTACGGGAACGAAGTCTTCGGCAAAGCCTAGCAGGAATATAATTTCAGTAATGTGATAAATGTAGCATAATAATATATTGCTGAACAAATTTTAAAATTTTATTTTAAAATATCTTTGGACATTTTTACACAGCACCATCTAGTCCCAAACTAAGCAAAGCTTGTACTATGGATACTAGACAATGGATATAATACTTATATACTTTTTTTTTGTAAATACATACTTATAATATGTAAGAAACACCCAGACAAACACAAACACCTAAGTTCTTCACATAAATGTTTGTGTCTTGTGGGAATCGAACCCACGACCTCGTGATCAGCAGTCCGGTACTCGAACCACTAGACCACAGACACACAATCACAACAACTGAGGTGTCAAGATGACAGCGCGCGAGGGATACCACTGGTGTTGCTGACGTCTATAGACTGCGGTTGTCGCTTACCAAGCAGACCGTATTCTTGTTTGTTAGTTTTCATTTACAGTTCTCGCCAAACTTATTGTCCGGGTTGAAGTTTGCACGAGGTAACTTTAACCCGGCCGTAAAAATCGGAGAAAGATAAATATTGGATTATAATAAATAAAAACTAAAGCTCAAGTCGTAGGCTGTCGTTTTTAATCATTTTAATCCAATAATTTTCTTCCTCCGATTTTTACGGCCGGGTTAAAGTTAGCTCGTGCCAACTTCAACTCGGACAATAAGTTTGGCGCGAACTGTAGTTCCCGGGAAAGCGTTTATATATGACTAGCTTCCCGCCAGTGGCTTCGCCCGCGTGGTCTTGATAACTTTTTTCCCCCATTTTTGCAACATTTTTCATTGCTACTCCACTCCTATTAGTCGTAACGTGATGGTATGTAACCTATATCCTTCCGCATGAAACAGGCTATCTAACACTGAAAGAATTTTTCCAATCGGTCCAGTAGTTTCGGAGCCTATTCAATACAAACAAACAAATCTTTCCTCTTTGTAATATTAGTATAGATGTAAATAAAGGACAAATTAAGGACCTGCAACTCCCAAGGCAGAGGAAAAATCAAATCAAAATATTTTTCTCAAGATAGACTACCAGGTAGTACTTTTCGAACGTCATTTTTACCAGTTAGTCCCGTTAGTCCTAGTGATACTGCTGGGAAGAAGAAACCATGCAACAAACTCCCTAGGAGTACAAATTTTGCTCAAATGCACAATTTACCTGTATATTTAAATTTCATGCAACTGGAGTCGAGCCTATTGCCATATCAACCTTCAAGCTGTGACTGGTAATTTTATAGAAAAACTCAATAACACTTTGCTCGATCTGGAAATCGAACGCAGGACCCCTAGCGTAGCAGTCGCGCTAAGACCATACTACCAAAAATAAATAATATGATGCACGTTAAAAATAAAATTTCCAATTATAGATGTTTTTTGTTGGAAGAATCTATACAGAATAATCTCAGGGACATTTAGAATTTTTTGCAGCTCCAAGAACAGTTTAATTACATCTTTATTTTCACGAATTGAAAGTGGATAATTGATCTACCAATGTTTAATAAAGTTAGTCATAAAAATCAAAAATAAGAATGGACCGAAAATTGATCCTTGCGGGACTCCCATTGTAACTACGCAACCTTTCTCTCGATCTCTTTCATTGATGTTCACTTTCTGAATCCTATCACTCAGGAGCGAGATAAGGTTCAGATTAGTTTTTCTATACTACTATAGTATAGTATTTTCCTGATACATTTCGTGAATAACACAATCAAAGGCCTTCGATAAATCGCAAAGCATTGAATGATTCCTTTTCTGCATCAAAAATGTGCGCTTAAAGTTTAACCAAACCGTTAAGTCTCTAATAGAAAACCTCTTGGTCCCTGCAGCCTTTTCCACAAGCCTTGGTAGTCATACGTTTTCTTAGGCTTATTTTTGTCATTTTGTTTAGATTTCTTCGTCAATTCCAACAGGCGATTGCAACTTGTCTAAGCTTGTGTTTCTCAAACACTTTTCACTTTGGCAATCCCAAACTATCTAAATCTGTCCAACTGTTACTTAGCTGAATGTTAACAAACATACACACATATTTTAGATATGTAAGCTAATGACGCCCGTTCACATGGCCCGGCAAATTAAAATTTCAATTGAGTTTCACAATTGGTTGGCCAATATATGTGTGCCGGATAATCGATTATCGAATCGATTAACAATTAATCGAATCGGCACATCATTACTGCAACACATTCTAGATTCATAGCAGTAGTAATCGCGATATTAACATAAAATACCATCACGCCTGTATTCCCGAAGGACTGGCAGCGGTGTACCCATGTACCACAGTTCGTCAATGTTTAGTTCCCATGTAATAGGAGGCGAGCCTATTCCCATCAACCGGGAATAAATCTAAACTCCGATCTGCTAATGAGAAGTTCACAGAAAAACTCAACACTGATCGAATCCATTCAATCCACATCAAAGAGACAGTCGGTTGTGCGAATCCAAAAAGAAAATGTAGTTGGTTACGTCGAACGATCATCTTTAAATGAAAGAGAGAGGATGAACTTACCCATTTCCTTGGCCTGTTTCCTGGCTGCCAGGTTCGCCAGGTATTCAGGGCTGGTCTTGTCCACCCTCGGTCTACCTCGCTTCCGCTTCACAGGAGTAGATGGACCACTCGACTCGGCTGAGAAAGAAGGAAATCGTTAAAAACCTTAATTATATTTCTATTCCTAGTAAATGATGCTGTTCCGGCTTCGCCGTCACCGCGCGGAGCCCGGGCGCGCACACACACATCGCGCCGCAACTCACACCAGGAGCAGCGGCGCGGCGACCCGCCGCCCGCGACTCGCCCGCCAGTCGCCTGCGCGCGTCGACCGAGTCGTACGTAAAGGTATTGTAATCTATGGTCGTACATGCGCCGCTCAGCGGCTCGCTCACGTTAAGAAGCCAACTTTCCCATCAGAACCAATCAGACATTGTTGTACTTTATCAAAATATACCAGTCACCAAGAAAGCAGCATTTCATTCCAATACACCAGCGACAGTTTTTACCATGAAATCACTATGAAACTGTCGGAAACTGTTAATAATGAGCCATAATGGCATGCGTTTGACATTCCGAAACTGACACTGACAGCAGATAGCTGTCTAGTTGACAGTTTTTACTATAAAAATATTTATACTAGGTATATTATAATTGTTAGCAATGTATCAAAACGGCGTGCGTTTTTTCCAAATTAAATGATATTTTTTCTCGTCCCCTAGTCAGCATAAAAAAGTATGATTAGAGTTTAACCAGCGTAATACAGGGTATTTTTCCAATATGTGTAGCTTCAGGTACATCATTTGGGCAGATTATTTTATTTGGACGTCTCTTCTTCAGTCACCCTGTATAAATACTTACTGCTCTGTGTGCTGGACGCGTTGCCAGTGTGTGACGTGCTTGTGCTGACCGGCTCCTGCCGCTGCCGCGCGGCGTACAGCTCCGGCGGCACGAAGTGCGACACGGGGGAGCGGTAGTCCACCGTGAGCGGAAGACTACCAGGCACTGAGGACAACAATATGGATAACTAGTTAATAAATGCTAAATATCTTTGAAAAGATATAAAGGAGGTCATCAAAAGCCTATACAACTCAGACCAAATTTGTACCGAAGGTACATGACAGCTGTCAAGTTGACAGTTTTTACCATAAAATCAATATTAAACTAATAATAATGTGCCTTAATGGCATTTCACATTACGAAACTGACACTGACAGCAGATAGGTGTCAAGTTGATAGTTTTTACTATGAAATCATTATGAAAAAGATAAGTGTGACAAAATGACGTGCTCTTTCTCAAAATAAAAGTTATTTTTCTCCCCAGTCAACATTAAAAAAAGTACGATGAGTTTTAATCAGCGTAATACAGGGTATTTTTAACCGACTTCAAAAAAAGGAGGAGGTTCTCAATTCGACTGTTTTTTTTTATGTTTGTTACCTCAGAACTTTCGACTGGGTGAACCGATTTTGATTTTGTTTTTTTTTATTTGAAAGGTGAACTAGTCGGGAGTGTTCTTAGCTATGTTTTATGAAAATCGGTCTAAGATGGCCGCCGCCACAAAATAGCAAATTATATATTTTTTCACAACTCCCTCATTAGGGGTATCAAATGAAAGGGCTTAAAACTAGGAGAATACTATACACTATGATAAATTTCAAATCCAAGATGGCCGCCACCACAAAATGGCAAAATACATTTAGTGTCGGGGGCTTTCTAAATTTTTAATTTATATATTCTTACACATCAGTGATTAACGTGCTGTCGCGGTCATTCACTTACGACCTTTTTCTTTAACAAACATTTTGCATACTACGATCTCGTATATCGTAACTCTTTCATAATTATTTAGTCGGAAAGAGAGCGATGTAAAGATCATTCAGTGCTGTGATGTCGCGACGGCGTATTAAGACAGTGGTATTAAATTTCAAATGACTAAGTATAATGTTTATGTATACGCGCAGTAACGTGCAGGCAAATACGATCCTTGACATGATAATGGACTTATGGCCTCTTACAGTACCTAGAACATTTTTAAAAACCTGTCAGGCACCTTAATGGCTATTATATCATGAATAGTTTTGGTGGTAGGTTTTGACACATACCTTGATTCAATCCATAGATCTCCCCATTGTGTTCAACCTTGGGTTTCTTCTCTGGAGTCTCTTTCTGACTGCCCTCGCTGCTTGGAGACTCCTCCCTCTTCAGCTGCGGCAGCACCGAGTCCAATTGACTTTCACAAAGCGCCATTTTCGACTTAATATTATATTAGCTGGAAAAGATAATAAAAAATTGTGTATAAGTTATATTTTTGTTGCGAACCTGGGCTCAACAGTGTGTGCGCTGGTCTGGAGGGAGTTTGGAAATAATAACGCATGATTACTTTGGTCAATAAATTTCGGCGAGCAAAAAAGTCACAGAAGAAATAATAACAGAATGGCCACTCTCCGCCCCTCCCTAACGTCAGATACCTCAGGTCCCCCGCATTCTGCCGGTGTTCTTGCCGGACTGCCAACAAACCCTACGCACTCTCACGCACACATTTGCATTTGCATGTGTACAAACGTAATTTTGACATTTGGTATTGTAGTGTGCAGCGGTATCGGAAAGTTTGTATGGAGTGTCGTTTCTTTCTTTTTTTATTTGAAAATTTTATGGGACCAATCTGTAAGTCCCATTAAATTTTTATCGAAATCCGGTTAGCGGTTGTAAAAATATCTACGAAAATTTTAAAAATGTATACATAGATGATATTATGGTTTACTCCGAAACCTCGCTGTCTGTGCCGGTCAGTGAGTTTAGTTGCCCCATATAATATAAAAGGTACAATACAAAATACATCTATATTCCACTAAAACTTTTAAAATAAATTATTTTTAAACAAAAAATAAACCGCCTCCAAAATACACATAGGAACTAAAAAGCAATAAATAACATACCTATTTACATTTAAATGATTTCTAACTGATTTGGAGGCGGTGCCAAACTACTAATTTAATTTAAATAGGTATGACTTTCGTTGATTGTCTGTTTGGCACCGACTCAAAATTAGTTAGAAATCATAATGTAAATATGTTATTTATTGCTTTTTAGTTGCTATGTGTTTTTTGGGGGCGGTTTGTTTTTTGTTTAAAAGTAATTTTGTTAACCCGCACAGTAACCCGCCGCCTCAGCCCTGTCCCTACCTAAGGCGCGGCCAACTAGTTCCGCGCTGACGATATGCGCGATTCCGATACTGCGATCGAACACAGAGAGTCACCAAAACGCGTTGCAGCATCGATGCAGTCACAAAATCGCCGATCGCCGATGCTAAAAGTAGCGTGTCTGCTATAGCCATAAATCGAGAAATAAATAACTATCCTGGGACATTTTTACACAGCACCATCTAGTCCCAAACTAAGCAGAGCTTGTACTATGGATACTAGACAATGGATATAATACTTATATACTTTTTTTGTAAATATATATGTACTTATAATATAAGAAATACCCAAACAAACACAAACACTTAAGTTCATCACAATAAATGTTCGTGTCCTGTAGGAATCGAACCCACGACCTTGTGTTCAGCAACCCGGTGCTAGAACCATTAGAACCCAGACACCCATACATACAAAGCTTCACGCCTGTTTCCCATAAGGGTAGGCAGAGACGTCGTAAAAAAACGTCGTCGTCGAAAAATTCTTTAGAATATTTGTTTCTCACTATAATAATAATAATTTCATTTCTTAACCTATTTTACATGATAAATGTTAGTGTTTTCTTAATCCTAATGTTAGTAGGTATTTACAGTTATCCTGAAATGGATCCCTTTTGGGTAAAAGCCTCCCCCATTTTTTTCCATTTGTCTCTATCTTTACCGAGACTCCACCAGTTATTACCGGCAACTTCTGTTATTTCGTCTGTCCAACGTTTTTTTGGCCTACCAACCCTTCTCTTGCCTAATGGGCCTAGCCACTTTGTTGCTTGTGTAGTCCACCTTTTGTCTGTGTTCCTTGTAATGTGACCTTTTTTCCGTTTTTCACTATATTCCACTTGAAAAAATCATCATACTGTATACTGTATAATATTATTCCAGTAACTTGTAAAGCTTCTTTGACATCTGTCAAAATATGCAACCTGATACAAAATTGTGAAAGCTATACTACATGTCACTAGCTATCACACAAATATTAACTTTAACTGTATGTAAACTAAGTTCATTTTAGCAAGACAAGACTCAATGAAGGGTATGTATATAGAGCACACAAATATCAACTTTAACTGTATGAAGACTAAGTTCATTTTAACAAGACAAAATTGACTGAAGGGTCATCCCTATTAAATTCCAATTGTACTTTTTAAGATTGATTATTTCAAAGCCATATCATCTTTAAATTCAAGACAGTTCATATACTTTCTTTTTATCAATATATGGCTATATTATCAGTATATTTATAGTCTGCGCGGTACTAGTTGGCCGCGCCTTAGGTATGTGAGCGGCGGGACGGAGGGGCGGGGTCGCCTGCGCGCGGTGGGGCAGAGGAGCGGCGGCGCTTGCTTTTGTTCACAGTAACCCACCGCCTCACCCCCGTCCCTACCTAAGGCGCGGCCAACTAGTTCCGCGCGGACTATAATAGTATATAGCTATAATATCACTTCCTAAATAAGGTGTCACCAAAGAGTTTTTAAGACCCATTAAGTAATCAAATCTAGATTTAAAAACACACACTTTCTTACACTGAATTATAGTTATAATGATTTTGAAAATGAGTAGGATACCTCTTATAAATTATCAAATAGGCTACCCATGAATTATTTGAAAAACAAAAAGTTGGGACATTTTACACAGCACCATCTAGTCCCAAACTAAGCAGAGCTTGTACTATGGGTACTAGACAATGGATATAATACTTTTCTTAGTACTTATGTATTTACAAAAAATACATAAGTACTAATATAAGAAACACCCAAACAAACACAAATACTTATATTCATCACATAAAATATTTGTGTCCTGTGGGAATCGAACCCACAAACTCAGATCAGCAGTCTGGTACTCAAACCACTAGACCACAGACATTTATAGAATATTAGCTTTCCGCCAGCGGCTTCGCCTGCATGGTCTTATGAATTCCCCCCCCCCCCCCCCGTTTATGCAACATTTTTCATTGCAACTCCACTCCTATTAGTCTTAGTAAGATGATACATAGCCTATAGCCTTCACCAACAAATGGGCTATCTAACACTGAAAGAATTTTTCAAATTGGTCCATTAGTTTCAGAGCCTATTCAATACAAACAAACAATCAAATCTTTCCTCTTTATAATATTAGTATAGATTGGGTATGAACTATCAATTTCATGCAGTTACAGTTATTTTTTCTACAAGTAGTTACCCCGAGGACTCATTCTAGGCTGCATGAGAAAAGAGTACTTAGAAGAACCAGAAAAAAAGTATTCTGCAAGTAATTTAATTTGTAAACACAGCCTTAGACGTCAGTAACACCAGTGGTATCAGTCGCGCGTTGTCATCTTGACACCTCAGTTGTTAAGTCTCATTTGCTCAGTAATGTCACTGGCTACATTGCCCTTCAAACCAGAACAGTATTGTCAGCACAATTTTATTTTACTTAGCGGTGGAATATTTATGTGTGTGAGGACTGAGGGACCACACTTTAAGGGCCTTAACTTTTAAAATATGTAACTACAAATTCCCAGATTTAGCCTACAATTGTTTTAGGATTACTACTAAATCCTACAATAGTTTTTTTCTAAATCCCAGTCTGGTCCCTCAGTTCTCACACACATGAATATTTGGCATTGCGGTGATACCAACATTGCAGCGGTTCTACAACCATAGTACACTATATATTCAGAGACGATGCTCAGCATAAAGTAATGCTTCCGTATGTCAAATTTGTATGTCAATTTGACATACGGAAGCCTAAGTTTATGCTTAGCAACGTCGCTGAATATTAGCATCAGACAAGTAGTTAAGCAATCTGACAGCCACCTGTTAACAAACAAGTTTTTAAAATATTTTTTTTCTATAGTTGATATTGGTGATTGAAAAATATAAACATACTGCCATACAATTTTTTTTATAGTTATGTTTAAAAATAATGTACGTACTAATGCAAATTTTGTTGTACTTATTAATTACATCACTATATATGTAATGTTAGTGTATAGGTTGTTGAAATGTCTTACTCCATAGATACTATTTGCACAGAAATGCATATTGAATGAGTATTATTAGAAATTATTAAACATAAACTTCAACCAATTGCATTTATGTGCATTTATCTCGTTAGATGCCATGGAAACGGTAATTAAATGCTTATCAAATATTACTAAATTTACTTCATTCATATACAAACCCACCTTTAAATCAGATTCAGCATGATAAACACTAAAAACACTTATAAAAACCACTTTTTTACACTTAAAACTTAGGATAAAACAATAATAATTATATTTTCACACAATATAAACTTAATATAACAACAAAAAACACGTAAATTGCAATATAAAGTTCACAAACTAATATGTACAATCAATTTTCTTCTGACCACTAGCTCATGACGAAGTGAACGGAAATATACGAGAAATTAATGTCTTCCACCATTGATTTTTAACGTTACTACATCTTTGTTGTATTTGAAACGTTTTAAAAGTGATTACAAAAGTTTTTAACGTAGATTATCGAAGATATAAACAAAATTCGCGACGTATTTTACAAAATCTAGACGTCCATTTCATTTCAGTCAGTAACGCTACTGCGACAGGAAGAGTTGAGATAGCGCAACTATTTTTTCTATGGCAACATTTTGTATTATCTGGCCAAGTCTCGTATATCGCGCTGACGTCGATGATTTGGTCCGATTCACATCAAAAGTTTATGAATATTTATTATTAAAATTCGAAATAATTACAAATGCTTTCAATTATTTACTTTACTCTCAATTCTAAATCATGTATATTAAGTAAATTTTGTAATAAATAATTTGTTTTGTAAATACCTTTTACCTTTCGTATGTAAGTGACTTTGTTAAGAATTTTGAAATCTTTTGTAGAACAAAATATCAAATAAAGTTATAGTAGAAGCATATCTATCTATCCTATGAAAACATCGTAGATAATAATGTATGTTGATTCCGAATCGAAAAATTATGTTTTTGATTGATTTTAGGATTTCTAGTTATTAAAAGCTGAATCTATGCAAATTCACCTAAAAATCATACTAGACTTCGGACTGATTAAATAGTTTCTACGGATTGCCGTCACATAAAAGAACACCCTAAATTATCCGTATTATAGGCGAATTCATACAAATTTAAATTAAAAGCTAATAAAATACAAAATTAACACTGCTATTATTATTAAAAAATAACAATTTACGTGGTATATATTTAATAAAAAGAACTATCAGTTTTTTTTTTCTTTTTCGATAAATAACATGCAACATTTATGGGTGTGGGGCAAAAAGAGAGACAGTGTGAAGTAGCGATAGATATAGGTAGGTCGAGCGTCGAGTTGGCATTGTAATAAACTACTTGACGTATTTATCGGCGACCGCGTTATCGCAGGTTCTTTGTGCGCGTTTCACCTTGTTACGGTCGCCTTTCAACCAGTTATATTATGAGTTTATGACGTATTTTTGTAGTTTATTCTCTTATTCATTGGTAAATATTAGATTTACGTGTTTAAAAAAAAAAGTGATCAAACAGTTTGCCCTAAATATTATAGGATTTTTTTTATTGCATAACTTAATAAAATAATTCTTGTTTTTTTAATAAAAGTACTTTTACTGTTCATTTGCTTGCAGCTTTCAAGTATATTTTGTGTCAATATAACAACAGTAACTATGCCTTTCTAATGTTTTATAAACTTATCACAAAAAGGCCTAAATATACCTATCTATTTAATTTAATATTTCCGTTATAATATTCCGACACAAAATCCTTTAAAAAAGCGATTAGTAATTAATAATAAACCTTCTTTCAGTCATACAATTTTATTCTACGTAATAAATAATAATTTTACGGTGTAGATGAAAATTATAGGCACCGACTTAAATTTGTTTGTACACACAACTTCAGTGTATGTACATATTTTGTTTAAAAATAAAGAATTTAAAAAAGACGCCTTATTCATACATTTTGATGAAAATACTTTTCTAAATGTTACAAATCGTATTTTTATATCAGGCGTTTTTAAACACATTGATTTGTCAATTTGTTTACCTTTTTATCTAACAAAAGATAAGTTAGCTTATTGATTTGTTTGCAGAGACCAAACGTTGAACGAAAATCAATAGTTTTGCGAACAAAGTACGGGCGGGGTTAGGCATTACTAGAAAGAGACAACAAGTGTTCTACATTCCAAAATGTCATTATCGTTACTTGCTAGTGGTTAGTTCCGAAACAAGCAATTACCTATAGTTAGGCATTTAAATTAAATTTCTCATCGATAATATTCTGTTTAAAATAGCTTTAATTTCCTGTTTATGTAATTTTATTGCTTTATCATGAATGGGATGAGTAATCCATTGATTGGGTTTAGATTTTAGAGTATGCCTGAAACAGCAGTAGGTATTCTATATGTAATTAGCTGACTGAAACTTTTAGCTAGATACCAGAAGCGTATTTTCTCATCCACGCTTAGCGTAATTATAAAGTTATGATAATACATTGATGCCTAAATAAAATAAAAAAAGTTTCGCAAGGTCCAAATCCTTGTTGTGGCTTAGTAAAAACGTTAAGCATATAATTATAGCCAAGCCAATATAGCTCATTATTATGTTGCATGGGCTTTAAATGGATCATACATAAAAAAGACATCACGGAACCCGTGTTTATCATCCTCTTTGCCGTTCCAAGCCTTCGAGGCGCCGCTGAAACAATAGAATAATTTATAAAACATTTTAACATAATAGTATAGAGTAACTATAGACAGTGAAAACTATATTCTTGAACATGGCTGAATTATGTAATTAAAATTGTAAATTTCAATTCGTATTATGGTAATACTAATCCAAATTCCCCGTATCAAAAAATGCTACTGAGGCAATGGCGTTCATGATCATAAGTCCGCAAATGTCAAAAGTTCGATGAACTCAAAAACACTATCCTTTTCTATAAATCTAACACCTAAAAAAGTGATTACATAGTTATTTTCGTATTCATCTTATCTGTGGTAAATATAATAAAATTAAACACCTTGTGACATGAATATAGGTACCGATAAGTAGGTACTAGGTGCCCTATTTTTTTAATTAAGCCAGAGATACACTAGGGGACAAATGTCCCGCGACATTGTATCGCCAGCGACGTCGGGCGAAGTGGTGCGTCGTTGACAACATATATTGTCTGGATGCTACGGATGTGCTAAGTCGCGCGATGTCGCCAGATATGTCAAGCTAAAACCTGCCGGGCTAACATGCGCAGCGTGAAATAAGTTTCTCGTCGCCGTATCTCTTCCCAAAACGAGATATTGCTCTATGTCTTCCGTTGCTAACATGGCAGTGCAAGCTACTCGTCTCGTTCTGTCAAAATTCGACTTCAACCGGACTTCGTGACAATTTGTCGACGAACACTAACATGCCACCATATTTTTTTCGAATCTTGACACTTCTACATGAATTGTTTGTCGTCGGTAATTTCCATCGACGACTTGAGACGAGAAAGCATTAAAATGTGAAAAACCACCGTCATCGAGCCATCACCGCGATTTTTAACATTAAAAATATGGCGGTGAATAATAAAGACGTTATATAGTTAAGCTAACTTTCCGCCAGCGGCTTCGCTGCGTGGTCTGGGTATTCCTTATCTTTCATCCCCTATTTCAACCTGTAAGGGGTTGAAATAGGGGATGAGGTCAGTTTTTTCGCATTAAAAAGTAGCCTATGTCAAGCCTTTGTCAGGCTCGTAGACTATCTGTACACCAAATTTCATTTAAATCGATTCAGTAGATTTGGCGTGAAAGCGCGACAGACAGACCGACAAAGTTACTTTCGCATTTATAATATTAGTAAGGATGTTACTAAGAAAAGGTGTAGCTCCCTAATGGTGTAAGAAATTTTGAAATTGGTCCTGTAGTTTTTGAGTTTACTCATTACAAACATACAAAAATACGAACCTTTTCTCTTTAAAATATTACTATAGATATTTAGGAGAGGCGAAGTATATCTAAACGACGTCGAATGACTCATACAATATAATTCTTTATAATTTTATTATATATTAAAAATGAAAATCTAGGTACTACATCTACAAATTATAATACATTTAATTCGAAGTAGGAATGAACGAGTTTTGTAGTCGTGTAGGCCACCGCTGCACCACGAGCTGCATCGCCAGCTTTTCCATCGCCTTGCTTAATTCTGTTTTATTTGTGTTGTTATGATACAATCCCACTTCCACACACGGCAAAATTAGCGCAAAAGAACAAGCGACATTTGTAATCCGTTTCATCTTAGGGACAGTTAATTTCAGTCACTGTGGCGGATCACTACTGCGAATCGAAACCTAATTAAAATAACTAGATTTCAATTTATTATTAAAAATTTTAAACTTTGATAAGTTGACATTATGAAAATGTCCAACTGACAATTAATATTTTTTTATAAATCATAAATATAAGTAGAGGTGGGACGTAAAATCGAACGAATGAAAGGGAAATGAGCCGATGTTGATACTTTAAAAATCACAACGTTTTTCATATATGGTTACATCGGTTTATCGTCCGCAGAAAACGAATTCACGACGAGATATTTTCTCTCTCATGGGGTGCATGTTAGCTATATCGACAAATGTGACATGTAGACAATTTTTGACGTTTTAAACGAGAATTATATCGTGGTGCGCCATGTTAGCCCGGCTGGTGTCACTTGACACGTCGTTTACACAATATGTCGTGCGACATTTGTCCCCTGGTGTATCCTTGGCTTTAGGGCCTCATTGGGTAAGTCTGTTTACGGAAAATAAACTTTTAATCTTATTACTTTTGAGCGTTTGTTGTTCGGCTCATACCAACATCATCAACCCATACTTATACCATAGTGTATAAATTCGTTGTTACATTATGACAAATATTTAGTAGTTGTTAGCGTATATATTTTGTTGTAATTTAAAAGTAAGAATAAACTAGAAACTAAATATGTCTTAATAGAAAATAAAAACTGTTACAATTACATTATTATAATATTACTAATACATAGTTTAATGTGCCCGCTAAGTCATAAGTACACTATTAAAAAATTTAACACCTTATTTATACACTTAGTACGCAATAAATCTTTTTAATTTGAATTTGAATACTATTCCACTGCTGGGCACGGGTCTCTTCTCAGTATGAGATAAATATGTCAATTTAATAACCGTCAATATGTCGTTTACATAGGTAGCTACAAAAAAGAAATGTCATCACCACGCATCATCACGCATGAATACAAAAGGCTAGGCAGAGTTGTACTGATTCACATTTTTTTAGATCTTACTACCATATCATCACGCCTGTTTTCTTCGAATGGTTAGGCAGAGACTGTAGGCCCACATTACGATGGTATGTATTTAGTCTCATGTAATAGGGGGCGAGCTTAATGCCATCTAGCGGGCATAAATCCAGATTCCAAGATGCTTCTGGAAATTTCACAGAAAAATCCAATAACTCTAGTTTGACCCGGGAATCGAACCCAGGACCTCTAGCGTAGCAGTCTGTTGTTTTTGGGACCACCAGACCAACAAGTCATACGTCAAAGCCAACCTAGGTCGGGACATTCTAATCTATGGTCGGGACTATCTTCGCCAATGCATTCAAATGAATATATACCGTTTTTAGTAGGTGTGCGTTCGCGCAGCGGAATGTTGTTGAATTTAAAGATTTTAATTATGCAGATATTTAGTGTATGACGTCGTATAATTGTGTATGGTAAAAAAAAATTGTGCACGCAGCCATTGTTGAGTAATTCACCAAAAACTGATTCCGCTGGGCGAACGTTGTCCTGGCGGAACTCTTTTTAATCCATAGACTTTAGAACAAAAAAGATGTGTCAAAAAATTTGTGTGTATTTGTGTGTAATTGTGTATGTATGAATAAAATTAGTGCATGCATAAACTTCGGAGAAATTCAAGTTTCCGCTACGCGAACGTTTGGCCATTAGCTAGTTTTCATATAAAGCGCTTACATAGAGAGCTGTAGATTTTTACATACATTGTTTTGAATTTGTGTGTATTTGTTTAAAAAACAGACTTAGAAAAAAACGTAGGGCTTAAAAGATAAAAATATAAACGTAAAATACGCTGATTAGGTTTTATACGTTTATACGCGCGACTACTACTATACGTAACTACGTTTTATCTCGGTAAAATGTATGGTTCCCGTGGAATAGATTTGTTTTTAAGGTGAGTATCATATGCTCCATAAAATGAAGCTAGCTTTGAATAACGACTGCAGAGCCTGTGGTGAATTCAAGGAAACTATGCAGCACATCCTGTGCGATTGTGACGTCCTGGCGACGAAACGGATGTGTCTTCTCGGCAACGGGTACCCGAAGCCGGAAGATTTTAGGTTCCTTTCTCTCAGTGGGTTAGCCGCCTTCGTGAACCACGTCTTTAAAGAGTAAGGAATGAGGAAGGGGACAAAACAAAAGATCCCATTGGATCGAAGTGTTGCTGGTTGTACCAGCCTCCATAATAAGATAAGGTGAGTATAGACAATTGCGTCATCAACATAGAATAACTATCTTTTTGTATTTTTTTAAGCATTTTCCATGCTAAGATTATTGCTAAGTTATTTTTAATGAAGGAAAAAATCGGCTGGCGGGCAGGATTCGAACCTGCGTCTTTTGGTTCGGTACACCAGACGCTAACGACCAGAGCTAGTTATAATATAAGTTATTAGTTACACTTAGATAGATATAATTTTACCGATGTGGTCGCGTACCATACAGTTTTAGAGCCTCGGACGCTTCTTATGTTGTGGAATGAACTCTTTGCGGAGGTTTTCCCTGGAGACTACAGCATGGGATTCTTCAAAAAGGGAGTAAGAAGGTTTTTTGCAGGGACGACAACGCGTGAGTGATGCATCAGTGTTGTAATAGTACATATGTTACGGTAACCGTCTACCATCAAGCGGGCCTGCGGGCCGCATGCTTGTTGCCATTGTGGTATTTATTGATTTATTAGTATACCAACAGCTATACATATTTAGATAGTGTTGAAAGAAATACAGTGATAAAAGCGCTTATATGTATGCCCATTACAGGTACACTCAGCATCCACATAAAAAGTAAACACGTCACACATGTTATAGTATTAAATAGGTACTAAAGGTAAAAGTAAAAAGTAAAGATACAAAAATACAAAAGTAAGGAACAATATTGTGTAAAATGGTGCTTGAAATATATAATATTTAGACAATTTAGAAAAATACAAAGTAACAGATATCTAATTTTCACTGCCGTCATGTCTCCGTACCTCTGATATAGATTTCTTAAACATATTAAGGGAAACACTGTGTATGTCAGTCTCGGTCAATTTGCAAAGGCTATTGAACTCTCTGCATATTCTGAGTAAAGAAGCGTTCAGACCAAAGTTGGTGTTGCGTCTAGGGATATAAAATAAATGGTATAAAAAAAATCGATGTATGATCCTTTCCTTTTATAATATTCATCATCAACCCAATAATTGTCCCACTGCTGGGCACGGGTCTCCTCTCAGAATGCCGGAGTTAGGCTGGCCTAATGTGGGTTAGCACACTTCATACGCCGTCGAGAAAATCTCTTAGGCATGCAGGTTTCTTCACAATGTTTTCCTTCACCGTGGTGAGTGGTAAATTACGCACATAATTTTGAAAAGTCAGAGGTCTGCCTTGGTTCCCACCTCCAGACCTTGGCAGTCCAACGGTCATACCCCTAGGCTATCACTGTTTTTTTATAGGAAATGAAATACTACGGTGAGGAACGGAGGGTGAAAGTAACCTGTGACAGTGTGACCACTCTAAAAAATAGTACTTACTGATAGCTGTTCTGTGTATCTCTTTGCGAAACTGTTTACTTAGAGTGGCGAACTAATTTTATGCTAGACAGAGAGCGATTTACTTACTATAGGAAACTGTGACGTCAAAATCTTCGTTCGTCATATAAATTCTATACTAATACTTTTTTTGTGGGAAAGGGACACAGCATCCCCTTCAATCCTATCAAAACTCTTGGAACGTTATTATTGTTTCAATATATACAATTTCTAATTAATTATATTTCCCCAAAGTAGTAGCTAGTCCCAAACTATACATATCTGTCCATTGTCTAGCTTGTACTATGGGTACTAGATAATGGATATAATACCTATACTTTTTTGTTGTAAATACATACTGATACTTATAATACATACGAAACACGGAGACAAACACAAATACTTATATTCATCACATAAAATATTTGTGTCCTGTGAAGATAATAAATAAATAAAGAATATCCGTATCAATAAAGGGAGTCAAAATCTAATTTTAACTACCTATTTATAACACCCAAGTGAAAGTTATACACGTTTGGGCTTTAATAATAAAATAACATCGAAACTTTTTTGAAGCTCCCAAGAGTTATGAAAGAGGAAACATGCTTATGTAAACTTCTTGGGTAACTTTTACAAAAAAGTTCGGTGACCTTGTCTGGTAACTTGTTTTGTTTATTATTGTTTTGTTTTGTCGATTTTAAGGTCACCTCTAATTATGGATCACGTTGATACAACTCGTGTCTGTGACTTTCCGATGAAGCAGTAAAGTAGCCTGTGTAATCAATTTAAAGAAGTCTGGTGCTATGGCGCGAGATTCAATGTTTATTTCGGGCTATATGAGACGATACGATGCTCGCTTAGCACAATTTATTATTAATTTAAATTAAACTTATTTAAAATTTTATGAGATATTTTGAAAGTTCTGACTGTAAAAGATCAAGATAAAAACTGTACTTAACTGGGCGGCGGCTATTTGAGAATTCTATCAAACAGTCATTTCTGAACGAAAAACAAACCGTCATAAATAAAAGTCATAACAAACGAAATGTCAAATTTTAATTGAAGACTTGAAGTTCAAAAACGTCGATTACGATTAGTCACATCGGAATGGAATATTTATTTACATGAGAAGTTCATTGAATTGTTATTTGTGAAAATGAATCAAGTGCTTTGTTTGATTTACTTAAAGTAAATTTTAAAACAAATGCTACAACTAACTAGTTCCAAAAGATAATTACGAAACACGATTAGGATTTTCTTACTAATTTTCTTGTTGCACTCGGTGTAAAATTAAAAAAAAAACTAATCCCGCGTGATTTTTATTTAAAAAAATGAGTAGATGTGATTTTAAAATTGTGTTGTTGGGCAGTGAACATGTGGGGAAAACCAGTTTAGTTCTTCGATTTGTTAATTGCAGATTCAATGCAGATATTCCATACCAAAACGTAAGTTATCGGAAAATATTTAAATTAATCATGCATGCATGACCGAGCATTTTTTTTTGCGTTAGACAAAGGAATGTTATCCCCCACAGAAATCCAATTTTCTTTGTGTGAGCTTTGGGGTCAGATGAGGGTGTATTCTGGAGATTCTTTGGTCAGAGGGTTTGGGCAGAAAGCCTATTTATTTATTTATTTATTTATTTATTAGGATTTCCAACGAAAAATACACATTACATTTAAAATAAATACAACATAGATACAATGGCCTTATGTTTTTTCACTTACAGGAAATCACAGCATGCTTAGAAATATCTAGGTACAATTAAATTACGGTATTTCACACCTATTTTCACCTATTCCACCACCTCCTAGTAAAATTACTTTGCAATGCAAATAATTTAGTAAACATAGGAATATTAAAAAAAGACTTTGATTAAAGATTCTGTGGAAATCCTTATTTCCTTACTAATATTATAAATGCGAAAGTAACTGTTTGTCTATCTGTCGCGCTTTCACACCAAAAGTACTGAACGGATTTGAAAAAAAATTTGGTACCCAGATAGTCTAGAGCCTGAAGGAAGGACATAGGCTACTTTTTAATGCGAAAAAAGGGCTGTAAGGGGTTGAAATAGGGGATGAAAGTTATAAGAAATACTCAGACCATGCAAGCAAAGCTGCTGGCGAAAAGCTAGTTTATTATAATAGTAAATTTGACAATGTCGGGTTCAATTCCCACAGGACACAAATATTCATACCATCACACTGATATTTCCCGAAGGGGTAGACAGAGGTGTACTAATGTACACCCACAATTCGGCAGTATGTTTAGGTCCCATGTAGTAGGGGGCGAGCCTATTGTCTAGTACCCATAGTACAAGCTCTGCTTAGTTTGGGACTAGATGGTGCTGTGTAAAAAAAATGTCCTAAAATATTTATTTATTTATTTATTGCTATAAACTGGGCACAAATCCATACTCCGAGCTGCCATTGGAAATTTCTCAGAAAACCCAACAACACTTTGCTCGAAGCCTTAGCCTTAGTCCCAAACTAAGCAGAGCTTGTACAATGGGTACTAGACAATGGATGTAATACATACAGTCTTTTTGTAAATACATACTTAATAATACATAATAAACACAAATACTTATATTCATCGCATAAATATTTATGTGCTCTGCCTCGTTGGTCTAGTGGTCCCAAAAGCGACTGCTACGCTAGAGGTCCTGGGTTCGATCCCCGTTAATGAGAAACGGTGCACTAGACCAACAGCTTTATTTCCATCACCAATGCGTTAACCTTTAAACGATGATGACGACGTCTGTGGTTTAGTGGTGCGAGTACCGGACTGCTGATCACGAGGTCGTGGCTTCGTTTCCAAAAGACACAAATATTTATGTGATGATGAATATAAGTATTTGTGTTTGTCTGGGTGTTTCTTATGTATAATAAGTATGTATTTACAACAAAAAAAAGAATGTAAGTATTATATCCATTGTCTAGTACCCATAGTACAAGCTCTGCTTAGTTTGGGACTAGATGGTGCTGTGTAAAAATGTCCCTAAAAAATATTTATTTTATTTATAAGTGACTGTTTGTGTTAGTTGATTAAAACAATTAATTTTATATGAACTGTTCTTGTTTATCTCAAGCTTTAAAGGGTAGAGAAACCCTTATCACTATAAATAGCCAAGTACAAGACATAAAATACAAGGTGGAGGGGGCATCGACGCACAAACGTCGTGACAAGGTTTCACTCAAGGTCAATACAATGACCTAGGTCATTCATGTAGAAAATTATCGGTTATTACAGATATTGTCATTTTTGAACACGCAGTGTATTGCTAAAAACGTGATCATAACGCTCCGCTGTAAATGTTATCGCGCGCGCGATTCGAACTATCTTGTAATCTTGTATGGGTCTGAATGTTGGGCTACAAAAGGGATGCATAAGCTTGTGGCTTGATGGTAGACGGTTACCGAAGCCTATGGACGTTAACAACACCGAAGCGTCACTCACGCGTTGCTGACCCTGCAAAAACCTCTAGAGGTTTATGGAGGATTCACTGCGCCGACAGTTTAAGGGAATGTTCCTCTTGTTGCCAGCGCAGCGCATCCTTAGAAGGAGCTCTGGCAACCTTACTTACACCCAATAAAGTGTGTTGTTTGGCTGCAGTTTTCTGTAAGGTGGAGGTACTTCCCCAGATAGGCTGCGCCAGCTTTGAGTGATAAATTGCTGTGCCCTCTTTTGAAATTTCTTATTTCTTTTATTTACAGACGGTTGGCGCGGCTTTCTGCGCTAAAACCATGCAGTCAGATGGGAAAGACTTTAACATCGGTATTTGGGATACTGCAGGCAGTGAAAGGTAACATATTATATCCTCTATCTTCTAGCATATTATTATCAGTAGTAAGAATGCAAGAATGCGTGCAGCAAGTAGCGTTGTTTAGTTTCTGCCTATCTCTATGGGAAAAAGCGTGAATGTATGTATGTTTTAATATCAGTGGTGGATTTAACAGCAAGCTGAATAGGGTTGAGTTTGGGGCGGCAGTTTTTAGGGGCGGCAAAAGGCTTCGGCAAAGGCAAAACTTTTCTTATCGAGTTTGGCATAACTAAAGTTGGAAGTATTCTAAAATTACGCGTTTTGTGCTTCGACATTTTGTCAAAGTATTTGTTATTTGTAATTATTTTCTTTACCGATTGGCGAATGTTTCATATGTGTACACCAAAATACGTAATTTTAGGGTACTTGCAACTTTAGGTATTATTTTTAATAAAGGAAATAATCGGCTGGCGGGCAGGATTCGAACCTGCGTCTTCTGGTTCGGTACACCAGACGCTCTGCCAACTAAGCTACCGCGAGCCCCGCTCGCCAGTCGAAATCTTCCTTCACATTCTAATTTACGTCTTAAAGGTGACGATTTTTTCCTTCATTAAAAATAACTTGTAATCTTAGCATGGAAAATACTTAAAAAATACAAAAAGATAACTTTAGGTTGTTAATGAGGTTCGATGCCTTTTAGAGATCGATTTTTTTTATACAATTTTTCTGATGTCTCACAGAAAGAAATCTACAAGACATCTTTCTACCACCTACAAGACATTTTACTACCTACGTACAATAGTACCGCAATGTTATATTTTATGGTAAAACACACAGTTCGCGGCCCCTAACTGTAATAAAAAAATTATCAAGGGGGCGGCAAAAATTTAACAGCCTGTGTTATTTGCCGCCCCCCTGATTCTTGGGAAATAATTATGTAAATCATATTCAGCTGTCATATAAATTATTGATTTCAGATACGAAGCTATGACTAAAATATACTACAGAGGTGCGCACGCGGCGATTATATGCTATGAACCGTCTTCCATTGCGTCTTGGAACAGACTGAGGCACTGGCTCCAGGAGTTAAGGACTGTTGAAGAGGTAAGACCAGGTTAAGAGCATCCTAAACCAATGCAGGAGGAAGTTTAAAAACGCAAATTTGTGTAAAAGAAAGCTGACTAACTGTCGGAGTGATTTATCAATGGAAAGCTCAAACCAATAAAAGGATTGGGCTGAAAGGCAATTAAAGTCTGCGTGGAATTAGTTGGCCGCGCCTTAGGTAGGGACGGGGGTGAGGCGGCGGGTTACTGTGAACAAAAGCAAGCGCCCCTCCGTCCCACCGCGCGCAGGTGACCCCGCCCCTCCGTCCCGCCGCTCACACACCTAAGGCGCGGCCAACTAGTTCCGCGCAGACTATAGAGAGTGTTATTATTATGATAACTCCTAGAATTCCTGAGCTCGATCCCCGGGTCGAACAGTGTCGTTGGGTTTTTCTGTAACATTCCTAGTGCAGCTCGGAGTCTGGATTTCTGCCCGGTTAATGGCAATAGGCTCGCCCCCTAATACACGGGACCTAAACATACCAAATCTCCCGCACGATGGTATGTTACAATGAGAAAATTCAAATTACTTTTTTCTTTTCTAGAACTGTAAAGTCTATCTCTGCGGTACTAAAAAGGACATTCTAGACGGTGGCTACGTCACAAGAGAAGTGCCAGAAGATACAGTAGCAACATACTCCCAAGGTCTTTGTGGACATTACCTTACATCTAGCAAAACTGCCGAGAATGTGGGTAGGTGCAGAAAACTTGGCTCTAAAGTGTTACTGAATGACTAGTTAATCGGTTTCTTATAGGCTAGCGCGCGTCATCGTTGATCGCAATGTCGCTTAACATCAGGAGAACTGGCGGTCAAGCGCCTAGGCCTATTCTGTTTTTTTTTAAAGTTGCAAGTACCCTCAAATTACGTATTTTGGTCAGGGATAATAATTACAAATAATAAATTCTCTTTGAGAAAGTGTCGTAAATGATATACTTTTTTGAAATCGTTCAGTTTTTTTTTAAATTGAAAGTAAGTGATGTGACCATTAGACTGCCAAGTCAAGTCTCAAATTCGAATCCAAGGCCTTTTCGAAATAATGTCCATATTAATATTCACTTACGGTTAAGGAAAACATCGTGCGGAAACCTGCATACCTGAGAGATTTTCTCGACGGTCGTGTGAAGTTTGCCAACCCGCACTAGGCCGGCGTGGTGGACTTTAGCCTAACCCCTCTCACACTGAGAGGAGACCCGTGCCCAGCATTTGAACAGTATATGAGTTGATGATGCATATGCTGTCGTTATAACCTGATTTACTAATCAAAAGTATCTTCTTTCTAGATGAACTCTTCCAGAAGATCGTAGACGACTGTGCAGCTGATGTTCAGCTCATGAAAGACGTAGAAGACTTGAGGTTACAACTGTTAAAAGACGAAGCCGCTTACAAAACTAAGAGCAAAGACTTCTGCTTCTGTTGAGAAGACCAGGAAGGGGGAATGACAGAAGAAGTTACAAAAACATACATACGCCTGTACTTAAAAACAGTGGCGTACACCCTTAGGTTCGTTCGGTGTAATGGGGCTGAAGAAGCATAAACCATTCGGAGTGAAAAGATAGGGAGGTGTTTTCACGCTTTACGCTTTAAGGCATTTTTGCCGTTGCCCTGAATTGAGATCAGACAGGGTGATAAAAATAATGGAATAAAAATGTAAACTTTGACTTGTAAGAAAAAGTATACCGTAAACTCATGATTTGCCTTATAATATGTTTGTACTATAGTTCGAACTTTTTATGATTCTCATGAATCTGTATTTTTCAGTGTGTATAAGTTAACTTTTCCTTATAAGTCAAAGTAAGTAGTAGTAATATGTAATACAAAGTATAAGTACTGTTTCTATTATGGGGAAAAAATTGACTTATAAGGGAAAGTACCTATACTAAAGGCCTGTTTAACCACCTTTGTACAGCTGTTAGACAGACAAATGAAAAAAAAGGATCAAAATTTGTATGTAATTTATCTGTCAAGTAAACCAAAGGCAACTTACTAGGAGCGGTGAAACAGGTACTTAAACAGGTAAGGCAAATCATGAGTTTACGGTATACTTTTTCTTACAAGTCAATTGTAAGAAAAAGTATACCGTAAACTCATGATTTGCCTTATAATATGTTTGTACTATAGTTCGAACTTTTTATGATTCTCATGAATCTGTATTTTTCAGTGTGTATAAGTTAACTTTTCCTTATAAGTCAAAGTAAGTAGTAGTAATATGTAATACAAAGTATAAGTACTGTTTCTATTATGGGGAAAAAATTGACTTATAAGGGAAAGTACCTATACTAAAGGCCTGTTTAACCACCTTTGTACAGCTGTTAGACAGACAAATGAAAAAAAAGGATCAAAATTTGTATGTAATTTATCTGTCAAGTAAACCAAAGGCAACTTACTAGGAGCGGTGAAACAGGTCCTTATACTCATTTGCCTTAACAGAGTGTAAGGTAGTTTATAAGTACACTTTGTCTTATAAGATAAATTTGGCTTCTAAGACAAAGTTTAATGTTATACAAATAATAAATGATCTTTATTTCTAGTAAGGATATACTTACATTGTATATACTCGTATATAGTTGTTTGTAAAAGCGCCTTACCTATAAAATTGCTTAATAAGTGAAGCAGTTAATGTTTTATTTTAAGCAAAACAAAAACTTAATAACTATTTAAGTTTATTTATTGGAAATGAGTATATTAAGTCATAAAAGAAGCTTAAAAATTGAACTTTTTTGTAGCCTTTTCCCAACCATGTTGAGGTCGGCTTCCTGTCTAACCAGATTCGGCTGAATATCTGTATTTTACACGGAGCGACTGCAATCAGACCTTCGCAACACAATTTCTGGGCAATACCGATATTCGAGGGATAGACTGGTTATTGAATCAGGCTTTTTAGGTTTCTGAGTACCACTAAAGATTGTCATAGGTGTTCGTATGACAGGGACCGACGGTTTTACGTACTCTCAGAAGCACGGAGGGGTCTTGTGTTAAGAATAGCTACCCATCAACAGAGTGACCGCGTGTGTAGCCTAGCGTAGTTATAACTCAGCCACGAGCCCTTCAAACTGATATTTCCTTTATCTATAGCATTTTGTTTGGTGGTAGGAACTTATGTTGAAGTCTGTCGTAAAACACTTTTGTGTGTGTTTCGAAGTTTGCGAAAGAGAGAGAGAGAGTTCTTTCGAATTCTCCCTTTCTCTTGCTTTGCAGCCGGTAGGGGATTTTTAAGGGTCGGCAACGCATCAGCAACGCGTCTAGTGTCAAATTTATTAAGGTCACAGTCTATAGTCTCAGATAGGTTAGACTGCAAAATTAGGCTTTAAAATAAATGAATTAAGTAAAAATGTTATCAGCCAGCTAAGGGAGAGTGTTCCCCAGGCCCCGCCCCGGATGCAGCCCTGAGTACAATAACTCCTAATTTTTTTAGGGCAAATAAAAATAAAGTGTTCTATACTTTGCTAAGGGGGAGTGTTGACCCCCAGGCCCCGCCCTGGATTCGGCCCTGAGTACAACAACTTATTTTTTTAGAGAAAATAAAAATATGTTCTATACTAGCTAGTGGGGAGTGTTGACCCCCAGGCCCCACTCTGGATCCGGTCCTGAGTACAATAACTCCTTAATTTTTAGAGCATAAAAAATGGTGTTAAGTGTTTTAAATGAATGTGTATAAAATATAATGTATAGTTTTGTAACATGTGAAATAAAAAGCTTTATATTTTGACCCAGTTTTATTTATTTGTCAAGAATTTTTGAAATCATGTCAGTATCTTATATCACCACGCCTGTGTTCCACGGAGGGTTAAGCAAAGCTGTTAAATGACAATGATAAATTATATTTATAAAATAACTCAATACTCAATACTTTATTGCATTCCATAATGTTTTATAAAGGTGGACTATAAATAACTTAGATCATTATGGACCCTGTCGGGCACAGCAAAATTAGGAGACGCTCTTAGAGACGCTTTTACAAGTCAATATTTTACATGTTTACAACGAGATGGCGCCGGCATTTCCTAGCTGACGACCTCTGAGAAGAAACGCTGAAACATAAGTCAGAGAATCTGGACTCTGGTCAAATCATAAGTATCAAATCAAGATATGTGAGGGTTAATAAGCAGGGAAATGTCTGAAACGGCCTTTTGAAGAAGGCCAAGGTAACTCCCAGTTTGCGGATTATATAGTTCACAACTAAGATTGGGCGCCGAGACTAACACACAAAATTCTGCTTCTGATAATTTTATAGAAGTACAATAACACGAAGTAGTGCTATCACTACTACTACTACTACGTGGCAGTCCAGTGGTCATACCCCTAGGCTATCTAGGGGTATGACCACTGGACTGCCACGATAAAGGTGTCGGGTTCGAATACAAGGCACCTCGGACTTTTCGAAATCATGTGCGTCGCTTTAACAGTAAAGGAAAACATCGTGAGGAAACCATGCAGGTTTCCTCACGATGTTTTCCTTTACTGTTGCCTGCTGTACTGTTTGCCTGAGAGATTTTCTCGACGGCATGTGAAGTCCGTATTCCCACTCAATAGCGGTGATTTTTGAATGTCAACTGTAGAGCTTCATACACACAATATTAACTAATTATAATTTCAAATGTGCGTTTTTGGAAAATTTCTATAATACGTAAAAAAATGTTGTAGAAGCGCCATCTCTTGGCAACTGTATGAAATAGCGATAAAGAACCTTTAGTTGTACTCCAAAGAGTATAGAGAATGTGCAAGAGATGGCGCTAGCAGTAACTCAAACTAAAGCACCCATGTATGTAATTTCATACTGCGTGCTTGAGTACAAATTACTATAATAATTAATCATCTATATTCTATACTAATGTTATAAAGAGGAAAGATTTGTATTTTTGTATGTAACGAATAAACTCAAAAAGTACTGGACCGATTTGAAAAATTCTTTCCATGTTAGATAGCCCATTTATCGGGGAAGGCTATAGGCTATATATCATCACGGTACGACTAATAGGAGCGGAGTAGTAATGAAAAATGTTGTAAAAACGGGGGAAAACATTATAAGACCACGCGGGCGAAGCATATTATATTACTGTATTTGCAATGAACGTGTTGAATACTTGAATAACTTGTAATAATTTACCATACTAATAAATTATAGGAACAAAGTGATTCACACGCGTATCTACCACATTTGTCTGTGTTTGTTGTAAAAAAACTGATTTAGGTATTTACAAAATATACACTTACAACTTCACAGTTACGTTACGATGCATAAAAGCACATCGTGACCCCTCTGTTCTTACCTCTGCTGTGCGAATACCGATGACATAGGTAGACGAGTATGTCCCAGAATATTTATGTATTGGACCTACGTTGATCTTGTGTGTGTGTGTGTGTGTGTGTGTGTGTGCGCGCGTGCGTGCGTGCGTGCGTGCGTGCGTGTGTGTGTGTGTGTGTGTCTGTGGCATCGTAGCTCTCGATGGATGAACCGATTTTGATTTAGTTTTTTTTTATTTGAAAGGTGAATTAGTCGGGCGTGTTCTTCGGGTTTAAGAAACTTTATTCTCATAAAGAATTACATTCACTTACATGAGAACACAGTTCTTAGCTTTGTTTGATGAAAATGGCGAAAAACATATAGCGAAGAACATTTTTTTTCATAACTCCCTCATTATGGGTATCAAATGAAAGGGCTTAACTAAGATAATACTATACACTATGATAAATTTCAAATCCAAGATGGCCGCTACCACAAAATGGCAAATAACATTTCGTGTCGGGGGTTTTCTAAATTTTTATTTCAATTATTTATTTGTCGGTTTAAAGTTCCCGATAGCTTCATTTCATACGTTCCATTTTTTTATTTTAGCGGCTATACAGAAGTGGTTTAACAGGCGCTAAAGAGTTTTTACCTACTACCGTTTCTTGCCAACTCTTTTCCCTAAGATCATCTTTTTAGGACCATTTAAATAAACTATTACAAAACAACCGATCTTATTGATGAGGTCCTTCAAAAAGAAGGGAAGTCCGTTGCTACTCGGGAAACCGGTCGTGGCGGAGGGCCGGTCTAAGCTTCCGCCATCTGAATATGTCGTCTTAGGCTAACATTCAGAGACGATGCTCAGCGTAAAGTAAGGCTTCCGTATGTCAAATTTGTATTACAATTTGACATACGGAAGCGTAAGTTCATGCTGAGTCTCTTCTCTGAATCTCAGCCTTACAGTCGTCATGTATGGGTTTAATATAAAACGTTTAATGTTTAAAATGTTCAAGCATTCTGTTCAATGAAAAAAAGGTCAGCTGGTCAGGTCCGTAGTACAAAATGGGGTTCTTCAAAAAAGGAGTTTAGAGGTTTTTGCAGGGTCGCCGGTCGGCAACGCGTGAGTGACGCTTCGGTGTTGTAAACGTCCATATGCTGCGGTAACCGTCTACCATCAGACGGGCCGCATGCTTGTTTGCTTGATAATTACACACATAATTTCGAAAAATCAGAGGTGCGTGCCTTGTATTCACTCGAGACCTTTGACTTGGCTTTCCAGTGGTCACACCCCTAGGCTACCACTGCTTTCTGCATAGTACATATACATACATATTATTATTTTATTTTATTTGGGAAAATAAACGGTTACACATTACAGTATGGTTAAAAGCTTAAAAATAAAATGATAGTACAAATGTATAACCAACAACATTTTCCACATAATATAAAAAAAGTTAAACTAACAAGAACATCGTGCGATGTAAAAATAAACAACCTATGGAGTATGATTAAATGTTAAGATAGAATTGAACTGAAAATACTACAACAAAAAAAAAGTAAATTATATGTAAAAAGATCAGTAAAGGAGACAACAATCATAAAAAGAGAAAAAATAGAGCTATGATTTTAAATTGTTATGGACTTAATTCTGCTATGGTTTTAAGAGCAATACTTCTAAATTTCCCAGCTGAAACAGCGAAGAACTCAATATCCTGGAAAATTTTATTGAACTGACTGGTAAGACGTCGTAGGGGTGCTCGCGAGCCCGCGTTTGATCGACAAGAGACAAGATATTATAGTATAGAAAATCCGAGAAATTCTAACCCAATGCGTATCCGGGTGGGTCACTATAGTTTTCGCGGAACTAGTTAGTAGTTGACAAAGTTTGCCGCGCCTTAGGTATAGTTCTCGCCGATCTTATTGTCCGGGTTGAAGTTGGCACGAGCTAACTTTGACCCGGCCGTAAAAATCGGAGAAAGAAAAATATTGGATTAGAATAATTCTAAAAACATAATATAAAATGAAAAACATAATATATGATTACATAGAAATAAAATGACAGATTACGACTTGAGCCTTCGTTTTTATTTATTACAATCCAATATTTTTCTTTCTCCGATTTTTACGGCCGGGTTAAAGTTAGCTAGCGCCAACTTCAACCCGGACAATAAGTTTGGCGAAAACTGTGTGTGAGCGGCGGGATGGAGGGGCGGGGTCGCCTGCGCGTGGTGGGGCGGAGGGGTGGGGGCGCTTGCTTTTGTTCACAGTAACCCGCCGCCTCACCCCCGTCCCTACCTAAGCCGCGGCCAACTAGTTCCTCGCAGAATATAGTACTGCCGACCTCAAGCTAAAATGCCGTTATCTGACATCTGGCCGATTTTGAATTTTTAATGCCAACACAATCAGAAGTCGTGAGATCTGTTAGTCAGTACTTCTAAGTCTCAAATATGACTTCTAGTTATTAAGTAGCGTACATTTTTAAAAACTGCCCTTTTTTTGTGCATAACTCAAAAATTAGTTTTGGTACATAACGGCATTTTAGCTTGAGGACGGCAGAGTATATATTAAAACAATGCATAACATTCCAATCATTCCTTGTTGATATTTTTTCATGAACTGTTAAGACCTTTGAGAATTAAATTGCCTACATAAATATAAACATAGTATGTATGTAAAATTATTGTGTGTGGTACAAGTGTACGCTTCCGGTCTTTTTACTCGACATCGCAGAAGTGAGGTAATGATTTTGACCTACATACTTACTTATCCTTATTAATAGATATTATAAATGCGAAAGTAACTGTCTGTCTGTCGCGCTTTCACTCCAAAACTAATGAACCGATTTAAATTGAATTTGGTACAGAGATAGTCTAGATCCTGAGAAATGACATAGACATACTTTTTATTGCGAAAAGGGGGCTTTAAGGGGTTGAAATAGGGGATGAAAGCTATAAGACCACGCGGGCAAAGCCGCTGGCGGAAAGCTATTATTTTTAAACAAAAACAAAGCGCCTCCAAATAACACCTAGGAACTAAAATTAAAAAAATAACATGTATATATTTACATTATGATTTCTAACTAATTTAGAGGCGGCGCCAAACAGACATCAACTAAAGTCATATTTAAATTAAATTAGTAGTTTGGCACCGAACACGAACACCCCCGACTAATTCACCTTTCAAACGAAAAAAACAAAACCTAAATCGGTTCATGCGTTCGGGAGCTATGATGCCACAGACACACACACAGACAGACACGTCAAACTTATAATATTTATTATTATTATTATTCAGCCATTATCGTCCCACTGCTGGGCTAACGCCTCCCTACCCCCTTCCATTCCTGACGGTTTAAGGCTATTTGGGACCAATCCTTTTAGAAGGAGTCAAGCTCACCTCGCCATCTTCGTCTGGGCCTCCCGCGCTGTCGTCTACCATGTTGTGGGACCCATTCGGTAGGTAATGTGTTTAGCCCACAGCTCGTTTGACATGCGGCAGTGTCCAGCCCAGTTCCACATTAGTCGTTTTTACGCCGTCGCGTCGGTTAAAAATAATCATTATTAAAAATCATTAGTTTTTCCGTTTTTGGCTTAGATTAATAAATCTAAGGTTTTTGGGTTCAGAAATACGTGACCCGCCATCTTTTATCTTCTCGGAAAGAGGGAAATACCAGTTTGTATTATTTCCCCTTCGGGTTTTCTGTTGTATGACGAGTGATTTATTTGTAAAAGGGAAGACGCAGCAATGCGTCAATGTATTATTTTAATAATAATGACATCATGCAAGCAACTGCCATCATTTTTATGAACTTATGAACATTTGACTGTCTTATATTTCGTTTCGGAATAAATCTATATCTATACTAATATTACAAAGAGGAAAGATTTGATTGTTTGTATAAATATTAAAAATATCTTGGGACATTTTTACACAGCACCATCTAGTCCCAAACTAAGCAGAGCTTGTACTATGGGTACTAGACAATGGATATAATACTTATATACTTTTTTTGTACATACTCATCCTCCTAGCCTTTTTCCCAACCATGTTGGGGTCAGTACAGACAGACAGTATATACATACTTATAATACATAAGAAACACCCAGACAAACACAAACACTTAAGTTCATCACAATAAATGTTTGTGCCCTGTGGGAATCGAACCCTCGTGATCAGCAGTCTAACTCGAACCACTAGACCACAGACATCGTCTGGAATACCGAAACTACTGGACCGATTCGAAAAATTATTTCAGTGTTAGATAGCCCATTTATCAGGGAAGGCTATAGGCTATATACCATCACGCTACGACTAATAGGAGCGGAGTATCAATGAAAGATGTTGCAAAAACGGGAAAAAAAGTTATCAAGACCACGCGGGCGAAGCCACTGGCGGGAAGCTAGTTTGATATATCATATTATTCGATATCATAATATTTTGTCTGTATTTCCGAAAGGGCCTCACCGGGAGAGAGGCGTACTAATGTACACCCACATTTCGCCAGTATGTTTAGGTCCCATGTAAGTAATAGGGGGCGAGCCTATTGCCATAAAACTGGCACAAATCCAGACTCCGAGCTGCTATTGGGAATTACTCAGAAAACCCAACAACACTTTGCTCGACCCGGGGATCGAACCCAGGACCTCTAGCGTAGCTGTCGCTTTTGGGACCACTAGACCAACGAGGCAGTGCCGGGATCAATGACATCCTTACATATTAATAAAACAAAGTCCTCCGTCGCGTCTGTCTGTCCCTATATATGCTTAGATCTTTAAAACTACGCAACGGATTTTGATGCGGTTTTTTTTAATAGATAGAGTGATTCAAGAGGAAGGTTTATATGTATAATACATGACCACGCGGGCGAAGCCGCTAGCGGAAAGCTAGTTATAGATATAGTTTCAAAGAGGCCGGGATGCAAAGTACGCCCTAGAAAGAACTTTAAACCTCTTCAATAAGATCAGTATAATTGTATAAAGTTAATAATAAAGATGACAAAATCTTTTTCAACATAAGATGACAGTTTTCCTAGCGATAGCCTAGGGGAATGACCACTGGACTGCCAAGTCAAAGGTCTTGAGTTTAAATCCAAGGCACAAACCTCTTTTCGAAATCATGTGCGTAATTATCACTCGCTTTAACGGTGAAGGAAAACATCGTGAGGGAATCTGCATGCCTGAGATTTTCTCGACGGCGGCGGCGTGTGAAGTCTGCCAACCCGCATTAGGCTAGCGTGGTGGACTATAGCCTAATCCCTCTCATACTGAGAGGAGACCCATGTCCAGCAGTGGAGACAGTTAATTTTTCCCACAGGGAAAAAGTTAATAATAAAAATGTCAAAAACTTTTTTAACTCAAGACGACAGTTTTCCTGCTTTCCAACCGCTTAGTCTCACACCTTGGGTCGCCGCTATGCTCTGACGTGTGCGCAAGCGCATGCCGCGGCCGCAAACTTGTCATTAACGACACCCAGTTCCTTAGGGTTGTCGCAGCTAAGTTATAGTTTTACATACCAGCCTGTAAGAATATTAATTTTATTTTTCTTTGACTAAAACTACATATTACAATGTATCTACTAAGTAAATTAAAAATCTATTACTAAATAAAAGTAAAATAAAATAACTATTTACAATAAGGCATCAAAAAACTCCTCCGCATCGCTATCAGCTGGAAGGGTACCCAGAAAGCTGGCTGCATTGCCACGTTGTATGGCAATGCTGATTCTCTGACCAATATAAAGGCCAGCCTTTAGGTCCCGGGAAGCGTCGAAAAGACTTTTGGCAATGCCCTTAAAAAGTGAATGAGTGTATTCACTGAAGGGTTATGTAAAGCTGGTGTACGTTGATTGATTTTGGGTTATTTTGGTAATTTTTTGACTAAAATCGCGCGTTTAAAACTTCATTAACAGCGTTACTAAGAATATTTTATTTATTTTATTTTATTTGGTACTGTGATCGGGATATCTATAACCCTTTCGGGTCGGACAGGGTTTTTTAACATATTATACTAGCTTCCCGCCAGCGGCTTCGCCCGCGTGGTCTTATAATTTTTTCCCCGTTTTTGCTACATTTTTCATTACTACTCCACTCCTATTAGTCGTAGCGTAATGATATATAGCCTATGTTACTCGGGGATAATGTAGCTTTCCAAAGGTGAAAGAATTTTTGAAATCGGTCCAGTAGTTTCGGAGCCTATTCATTACAAACAAACAAACAAACAAACAAACAAACAAACAAACAAACAAACAAACAAACAAACAAACAAACAAACAAACAAACAAACAAACAAACAAACAAATCTTTCCTCTTTATAATATTAGTATAGATTATAATTATGTATTGTTTGCCAACCCTACCACCTTCCCAAGAGTGTACGTTTCACAAAATACAAGTCATACAAGTTTCTACATTCAAACGTCAGAGAACACTCGCGCGGTCGCCTTGTGTGTTAAAAAATAACATTAAAAAAAACGAATTTAAAACAAAAACATTATAACTCGAACCAAAAAAACAGTGTAACAGAAAACAAATACCGAATTCGAATTTCGAAAAACCGTGTTCGTATTTCAAAACTGTTGCCTTGACACCTGTGTTTTGTTTTTTTTATTTTACTTTTTTATACTTCAGCAAGAAGTTTTGTTTTGTGTATGTTTATAACGTTTTAAATTAAATAGTGTTTTAGTGTGATCAGTGATTATATTTTGATTGGCATTTAATTGAGGTATCATTATCTTTTGTTTGCGTGTGGAGACGCAAGGTAAGTTAACCGTGGGAATATTACTGTGTTTTTTTTAATAATTGATGTTTTAATGCGTTTTGTTATTGCGTCTTAATCCGTCAAGAAACAATAGAAGAATACAGTAGGAAAAATAACTGTTTCGACCTCCTTATTCTTTATTGAATGTGCTAGAAGAAAGAAAGTTAGTTAAACTTAGAATATAATTCCTTCAAATCGGCATCTCGTAAAAGGCTAGAAAAGATCTGATTAGCTCGGAGGTAGGAGCTAGGGATGTTGAAAAAATGTCGATATATCGATATATCGATATTATTTTTTCAATATATCGATATTTTTGAGCGATATTTAATATTTCGATGTATCGATATAAAATTCCAAGTATTGAAATGGTATCAAAATCGATATTTTTTTCAGAACAATAAACATTTTTAAGGTAAAAGATTACAAATTACCAATAATTAATATATAAATACCAATTAATTTATAATTTAGTTTTAAGTTGGCCGATATATCGATATTTTTTGAATATATATATATCGATATTGTTTTTTTTTTAAATATCGATACTTTTTGAATTTCTGGCATCCCTAGTAGGAGCTCCTGTGGTCTGACTGGCTGCCGACCATCCTTACGTCGTCGCCGAAGTCGGTTGTAAATAACTTGTGTGTTCTGACATTTGCGCGTGAGAATAAGTATCCTCTTTCGGTTGCTTTATAAGGGCTTTTAAGGGCCGGCAAAGCATCAGCAACGCCTCTCGTGTTGCAGGTGGGCATGGGCAGCTATAACCACTTACTTACCATCAGGGCCTCAAATCTGCTATTTTACAGTTCTCGCCAAACTTATTGTCCGGGTTGAAGTTGGCACGAGCAATCTTTTACCCGGCTGTAACAATCGGAGAATCAAAAATATTAGTTAAAAATGATTTCAAACGAGAGCCTACGGCTTGAGCTTTCGTTTTTATTTATTACAATCCTAAAATTTTGTTTCTCCGATTTTACGGCCGGGTTAAAGTTAGCTCGTGCCAACTTCAACCCGGACAATAAGTTTGGCGAGAACTGTACTTAAGTACACTTCAATAGAGTGTCAATAGTGTGTCGATGGAATAGTTTTACACATATTGGTAGTCTGCTCTTTATTTAAGACCAGTGGCGTTCCAGTGACTTTCCATTGAACTACCATTCAACTGTCATAGGCGGACAGACACAGCTTATGTTAGCCCGGTCGTCAATAATTTGTCTTGTTTGTCTGTAATTAATTATTATAGATCAAAATACGAAATAATAAATGAAATAAGATTACAGAAGCCATTTTAGCGACACTCCACCGAACACTATTGGTATGATATTAAATATTTAGCAGAATACCCAATCTGTCAAAATCTCAATAGAATCTCAGTAAGTAGTGTGTCGATGGAATGGTAATCTATACTAATATTATAAAGAGGAAAGATTTGTTTGTTTGTTTGTTTGTTTGTTTGTTTGTAATGAATAGGCTCCGAAACTACTGAACCGATTTCAAAAATTCTTTCACCTTTGGAAAGCTACATTATCCCCGAGTAACATAGGCTATATATCATCACGCTACGACTAATAGGAGCGGAGTAGTAATGAAAAATGTAGCAAAAACGGGGAAAAAAATATAAGACCACGCGGGCGAAGCCGCTGGCGGGAAGCTAGTTTTAACTATAACAGCAGAATTGGGGCCCAGGTGGCTCGTCTGCTTGTTCGCAGGCCTTTACATTAAAAAAACAACAAAAAAAACTTATTTATTTGTCATCAATGACATTAACGTTGACACAATGACACTTGACATCCCTTTGTATGGATGTGACGAGTCATTTCATTTGACTTCGACTCGAGTAAGTTCGTGAGAGAACGATTCACTTGGCTCGGCTCGCTCAGTCAACAAATCAACCTTTCCTGCAAAATCAAAAATCAAAATAGTTTTGTTTTCACATAGACCTTATACAGGCACTTATGAAATGTCGAAACTAGGTGCACGGTTCCAAATTAGTCGTTTCCTATGGAGAAGAACCGGCAAATTTTATATTATAGATACCAGTGAAAAATATAACAACTCAGTCTCTTATTTTAAAAGAGTGTCCATGGAGTTTCTTGCCGGATTCTTCTCCATGGGATCAACTTTTTGAAAGAACTAGAATCATACGTTTCAGAAATACTTGTAAAAGCTTATCTATACTTTCTATACTACAATTCAGTATATAATATACTAGCTTCCCGCCAGCGGCTTCGCCCGCGTGGTCTTATAATTTTTTCCCCGTTTTTGCTACATTTTTCATTACTACTCCGCTCCTATTAGTCGTAGCGTGATGATATATAGCCTATGTTACTCGGGGATAATGTAGCTTTCCAAAGGTGAAAGAATTTTTGAAATCGGTCCAGTAGTTTCGGAGCCTATTCATTACAAACAAACAAATCTTTCCTCTTTATAATATTAGTATAGATGTATAGATTATAAAGCTTTAAAGTTTGTTTGTTAATTTGGTTAAACTCGCAAATCTCAGGAACTACTGGTCCGAATTGAAAAATTCTTTCAGTGTTAGATAGCTTGTTTAACGAGGAAGGCTATAGGCTATATATCATCACGCTACAACCAATACGAGCTGAGTATAAATTAAAAATGTTACATAAAACGTCGCGGGCAAAGGCTAATTTAAATAGAAACATTTGAATTTGTTTTGTGTGTTGTGTGTATCAAAACATACGGTAGACTTTGCTTAAAGAAATCTAATTACGTTTTGTTAGTTTAAAATTAACCACAAGAGCTTTTTTTGCAATAATATAACAGTCATTGTTATTAAAGACTTACTAAATACCACAAAAAATACTCATTACTGCTTCTAATATTAATTTAAACTACCAAATAGATTTTATAAGACCTTGATCTTGTGAGTTGTGATCATGTTATGTTGTTATGTATGTAAATGTAATCTAAACTGACATATGTTAATTTAGTTAAAATTTTTAAGTATAAGTACTACGGTAACTATAAAAATATTCACTACCTACTAGCTTCCCGCCAGCGGCTTCGCCCGCGTGGTCTTATAATTTTTTCCCCCGTTTTTGCAACATTTTTCATCGGCTCCTATTAGTCGTAGCGTCATGATATATAGCCTATAGCCTTCCCCGATAAATGGGCTATCTAACATGGAAAGAATTTTTCAAATCGGTCCAGTACTTTTTGAGTTTATTCGTTACATACAAAATACAAATCTTTCCTCTTTATAATATTAGTGTAGATAGTGTAGAAAACGATATATTACAATGTATCTAAGTACTAAATTAAAAATTTATTCCTAAACATAACTAAAATAAAATAATAATAAAATAACTATTTACAATAAGGCATCAAAAAACTCCTCCGTCGCTATCAGCTGGAAGGGTACCCAGAAGGCTGGCTGCATTGCCACGTTGTATGGCAATGCTGATTCTCTGATTAATTCTATTTTAGAAAGGAATTAAAAATTGCACATTTTCAACAATTTAAATAAGTATAAGTGAATATTTTAAAATTACCTATTTTCTCTTCTGTTTATGTACGCCAGACTACCTAGGTATCGTTTTTCCTATTCACATAAGTCCATCCAAAGGTTGCCTGTAAGAGATCGCTATTAGCGATAAGACCGGCCATTGTACCATTTATTGTTTATAAAATTGTTCTTTACATTGTTTTTGGAGTGCAATAAAGAATATTCTATCTATCTATCTATCTATCATCACGTCTGTATTCCCCAAAGGGTTAGACAGAGACAGACAGCAATTTGGGCATTGTTACGAGAGTCTTGACATGACTATCCAATATAACATATTAATCTATGGACATGACACTGTTTGTTTTTTATTACAGTTCTCGCCAAACTTATTATCCGGCTTGAAGTTGGCACGAGCTAACTTCAACCCGGCCGTAAAAATCGGAGAGATTATTTAAAACGACAGCCTACGACTTGAGCTTTCGTTTTTGTTTATTACAATCCAATATTTTTCTTTCTGCGATTTTTACGGCCGGGTTAGACAAAGGATTTTCAAAAAGATATCAGATCTACATATATTATTTACTAATACTTTAAAGAGAAAAGATTTGTATTTATGTATGTACAGTCAGCAACGAAAGTAGCTGAACACTATGAAATCTTGAAAACGCTTTAACATCTTTAATATTCAGAATTCACTGACCCTTGAAGCTTGAAGCCAGTACATTTCCTCATAATAGAGGACAATTATATGTTTAACCTTAGTCAAAATCTAATGAATAGTTTTGGTACTGTGATGTTGTTAAACTTTCGCTGTGTTCAACGACTTTCGTTGCTGACTGTACATTAGTAGCACAGGAGCGTTCAAGACTACGCCAAACAAGGCGCTCGACATATCACTGAACTTGAACCCTCTTCATATCTTCATAAGAACAGAAGCAATGAAGGCCTTGCACAGGCTAAAGGTAGCAGGTGTATGGCATAGCAACATGCCGATCACAAAGCACACAAGAATGGAGCTTGACAAAGAACTCCTAAGGAAGATGAACATGCCGAATGACGCAATGACGTCAATAAAAATCTTTAAAAGGAATTTCAAAACGTACGTCCCCACAAGGGAAGAATGGAAACAAGGACTGTCACCAAACACGGACAGCCTAATATGGTACAAAGACGGCTCGAAAACAAAATCTGGTACTGGAGCAGGAGTTTACTCAAAGTCGCAACAAATATGGAGCAGCTTAGGTAAATTAACCACGGTCTTTCAGGCTGAGATGTATGCCATCATCGCTTGTGCAGACGAAAACATAAAAAGGAACATAGAAAATAAAAAGATCTATATTCTAAGTGATAGTCAGGCATCAATAAAGGCCCTTACTTCCTACAAAGTTAACTCCAGACTGGTCCTCATTGCCATTAAAACGCTAAACAAGCTTGGTCGCAGGAACAATCTGCAGTTAGTATGGGTCCCGGGGCACCAAGGCATCGAAGGAAATGAGAAGGATGACGAGTTAGCTAGAACAGGATCAGCGAATGCAATGATTGGACCAGAACCATGCATGGGGCTACCAACATGCACTATTAAAAAGGCCTTACAGGATTATGCCGATATGAAACGCATAGAGGAGTGGAACAACAGCCTAGGGTTAGAACACTCACGACGTTTCCTCGGCTGCAGCACCACAAGAGTCTCAAAATTCGTTCTGAGCAACAGAAGGGACAAAGCCCGAGCTGTCATTGGAGCTCTTACAGGGCACTACACCACAAATGACATGCTCCATAAAATGAAGCTAGCTTTGAATTATGACTGCAGAGCCTGTGGTGAATTCAAGGAAACTATGCAGCACATCCTGTGCGATTGTGACGTCCTGGCGACGAAACGGATGAGTCTTCTCGGCAACGGGTACCCGAAGCCGGAAGATTTTAGGTTCCTTCCTCTCAGTGGGTAAGCCGCCTTCGTAAACCACGTCTTCAAAGAGTAAGGAATATACGGTAATGGGGACAACACAAAAGATCCCATTGGGTCGAAGTGTTGCTGGTTGCACCAGCCCCCATAGTAAGATAACATAAGATGTACATTAGTACGCCTCTGTCTACCCCTTCGGAGAATACAGGCGTAATGGTATGTCATGTCAAATATTGTGAGGTCAATCTACTATTTATCGCAAAGGATTTCCGATGTGATAATAACTTTAAATTCATTAAATATTATTCGCATTTTTTTTCTTCATTATTGTATAAAGCAATGACAGATAATATAATACTAGTTCTCCGCGATGTGACTCGGGTTCATCTATTTTGCCCCAATCCCGTCGGATAGGAAATTCGGGAATTTCCCAAATCCTTTCTTAGTAGATGCTTAGCTGGTTGTCCTTCCAACCGGCGACCGACGATGGTTTTCAAAATGACAATTCTATAACACTCGCTAGGGGTATGACCACTGGACTGCCAAATCAAAGGTCTCTAGTTCGAATCCAAGGCACGCACCTCTTGAATTTTCGAAATCATGTGCATAATTATCACTCGCTTTAACGGTGACGGAAAACATCGTGAGGAAACCTGCATGCCTGAGAGATTTTCTCGACGGCATGTGAAGTCTGCCAACCCGCATTAGGCTAGCGTGGTGGACTATAGGCTAATCCCTCTCATACTGGGAGGAGACCCGTGCCCAGCAGTGGGACAGTATATGGGTTGATTATTATTATTATACTTATATTTATTACTAGGCTTTGCCCGCGACCTCGTCCCCGTAGAAGTAGATTTTTTCCCCCATTTTTTGCAACATTTGTCATTAATACTCCGCCCTCTCCTATTGGTCGTAGCGTGATGATATATAGCCTATAGCCTTTATCCTCGTTAAACAGGCTATGTAACACTGGAAGAATTTTCATTATTCAAATCGGACCAGTAGTTAAGAACACCGAAACATAGCTAAGAACACTCCCGACTAATTCACCTTTCACATAAAAAAAAACAAAATCAAAATCGGTTCATCCGTTTGGGAGCTACGATGCCACAAACAGACACACACACACACACAACACACACACAGACATACATACACACACACACACACACACAAACACACACACACACACACACACACATTTGTGTCCTGCGGGAATCGAACCCACTACACCACAAACGTCTTATTTAACTTTTTAAAACACAGACATGGCTAAAAAGCCAGTCAAAAACTTTAAAAACAACCTTTGTCAGTATTTTTCCTACCGATCAGCTATTTGTCGGTCGTTAACCTCAAATAAAGTTAGAATAATTTAATTAGGATGATCCTATCGGAAAAATACGGCGTGCTTAATAAATAACGATAAAATACTAAAAGATTTTTAGTTGGCCGTTGTTTCATTTATCAAAACTAATAGGCCTATCTATTTAATAATCAACCCATATACTGTCCCACTGCTGGGCACGGGTCTCCTCTCAGTATGAGAGGGATTAGGCTATAGTCCACCACGCTAGCCTAATCCGGGTTGGCAGACTTCACTACCGTCGAGCAAATCTCTCAGGCATGCAGGTTTCCTCACGATGTTTTCCTTCACCGTTAAAGCGAGTGATAATTATGCACATGATTTCGAAAAGTCAGAGGCGCGTGCCTTGGATTCGAACTAGAGACCTTTGATTTGGCAGTCCAGTGGTCATACCCCTACTAATATTAAAAAACGAAAGTGAGTTTGTTTGATTATTTTGTATACCTAAAGTGGCAAACAAGCATACGGCCCGCCTGATGGTAAGTGGTTACCGTAGCCTATGGACGCTTGCAACACCAGGGGTATCACTCGCGCGTTGCCGACCCGAAAAGCCTCTTTGAGATTTATGGAGGATTCACTGCGCTGACAGTTTGAGGGAATATTCCTCTTGCTGACAGCGCAGCGCATCCTTAGAAGGAGCTTGGCAACCTTACTCACTGCAGGAACACAACACACAATGAAGTGTGTTATTTGGCTGCAGTTTTCTGTAAGGTGCAGGTACTTCCCCAGATGGGCTGGTGCTCAATCTGGAGCACCAGATTGAGCCATAAATGGCTGTGCCCTACCTCTCTTTGTTTGTTTAACCCACGACCTCGTACTTAGCAGTCCGGTATTTGAACCACTAGACCGCAGACGTCATGAAATAGTCATAATTCTACCTTAAAACCACAAACTGCCCTGTTTTAATTTAAAAAGCAATTTTATTTGACATGTTTGATCATTACTCTACTTTTGCTTATTATTGTAAGTATTTTATTCATTTTATGTTATTGAATGAATGAGTAAAGGAGGTTCATCAAAAGCCCATACAACTCAGCCCAAATTTGTATCGGAGGTACGTGACAGCTGTCAAGTTGATAGTTTTTACCATGAAATCAATAAGAAACTGATAATAATCTGCCGTAATGGCGTGCGTTTGACATTCCGAAACTGACACTGACAGTTTTTACTATGAAATCTACGAAAAAGATAATAGTGTGCCGTGCCGCCGTAAAATAGCGTGATTTTTCTCAAATTAAAAGTTATTTTTCTCATCCCCCAGTCAACATTAAAAAAAAGTACGACTAGTGTTTTAATCAGCATAATACAGAGTATTCTTTCTAATAAGTGTACCTTCGGTACATCATTTGGGCCGATTTCGATGACCTCCTTTCCTGTTATATGAGTCTACGTAGTCTACTGCCTCGTTGGTCTAGTGGTCCCATACGTGACTGCTACGCTAAAGGTTCTGGGTTCGAATCCCTTTTATTAAGTTATCCCCTGATCTGACGGCTAATAGAGATGTATGGAAGAAAAAGGCAAGGGGGGCTCGTGGCCAAGTCTTAACTACGCTGATTAACCGATCTGCAAGGTTAATCTACACTTGCCGAGGTCAGTCTGTGGATGGGTAACCAATCTTAACACATCGAGATCTCTCCGTGCCTCGGAGAGCACGTAAAGCCATCGGTCCGTTGGTGGTAGTCAGAAACCCAAAAAGCCTGACAACCAGTCTTTCCTTCCAATATCGGTATTGCCCAGATAATGGGTTGCGGAGGTCTGATGGCAGTCGCTTCATATAAAATACTGATATTCAGCCGCATCTGGTTAGACTGGAAGCCGACCCCAACATGTTTGGGAAAAGGCTAGGAAGAAGATTAGATTACGTTTATGTAATCCTTTTCAGTTGATAAACTCAAAACTCATAAATTTTCATAGTTTTTTTAAAAACCGCTCGACCGATGTCGATAAAATTTATATGGGACCAACGGGGGTATACGTTTTTCGAACAAAAATAAGAAATTTCAAAATCGGTCCACAATCGGCTGAAAAATCGCGTAATATACATAGTTACAAAAAACAACAACATGCAGCCGAATCGGTTAAAAATATTGGAGAAGACTATTGAGAAGGTTCTAAAGTAATAACCTAACCTAATTAAAAAATTTAGAAAACCCCAGACATAAAATATATTTTCCATTTTGTGGTGGCGGCCATCTTAGATTTGAAATTTATCATAGTGTATTCTCCTAGTTAAGCACTTCCATTTGATACCCATGCTAAGGGAGTTCTGAATAAATATGTAGGTAATTCGCTATTTTGTGGCGGCGGCCATCTTGGACCGATTTTCATCAAACATAGCTAAAAACACTCCCGACTAAGTAATTCACCTTTCAAATAAAAAAAAACAAAATCAAAATCGGTTCATCCGTTCGGGAGCTACGATGCCACAGACAGACACACACACACACACAACACACACACACAGACACGTCAAACTTATAACACCCCGTCGTTTTTGCGTCGGGGGATAAAAATTACTAAAGATTATATCGAACTCAATATTAGATTGAACTTCGAACTTTATTTACATACCTATTACGGTATATAATTGCTCAACAATTACCTCTGCGGTTTTTCTCATACATATTTGTTCTAAAAATACAATATTTCTTGCGCGTTTAAACGATGAGATAATTTTGCAATTTATATTCTTATCGCTAAATTATATCTGTATCTACATAATTATATACAAAAACATATCTGTTTGTATGTCGGTGAGTGTACAACAGTCTCCCCAATCTTATTGTCCGGCTTAAAGTTGGCACGAGCTAGCAGCTACTTCAACCTGGCCGGTAAAATCGAAGAGGGAAAATATTGAATTAAGAAATATCATATTATTAAAATGTACCTCGATCTACATATGTGTACCAAATTACAGATCAACTGGACCCCGGGAAGTGGGTCAGACTGGGCTCTCAAATTTTGATCTAAACATACTAACAAAGCAAGTTAAATAAAAGCTTGTAAAAAATAAAAATTTAAAAACCCCCGACACGAATTGTAATTTGACACTTTGTGGTGGCGGCCATCTTGGATTTGAATTGTATCATAGTGTATAAGTAACTAATATTCTATTAGTCAAGCCCTTTTATTTGATATCCACATTGAGGGAGTTCTGAAAAAATATTATGTACTGATTTCTGACACTTACGCGAATACTAGACATTGAAATAAAACTACTTTTTACGGATTTTATCGCGTTATATTGATATTATTTTAATCCCGACGAGATTCAATTAAATCTAAATCCAAGCCTAAAACTGGAAGACCGAAGGATACGGTGAGCTCGTTCTGCGTGAATCGGATTTCCAATAATTAGCAAAAATGTAGGGTAGCTGTTAGTAATTGAAACGTCAAGACGCCTACCACCTTAGTCACACGTGACCATGGACGCTGTAAAGGGTCCGAAACGTCGGGATTAAAATTATATCAATATAACGCGATAAAATCCGTAAAGTAGTTTTATTTCAAAATATTATGTAATCCGCTATTTTGTGGCGGCGGCCATCTTGGACCGATTTTCATCAAACTTAGCTAAGAACACTCCCGACTAATTACCTTTCAAATTAAAAAAAAAACAAAATCGATGTGTAGTCCTGTGTGTGTCTGTCTTTGGCTCGTAGCTCCCGAACTGATGAACCGATTTTGATATTTTGTGAATTAGTCAGGAGTGTTCTTAGCTACGTTTGATGAAAATCGATCCAAGATGGCCGCCACCACAAAATGGCGGATTACATATTTTTTCACAACTCCCTCTATATTATCTGCCTGCCCCTATGAGAAACAAGCGTGAAGCTATGTATGTATGATTTGGATTGAAAATATTGGATTAAAATTATTCAAAACGACAGCTTTACGACTTGCGCTTTCTACAATTATTTATTTATTACAATCTAATATTTTTCTTTCTCCGGTTTTTACGGCTGAGTTAAAGTTAGCTCGTGCCAACTTCAACCCAGACAATAAGTTTGGCGTGAACTGTACATGCGATGGACGTGACAAGACACAACCAAGTTTCTTCTAGATCCAAATATCTATTGATTGATTTTTATTTACAGTTATAAGTGAAAAGAACAATGATTTGAAAGGTTATGAGATCATTACGGTGTTTTAGCCTACATACAAGTCATTATCAATTCGAAAATAAATGGTTCTATACTTACTGCAATTTGATTCAGACTTATAATGACAGTTTGTAACGGATTATAATTCGAACATCTACAATGATACCTACCTTACATGAGTAGAAAATATTTTTATTTCAAAAAAGGTTAAGGTTGAAATCAAATGATTCTCGATGCACGGTTCCAAAAAGTTGATTGAGAATAATCGGGGAAGAATCTTCATGGATACCTAATTAAAATTCAAAGTTCAAATTCAAAAGATTTATTGCGTACCAAGTGTATAATAAATAAGGTGTTACATTTTATAACAGTGTACTTATGACTTAGCGGCCTTTTACAAGCATTGCAATTACATAAAACTTAGCACATTAAACTATGTATTAGTAATATTATAATAATGTATTATAACAGTTTTTGTTTTTTTTTTATTAAAACATATTTAGTCTAGTTTATTCTTACTTTTAAATTACAACATAATATATATTCTAACAACTACTAAATATATACATATGTAGTATGTTATATATTTTATTTGTTATGGTATCACCTTCACTGTGATCTATTTACCTAAAGACTTAGTATTAACAATAAAAATGTAAATGTATGTGGCATTGGATGAATGTATGGCATTGTTTGTCACTCTTTCACGCAAAAACTACTGAACGGATTTTGATGAAACTTTACAGTATTATAACTTATACATCAGTGAAGATATGAGTGAAGCCCCGGGCAATAGCTAGTCCTATTATCCTACTAATCCTACTTATGTTATAAATGGATGGATGAATGGATTATGGATGTTTGTTACTCAATCACACCAGAACGCCTGAACGGATCTTGATGAAATTTTCACAGAGATAGATTATAGTCTGGATTAGCACAAAGGCTATTTTTAATTTCATACCATCACGCCGGTATTCCCCCAAGGGGTAGGCAGAGGCGTACTAATTTACACCCACATTTCGCCGGTATGTTTTAGGTCCCATGTATAGGGGGCGAGCCTATTGCCATCAACCGGGCACAAATCCAGACTCCGAGCTGTTATTGGGAATTTCACTGAAAACCCAACAACTCTGCTCGAACCCAGGACCTCTAGTCGCGCTTGGGACCACTAGACCAACGAGGCATACGACTTTTAATTTCGGTTTAAATTTTATGGTTCCCGTGGAATAGATTAGTTTAAATAATTTATAAGAAATACCCAGATCGAAAAGTTAGTAGTTATCAGTCTTTACAAAGGATTAATTTAAATATAGTTACCTACTATTACATAATAAGATCAACTTAAAATGCTACAGAGTATTAAAAGTGTCTACTCTATTTTATAAATAGCAAAAGGTATACTAGACAAACTTGTTTACTTTGAAGCCAGTTTATTCTCGCGACTTCGTCCGGGCTACTTTGTTCCATCGTCTTTATAAGTCGAAAGAAACACGCTTCAACATATTTATATCATACTAGCTTCCCGCCAGCGGCTTCGCCCGCGTGGTCTTATAATTTTTTCCCCCCGTTTTTGCAACATTTTTCATTACTACTTCGCTCTCCTCGACCTTGAAAACAGCAGTTACGGTATTCCACAAGGTAGTATTTTGGGTCCTACCCTTTTCCTAATTTATATTAATGACCTATGCAATTTAAAACTTCAGAATGGTGCCATAACGTCGTATGCGGATGATACTGCTTTACTGTTTTCTGCTAACTCTCGTGACGAGGTCTACGAATACGCGCAGAGTGGCTTTAATACCGTCTGTAAGTGGCTTCATAAAAATCTTCTAACATTAAATGCAGATAAAACAATGTATATTTTATTCAATATGAGGAACGCTAACATACCGATTACTAACCAAAACATTTACGCACATAGCTGTAGTATGTATGCTGACACCGCATGTACTTGTCCTACTTTAACTAAAACGAACAATATAAAATATTTAGGTATCACACTTGACGCTAACCTAAATTTTCGCAATCACATAGAGTTGTTATGCACTAGAGTACGTAAATTAATATATATTTTTAAATCTTTACGTAACATTGCCGACTACAAATTAATTAAACAGGTCTATCTAGCACTGTGTCAATCGATACTTACCTATTGCATAACTACCTGGGGTGGCGCTGCAAAAACCATTCTACTTCCCCTAGAACGTGCCCAAAGAGCTATTCTAAAGGTAGCTACCTTTCGCCCTTTTTTATTTCCTACACACTCGCTTTACATAGCATGTAAGGTACTAACGGTTCGTCAATTATTTATATTGCACACCTTACTAAAACAGCACACTGAACTTCCATTTAACCCAGTACCTTCAAACAAGAGGAGAAAAGACCAAGTCTGTACTAAAACTAAATTTAGACATGCATTTACTAACAGATTTTACATATTCTTAGGTCCATATTTGTATAATAAACTCAATAAATTAATTGACATACACAATAAAAGTTATAAAAAATGCAGTATCATGATTTCGGAATATTTAGAGCAGCTCAATTACGCAGACACGGAGAATTTATTAGAAATTGTAAAATGAGTTACATATTATAGTTTTAATAACATTCCTTATATTTTTATTTTATTTTGAAATGCACTTATACAATTATTTCAGGTTCCATTTATAAGAATATATTATGTATTATTAATGTCATAAAATAAAAAACATGTAAAGCGATAGCCTGAAACACAGGATTAACCTAGTTCAGGCAGGCTTATGTTATTCTAAGACAAGCTGACTTATTACTTTCTGTATTGTACCTTGACATCTTATTTTAAATAAACAATTTATTGTTATAATAAGCATTATTTTATAAGTTATTTAAGGAACTCTTGTGACCATTGTAAATATTTATTGTAAAAGTTTAATAAATTATTATTATTATTATTATTATTATTATTAGTGTAGATGTAGAATATTAATATAGATTAAGGCCCCATTTAATAGGGGGCGACCCTATTGCTGTTAACTGGGCAGAAATCCAAACTCCGAGCTCCTACTGAGAATTTCAGAGAATCAATTCGACCTGGGTATCGAACCCACGACCTCAAGCGTAGTAGTCGCGTTTGGAACCACTAGGCTAACGAGGCATTCGTTCCTGGGTTAAAGGCGTAATTACCCAAATTAGAATTCAAAATATTTTATTTCAATTAGACCATATATAAATAGGCACTTTTGAAAGTCAAACTAGTTGCACGGTTCCAAAAAAGTGGGACTTATGAAGAAAAAGAGCGGCAAGAAACTTCATAGTCACTCTTTTTAATAATATAGTACCTATGACCGTAATAATATTGTTTTGTTGTTTATAGAGTACGGAGTACCTACGGTACCTAGCTTTCCGCCAGGGCTTCGTCCGCGTGATCTTGGGTATTTCTTATAACTTCCATCCTCTATTTCAACCCCTTACAGCCCTTTTTTCGCATTAAAATGTAGCCTCTGTCCTTTCTGAGGCTCTAAACTATCTCTGTACCAAATTTCATTTAAATCGGTTCAGTAGTTTTGGCGTGAAAGCGCGACAGACATACAAACAGAGTTACTTTCGCATAATATTAGTAAGGTTAATGCAGTTTGATGTGTAAGTATTAAAAATAAAAAAAAAGGAAAATAGCTATATGCAGTATAAAAGCCGACCAGTCCCGACAGACCGCACTCGTTCACGAGCATGACGCGTGTCAATTTCGCCGTTTGACTCAACCATGTTGCAGGGAATAAAACGACCCGACACACATCGCCGTAAGCCTGGTTAAATCAGATTTTTACGTGAGTAACAATTTAGTAGATGAATGACAGATCCCTGTGCCGTGTTGCACAAGATTTATAGTTGGGGTAAAAATAGGTCACAGGGGTAAAATATTGAAAATTCTACAAGTTTGATTTATCGCTTTATCGCTTTTTTTTGGGGACATTTTTACACAGCACCATCTAGTCCCAAACTAAGCAGAGCTTGTACTATGGGTACTAGATAATGGATATAATACTTATACTTTTTTTTGTAAATACATACTTATTATATATAGGAAACACCCAGACAAACACAAATACTTATATTTATCGTCGCATAAATATTTATGTCTTGTGGGAATCGAACCCACGATTTGATTTTGGGGATTCAGTAGCGTCCGCCATTTTTATTAATTATCTTGTGTTAGTCAGAAGCCCAAAAAGCCTGACCACCAGTCTATCCTTCGAATATCGGTATTGCCCAGAAATTGGGTTGCGGACGTCTGATGGCAATTGCTTCGTGTAAAATACTTCAGCCGCATCTGGTTAGACTGGAAGCCGACCCCAACATGGTTGGGAAAAGGCTAGGAGAATGATGATGGTACATGGTTCAATAAAAAACAATTGTTTTGGCCTGATGCTTCACTACCTTTAGAACAGTATTCCCAGTATTATAGTGGGTGACCTTAACATTAAAACTTTGATTATTTAGGTATATATTTGTATGAGTATATACAAAGTTAGTAGTTTGAAAGTAGCACCAGTTACTGAAAAGTTGTGCAGTAACCGCTTAGCGTGGTATGGACATGTGATGCGTAGAAGTGAAGAGCATGCTACCAAAAAGGTTTTAAGCATGAATGTGGATGGATATAAGGGAAGAGGAAGACCAAAGAAAAGATGGATGGACTGTGTGAGAAAGGATATGACCACAAAGGAAGTGAATGATGAGATGACGGCTAATAGAGATGTATGGAAGAAAAAGACATACTGCGCCGACCCCAAGTGAATAGGGATAAGGGCAGGAGGATGAGGATGATGATGAAGTATATCTTGGAAATCTGACACTTTAAGAAGAAGGAAAGAAAGAAAGAAAATGAGTTTATTTTCGTCTAAAACGACGCACAACATAATAATAAATACATAATTATAGTAAAAACACACAAAAGTTTTAGAAACATAAGTAAAACAGCTTCAATCAAAAGCATAAAACAAAGAAATAAAATAAAAAATAAAAAGTCATGCTTAAATCATGCTTCTTTACAAAGATTTACACCCATGTATGTCTTGTTGGTATTGATATCTGCTATCAATTTATGAATTTGTTATGGATGGCCGGTAACCAATGTTTTATTAAAACCTAGCTTTCTGTTAGCGTCTTCGCCTACGTGGTCTGGGTATTTCTTAAAAATATTAAAAAAAATCTACCCTACGGGAACCATACATTTTACCGGGATAAAAAGTAGCCTATGTGCTATTCCAGACTATAATCCATCTCTGTGCAAAATTTCATTCAGATCCGTTCAGTAGTTTTTGCGTGAAAAAGTAACAAACATTAATCCATCGAAACTTTCACATATATAATATTAGTAAGATAGCGTCCGGTTGGAATGCCAACGCACACTTTACAATGTACACTTTTTAATTTTACATAATATTGTAAAATTTTACATGATTGTGATTATAAATTTTGTCTACTTCTTTTTAAATCTATGTTTAGCAATCGTTACTTATACAATTTTATTATTAAATTTACTTACAGTGTACCTACACTGATTCAGAGTTGAGACTGTAACCGTAATAATTTATTATTTCATAATGTAGATACTCAATTCCTGCTTAATTATCACTTGTTGCGTGGGTCATTTTCACAAAAAGTGTACTCCGTTTTAAATATATTGAAATTATTTTTTTTGTTTAGTTAGTTTTTTTGTCATTACATTCACAAGTGGTATTCTTTGCACTATTTGAAAATAATAATAGAACATCTTATTTTTTAGTATTTAATTAAAAATAAGTAATTTAGTGCCCTTGGGAAACAAAAATTCTTCCATTCCGTAACTATAAGCTTGCGGTTATAGAAATAAAATAAAACACGCTTGGATTTAAGTAACTGGTATTATTTATTAGTAATGGTTTGTACTTCAATATAAAATAAAGAAAATAAATAGAAGAAGTCTTCAAACCCCTTTTCTTTATTTGTTACAGATAATAATGCGATCATGGAGCGGGGTAGTACTCTCACAGCACTGGTGTTGCTTGCCGTGATAACACTCACGAAGGGACAATACTTCGGTAAGAATCCTTCTTCTTCTAAATATATCGCTTATCGCGGTCGTGCAGGGAGCTGGGGGGCTAGACATGTTTAGGGATGTTGAAAAAATATCGATATATAGCTATTTTTTTCAATATATCGATATTTTTGAGCGATATTTAATATTTCGATATATCGATGTATCGATATAAAATTCCAAGTATCGAAAAGGTATCAAAATCGATATTTTTTTCAGAACTTAAAACTAAATTATAAAATAGCCAAAAAAAGGTCATTTGTAATCTTTTAACTTAAAAATTTAAGTTAAAAGAAAAAATTTAAGTTAATCTTTTAACTTAAAAATTTAAGTTATAAGATTAACCTTTTTTTAAGTTTTTTTTTAGTTTTAAGTTGGCCGATATATCGATATTTTTTGAAAATATAAATATCGATATTGTTTTTTTTTAATATCGATACTTTTTGAATTTCCGACATCCCTAGACAAGTTGCATTTTGACATTTGAATCGACAAACAAAATGTATGGAAATGACATAAGCTTTGACAAATCAGGCTGTCACTAATGTCATTTCCATACATTTTGTTTGTCGATTCGAATGTCAAATTGCAACTTGTCTAGCCCCCCTGGACAAGTTGAAATTACATTAGTGACATTTCCATACATTTGGTTTCTATTCGTTTGTCGATTCGAATGCCAAAATGCAACTTGTCTACAAGCCATGTGGTGCAATAAAAAAATTACCCATTATTTGTACATACAGGCTGGCGTTTTAATTATCTGCATCCTTCTAGTAGGTATGCGTGATATACCCATAGCGAGTTCATGAAAAGCGCGCGTCCACTGCGTTGTTCATTTCGTGAAAATTTTGGTTAACTATTAATCACTTTATCACAGGATTGCTTAAAGATATAAATTATAAATGATGTATATCTAACATGGCGTACAGGCGTGATGATATTATGTTATGTGAATAAAAATACAAGGTGGAAGGAACCACGACGCACAAACGTCGTGAGAAGGTATCACTCAAGGTCAAAAATTAAATGACCTAGGTCATTAATGTAGAAAATGATCGGTTTTTACAGATATTGACATTTTTCAGTGTATTGCTAAAAACGCAATCGCACGCGCGATCCGAAAATAATGAAATAATGATTTTTTCATTACAAATCTAATTGGGGTAGATAGAAATAATGATATTTTACACGTGCAAGTAAAAAAAACTGCAGAAAAAATTAAAAAATTGATGAAAAAAGTTACAGAAAATTTCAATGCCAGAATCATGTACTCAACTCATGGTATTCGGATGTGCGTCGATGTCTCTACCACCTTGTACCTATAAGTTTGCAAAGTCGGTAAATTACCTTAAAACAAGATTTGTTTAACCTCTTCAATGATAACAACTCACAAAGATATTATTATTCAAAGTAAGTTTTTTATCTATTTCTAAAAACAGATGAGAATACATACAACCAATCTTGTTTTTATTATAACCAGTTTAAGATGATTTAAATACTGTTATCATATATCCATACATTATAAATATATACTTAGATATTTGTGAAATAGTTTTTTTATGGTCCTGCTTGGCTAAAATGATCAAATTACGACTTTAAAATAAATATCGATATTGTTTTTTTTTAATATCGATACTTTTTGAATTTCCGACATCCCTAGACAAGTTGCATTTTGACATTTGAATCGACAAACAAAATGTATGGAAATGACATAAGCTTTGACAAATCAGGCTGTCACTAATGTCATTTCCATACATTTTGTTTGTCGATTCGAATGTCAAATTGCAACTTGTCTAGCCCCCCTGGACAAGTTGAAATTACATTAGTGACATTTCCATACATTTGGTTTCTATTCGTTTGTCGATTCGAATGCCAAAATGCAACTTGTCTACAAGCCATGTGGTGCAATAAAAAAATTACCCATTATTTGTACATACAGGCTGGCGTTTTAATTATCTGCATCCTTCTAGTAGGTATGCGTGATATACCCATAGCGAGTTCATGAAAAGCGCGCGTCCACTGCGTTGTTCATTTCGTGAAAATTTTGGTTAACTATTAATCACTTTATCACAGGATTGCTTAAAGATATAAATTATAAATGATGTATATCTAACATGGCGTACAGGCGTGATGATATTATGTTATGTGAATAAAAATACAAGGTGGAAGGAACCACGACGCACAAACGTCGTGATAAGGTTTCACTCAAGGTCAAAAATAAAATGACCTAGGTCATTAATGTAGAAAATGATCGGTTTTTACAGATATTGACATTTTTCAGTGTATTGCTAAAAACGCAATCGCACGCGCGATCCGAAAATAATGAAATAATGATTTTTTTCATTACAAATCTAATTGGGGTAGATAGAAATAATGATATTTTACACGTGCAAGTAAAAAAAACTGCAGAAAAAATTAAAAAATTGATGAAAAAAGTTACAGAAAATTTCAATGCCAGAATCATGTACTCAACTCATGGTATTCGGATGTGCGTCGATGTCTCTACCACCTTGTATAAGTTTGCAAAGTCGGTAAATTACCTTAAAACAAGATTTGTTTAACCTCTTCAATGATAACAACTCACAAAGATATTATTATTCAAAGTAAGTTTTTTATCTATTTCTAAAAACAGATGAGAATACATACAACCAATCTTGTTTTTATTTTAACCAGTTTAAGATGATTTAAATACTGTTATCATATATCATACATTATAAATATATACTTAGTTATTTGTGAAATGGTTTTTTTATGGTCCTGCTTGGCTAAAATGATCAAATTACGACTTTAAATTATCATATCACTACATAGTATAAAAGAGTCGCTTTCACTGTCCCTATATCCCTAGGTATGCTAAAATCTTTAAAACTACCCAACTGATTTTGATGCGGTTTTTTTAATAGATAGAGTGATTAAAGAGGAAGGTTTATATGTAAAATACATACATATTATAGTACAGAAAATACAAGAAATTCAAACCCATGCGAAGCCGGGGCGGGTCGCTAGTTATTCTATAAATTAAATTATAGTGAAGGTTTGTGAGGATGTATGAGTGTTTGTTACCTTTTCACACAAAAAGTATTGAACGGATTTTTATAATACTTATAACTTACTAGTTAGCCCTTGCCCGCGACCCGTTTTTGCAACATTTTTAATTGTTACTCCGCTCCTATAGGCCGTAGCGTGATGATATACATATAGCCTGTAGCCTTCCTCGTTAAACAGGCTATTTAACACTAAAAGAATTTTCAAATCGAACCAGTAGTGCGTTCAACCAAACAAACAAACCAACTCTTCAGCTTTATAATATTATAAGAATAACATAATATCTATACTAATATTATAAAGAGTTAAAGTTTGTGGGATTGTATCTCTGGATCTACTGAACCGATTTTGAAAATTCTTTCATTGTTAGAAAAGTTCATTATCCCGAAGTACTATATATAGTACTGAACTGTGACACTCACATAATTGATACCAAAAAAACGATGGCCACGACTTTAAAAGAAACCATGATTCTCGGAGTTTAAGTATGGCTCTTTGAGCTCTTTTGACCTCCAGCAGGTGCACCTTACCTGCTTCTCTCCAAGATTTTATGCAATAAATAATTGATTGATATAATATTGTATGATTCCATGAAATAGTTTAGCATAAATAGAGCCAACACAAAAATAAAATCGAGTGAACTTGACACCTTAGTTGCCCAGTTCCAATGGCTGCTTTGCCCTTCAAACTGGAACACAATAATGTTAGCAGATTATATTCCTTAGTACCAGAATATTTGGAACCACCCAAACAAGTCTGACAATTTTCTCTTTTTTTTTCAGATATCCTCCAAGGTCTGCAACAGTTCTTCCAGCCATACCCAGGCAACGATTTTGTACCACAATACAATGGAGTCACAAGAAACCCTGGACACGAAACACACAGACAAGAAACGAGAAAGAAAACAAGCGAACACAGAAATCATAGTCAAGATAGACGAACAAAAAAGCCAGAATCAAATCAATATGATTACGTATTTGCGACAACTGAAAAACCTAGTAGAAAAACTACTAAATATGCATCTAGTCAATCTAGCTCTAATATTAGAAATGTATCCAATAAGAATACACAAAGTAATTTACTTTTAGGCGAATATTATAACAATTATGATACCACCACAAAATCTAATCAGAATAGACTAAAAACAACAAAAACAACAACAGAAATTAATTACTACAACAATTTCAATAACAGAGCGACGACAGAGAATGTTTTTAAAAATTCAAATGTCAATCGTAATATCAATAATAAGCCAGTCACGGAAAATGTATTTGAAAATATCAATCGTAAAGAGAATTACGCTGTCAATTATGAACCGAGTAATCTTTATAGCAATCAAAACAATCGAAAATCGAACAACGTTGCCGGTACTGAGTATAACAACAACTTTGCCAGAGATCCTTACAATAGAGATTATAACAACCAACATAACAACAGGGATAACAACCAAAATACCAACAGGAACAATGAAAGAGGCATTCTTAATACAGATTATAATGTCGAAATCCCAAAAAACACAAGAAATCCTAGTGTTTCTGGAATTAACCCTGAGGGTAATATCAGGGGTAACGACAACAACAAAAATACGATAAATTTCGGTGCTCACAATGGATTTATAAATACAGATGTTGATCCAAACTTACCCAACAACTTTGGTAACACAGGATCGGGTAACAGAGGAAGGCCGAACAACAAGGTTGACCCTAACAACTACGATAGGGTAACTAGTAATAACTTTGGTAACACAGAAGCCAGCAACAATAGAGGTAGCTCAAACAATTACAATTCAAACAATCGTGGAACTACAGCTTCGAATAATTGGGGTAATTCTAACAATTATAATAACAATAGGGGTAATTCTAATACCTACGATACAAATAATAGGGGTACTTCAAACAACTACGACACAAATAATAGGGGTAATTCTAATACCTACGATACAAATAATAGGGGTACTTCAAACAACTACGACACAAATAATAGGGGTAATTCTAATACCTACGATACAAATAATAGGGGTACTTCAAACAACTACGACACGAATAACAGGGGTAATTCAAACAACTACGACACAAATAATAGGGGTAATTCTAACGCCTACGACACAAATAATAGGGGTATTTCTAATACCTATGATAACAACAACAGGGGAAATTCAAACAATTTTGACCCCAATAGAGTGAACTTCAATTACCCTTCCGATAACCCTTTGATTAATCGTCCGGGAGTCAAACCGGCACCAGTAGATATTGATCAGCCGCCCATAACCAACAAGCCATTGGGTAGTGGTAACAACTTCCTGGTCTTCAATAGGCCCACGGACCCAGGCTCTATAACCTTCACTGATGAACCTGATACGCAGCCAGAAATCCTGATAGGTCCTGATGAAGATGAGATGACTGAGAGGCAGAAGAGAAGATACTTGGATCTAGCCGAAAGAAGTAAGTTTTGATTGCATTCGATTTTTTTATTACCCGATTCCGAAGGAGGGTTATGTTTTTACCCGATTGCCGAAGGAGGAGGGTTATGTGTTTGACGCGTATGTATGTATGTATGTCCGTTCCTATGTCCAGTCGTAACTACTTAACGGCTCAACCGATTTAGATAAATGACACCTCATTAGATTCGTCTTGATGGCACGAGTGTCACTGGGTACATAAAATCAATAAGGTGGATTTTATACGCTTTAATGTCCGAACTGATTTTGAAAATGATCTTTAGTTGTTTCAATTTTCATTTTAAATTATCATTTAGGATCTATCTAGTGATTCTATGATGATTCATAAACTAAAAAGTAGGAAATAAAATCAATTATTAAATGAAACAAAAAACCCGGGCGGGACAAGCAAAGAAACAATTTTGTTTATGAACGAACAGCTTGTCCCGCCTGCAATACATTTTCCAACATCACAGAGCTTGTTTTTAGGTTTTTAGTTAGTACTTTTTACGCAGTCGGGTTTTTTGTTTTTGACATGTATGTATGTATGTTCGTTTCTATGTACACTCATAACTACTCCACAACTCCAGCGATTTTGTTATATGGAAAATATATTGCAAGCGGGACAAGCAAAGAAACAGTTTTGTTTTTATTTTAGACTCTTCTAGGCAACCACTGCTTAGAATCCTTCCTTCTCTAATAATTTCTTTTTCAACCGACTTCAAAAAAAGCAGGAGGTTCTCAATTCGACTGTATGTTTTTTTTTTGGCTCGCTACCTCAGAACTTTTGACTGGGAACCGATTTTGATGATTATTTTTTTCTCGAATGCTGGTGTTTCTTGGTGATCCCATATTTTATCGAAATCGGTTTTAAAAAAATCTATGAAAATTTAAAAACATATATGTATAATTGTATACATAGAAGATATTTTAGTTTTCCCCGAATCCTCGCTCTCTTATAGCAGTGTATCGCAGTGTGTTTAGTTGGGCTCCCCATATTATATATAATACGTACAAAACAAAATACATCTATATTTCACTAAAACTATTAAAACAAATTATTTAAAAAAACAAACCGCATTCAAAAAACACCTAGGAAGTAAAAAGCAAAAAACAAAACAAGTGCCAAACAGATAATAAACGAAAATCATATTTAAATTAAATTAGTAGTTTGGCGCCGACTCCAAATTAGTTAGATATCATAATGTAAATATGTAACTGTTATTTTTTACCCGACTGCCGAAGGAGGAGGGTTATGTTTTTGACGCGTATGTATGTATGTATGTATGTATGTCCGTTCCTATGTCCGGTCGTAACTACTCAACGGCTCAACCGATTTAGATAAATGACACCTCATTAGATTCGTCTTGATGGCACGAGTGTCACTCACATGAAATTAAAAAAAAAATATGGCGGATTTTATACGCTTTAATGTGCGAATTGATTTTAAAAATGATCTTTAGTTGTATCAATTTACATTTTAAATGATCATTACGGATCTATCTAGTGATTCTATGATGATTTATAAACTAAAAAGAAGGAAATAAAATCAATTATTAAATGAAACAAAAAACCCGACTGCGTAAAAAGTCCTAACTAAAAATCTAAAAACAAGCTCTGTGATGTTGGAAAATGTATTGCAGGCGGGGCAAGCAAAGAAACAATTTTGTTTATGAACGAACAGCTTGTCCCGCCTGCAATACATTTTCCAACATCACAGAGCTTGTTTTTAGATTTTTAGTTAGGACTTTTTTTGCTTTTTAGTTCCTATGTTTTTTTCGAAGGCTGTTTGTTTTTTGTTCATTATAAAGTTTATAAAATGTATTGTCTCCAAAATAGTTAACATATTTATATTCCTTAATTTTATTTTACAGTGTGTGATCGTTATAAAGCTCTGACCGTGAAGAAAGTGGTGGCCTTACCGCTTGTGCCCTCACCAAGTCCTGTGGAGCTCAACGTGTCTGATTGTACGCCTATCAACGTGCCGCTGGTCATCGGAGGGAGGGTGGTCACCATCCAAGAGTTCCCCCACATGGCTCTGGTTGGATGGATGAAGACAAGAGTGAGTGTTTTTCTATACTGATAATATTATGTCTGCCTTGTTGGTCTAGTAGTCCCAATCGCGACTGCTACGCTAGAGGTCCTGGGTTCGATCCCCGGGTCGAGCAAAGTGTTGTTGGGTTTTCTGTGAAATTCCCAATAGCAGCTCGGAGGCTGGATTTGTGCCCAGTTTATGGCAATAGGCTCGCCCCCTATTACATGGGACCTAAACATACCGGCGAAATGTTGGTAAACATTAGTACGCCTCTGCCTACCCCTCCAGGGAATACAGGCGTGATGATTGTATGTGATAATAAGAGGAAAGATTTGGTTATTTATTTGTCTGCATTGAATGGGCTCAGAAACTTGAACGAGTTGAAAAATGATTTTACCTACACCTACTTATATTAATACTAGCTTCCCGCCAGCGGCTTCGCCCGCGTGGTCTTATAATTTTTTCCCCGTTTTTGCTACATTTTTCATTACTACTCCGCTCCTATTAGTCGTAGCGTGATGATATATAGCCTATGTTACTCGGGGATAATGTAGCTTTCCAAAGGTGAAAGAATTTTTGAAATCGGTCCAGTAGTTTCGGAGCCTATTCATTACAAACAAACAAACAAACAAACAAACAAACAAACAAATCTTTCCTCTTTATAATATTAGTATAGATAAATTATCTAAGTGAAAGTTTGGTTACTCTTTCACGCAAAAACTACTTAACGGATTTGGATTAAATTTGGCACAGAGATAGATTATAGTCTGGAATAGCACATAGGCTTTTTTATCCCGATAATGTGTATTATGGTTCCCGTGGTATATATTTGTTTTATTTATTTATTTATTTATTTTGAGCAACTTACATAACATACACTAATGCTTACAAGTTTCCAAACATGTTTTGGAGATAAGTGGCGAGTGTTGTTTTACTTACAAGTTGCCACGGCATGGTAAAGGACAGTATTATCTGAGAAATATATTATATATATATATATTGTTTTTTTTATACAAATCTAAGTTATATTAGCCTATTAGTTTTAAGTAAGTATAAACTATTTCGTCGTCAACATAGTATAATTTTTAAGAAACTAGCTTTCCGCCAGTGGTTTCGCCCGCTATCCCACGGGAACCATTCATTTTACCGGGATAAAAAGTAGCCTATGTGCTATTCCAGACTATAATCTATCTCTGTGCCAAAGGAGGTCCTCAAAAGCCCATACAACTCAGCCCAAATTTGTACCGGAAGTACATGACAGCAGTCAAACTGATATTTTTTACCATGAAACTGTCATCACTATGAAACTGATATTAATCTGCTGTAATGGCGTGCGTTTGACATTCCGAAACTGACACTGACAGTTTTTACTATGAAATCATTACGAAACAGATGATAGTGTGCCAAAATGGCGTGATTTTTCTATTTTTCTCAAATAAAAAGTTTTTTTTTCTCATCCCCCCCAGTCAACATTAAAAAAATTATACCAGCGTAATACAGAGTATTTTTTCTAATAAGTGTACCTTCGGTACATCGTTTGGGCCGATTTCGATAACCTCTTTTCATTCAGATCCGTTCAGTAGTAGTAGTAGTAGCCTAGGGGTATGACCACTGGACTGCCAAGCCAAATTCGAGTTCGAATCCAAGGCACGCACCTCTGACTTTTCGAAATCATGTGCGTAATTTATCACTCGCTTTAACGGTGAAGGAAAATATTGTTGGGGAACCTGCATGTCTGAGAGATGTTCTCTACGGCATGTGTAGTCTGCCAACCCGCATTAGGCTAGCGTGGTGGACTATAGCCTAATCCCTCTTATACTGAGAGGAGAGCCGTGCCCAGCAGTGCGACAGTATAATTTTTATTATTTTTATATTGATTTGCAATATCTTTACTTTCCAGTCACCTGGTTACTCGTGGAAGTGTGGGGGAACCCTCATCAGTGACCGGTTTGTGCTCACAGCGGGACACTGCACCTACCAAGACAAAGATTATGATGTCGTAAGGTATGCTATTTTATTTTATTAGGATCTCCGACAAAGTTGACCTTCAAGCCAAGTGCTTTTTTAATTATGGGAGATCACATGATGCAAAATGAGATCAACCACTACTAAACGAAAACAATGAGATCAAACTTTAAAATTAAGTAAGCTTAAATAAATATGTAGCTTAAAGGATAAGGAAACTGAAGTGGCAAAGGGCGGGGCAGATATGTCGTAGAACTGATAACCATTGGGGCAGAAAGGTTCTCGAGTGGAGACCACGCGCCGGAAAGCGCAGCGTGGGACGGCCTCCAACGAGATGGACGGAAGACCTGATAAAGGTCGTTGGATGCAGGCGGCATATAACCGGTCCCTGTGAAAGTCTATGGGGGAGGCTTTTCTATTTCTATGTAGCGGCTATAGCCCGCTGCCACAATCGCTCCCGCCTATGACAGTGTGACCGAGGTCAGAAATCACGCCACCCTACGTCATATGGCGTGATGTCGAGCGATGCAGCCGCAAACGCCGCCCTAATGCATATGGCCGCATTATGTAGGCGTTGACATATGCATTAGGGCGGCGTTTGCGGCTGCATCGCTCGACATCACGCCATATGTAGCCGCTACATCTATTTATCTTCGGGGACACCTGCAAGCACCAGTCGGGCTATCAGTCCTCTTGTTGGGATTATTTCGCCCAGTTCCCCATTTTGGTGGATCCCTTCATGGGTTACTGGCGCTCGGCGAATCTTCTAGTTGCTTTGCAGAAGCCCAACAGTTGTCTGATGGATATTTCTGCAAGTTGCTCTTCGTTTACTTCATTAGTTCCTAGTATTTCCCATCTGAGTAGTGCATACATTTTGCATTCTGCTACTAGATGGAAGCTTGTTTCTTCTGCTTCCCCGCATGCTAGGCATTATAGTGTCTTCTTTTATTTTCATGATTGTCAGGTGTCTGTTGAGGCCACAGTGTCCTGTTGCAATTCCTACTGCTAGCCTTATGTTATCCCTACTCATTCTGAGTAATTTTTTACCCTTTCATAATATGACTTTAGGAAGATTTAGGCAGACTTAGGAAGAAAGAGGGAGGCCTTGGTTCAGCCAGTTCATGATGATTAATAAGCTATTTACTACTGTCAGTGCCAATGTTTGCAGCGGCCCCCCGCAAGCTGTCCAGCTCGGCTCCTCCTACTTAGACGACCCTGGAGCGGTCGTGGTGAAGGTCGCAGCGGTGATACGTCATCCCAAGTACAAGATGAGAAGGTCCTACCACGATGTCGCTCTCATCAAAATGGTGGCCAGAGTCACGTGAGTAAATTGTCTTCTAGTTTATTCCTGTGAAAACTGTTATGGTTATACCATCATAAAATAACATCAATATTAATTAAATGAAACAAAAACACATAACCCTCCTTCTCCTTCGGCAGACGGGTAACAAACCTGACTCCGTAAAAAGTACTAACTAAATATCTAAAAACAAGCTCTGTTATGTTGGAAAATGTATTGCAGGCGGAACAAAGAGAGGTAGGGTACAGCCATTTATAGCTCAAATCTGGAGCAGCCCACCTGGGGAAGTACCTCCACCTTACAGAAAACTGCAGCCAAATAACACACTTTATTGTGTGTGTTCTTGCAGTGAGTAAGGTCGCCAGAGCTCCTTCTAAGGATGCGCTGCGCTGGCAGCAAGAGGAATATTCCCTCAAACTGTTGGCGCAGTGAATTCTCCATGAACCTCTAAGAGGTTTTTCGGGTCGGCAACGCGCGAGTGATACCCCTGGTGTTGCAAGCGTCCATAGGCTATGGTAACCGCTACCATCAGGCGGGCCGTATGCTTGTTTGCCACCTTAGTGGTATAAAAAAAACAAGCAAAGAAACAATTTTGTTTATGAACGAACAGCTTGTCCCGCCTACAATAATACATTTTCCAACATCACAGAGCTTGTTTTTAGATTTTTACTTAATACTTTTTACGCAGTCGGGTTTTTTGTTTAATTTAATAATTGATTTTATTTCCTACTTTTTAGTTTATAAATTACCATAGAATCACTAGATAGATTCTAAATGATAATTTAAAATGAAAATTGATAAAACTAAAGATCATTTTCAAAATCAGTTCGCACATTAAAGCGTATAAAATCCGCCATTCCGATTTTTTTAAATTTCATGTACCAAAACCCAGACAAATCTAATGAGGTGTCATTTATCTAAATCGGTTGAGCCGTTGAGTAGTTACGACCGGACATACATATGCGTCAAACACATAACTATCCTTCGGCAGTCGGGTAAAAAGAGGAAAGATTTGATTGTTTGTTTGTATTGAATAGGCTCCGAAACTACTGGACCGATTTGAAAAAATCTTTCAGTGTTAGATAGCCCATTTATCGGGGAAGACTATAGCCTATATACTATCACGCTACGACTAAAAGAAGCGGAGTAGCAATGAAAAATGTTCATAAAACCACGCGGACGAAGCCGCTGGCGGACAGCTCTTAGTATTAAATCTTCTATTTTACAGATTTTCTGAAGTGATTCGCCCGGCGTGTTTGGGCGTGCCACCTCCTGAGGGCCAGAGTATCATCGCTACTGGCTGGGGTCGAACAGAGTTTGGTGAGTAATATACAAGCATGGCTTTTCAACTGACTTCAAAAAAGAGGTTCTCAATTCGACTGTATTTCTATCCTCTCTCATTTATGGCCTGAAACACAAGTTTGTACAAACCTAGTTCAGGCTGGTCGCTATAATCTCCAGACTTTCGAATATTTTTATCTGCGCTGTAAGAGCGTTTTTATCATTAGAAATATGTATTTTAGTTTTAGCTACCACTGTTCAGTCACGAGCAAAAACAAAAACAAAAACTAACAAAAACTAACCTAAATTAAAAATTTAGAACACCCCTGACACGAATTGTAATTTGCCACTTTGTGGTGGCGGCCATCTTGGATTTAAAATTTGTCATAGTGTATAGTATTCTCCTAATTGAGCCCTTTTATTTGATACCCATATTGAGGGAGTTGTGAAAAAGTATGATATTCGCTATTTTGCAGCGGCAGCCATCTTTAGCCGATTTTCATCAAACATAGCTAAGAACACTCCCGACGAATTCACCTTTCAAATAAAAAAAACAAAATCAAAATCGGTTCATCCGTTAGAGAGCTACGATGCCACAGACAGACACACACACAGACCCGTCAAACTTATAACACCCCGTCGTTTTTGCGTCGGGGGTTAAAAAGTGCTAAGTCGATTTTCTCATACAGTACAGTACTAATAGAAGTTTTGTGATATTACGAACCAATACTAAAGTGACATTGATATACATGTGTATACATATTTTTGCTAGTGACTGTACATCCTTTGTAAAAGTTTTTTATTTTCAAATTCAAATTTTTGACGACGTCTGTGGTCTAGTAGTTCGAGTACTGGACTGCTGATCACGAGGTCGTGGGTTCGATTCCCACAGGACATAAATATTTATGTGATGAATATAAGTATTTGTGTTGTGTATCTTATGTATTATAAGGACGTATTTACAACAAAAAAAGTATATAAGTATTATATCCATTGTCTAGTAACTAAGCAGAGCTTGTACTATACAAGCTCTGCTTAGTTTGGGACTAGATGGTGCTGTGTAAAAATGTCCCAGGATATTTATTATTATTATAAAAAAAATGAAAATATTTTATTTCAATCAGACCATATAAATAGGCATTTTTGAATTGTCAAACTAGTTGCCCTGTTCCAAAAAGTGGGACTTATGGAGAAGAGCCATCAAGAAACTCCATAGTCACTCTTTTAAAAAAAATATAGGCAAGTAACAATAAAATTTTGTGATGAATAGTATGAGTATAATGCAGTATGATGTGTATGACTAAAAAAAAAGGACAAAAAACAAACAAAAGAACATAGCCATTGCAGTAAGAGCTGACCAGTCCCGACAGACAGCACCCGTTGCATGACGTGTGTATCGGCGCCGTTTGACTCAACCATGTTATAGGGAATAAAAAGACCCGACACACAACGCTACTATCAGCAGGACATTTAAGTGAGCATGACAAGCTCTACCTCGGGCTGGTTATAATTGATTTTGATTTCTGAATTTTGATATCTTAACCCCGTCGTTTCTTTCCTTATCCACTATTTTTCACAAAATGATATACCTAACCAACCTACTATAAATTAAGAAAAATAATTACTGACCAGTCTTTTGAATCAGTCCACATAATATTGTTTTTGTAGAATCTGATTTACCTACCTATATTATAATCTATATTATCTTCTTCTTTTCGTGCCAATGGCAAATCAATGTGTCCAGTTAATTTCGTGTCAATAAACAAGATTATTTATAGAGTTCGAGCCCAGTAGGAAAGTTCCTGTTAGTTTTAAATAGTGTAATATGTAATAAATGTCCCATTGGGTGACGTACCTAGATAGTTAAAGGGAAAGAAGAAATAAATAAACTTGCCCAATAAAAAAGTCCAACATCCCTTAGGTTCAATTTAAATTTCCTAATCAATAGTTCTTTTTCATTCTTTTTTTCTTGATACAATCCATCAGCAAATGTTGCACATCTTCAATTTTGTTACATAATTTACAATTCGGCCATATTGGTAAAAGAATCTAAATAAAGTTTTTTTTTATTATTTATTATTATTTGCAGGTGGTGACCACTCCGAGGAACTGCGCAGCGTGTCCCTCCCTGTCTGGAACATGGAGGAGTGCCGGGAGATCTGGGGGACGTCTCTCAAGCTCCCTCAGGGCGTCACCCCCGACAGCCACGTGTGCGCCGGAGAGAAACGGGGCGGAAAGGATACTTGTCAGGTGACAATCCTAATGAATTAGTTTTTCAGTTTCTTCTAGATATCTAGATTGGATTTTTTCTATTAAATTCCCAGTAGCAGTTGAGTTTGGATACCTCTGTTTGATGGCAATAACCTCACCCCATATACATGACACATTCCTGTCATGTCATGTCATGTCATGTCAAGTCATCTCATGTTGTGTTATGACAAGTCATGTCATGTTATGTCTTCTTCTTCTTTTTTCTTTATGGCAATTTGTGCCGATGTCGAACATGTTATGTCATGTCAAGTCAAGGCATGTTGTGTCATGTCATGTCATATTATATCCTTTGTGTCATGTTGTGTCATGTTTTTGTCATGTCATGACTCGTGCTATGTCATGTTATGTAATGTTAAGCTTAACACGTGTTTCCCCCACCATGCACCAGGGCGACTCCGGAGGTCCGGCGCAGGTGCGCGCGGGGTGCGCGTGGCGCGTGGTGGCGGTGACGTCACTGGGGCGCTCGTGCGGCGCGGCGCGCACGCCGGCGCTGTACGCGCGAGTGCCGCGCGCGTTCGTCGCCGCCGTCGCGTTCGAGGATCAAACGTGATTCGCAATAAAAATTACTTTAATACTGACAAATAAAGAGTTTTTAATTAAAATCCTGTCATAATCATATTCATTTTTAACCCCTGCAGCCTCGACGCTAAAACGACGGGATGTTATAATTTTGACGTCTCTGCGTGTCTGTGGCGTTTTTGCCGATTTTGGTTTAGTTTTTTGTTTAAAAGGTGAATTACTCGGAATTGTTCTTAGCTGTGTTTGATGAAAATCGGTCCAAGATGGCCGCCGCCACAAAATGGCGGATTACTTACATATTTTTTCACAACTCCCTCAATATGGGTATCAAACGAAAGGGCTTGACTAGTAGAATACTATACATTTTGGTAAATTTCAAATCCAAGATGGTCGCCACCACAAAATGGTGGAATACATTGTGTCGGGGAGTTTAAATCAGAATAGAAATATTTATTTTGCTGGAAAACATGGTCACAAAGTATTGTCAATATAGTGAAAGTACATCATGTTTTGCCGGCAAAGCAGCATGCAAAATTTAAGTACATTAATGTCAAATTACATTTAAGTTACATTACAATACATTAATTATATACACAACAATTCAATAAATGTTTATCTTTGTATTTTAGGAACTCTTTTACGCTATAGAAGCATCTGACGACAACCAACCACTAGCAGTTTCTTTTTAAAGTATCAGCCCCTCAACCATGAGTTCTATCGAATGACTTTCGATAGGTTTTTGACGTATCGAAACGCTGTAATCTCATAGCAGTGCCTCGACCATGAGATTTTCTCACTAAACTCGCTAGCGACGCCGTAAAATATTTGTATGGAAAACCCTCGCAGCGCCTCTAGCGGTTACGTAAGGAATTAAATCTGCTATGAGATATTGAGTTGATAGTGAGAAAAACTCATGGTCGAGGCACTGGTCCCCACCAGTTCCCATAGATATTTGGGTATATTTGATTCCGTAGGAATTAGCAGAATCTACAGATTGCACTTGCAATTACATCCAAATTAATATACCTCTTCTTAGGCCATACCCCACCACGCTGGCCTAATGCGGGTTGGCAGACTTCACATTCCGTCAAGAAAATCTCTCAGGCATGCAGGTTTCCTCACAATGTTTTCCTTCACCGTTAAAGCGAGTGATAATTACGCACATGATTTCGAAAAGTCAGAAGCGCGTGGAGAAAACTCGAGACCATTGACTTGGCTGTCCAGTGATCATATTCCTAGGCTATCACTGCTTCTGCACTGCTGAATAGGAGCGTAATGGTACAGTTCTCGCCAAACTTATAAAAACGCCGTAAAATATTACATGTTATTAAATAAAAACGAAAGCTCAAGTCGTATGCTGTCGTTTTAGATTATTTTAATCGTATATTTTTCTTTCTCCGATTTTTACGGCCGGGTTAAAGTTAGCTAGTGCCAACTTCAACCCGGACAATAAGTTTGGCGAGAACTGTAACTATGTTATGTTATTGTAGAACTAAACAGGTAACTTCACAAATATTTGTCGAAGTTGTTATTCTGAATTTAATGAATAAAGACCTAAATTTGATGTATGTACGTTACAAAAATACGTCAGAAATATATTATTATATTCATATTAAATTTAATATTAAGTGAGGTATGAGTAAATACATCCTTTACGTCAAAATCTGTGAAATTGGTTAACGCTATGTTTTAACATAAATTGGTCATAATTTGATTTTAATTTATGGCCTCGAAATCAGCGGGCGACGGGCGATGATAAGCAAATTTTTTAAGTTATTTTTAATGAAGGAAAAATCGACACGCGGGCAGGCCGCACACTGGCAACCTGCGTTTTCTGGTAAGACGCTATGATCAATTATTTTCAGTAGATGTCGCTAACATCAGCGTCGCTTCCTTGAGAAATGTGAAGGATAAGATAATAAGATAAGATAATTTATTCATTCCTTCGTTACATTGGGTTTCTTAACTTAAAGCTTACAGAAATAAAAACATGTAACTTATTACAAACAATCGTAAATTATTTGGACGGTCGCCCCCAAACTAGACATTTGTCTGTATCTTGGGGGCCAGAGTTGCAGCACATTCGTGTATAATTCAAGCTGTATAATTGTGGACTTTACTAGCTATATGTATGTAAAAATCTTTAGTTAATAATTACTTATTATCTACAAAGGATGAAGATGAAGGTTTTTAGTTTAGTCAACGTGTGTGTTGTGTGTGTGTGTGTGTGTGTGTGTGTGTGTGTGTGTGTGTTTGTTATGTGTGTGTGAAGATTTCGAGTAGGACTCGTGGTGGCTTAGAGGTCATAGTGTCTGGTGTATTTGTATTTAATAGAAGATGCAGATTCGAATCCTCAAGTGATGGCAATAAATGCGGTTTCGAAATACATGAGAATTTTCCGCACACCAAAAAAATAGTCAAAACATGTCATTATTTATTTGTGTTAACTTTTAGCTATAACATTAGTCTTACTTTCGAATCATAGGCACCTCTGACTTTTCAAAATCATGTGCATATTTTATAGGTGCTATAACCCCTAGGTACCTGAAATACAGTTCTCGGCAAACTTATTGTCCGACTTGACGTTGGCACGAGCTAATTTCAACCCGACCGTAAAAATTGGAGGAAGAAAAATATTGGATTATAACCTAACCTAAACTAAATTAAAAATTTAGAAAACCCCCGACACCCCGAAATGTAATTTGCCATTTTGTGGAGGCGGCCATCTTGTATAGTATTCTCCGAGTTAAGCCCTTTCATTTGATATCCATATTGAGGGAGTAGTGAAAAATTTTTTAGGTAATTCACTATTTTGTGGCGGCGGCCATCTTGGACCGATTTTCATCAAACATAGCTAAGAACACCTCCGACTAATTAACCTTTCAAATAAAAAAAGCAAAGTCAAAATCGGTTCATCCGTTCGGGAACTACGATGCCACAGACAGACACACACACACACAGACACGTCAAACTTATAACACCCCGTCATTTTTGCATCGGGGGTAAAAAATAGTTTAAACATGTCATTATTTATTTATTCGATTAGAGAGCGAAATATTAGATTAAAATGATTTAAAACGTCAGCCTACGACTTCAGCTTTTGTTTTTATTTATTACTGTCCGATATTTTTCTTTCTCCAATTTTTACGGTTGAAGTTAGCTCGGGCCAACTTCAAGCCGGACAATAAGTTTGGCGAGAACTGTACCTTCGAATCAAAGGCACCTCATTTCGAAAAACTTCAGAATTTCGACATCATGTGTGTTAAAATATGCACCTGATTTTGAAGTCTAGGGGTTTGTAACCCTCCCCTGTGTATCCTAAGTAAGCCCCAACCGCAGAATAAATAGTAACAGAATGGCCACTCTCCGCCCCTCCCTAACGTCAGATACCTCAGGTGTTCTTGCCGGACGTACTGCCAACAAACCCTACGCACTCTCACGCACACATTTGCATTTGAACGTGTACAAACCTAATTTTGACAAGTTTGACATTTGGTATTGTAGTGTGCAGCGGTATCGGAAAGTTTGCATGGAGTGTTACAGGTGTGCCCCAACTTTAGAAAATGCTAGAAGGTAAAATCTCGCACATTTTATGGCCTAAACAAATTCCATTGAATATAGACTATTTTCGTTGAAACGCAACTGTACAAACAGAAGCAGTGTAAAATTTTAATTATTCAATTTGCATGTTTAATCATATGGCATAACTTATATAAAAGTTAATATTAATAAATAATTCACTCAAAACATCTTTAGTTTTATGTTGAAAAGTTTCCAAAATGGGGAAGTGTATTACTTTTTTAATATTGGTAAGATTTTCTTTTTTTTATTCGTCTCTAAAACATCCTTATTAATATTATAAATGCTACAGTAACTCTGTCTGTGTGTGCGCGCTTTCCGCCAAAACTACTGAACCGATTTAAAATGGATTCCAATAATGAACTTGATCTGTTTGCCGACGAGAAGAAGGCGATATTGTTGGAATGTTTAAAGTATTGCGAGAACACTGAGTAAAAGGCTTCTATTATTATTGATTAATATTGTTTTGTAATCAGTGTAAATGGCTGTATTGTTGGTCGTTCTGATGCAATAAATAAATAAATAAAAAATGAAATTTGTTATACAGATAGCCTAGAGCCTGTAAAAGGACATTGGCTACTTTTTAATGCGAAAAAAGGGCTGAAAGGGGTTGAAATAGGGGATGAAATTTATAAAACGGCCTCCATGGCCATAGACGTAGCAGAGCCCGCCCAGCCATCGCAGCAGTGAGGCACTGAGCGTACAAATACCACCTATTGACCACGGGCGGCAGACTTGGGGAAGTCTGTCGCCCAGCACTATGGCCCGAGTAGGCGATGCGGTCGGAGTGTGCCGCGTCCCACTCAGTGGAGGAGAAGAGGGTGCACACCATACGCACCCTCCCAACAGAGCCGGGGGCCGCATAGGCGGCCCGTCACCGCCGGGGTCGCGGAAGAATGTCTACACGTACCCGTGACCCCGGCAATATGTGATGAGGCGAACACCCGTCTGGTTTTAGTGGGTAGACGTCCTTTTCAGGGCGGAGTCCCACACACCGCGCCGTCCTCCCCGGGGCGGCGTGACGGTGCATAAAGCATTTTCAGACGATAAAAAAAAAAGGCTTGAAAGCTGGTGGAAAGCTAGTTTTTTTATAAGTTACCAACTAGCTTTCCACCACCGACTTCGCCTGTGTGGTCTGGGTATAAATAAAAATAAAAATTTTGGGGACATTTTTACACAGGACCATCCAGTCCCAAACTAAGCCGAGCTTGTACTATGGGTACTAGACAATGGATATAATACTTATATACTTTTTTTTTTGTAAATACATACTTATTATACATAGGAAACACCCAGACAAACACAAATACATACAATACAATACATTCATCACATAAATATTTGCGTCCTGTGGGAATCGAACCCATGACCTCGTGATCAGTGGTCCAGTACTCGAACCACTAGACCACAGACGTCGTCACTAATATTATAAAACAGAGTCCTCCGCCGCGTCTGTCTGTCTGTCTGTTCGCGATAAACTCAAAATCTAGTGCACCGATTTTCATTCTGTTTTGACCAATGGATAGAGTGGTTCTCGAGGAAAGTTTTAGTGTATAAGTTATCAAGTTTTTCTATTCATTGGCTAGAATATAAATGGCCACGCAGGGGAAGCGGCTAGAGGAAAGCTGGTTTCTTCCCTAGCTTTTCGCTTCGATGTCTATAACTCTCATCCCCTAATTAAACCCCTTGCAACCTTTTTTTCGCAATAAAAAGTAGCCTATGTCCTTTCTCAGGCTCCAGACTATCTCTGTACCAAATTTCATTTAAATCGGTTCAGTAGTTTTGCCGTGACAGACAGACAGTTGTGTGACGCGACAGACAGACAGACAGAGTTACTTTCGCATTAAAATAATATTAGTATACGAGTATAGATATAGATTTCCACAAAAGAGCAAACGAGCCACCTAAACGGAATTAGCTGTTCCCCGAAATGTGACTCGAGTTCATCTATTGTTCCCAATCCCGTGAGAATTTCCTAAAATCCTTTCTTAGTGGATGCTTACGTCATAATATCTGTCTGTGCGCCAAAGGAGGTCATCGAAATCGGCCCAAATGATGTACCGAAGGTACACTTATTGGAAAAAATACTCTGTTTTATACTGGTTAAGACTCTAGTCGTACTTTTTTTAAATGTTGACTGGGAGATGAGAAAAAAAACTTTTAATTTGGGAAAAATCACGCCATTTTGGCACACTATATCTGTTTCGTAATGATTTCATAGTAAAAACTGTCAGTGTCAGTTTCGGAATGTTAAACGCTCGCCATTATGGCCAATTACGGCAGATTAATATCAGTTTCATAGTGATTTCATGGTAAAAACTGTCAACTTGACAGCTGTCATGTACCTCCGGTACAAATTTGGGCTGAGTTGTATGGGCTTTTGATGAACTCCTTTCAGCCCAATCCGTTCAGTGGTTTGCGCTGATACATCAGTCAATCACCTTTGTCTTTTATATATACCTACAAACAGATATTTATTACTTTGTTTACAGATAGGCGTATGTCATGGATATAATGATGGTAAGTGAATAATCTTATACAAGGTGGAAGGGACATCGACGCACATCCGAATACCATGAGTTCAGTACATGATTCTGGACACCTTGCGTTGAAATTTTCCGTAACTTTTTTCATCAATTTGTAATTTTTTCTACATTTTTTTTTATTGAACGTGTAAAACAACATTATTTCTATCTACCCAAATTAGATTTATAATTAAAAATCATTATTTCATTTATTTCGCATCGCGCGCTCGATAACTTTCACCGCCGAGCGTTATAATCGCGTTTTAGCAATACACTGCGCGCTTTAAAATGACAATATCTGTAATAACCGATCATTTTCTACATGAATGACCTAGGTCATTTTATTTTTGAGCTTGAGTGAAACCTTGTCACGACTTTTGTCCGTCGATGTCGGTTCCACCTTGTATACGAAGGTACTTATAAAATCAGTGATAGCCTAGTGATATAACCATTGCACTGCCGAGTCAGAGGTCTCGAGTTTAAAACCGCGAGACGCACCTCTGACTTTTCGAAATCATGTGCTCTTAAATTAGGTATAGGAAAAGATCGTGAGGAAACTGTTATAAATATTTTATCGACAAATTGGTAAAAGTAATTTTGAACATAATAATAATAAAAAGTACCTCACGCTTTTTTACAATAATTATCTTTACTTTTTGGTTTGATTTTCTATAATAGTGTGTATTATTATTAACCCCCGACGCAAAAACAACGGGTGTCTGTGTGTGTGTCTGTCTGTGGCATCGTAGCTCCCGAACGGATGGACCGATTTTGATTTTGTTTTTTTATTTGAAAGGTGAATTAGTCGGGAGTGTTCTTAGCTATGTTTGATGAAAATCGGTCCAAGATGGCCGCCGCCACAAAATAGCGAATTACATATTTTTTCACAACTCCCTCAATATGGGTATCAAATGAAAGGGCTTAACTAGGAGAATACTCTACACTATGATAAATTTCAAATCCAAGATGGCCGCCACCACAAAATGGCAAATTACATTTCGTGTCGGGGGTTTTCTAAATTTTTTATTTAGGTTAGGTTAGTTTAAACTAGGTACTCATTATTTATGCTCTCCTTTTAGGTTTGGTTATCTACAAACGCAAAATATACAAATTAATGTCATCGGTCCTTGATAAGTGTCCAGTTTAAAAAAAAACCACGGGGTGAAAACCACGTAACAAGCTAATAAAATCAAACAATTACTTAATAACCTAAGCCTATTTTCATCCTCCCAATCCTTGCTTAGCCTAAGCATGGTAAGCAAGGATTTGGAGAAAAAAGCAGACATTAAAAATTACCTTAACGAAAATAAGTAATAAATAAAACAAAGCAATATAGCTGTGGATGGGTGACCATTTTTAACCCCCGACGCAAAAACGACGGGGTGTTATTAACCCCCGACGCAAAAACGACGGGGTGTTATAAGTTTGACGTGTCTGTGTGTGTGTGTGTGTGTGTGTGTGTGTGTGTGTGTGTGTGTCTGTCTGTGGCATCGTAGCTCTCGAACGGATGGACCGATTTTGATTTTGTTTTTTTTATTTGAAAGGTGAATTTGTCGGGAGTGTTCTTAGCTATGTTTGATGAAAATCGGACCAAGATGGCCGCCGCTACAAAATAGTGGAGTACATATTTTTTCACAACTCACTCAATATGGGTATCAAATGAAAGGGCTTAACTAGAAAAATACTATGCACTATGATAAATTTGAAATCCAAGATGGCCGCCACCACAAAATGGCAAATTACATTTCGTGTCGGGGGTTTTCTAAATTTTTAATTTAGGTTAGGTTATTAACACAGCCTCGGAGAGCACGTAAAGTCGTCGGTCCCGGTTGTCATATTAACACCTATGACAATCGTTAGTGGTAGTCAGAAGTCAAAAAGCCTGACAACCAGTCTATCCTTCGAATATCGGTATTGCCTAGAAATTGGGTTGCGGAGGTCTGATCGCAGTCGCTTCGTGTAAAATACTGATTTTAGACTGGAAGCCGACCCCAACATGGGTAAAAGTCTAGGAAGATGATAACTACATCATCATGATCATCCTCCTGTCCTTATCCCTATTCACTTGGGGTCGGCGCAGTATGTCTTTTTCTTCCATACATCTCTATTAGCCGTCATCTCCTTTGTGGTCATATCCTTTCTCACACAGTCCATCCATCTTTTCTTTGGTCTTCCTCTTCCCTTATATCCATCCACATTCATGCTTAAAACCTTTTTGGTAACATGCTCTTCACTTCTACGCATCACATGTCCATACCACGCTAAGCGGTTACTGCACAACGTTTCAGTAACCGGTGCTACTTTCAAACTACCTCTTATATATTCATTCCTGATAAGATATAAGATGATAACTACATAATTATGTTCTAATAGATTTTTTGTTTACAGGTTTGTTTGGAGGATCATTCAACTTTCCAAAATTCCAAAGCCCCCACTTTTCCGCTCCAAAAATACAGATACCAAACCCATTTGCAGCCCTCGGCCAAAAGCCCCATGCTGGGCCGGGGTTATTCCCAAATATCCTGAGTGTATTATCACCAGGTTCTGTTAACGGCAAACTATTGTTTAGAGGAGGTATTGGTTCAGCCCCTAGGCAGCCTATTAATAAACCTAATTCGGGTAAGCCAGTTGGTCAAGCCCCAACTAGTGCAAGTACGGCAGGGCCTAAAACTCCACCTCCTGGTGCGTCAACTCCATCAGTCCTTGGTGCGTCAACACCGCCAGTACCTGGTGCGTCAACTCCAGCTGCGTCTGGTGCATCAACACCAGCTATTCTTGGGGCGAAAACTCCAGCTGCCCCTGGAGTGCCAACTCCAGCTGTTCCTGGGGCGTCAACTCCAGCTGCTCCTGGAGCGTCAACTCCAGCCGCCCCTGGTGCATCAACACAGGCAGCCCCTGGTGTGACAACACCCGCCACCACTGGGGCGTCAACACCAGCTGCCCCTGGGGCGTCAACCCCAGCAGCCCCCGGAATTTCAGCTCCAGCTGCCCCTGGAGCGTCAACACCAGCTGCCCCTGGGGCGTCAACCCCAGCAGCCCCCGGAGTTTCAGCTCCAGCTGCCCCTGGAGCGGCTACGCCAGCAGCCCCCGGAGCGTCAACTCCAGCTGCCCCTGGAGCGTCAACACCAGCAGTACCTGGTGCGTCTACGCCGGCAGCCCCCGGAGCGTCTACGCCAGCAGCCCCCGGAGCGTCAACTCCAGCTGCCCCTGGAGCGTCAACCCCAGCTGCCCCTGGTGTTTCAATACCAGCCGCCCCTGGCGTGACAACACCCGCCACCCCTGGTGTGATAACGCCAGCAGCCCCCGGAGCGTCAACACCGGCCGTCTCTGGAACGTCAACACCAGCAGTACCTGGTGCGTCAACACCAGCTGCCCCTGGAGCGTCAACACCAGCTGCTCCTGGTGTGACAACACCCGCCACCCCTGGGGCGTCAACACCAACAGTACCTGGAGCGTCAACACCAGCAGTACCTGGAGCGTCAACACCAGCCGCCCCTGGAGCGTCTACACCAGCTGCCCCTGGAGCGTCAACACCCGCCACCCCTGGGGCGTCAACACCAACAGTACCTGGAGCGTCAACACCAGCAGTACCTGGAGCGTCAACACCAGCCGCCCCTGGAGCGTCTACACCAGCTGCCCCTGGAGCGTCAACACCAGCTGCTCCTGGTGTGACAACACCCGCCACCCCTGGGGCGTCAACACCAACAGTACCTGGAGCGTCAACACCAGCAGTACCTGGTGCGTCAACACCAGCTGCCCCTGGAGCGTCAACACCAGCTGCTCCTGGTGTGACAACACCCGCCACCCCTGGGGCGTCAACACCAGCTACTCCTGGTGTGACAACACCCGCCACCCCTGGGGCGTCAACACCAACAGTACCTGGAGCGTCAACACCAGCTGCTCCTGGAGCGTCAACACCAGCTGCTCCTGGTGCGTCAACACCAGCTGCTACTGGAGCGTCAACACCAGCTGCCCCTGGCGCGTCAACACCAGCAGTACCTGGTGCGTCAACACCAGCCGCCCCTGGTGTGACAACACCCGCCACCCCTGGGGCGTCAACACCAGCAGTACCCAGAGCGTCAACACCAGCAGTACCCGGAGCGTCAACACCAGCTGCCCCTGGTGTGACAACCCCAGCTGCCCCTGGTGTGTCAATACCAGCTGCCCCTGGTGTGACAACACCAGCTGCCCCTGGCGCGTCAACACCAGCTGCCCCTGGCGCGTCAACACCAGCAGTACCTGGGGCATCAACTCCAGCCGCCCCTGGCGCGTCAACACCAGCCGCCCCTGGCGCGTCAACACCAGCTGCCCCTGGCGCGTCAACACCAGCAGTACCTGGGGCATCAACTCCAGCCGCCCCTGGCGCGTCAACACCAGCTGCCCCTGGGGCATCAACTCCAGCCGCCCCTGGAGGGTCAACACCAGCTGCCCCGGGCGCGTCAACACCAGCCACCCCTGGAGGGTCAACCCAAGCTGCCCCTGGAGGGTCAACACCAGCTGCCCCGGGCGCGTCAACACCAGCCGCCCCTGGAGGGTCAACACCAGCAGTACCTGGGGCATCAACTCCAGCCGCCCCTGGCGCGTCAACGCCAGCTGCCCCTGGCGCGTCAACACCAGCAGTACCTGGTGCGTCAACACCAGCCGCCCCTGGTGTGACAACACCCGCCACCCCTGAGGCGTCAACACCAGCAGTACCCGGAGCGTCAACACCAGCAGTACCCGGAGCGTCAACACCAGCTGCCCCTGGTGTGACAACCCCAGCTGTCCCTGGTGTGTCAATACCAGCTGCCCCTGGTGTGTCAATACCAGCTGCCCCTGGTGTGACAACACCAGCTGCCCCTGGCGCGTCAACACCAGCTGCCCCTGGCGCGTCAACACCAGCAGTACCTGGTGCGTCAACACCAGCCGCCCCTGGTGTGACAACACCCGCCACCCCTGGGGCGTCAACACCAGCAGTACCCAGAGCGTCAACACCAGCAGTACCCGGAGCGTCAACACCAGCTGCCCCTGGTGTGACAACCCCAGCTGTCCCTGGTGTGTCAATACCAGCTGCCCCTGGTGTGTCAATACCAGCTGCCCCTGGTGTGACAACACCAGCTGCCCCTGGCGCGTCAACACCAGCTGCCCCTGGCGCGTCAACACCAGCAGTACCTGGGGCATCAACTCCAGCCGCCCCTGGCGCGTCAACACCAGCTGCCCCTGGCGCATCAACACCAGCTGCCCCTGGCGCGTCAACACCAGCAATACCTGGGGCATCAACTCCAGCCGCCCCTGGAGGGTCAACACCAGCTGCCCCGGGCGCGTCAACACCAGCCACCCCTGGAGGGTCAACCCAAGCTGCCCCTGGCGCGTCAACACCAGCTGCCCCTGGCGCGTCAACACAAGCCGCCCCTGGAGGGTCAACACCAGCAGTACCTGGGGCATCAACTCCAGCCGCCCCTGGCGCGTCAACACCAGCCGCCCCTGGCGCGTCAACACCAGCCGCCCCTGGCGCGTCAACACCAGCTGCCCCTGGCGCGTCAACACCAGCAGTACCTGGGGCATCAACTCCAGCAGTACCTGGGGCATCAACTCCAGCCGCCCCTGGCGCGTCAACACCAGCCGCCCCTGGCGCGTCAACACCAGCTGCCGCTGGCGCGTCAACACCAGCCGCCCCCGGCGCGTCAACACCAGCCGCCCCTGGCGCGTCAACACCAGCCGCCCCTGGCGCGTCAACACCAGCCGCCCCTGGAGCGTCAAATCCAGTAGCCGGGCCAACTCCTACTGGAGGAGTTTCAATAACCGATATTCTCAAGCCTCCAGTATCTCTAAACGGATTGCAGTCCACGCCAAGTGGGGCAGCGCCTAGCACTCCTTCTGGGCAAAACCCTAGTGTTCCAGGTATGTACATACATTAATATTATTACCATATGTCAGATTTTTAAAATCACACACTATCGCCTCGTAGATACACTGTATAACGGGTATATAAAAATTGTAAGCATGTTGCGGGATTAGACATGATAGGGCGGGCGGGAATGGAGTACGAATACCCACTCCTTCTATATCCGCCCCTCCTGCCGTGGACAAGAAAAGGACAGACTCTGACACCACAATAAAGGAAAATGGACTTATATTCCCCCAGTTAAGCGCAAAGTAGCAGCAAGGGCTAAGTGGAAAGACTAGACGAAGATAAAGAAATAGACAAATAGAAACTACAACAAGCAGACAAATGCAAAAGTAAATGGGAATATACTTAAGGAATGATGATGATGAATCAAAATTATGAGACAAACAGAGTGAAAATAAGACAAACGTAACAAGGTAGGCAGAACAAAGTATAACAAGTAAAACGAAATAAAGCAAGAATAATAGACAAAACAAAACATAAAGCAAGAATAATAGACAAATAAAACATAAAGAACGAATCAAAGAATAATGAAACAAACAGAAGAAATTCTTTCATTCTTTTCTTCCCTTCTTAAAATAAAAATTAGCAGCTATCAAATGAAAATGCGCCAACAAAGGCTCTAATCAAGTTAGAGGAGTACTGATTACTATTATAAAAAAAAAAAAAAAAAAAATCTCCCTCGTGGGAGTCTAGTTCGTCGCGCCACCTCCGTCTGGGCCGACCACGCTGTCGCTTCATTCCGTGTGGGATCCAATTTGTGGCAATTTTTGCCCACAGTTCGTCTGGCATGCGACATACGTGCCCCGCTCAATCCCATTTGAGCTGTCTGGCTTTGCACGTGACGTCGACGATTTGAGTTTTGGAACGGGGCATTGTATTCCTTATGTGACTTTGCGAAAAAAAAGTTAGGAACTATTTTTTATTTTGTAGGAGCACCGATCCCAGACCATAGCCCAGATGGGGCTCCATCCTTGAGCTTAGGAGGCTCCGGAAGCCTTACCTTGGGTGCTTCACCTAAGACTGGTAAAGATGAAATTTCTCATCTAAAACGTCGCCCGCGTGGCCAAACTATGATTACCTGTACTAAAACCTTCCTTGAGAACCACTCTATTTATTGGTGAAAACAACAAGAAAATCGGTGCAGTAGTTTTTGAGTTTATCGCGAACAAATAGACCGACAGACACGGACTTTAAAAGAGACTTTGTTTTATAATACGACGACGACGTCTGTGGTCTAGTGGTTCGAATACCGGACTGCTGATCACGAGGTCGTGGGTTCGATTCCCACAAGACACAAACATTTATGTGATGAACTTAGGTGTTTGTGTTTGTCTGGGTGTTTCTTATATATTATAAGTATGTATTTACAAAAAAAGTATACAAGTATTATATCCATTGTCTAGTACCCATAGTACAAGCTCTGCTTAGTTTGGGACTAGATGGTGCTGTGCTAAAATGTCCTAAGATATTTATTTATTTAATATGTAGAAAAATCAGAAAATAGTGTTTCTGTTCTCCTACGAAATTATAATTTCGAAAGGCGCTAAGTGTTAATAAAAAATGCTTTTAAAATACTTCAACGTTATATATAAAAAAAACACTGTTTTCCGTTTTTTTCTTTTACAACAGCCTTCAGTCCGGCCATGTTACGTCAAGCGTACTGTAAATCTTAACGCCGGGTCAGGTACCTATGTTATAAATTATTATTTTGAATTACAGGTTCTTTGGATTTATCTGGAACACTTGGACTTGCAGCTAAGTCAGGTAAATATACATAGCGGTTTTAGGCAATCAAAAGGCGTCATTGCCACTTGTCAAAAGGAGGCCCGAAAGCCCATACAACTCAGCTGACATTAGTACCTGAGGTATACATATACTAAATTGTAGAGAAAAATCAGAGGAATTCGAAAAAAAAAAGTTTTTTGATACAAAACTAATTATGTGTAAAACAGTTTCAAAGTTTTAATAACCCAACCAAAGTTAAGAAACATTGAGTGTGCAATTGCGTTTAGTTTCGTTCAAGAAATGTTTTTTTTTTTTCAATTACCTATTTAATTAAAAAACCATTATTATATTAAACAGCATAACGATATAACTGTAAAGTATAAAGCGTCAAGTTGACAGTTTTTACTATGAAATCACTATGAAACAGAGAATAGTGTGCCAAAATGGCGTGACTTTTCTCAAATTAAACGTTTTTTTTTCTAATCCCCCAGTCAACATTAAAAAAACTACGGCTAGAGTTGTAACCAGCGTAATAAGAGAGTATTTTTTCCAATAAGTGTACCTTCGGTACCTCATTTGGGCCGATTTCGATGACCTCCTTTCTTTCTCCAATGTATGCGGAACTCTACTCGGCTGCTATCCTTACCTCTATCCGACAAAATTCTTACTGGGCTGCCTCGGATATACCTACCTAATTCTCTAGAGCCCGGAAAAAAAGATTGACGGGAATTGTTCATTCACCATGAAGGGAAATCTGCCTGCAGTTAAAGGCCAGCGTGGAAGACAGCACTACAGCACAGCACAAAATAAATAATAACAGAATGGCCACTCCCTGCCCCTCCCTAACGTCAGATACCTCAGGTTGCCGGACGTACTGCCAACAAACCCTACGCACTCTCACGCACACAATATTTGCATTTGCACGTGTACAAACGTAATTTTGACAAGTTTGACATTTGGTACTGTAGTGTGCAGCGGTATCGGAAAGTTTGTATGGAGTGTCACAGGTGTGACTATAGCCTAACCACTATCATTCAGAGATCCGTGCTCAGTAGGACAGTTTACCTATGTTTGTATGTTCACAGTAATATTTTTGATTTCCAGCATCCCCAGCTGGATTGAGTTGGGGCTAACTTCACGAAAGGAGGTCAATCACAAGAATTATAATTATATTTTTTTATTATAATTAATACAGCTGTGGTTTTATTTATATCTTTAGGTTGCCTTACCACACTGACCGCGCTTGCACACGCTAGGGCTAATATTCAAACACGATGCTAAGCGTAAATTGTAATACAGATTTAACATACGGAAGCGTAAATTGTAATACAAATTTGACATACGTAAGCGTAAATTGTATTACAGAGACATACGACAGCGTAAATTGTAATACAAATTTGACATTCAAGCGTAAATTGTAATACAAATTTGACATACGTAAGCGTAAATTGTAATACAAATTTGACACACGTAAGCGTAAATTGTAATACAAATTTGACATACGTAGGTAAGCGTAAATTGTAATAAAAAATGTGTCATACGGAAGCATTACTTTACGCTTAGCATCGTCTATGAATATGTACACGACAAGGGCACGAAATCTCATGTATTTTTCGTGCCCAGATCCGACAGAATTCTTAATATACTAACCGCTGGCGCAAACGACGGTGTGTTATTAACCCCCGTAGCTCAAGAACGGATGAACCGATTTGATTTTGTTTTCTTTGTTTGATAATTTTTTTTCTTAACTGCCCCATTATGTATCAAATGAAAGGGCTTGACTAGTAGAATACTATACACTATCATAAATTTGAAATCCAAGATGGCCGCCTACACAAAATGGGCAAATTTTGTTTTTGAAGGAGGGTATTTATGACAAGAGTCCACTGGATTGTCATTAGGTAAGGAAGTATGAAAATAAAGATTACAATTTCAGGCAAAATAAACAATCATATATTTTGCTATATATAACATAGGTACAATATTTATTACTTATAAACTACAAGCGACTAATGACTGCGGCTTCACTCGCTATTCAAAATACCTTTTATTTTTGACCTGTTTCGCCACCTCTGAATAGCCGCTAACAGCAGGATTAATTAAAAAATGGAATAAAGGAGGTCATCGAAATCGGCCCAAATGATGTACCGAAGGTACACTTATTGGAAAAAATACCCTGTATTACGCTGGTTAAAACTGTAGTCGTACTTTTTTTTAACGTTGACTGGGGGATGAGAAAAAAACTTTTAATTTCAGAAAAATCACGCCATTTTGGTACCCTATTATCTGTTCGTTATGATTTCATTGTAAAAACTGTCAGTGTCAGTTTCGGAATGTCAAACGCACGCTATTAAGGCAGATTAATATCAGTTTCATAGTGATTTCATGGTAAAAACTATCAACTTGACAGCTGTCATGTACCTCCGGTACAAATTTGGGCTGAGTTGTATAGGCTTTTGATGATCTCCTTTGTATGAAATTATCTGCCAATTAATTTAACGGGAACTTTCTAGAAAGTGGTGATGCCAGGCCAAAAGTAGCCTCCTGCCTCATGATCTAATTTATATACTTAACATAACATATGAGTTAAAGTTGATGCCTCGTCATATTCATATTCATATTCTTTGCGTACCATAATGTATAAAATAAGGTGGTATAAAATAAGAAAGAACCATTATGGACCCTGTAGGGCACAACTAATTTCAGAAGAGAGGAGGATACTTTATTGTCAAAATTAGGTAATTTAAATTCTCATTATGTAGTTATTTTTAATGAAGGAAAAAATCGGCGGGCGGGCAGGGTTCGAACCTGCGCCTTCTGGTTCGGTACACCAGACGCTCTGACCACTAAGCCACCGCTCGCCCTGCTCGCCAGTCGAAATCTTCCTCCACATTCTAATTTACGTCTTCAGGTGACGTAGCGCCTCTTCATCTCATCTCATTCTGTAATTATTATTATTATATGTTTACTTTCATCATCATCATATCACCCAAAAGAGGTTCACTGCTGAACAAAGGCCCATAGACTTCCACAGGGACCGGTCGTATGCTGCCTACTAATACTGAGTACAGCCGCATCTGGTTAGACTGGAAGCCGACCCCAACATGGTTGGGAAAAGAGCTAGGAAGAAGTGAAGTATATTGCAGGACGGAGGGATAGAGGAAGGCCAAAGAAAATAAGAATGGATTGTATTAAGGTCCATATGATGGATAGGAGGTGATGGCTTCTTCTTCTTCGGGTGCCTCTCCAATTACTGAAGGTTGGCCATCAACTTCGAATATTTCTCCCTGTCTTCGGCCGGACTCAAACTGGCAACTCGGTATTATGCTGAGATTGGACCGTTTTGTAAGGGCCACTGGAATATGTACCTCAATTTTGTTTTTAAATGTAACAACTTAGTTATTATTTAACTTATGTATTCTAGTGTCTCCCTTCAAATAAATACTTTCTTTCTCTTTCTTTCTTTCTTTGGCCAGATGGAACAGCTCAGCAGCACTCGTGACTTCGGTCCATTCGCGAATGTTCCTCAACCAGGATTTTTTTCTTCGGCCAACACCGCGTTTTCCGGCTACTTTGCCCATCGGTGAGGGTGACGGGTGATCGGTGAGGTGACGGCTAACAGGGATAAATGAAAAAAAGGGATAGGCTGTGCCGACGCCAAATCAATTAGGATAAGGCGGCAATAAGATGATTGGGATCGTGAGGAAATTAGCAACTCTCGAGAGATATTCTCGACGGTGTGTTAAGTCTGCCAACCTGCATTAGGCCAGCGTGGGTGGACTATATCCTAATCCTTGTCATACTGAGAGGAGACCCGTGCCCAGCAGTGGGACAATTAATGAGTTTATTATGATGATGATGTATTTTTGAAACCGCCATCTATAGTTATTATACAATATAAAAACATTATAACTTATTCTACGATCTATAGCTAGATCAATATAAAAACATTATAACTTATTTTAATTATTGCTTATTTATTGAAATCAGAACAATAGTTTGCAATCCTTATATACAAGGTGGAAGGGACGACGCACAAACGTCGAGACAAGGTTTCACTCAAGGTCAAAAATAAAATGACGTAGATCATTCATGTAGAAAATGATCGGTTATTACAGATATTGACATTTTTGAGCGCGCAGTGTATTACTAAAAACGCGATTATAACGCTCCGCGGCGCTCACGCGCGCAGTGTATTACTAAAAACGCGATTATAACGCTCCGCGGTGAATGTTATCGGCGGCGCGCGAACCGAAATAAATTCAATAGTGATTTTTTAATTATAAATCTAATTTGGGTTGATAGAAATAATGTTTTTGAATAACGTTCAAGTAAAAAAAACTGAAAAAAGTTACGGAAAATTTCAACGCAAGAGGGTCCAGAATCATGTACTGAACTCAGGGTATTCGGATGAGCGTCGATGTCCCTTCCACCTTGCATAACAACTATACAAGTCTAAAATCCCGGGTACACGGTACCGTCTTGTCTGCGCAAACTGGTTTGTGCAGTCCTGACTGTACAAAAAGAAACATTGGGGACTGCGCAAGCTACCGTCTTGCCGTCCACACGCGCTTACCTGCGCAAACTGTAGGGTTACTCTTGAAATCAATCCCGATCCATTGGCATAGGGATTATGACGTTTCGTACTCTTGAATACAACACTAGCGCCATATTAGCTCAATATTGAGCGAATCTTGGTAAACTAAAAATGATTGACCAATGCCGCCAAAACCGTATTTTTTTACCCGACGACACGGCAAAAAGCCGAAGGAAGGTTTTTATATTAGGCAGTCTATGTATCTTCCTATTTACGTATGTTCCACTACAGCGCCTAAAGTACTCATCTGATTTTGATGAATGAGGTGTCAATCGATTCGTTTTTATGGTCCCAGTAACAATGGCTACATATTACATAAACAAAATCAATACAACGAATGTTACATGCAAAAAAAGAGCGTTTTTTTCTTTGCTATCCTATCGAGTGATATATTATCATTATTTACAAGCAAAAAATCTCGGAATTTCATCAATTCTTTGAATCCTTAGGGTGCACCGCTACTGCGGATGTTAGCGTTGCTAACTTCATATCGAAGGTAGTTTAAGCGATTCCAATTTCAATCCATAATCAACCAAATTGGTTTCAAGAGTACGACTTTAAAATTAAACTTGGATTCGGATTGGAATTGGATTACTATTGCGATTGTTTTCAAGAGTAAGCCTGCTGGTTTGACAGGCAAGACGGAGCGTGTGGACGGGTCATAGAGGCCTATGTCACTACCTCTAGTAGCCGCTTTTGCTAAAACATTTTGTTTTTTTTTTTTTCAAGAAAAATCTAATAACATTTTGTCGAACTCAGGACCACACACACCAGCCGTGCTTAACTTCCAACTAAATCAATGAGGAAATCATTTAAATATAATATCCTTAAATTATGTTTATATACAAAAGTTAAATTGAAACTTCTTTCAAGGCATGATTATTGCTTTAATTGAGTACTGAGGGATTGCAATGCTGGATACCAGCAATCAAGATAAATCCAGCGCATTTTTGGGATTTCTGGATCCAGCAAACAAGCTAAATCCAGCACATTTTTCGGATTGTGGGTCGAGCAAACCAGCTAAATTAGCACATTTGTAGCATTGCTGGATCGAGCAAACCAGCTAAATCTAGCACATTTGTAGCATTGCTGGATCGAGCAAACCAGCTAAATCTAGCACATTTGTAGCATTGTTGGATCGAGCAAACCAGCTAAATCTAGCACATTTGTAGGATACAGCTAAATCCAGTACATTTGTACGATTGCTGGATCGAGCAAACCTGCTAAATCCAGTTCATTTTTGGTTTCCAGCAACTGGCGTTGGATCCAGCGGTTCGAACCCGCAATAAGGTAAAAATAAGTAACTATTTTCCGTATGAAAACGCCTCAAAAGTTTACGTTGCCGCATAGTTGCAATCCAGCTGATTTGCCTCGATCCAGAATAAATCCAGCTGGATTGAAAATGCCGCTGGATTGCAATCCCCAGTACTATAACGCTCGAGCCATTGTAATAATATAGAAGTTTAAAGATCTAAGCATACAAATACCGGGAGCGACTTTGTTTTATGCTATGTTAAGAAGATACTAATAAACGGAGCGAAAAGAGGGCGGGGTCGCGACCATAGATATATAATATACTCCATACATAACATAAAACTAATTATTCTGACACAATTCAAATATTTTTATTTTTAATGAAGGAAAAAATCGGCTGGCGAGCAGGATTCGAATCTGCGTCTTCTGGTTCGGTACACCAGACGCTTTGACCGCTAAGCTACCGCGAGCCCCGCTCGCCAGTCGAAATCTTCCTTCACATTCTAATTTACGTCTTAAAGGTGACGTAGCGACATCTATTGTGAATGCTTCACAACCGACACGACTAACTTTACAGGTAGTTCGATGTCGTATGATGCCACCTTACCTATTAACTATCTGTTTTTTACAAATATTTTTATTTCAATACCATTTTATTTCAAGACTATATCTATATAAAAAGGGTCGTAAGGTTATTCCTTATTTTAACCCCAAATAAGGGATGAAAGTTATAAGGAACACCCTTTCCACGCGGGCGAAGCCGCTGGCGGAAAGGTAGTTAAATATAATTATTCTGGGATATTTTACACAGCACCATCCAGTCCCAAACTAAGCAGAGCTTGTACTGTGGGTACTAGACAATGGATATAATACTTATATATATATTTATGTAAATACATACACCAAAATAACGCAGATGTATAGTCAAACATAAAATTTACCACGTTTGACAAAAACTTTCGTCCAAATTAAATTTACTAAGGTAACAAAAATAACCCTTGTTGTTTTGTGATGTGCAAACGACATTCACTCTAAGGGTAGTAAAGAAAGGAGGTCATCGAAATCGGCCCAAATGATGTACCGAAGGTACACTTATTAAAAAAAATCCTTTGTATTACGCTGTTTAAAACTCTATTCGTACTTTTTTTTAATGTTAACTGGGGGATGAGAAAAAAAACTTTTAAATTTGAGAAAAATTACGCCATTTTTGCACACTATGATCTGTTTCGTAATGATTTCGTAGTAAAAGCTGTCAGTGTCAGTTTCGGAATGTCAAACGCACGCCATTATGGCACATTATTATCAGTTTCATAGTGATTTCTTGGTAAAAACTATCAACTTGACAGCTGTCATGTACCTCCGGTACAAATTTGGGCTGAGTTGTATGGGCTTTAGAAGACCTCCTTTAACGTCTCGTTGACAGCGTCATTCTCTCTCTCTTTCTAACACACCAAAGTACCGTTAGCTTGGGTAGTTCTTTTACCCAATATAAGGAGTATATTATAAATCTATGGTTGAGGGGCTCGTGGCTAAGTTATAACAACGCTGATCAACCGATCTGAGAGGTTAAGCTACGCTTGCCGCGGTCAGTCTGTGGATGGGTGACTATTTTTAACACATCGAGACCCCTCCGTGCCTCGGAGAGCACGTAAAGCCGTAGGTCCCGATTGTCATACGAACACCTAGGCCCAAAAAGCCTGAAAACCAGTATATCCTTCGAATATCAGTATTGCCTAGAAATTGTGTTGCGGAGGTCTGATGGCAGTCGCTTCGTGTAAAATACTGATATTCTGCCGCATCTGGTTAGACTGGAAGCCGACCCCAACATAGTTGGGAAAAATACTAGGAGTATGATGATTATAAATCTATGGTCCCGAATCCACCAACAGATTAGATCCAGCAACCTGATTGGTTGATTTTCTATTCATTAGCTGTCAATTTGCGCATACTCGATGCTGATTGGATCCTCGCTTTCCATGGCGACTTCAGTATTGGCTATACCAGCTATTAAAATCTTGTTCACTTCCGTCGAACCAGGGGTAGCTGTAATGTATAAAAATAAATATATAACTACCTTCATTTATAGTTATTTGATATTTTGTAAAAATATTATTATATTGTTAGGGACTTTATAAAAATAATGTTCAAGACTACCCGCCTATTTTCATAATGACTGTGTCAGAACGTATAAAAGGCTTGCCGGAACGTCAATTCGGGCACTTTTGCTCGAGATCTCGGATAGTGCGGACGTGCTATGTCCGAACGCCTCGCCGCTGGTAATTGTGCGAGTGATATCGAATCGTTGTCCGATCATTGTCCGATCGTTGTCCGATTGTTGTGCATTTTGGTTGTGTGATAATCCTACTTAGTGATATCCTGACTATGTTAATTGTTGCTTGGGCCTATAGCCCAATTATTCTTTTTTTTTAAAGTTAATCTCGGTCTTTATTTCCAACAATATAATATAGCATACACACGTAAAGCAGAAAGCACAGAAGCAGTGATAGCCTAGGGGTATGACCACTGGACTACCAAGTCAAAGGTCTCGAGTTCGAATCCAAGGCACGCGCCTCTGACTTTTCGAAATCATATACGTAATTATCACTCGCTTTAACAGTGAAGGAAAACATCGTGAAGAAACCTGCATGCCTGAGAGATTTTCTCGACGGCATGTGAAGTCTGCAAACTCGCATTAGGCTAGCGTGGTGGACTATGGCCTAATCCCTCTCATGCTGAGAGGAGACCCGTGCCCAGCAGTGGGACAGTATATAGGTTGGGTAATACACTTAAGTTCATAACATCACATAACTACAGTGTTATGAAAAATACCTTAGCTATTTTTGACCATATGAATCAGAATCAGGAATAAAACACATTGGTAAAAATTATTATTTGACTTAAAAAAACCCGACTGCGTAAAAAGTACTAACTACAAATCTAAAAACAAGCTCTGTGATGTTTTTTTTTAATGTTTTTTTTTCGAGGCTTCAGTAAACACTTGGAGACTATGCCAGCCTCATGGGTTCATTCATATACATACTTTAGTGCAATTTAGGGTAAGCTGGCTGCATTATAACTGTGATGTTGGAAAATGTATTGCAGGCGGGACAAGCAAAGAAACAATTTTGTTTTAGTGACGAATAGCATGTCCCGCCTGCAATACATTTTCGAAGATCACAGAGCTTATCATTTTTGTAATTTTTTTAAGCATTTTCCATGCTAAGATTCCAAGTTATTTTTAATGAAGGAAAAAATCGGCTGGCGTGCAGGATTCTAACCTGCGTCTTCTGGTAGCTCTGCGGTAGCTTAGTGGTCAAAGCGTCTGGTGTACCCAACACTAGACGCTTTGACCACTAAGCAACTGCGAGCCCCGCTCGCTAGTCGAAATCTTCCTTCATATTCTAATTTACGTCTTAAAGGTGACGTAGCAACATCTATTGTGAATGCTTCACAACCGACACGACTAACTTTTCAGGTAGTACGATGTCGTATGATGCCACCTTACCTATTAACTATCTGTGCTTTTTGTATGCTTCACAACCGTGAAGTTTTCCGTGTGGAAAAAAGATAGTTAATAGGTAAGGTGGCATCATACGACATCAAACTACCTGTAAAGTTAGTCGTGTCGGTTGTGAAGCATTCACAATAGATGTCGCTACGTCACCTTTAAGACGTAAATTAGAACGTGAAGGAAGATTTCGACTGGCGAGCGGGGCTCGCGGTAGCGTAGTGGTCAAATCACAGAGCTTGTTTTTAAACAATAGAAAATAGCGAAGTATTTTTAATAACCCTGTATTTACGTGATGAGTTGAACTTAAGTGTTGTTTTTGTCTGGGTCTTTCTTATGTATTATAAGTATATAAATATTTACAAAAATATAAAGTATATAATATGTACTGATGTAGTGATAGCCTAGAGCAGGGATGGCGAACCTTTACTGATCTGTTCTAATTTTTATTTTTTTAAAAATTGAAGAGACCGTGACGTGCCGATATACAATCTTAATTCAGTAATTAATGGGGGAAAGAATATCGATGAGGCACCTAAAGCCCAAAGTTTAGTGCCCAAAATATTTTGACACGTGCCAGCAATGGCACGCGTGCCATTGGTTCGCCATCACTGGCCTAGGGGTATGACCACTTGACTGCCAAGTTAAAGGTCTCGAGTGACTCATGGGACTCGAACCCACAACCCTGTGATCAGGAGTCTGGTACTCGAACCACTAAACCACAGACGTCGTCGAGTGTAAACAAATAGAATAAATGGAATAGGGCTCACTTATTTCATACACCTCATACAACACTTCTTCAGCACATTCTTCTTGTGCTGGTTGTGGAATGATTGGGGAGACTCCATCTGAAATAAAAAAAGAATTTGATAATAAGCTCCCGCTTCTCCTTCCTAGCTTCTGTTCCTTTTCGCTTCTGCTTCCTTTCTCAACGGTTGGGGTCGGCTTCCAGTCTAACCAGGTGCGGCTCAATATCAGTATTTTACATAATGCGACTATTTTTCATTTTGCACTCCTCCATAAATATGCACTTCTATACTAATAATATAAAGTGGAAAGATTTGTTTGTTTGTTTGCATTGAATAGGCTCCGAAACTACTGGACTGATTTGAAAATTTCATTTCATTTCATTCACTTTCACCATTAGAAAGCTTTGGCAATGCCTAATTTATAGGGAAATACTCAGACTAATGACGAAAAGCTAGATTTAAATCTTCTTCTTGACCATCACGCCTATATTCCCCGAAGGGGTAGGCAGAGGTGTACTAATGTACACCCACATTTCGCCGGTATGTTTAGGTCCCATTTAATAGGGGGCGGTCTTATTGCCATCAACCGAGCATAAATCCAGACTCCAGGCTCCTATTGGGAATTTGACAGTAAACCCAACAACACTTTACTCAACCACGTCATGCTCGTGAACGGGTGCTGTCTGTCGGGACTGGTCAGCTCTTACTGTAATGGCTATGTTCTTTTGTTTGTTTTTTGTTTTTTTTTTTAGTCATACACATCATACTACATTATACTCATACTATTCATCACAAAATTTGATTGTTACTTGCTATAAATACTAATGGAGTTTCTTGCTGGCTCTTCTCCATAAGTCCCACTTTTTGGAACCATGCAACTAGTTTGACAATTCAAAAGTGCCTATTTATATGGTCTGATTGAAATAAAATATTTTGAATTTGAATTTGAATTTGGAACTCAGGACCTCTAGCGTAGCACTCACGCTTGGGACCACCGAGACCAACAAGGCAGTACTAGCTTTTAAGTGTTATATATACTAACAACTTACGGATGGAACTTCCAAAAAAAGTATATTTATTATAACAAAAAACTGGTTAAGTCCACTCACCCCAAACCTGATGATGTCCGGAACCTTTCATCTTAAATATATGATGTTTCAACAGCACAGCATTGAAAAACACTTCCCCACACACACACATATGCGTCTTCGATTTCACCTCCTCTGCTGGGCCATGGTCTCCATGTATATGCTGCTTCATTTCCTCCCTCGTCACACACAAGGTCCGACACATCACACATATATAAACCGCATTACTCAAAGGTATACCTCTGAATATGTGACTCATACGGTTCTTTATTGATGGAAATTTCTGCGGTAAGAAAAACCTACCCACATCACTGTTAGCGGTGCTTATGACACTTTTCTTTCGATGCCTTTCCATATGTTTGTTCAAATAGAGTTGTTTAGATGTCTCGTATCCACAAATATCACAGGAGAATTCTCTCGGATGAGTTTTGATATGTTTTATCATTTGCGCATTAGTCTCACAGGATTTTAAGCATATCGGGCATGTACCCATATTGAAAGTACCGTGGTACAGCAGATGGAACCATACCGATTTCCCCCGTATTACTTTCCAGCATTTCGGGCAGTTTAACTTCTTCATTGTAGTTTCTTCGGTCTTTGCTGTGTGCCAATGGTATATGTGAGTAATAAGGAGTTGTTTGTTGAAGAACAAGCGTTGACAGTAATCACATATGAAGATTTGTCGGTCAATTCGTGTAGCGTTTGGTGTACAACATAAATGGTAAACTAGAATGTGTTCAATAAGTGATTGCTTGTCTTTTTGCTGTTGTAGACATATCTGAAAGAAAAAGGATTGTCTGTAAAAATTCTTAAGATATTATTGGATTTTAAAATGGATGTATGTAGTGACTAAAATGGACAAAATAAGGAATGAGTATATCAGAGGAAGTTTGAAAGCGGCACCAGTGATGGATAAGTTGACGGGGAATTGTTTGTCTTGGTATGGGCACGTAATGTGGAGGGATGAAACGCATGTGACTAAAAGAGTGATGACATTGAATGTAGAAGGACGGAGGGATAGAGGAAGGCCAAAGAAAAGATGGATGGATTGTTGATATGATGGAAAAGGGAGTGAATGAGCAGGTAACAACTAATAGGGATGAATGGAGGAAAAGGATAGGCTGCGCCGACCACAATTAAATTGGGACAAGGGCAGGAAGATGATGATTGTTTGAGTTTGTTGTAAGAGAAAAACACTGCATCTGGTTAGAATGGAGAATGGATGATGGACGATCGACAAAAGGGATTTATAAGGCGAATGAAAGTGACATCCTTAAAAACCATTCCTAGAAAGACTTAAACCAACCTTATCGGTGAAGTCGTTCAAAAAAGGTCAGGTGCATAGTACTTGCAATCGGCACATGCATATGACAAGAGGTATGCATGTGCCAAAATAATGTCCCTTAAGTGACTCCCTAATCAAAGAATGCATGAGACATATGACGTATCATAGAAGTATGACGTTCCTGTAGGGGCCTACAGGAAAAGGCGTGAGTATATAGAAGGTGGAAGGGACATAGACGCACAATCGTCGTGACAAGGTTTCACCCAAAGGTAAAAAATAAAATGACCTAGGTCATTTATATAGAAAATGATTGGTTATTACAGATATTGACATTTTTGAGCGCGCAGTGTATTGCTAAAAACGCGGTTATAACGCTCCGGGGTGAATGTTATCGCGCGCGCGATCCATAGATAATGAAATAATGATTTCTTAATTATCAATCTGATTTGGGTAGATAGAAATAATGTTTTTTTAAACGTTCAAGTAAAAATAACTCCAAAAAAATTTAAAATTTGATGAAAAAAGTTACGGAAAATTTCAACGCAGGGGGGTCCAGAATCATGTACTGAACTCATGGTATTCGGATGTGCGTCGACATCGACGCACATCCGAATCCCATCCCTTCCACCTTGTATGTATAGAGTTTAAGACTTACAGAACACATATGAATGTTTTTATCTTTCAATGCTTTCATTAAATGGTAACGATGAGCAGTTTTTCTGTGTACATATACATCAGATTCCGTTGACCATGGACCAATTTCACACAAATCACAATAATATTCAGCCGAAGTATTACTATTAACACTTTCAGCTTCAGATATTGTTACGCTCACATCTTTTGAAGACCGAAACATTTTTGATTTACTCTTTTTATTTACAAAATAATAGCTTTTTTAATTAAATTCGGGTATTTTTGTTGGCGTTCTAACAAATCTGATCTGACAGATAGATAAACAGTTTAACTTCAAACTTGTCTGACACTTGACATCCTACCTACCACAGATAATTTATAAATATTCCAGATTTTCTCAAACTAATGCTTGTTCGCATTAGAGGGGACTTGCTATAAACTATAGATGACGACAAACTAGAGAAAAATGAGTAACGTAACACAAATGAAAGAGAAACTGAAAGTCGCGACGTATAAGGAGGTCCAGGAGTTGGCTCAGAACAGAGAGCGATGGAAGACACTGCATCGACAAGAGCGTAGCTCTTAAATTGAAAAAGGAGAAGCTATAAACTAATGCAAAGTAGGAGTAAAAGAAATAATACTAACATTTTGTCATGAAAATAATGTTGTGTCGAACTTCGTTATACAGACACTTCGCATTTTGTGTTTACATGCAATGCTAGAATCCAAAGAAGATACCAATACTGAGGTAATTGGAACGCTTTAACGCTCCTACTCACTCAAAATTACTTAAAAATATTAACTAGAACTAAAAACATAATAGTTTTTTAATAAAATTATAAATTACACTGAGCCACTTTCAGCAGTTAAATTATTTTTACCCTTTGACACCTTTTGTAATTAGGTAATTTCTCTGCTTACTCTTCAATTGAATGATTGGTCATTTAACTTACAAAGATTAATCATATGTGTGATGATAATAAAATTGAATTAAAAATACACACAGAGGAAGAAATCACACTTACACAGGTAGGTACTAACTAATTAATATAATTTTGCGGACAATAACGGTGTGAGGTGGCACATAACTTATATTAGGTACCTACCTAATAAAATTAGATATAATTTGTAAGTGTTATACTATCCAAACATGGTTTTCTTGTACCATGGCTCCAACTCCAAGTAAATAAAATAAAATCAGTACTTTATAAGCGATTTTAAATTATACCTTAAAAAAATAGAGTAGTGGCAACGGAACGTTGCGTTGTCGTAGTAAAAAAAGTTAGTCTGTAGCAGCCCCCAAAATGGCCGAAAGAAAGGAATGAAGCTTCCTTTGTTTAATAAGTTTTTTGTGAAATAAATGTAAAAAAGTGTGTTCAAAATGAGGGAAATTAATATAAACATAGAAGGGTACAATGTTAACGGCATATGTGTGGGTTGTTTGTGCTATAACCGGCGAATGTTTTCCCACAATGATATAAAAGAGTGTTTTCGTTTACTGGGAAATATAGATGTAAGTATTATTATTGCCGCTTTTTAGATATTGTAATACGCCTAAATGATTAAATTAACTCCAAAAACCTACAATAACGATGCACCTCTATTCATATTTTAAGAAAAAAAACATGTAAACAAGGAACAAAAATCCTTGGATCCGCCATTGCTATCTCTAGGAATTTTATTATCATATTTTTTTTTATAATCTTGAGAGAACTGTTGGAATATACCCTTTTATACGAATCGCAAAACATAAAATATGTCACGCCTGTATGCCCCAAAGTGTTAGGTAGAGGTGTCCTTAGGTCGGTAACCGTAAAATAAAAAAAATTAACGCGTGATTCGTAAAAGCCAGTGCCATTATTTTCTCAACCGACTTAAAAAAAGGAGGAGGTTCTCAATTCGAATGTATTTTTTTGTTATTTTTTTATGTTTGTTGTCTCAGTACTTTCGACTGGGTGAACCGATTTTGATGATTCTTTTTTATTTGAAAGCTGATGCTTTCCGTGTGGTGGAGTTGGTTGAGCGATTTAAAAAAACATTATTTACATAAATGATAATTTGGTTTACTCTGAAACCTCGCTCTCTTATTGGGGCAGTGCGTTTAGTTGATTATTTAATTAATTACTACGAATGCACCAATTACAGTAACTAAAAAAACTATATTTATTAAAATCTACAAAACAAAGCAAAGTAAATAAAAGAAGGTAAAAACACTTTCATACCTTCCTCTCACAGTACTTTTGAAGTACCAATATAATAATATATTATATTTAAATAAATAAAATTCATCTAAATCCACTAATTTTTTTTTTATTAAATTATTCTCAATTATTTTACCGCCTTTTTTAAAAAACCTAGAAACGAATAAATTATTTTTAAACAAAAAACAAACCGCCCCCAAAAACACATAGGAACTAAAAAGCAAAAAATTACATATTTACATTATGATTTTTAACTAATTTTGAGTCGGTGCCGAACAGACAATCAACGAAAGTCATATTTAAATTAAATTTGTAGTTTGGCACCGCCTCCAAATCAGTGGGCAACTAAACGCAGTGACCGGAACAGACAGCGAGGTTTCGGAGAAAACCATAATATCATCTATGTATAATTTTCTTTAAATTTTCGTCGATATTTTTACAACCGCTCACCGGATTTCGATAAAAAATTCTTTGGAATAAAAAAAGAATCATCAAAATCGGTTCACCCAGGGCAAAACTCTCTCTACGTGACCTTTAACGTGTATAGACAAATCAGCCATCATTTCGCCCCGCTACAACCGTCCTTACCTATTTTTTCTACAGTGCGCTTATCATATTTGCTTAGGCATTCTTTTGGGCTTGTCCCACAAGGAAAAAATACATCTATACTAATATTATAAAGAGGACAGATTTGATTGTTTGTTTGTATTGAATAGGCTCCGAAACTACTGGATCGATTCGAAAAATTCTTTCAGTGTTCGATAGCCCATTTATCGGGGAAGGCTATAGGCTATATATCATCATGCTACGACTAATAGGAGAGGAGTAGTAATGAAAAATGTTGCGAAAACAGGGGCAAACAATTATCAGACCACGCGGGCGAAGCCGCTGGCGGGAAGCTATTAAAAAATACGTTGGTAGTTTGTGATTTTCTTTTAGGTATTTTTTTGGTAATAAAATACTCTGTATCCAATGTCACATTGATCAAAGATTGGATGAACATTAAATATCATCATCAGAGACATCAATCTAGATACTGTTCCACTGCTGGGCACTGGTCTCCTCTCAGTATGAGAGGGATTAGGCTATAGTCCACCACGATAGCCTAATGCGGTTTGGCAAACTTCACACGCCGTCGAGAAAATCTCTCAGCCATACAGGTTTCCTCAAGATGTTTTCCTTCACCGTTAAAGCGAGTGATAATTACGCACATGATTTCGAAAACTCAGAGGTGCGTAGGTACATTAAGAACTTTGACTTGGCAGTAGTGCTACTCCTAGGCCACAGTGTAATTAAATCTAGTAGTGAAACTCGGCCGTCTAGACAGGTCAATAATGAGGCGGTGCGGGGCAGAGCGGTTGAATACTGTAGTCAATTGTCGTCATTTAGTGTCCACACAAAGAAGTTAGCTCACTATTAGATAGGAGTAAACTCACCCCTAAATAGGCTCAGACAAGAGATGAACTCTTATATAAAATCCACTCCAGATGTTGACATATATCATAAATCCGTAAATGTCTTCAAAACAAAAATTTTAAAGTCCCAAGGCATACAATACAACAATAAAAAAACAATAAAAAATTTAAAAAAAATTGTTAGGTTTAGGTAAGATATTTCTTGCAACCTCATTATTACAATTATAAAGTAGATATTTTCTTTTTGTTTGTATTCTTGTATTTCTGATTATTTAGTTTTCTACCGCTTAGTTTTTAGTATAATTATTTAGTTTTAAGCTTACGTTAATCACTTGTATTTGAGAATGTTGGTTCGCCTGTTATTGGCAACTGTATAAGTCCATTACCAATTGTTTTTTAACCCCCGACGCAAAAACGACGGGGTGTTATACGTGTCTGTGTGTGTGTGTGTGTGTCTGTCTGTGGCATCGTAGCTCCCCAACGGATGGACCGATTTTGATATAGTTTTTTTTATTTGAAAGGTGAATTAGTCGGGAGTGTTCTTAGCTATGTTTGATGAAAATCGGTCCAAGATGGCCGCCGCTACAAGACAGCGGATTACATATTTTTTCACAACTCCGTCAATATGGGTATCAAATGAAAGGGCTTAACTAGTAGAATACTATACACTATGATAAATTTGAAATCCAAGATGGCCGCCACCACAAAATGGCAATCTACATTTCGTGTCGGGGTTATCTAAATTTTTAATTTAGGTTAGGTTAGTTTTAATTTTAAATGTTGTATACAGAAGCTGTCGGTCAGCTTCACTACCTACCAGCCTACTTGCTTATTTTTCGGATATTTTTTCCTTGAGCTACTCGCCTCTAATTGGCATAGGCAGTTATGATAAGCATTGTACAGCTTAAATTTAGAAGGTATAGGCACATCCAAGAGTATAAAACATTTGACTTGTCCAGAATTATTTAGTCGTTTTCCAGTTACCGCAATGTCGCTTGGTTCTTTATCCTTGTACTGCTGTTTCGTGCTGCACAGCGTCATTGCGTCATTATCCAGCAATGACGTTACACACTACACTTTCGACGGCAAAGTGTGTCGAGGAGAGTGTCCTGGCATCTACGCACGGTGCCAAACAACAGATCTCTCGTGGGGTTTCTGTTCCAACATGAAGAAACCAGAATTCAGTGTTGCATCATCTAATCCATACTCTTGTATAACGGAGTGCAAACAGACTACGAAAACATGCATCACACTCTTCGGTGAAGTTAAATGTGATCGAGACGAAGTAGATTATACTAAAGAGTATTCATTGCAAGGTCGCTTGTGTGTTTCTCCGTGCCTCGAGTATAGTTTGGGCTACAATTGCTACACTAAAATGTCATGGGAACCATGCTACCCTTCACCGAAAAAGAGGGTCAACGAAGCTGATCCAGCTGATCCCGTCACCGCGACAATCTTCAGGAGAAAGCGAGCAAGCAGCTATGCCAAATTTGTGAACGGGAATATTGGTATACGAGAACTTAAACGGCAATACGAGAGGGAATATCCTGAACACGTGGAAAGACAATTCGATCCCAATGTGATCCTTGATCGCAACGTGAGAGATCCAATCGTCAGCTACAGAATGAAATCCTGCAACTCCAATGTGTCTGTACCGCTCCTGGTAACTGCAATCATCACTAACTACACGAGACCCGCGAAGCCAAGGACTGAAAATGAGACCAAATCTCTCATTAGGGCTTTGGAGAACGACGATAGGTGTTACATAGTCTCTCCTCGATTCAACGGCCCCGATTCTCCTCACAACACATTCCCTTGTGGTAGATTTATAGATACACGTCGCAATTTGTCTCACAGAATCCGCATGTGGCGAGGATTAGATGACGATATAGATGATTTCGTTAATAAACACCCCAACGGTTATGTGGAATTCACTGCAGTTATAAGTTACATTTATGATGATCCCGTGAATGCTAACGGGGCGCTTTTTCAAGAGAGATATTATAATAATGAACATGTTTTGAGTGACCAGCTTGGAATACCGCTGGCAGACGAGGCGCAATCCTTATGAAAACAATGTAAATTTTAGAAAGAAGAAAGAAAGAAAGAAATTATATTTATTCGTAAATATGATTCTTTCTTTCTTAAACTGCTTGTCGCTCGGTTTCGAAACGGAATTGTTCAATTATAGTCCACGCGGAACTAGTTGGCCGCGCCTTAGGTAGGGACGGGGACGGCGGTGGGTTACTGTGAACAAAAGCAAGCGACCCCCTTCCTCCGTCCCGCCGCTCACATACCTAAGGCGCGGCCAACTAGTTCCGCGCAGACTATAGTGCTGACAGTATTAGGGGGGGGGGGGGATAGATCTAAGCAAATGCGTTGCGTGCGTGCTTCTACTGCAACTGTTTATGCGCCAACGCTAGCATGGTGCACGCGAGCTGCATGCGTGCAGTATGCGTGCAAGCATATCAGTTCGCGGCTATTTTTAACCCTTTTTAACATTGCATTGCACTCGCGGATGGTGCATAGCTTGCGCGCGGACGGCGCGGGCGGCGGCGCACGAACGGCGCAAGAGCGGCGTACATGCGCAGCCCATATACTTTTCTCGTTTAGATTTATTTTATGCCAATATCTTAGTGCTTAGATTCTCAATGTTGTTTTGCCTATGAGAATATAAACTACTAGATTTCCGCCAGTGGCATCGTCCGCGTGGTCCTATGAATTTTTCTCCCGTTTTTGCAACATTTTTCATTTCTACTCCGCTCCTATTAGTCGTAGCGTGATGGTATATATCCTAAAGCCTTTCCCGATGAATGGGCTATCTAACACTGAAAGAATTTTTCAAATCGGTCCATTAGTTTTATAGCCAATTCAGTACAAACAAACAATCAAATCTTTCCTCTTTATAATATTAGTATCTAAAATAATATATTCTAGAAGAGAACGAATCTGAAGCAGATATTGTCGCGATTATATTTAAACTTGAATATCTCAGCACCCCATAATTTTCTCGAGGTTTTTATTGCCCCCCCTTAAAGTCTCGAGCAAGGGGGCTTCGCCAAAGTTGAGAAACTATGTCTTAGAGTATTTCTAAGCATAATTTAGCGAGGATAGCAGCGCTTTACTGAAGTCCTAATAAGAAATTGTACCTAGCATAAGTGTCTCTGTTTTGTTTCGAAATAAATGTTTTTCTATCTTCAAAATATTGCATAATCCATAATATCTACCAATCATACTTAATATAATAAACATTATATCAATCTTTTATTTATTTAGATATAACAGGACATTTATCTGAGACTATAATATAGTTTACATTATTAAAATATTTACATTAAAGAAAGTGAAAGTGGTGTGCCAGGATCGTAGCAAGTGGAAATCTATAGTCTCTGCCTACCCCTATGGGAAACAGGCGTGAAGCTATGTATGTATGTACATAAAAGAAAAATATACAATATATACACCTACAAAGAGAAAAAAGAAGCGGTAGCTTAGTTGGCAGAGCGTCTGGGGTACCGAACCAGAAGACGCAGGTTCGAATCCTGCCCGCCAGCCGATTTTTTCCGTCATTATAAATAACTTGTAATCTCAGCATGGAAAATGCTTAAAAAAACATACAAAAAGATAAAAAGAAGCCGTTAAACTAAGCGTCGAAGGATTCCTCCGCATCACTGTCGTCTGACAACGTGCCCAGAAGACTGGCAGCATTAACAATCTTTGGAATTTTATTAGAATTGAAAAGATATATAAACGTTTTTGTGAAAGAAATATAATAGGTTAGGTATATGTATAAGCCAGTCAAAAAGACTGACTAGAACTGTTCTAGTTATCATCGTCATCATATCAGCCTACAGAGGTCCACTGCTGAACTAAGGCCTCCCCCCCATAGACTTCCACAAGGACCGGTTATATGCCGCCTGCATCCATCGATTCCCAGCGACCTTAACGTACCGGGCTAACATGCGCGCCACGACAAAATTTTGTCTACTCTTTTGTCTCGCTCTTTCTTGTGCGAAAACGAAACAAAAGCAGCGTAGACAAAATGTTCTCGCGGCGTGCATGTTAGCCCGGTGGTCATCGGTCCATCTCGTTGGAGGCCGTCTTACGCCGAGCTTTCCCGTGCGTGGTCACGTGGTCTCCACTCGAGAACCTTTCTGCCCCAGCGGCCATCAGTTCTACGAGCTATGTGCCGAGCGAGTAATACTGTAATCATTTATTTAAATACTAATAAAGATCGAACGGCCCTACCGTTCGATCATTTGACAGACGAGTTCGCCATACACAAAAACACTAACGCCATCTTTGTTAGTATCGCATGGCGTTTGTTTTTCGGTCGTTCGCGGACTATAGTCCGCGCGGAAATAGTTGGCCACGCAACTAAGGTTGGTTGGTAAGGACGGGGGTGAGGCGGTGAGTTACTGTGAACAAAAGCAAGCGCCCCTGCCCCTCCGTCCCACCGCTCACATACCGAAGGCGCGGCCAACTAGTTCCGCGCAGACTATAGTTCACTTCGGTTTAGAGAAGACCATTTTGGGAGCAAGTTCGGGGGTGTCATTGTGACATGCGGTCCGCTCAGTCTTTACGCAATAATTATGTCAATGACTGTAATATTAATTTCTTGTTTATCTTTTTTGTATTTTTTTTAAGCCTTTTTTATGCTAAGATTACAAGACGCTTTGACCACTAAGCCACCGCGAGCCCCGCTCGCCAGTCGAAATCTTCCTTCACATTCTAATTTACGTCTTAAAGGTGACGTAGCGACATCTATTGTGAATGCTTCACAACCGACACGACTAACTTTACAGCTAGTTCGATGTCGTATGATGCCACACACCACGTATGATGCTACCAAAGCGTCAGGTGTTCCGAACCAGAAGACGCAGGTTCGAATCCTGCCCGCCAGCCGATTTTTTCCTTCATTAAAAATAAAAATAAATTTCTTGTTTTCCAGGTGCCAGATGATCTAGATATCCAAGTGTGCTGGGAATGTCTGGCGCACGTGACAAGTGCCATCCGGTTCCAGAAGCGCATGATCAAGTCTTACGATTTCCTTATTCAATATTCTAAAGAGGTAAATAAATTAATATACACTTGCCTGCAAAAAAATCGCCCCTCCACTTTATTAAACTTTATTTGGATCCGATAGACATAATAGGAAATACCCTATTATGTCTATCGCGTGATGCTAATAAAAATTGTGTAATAAGGTGGAAGGGACATCGACGCACATCCAAATACCATAAGTTCAGTACATGATTCTGCGTTGAAATTTTCCGTAATTTTTTTATATTTTTCTGCAGTTTTTTTTACTTGAACGTGTAAAAAATAATTATTTCTATCTACCCAAATTAGATTTATGATTAAAAAATCATTATTTCATTTATTTCGGATCGCGCGTCCGATAATGTTCACCGCGGAGCGTTATAATCGCGTTTTTAGCAATACACTGCGCGCTCAAAAATGTCAATATCTGTAATAACCGATAATTTTCTACATGAATTACCTAGGTCATTTTATTTTTGACTGAGTGAAACCTTGTCGACGTTTGTGCGTCGATGTCCCTTCCATTTTGTATACATATTACACAATTGTTATTAGCATGAATATATTTTTTTATACCACTAAGTTGGCAAGCAAGCTTACGGCCCGCCTGATGGTAAGCGGTTACCGTAGCCTATGGACGCTTGCAACACCAGGGGTATCACTCGCTCGTTGCCGACCCGAAAAACCTCTTAGAAGTTTATGGAGGATTCACTGCACCGACAGTTTGAGGGAATATTCCTCTTACTGCCAGCTCTGGCGACCTTACTCACTGCAGGAACACAACACACAATAAAGTGTGTTATTTGGCTGCAGTTTCCTGTAAGGTGGAGGTACTTCCCCAGATGGGCTGCTCCAGATTTGAGCCATAAATGGCTGTGCCCTAACTCTCTAGAAATTTATATAAAATATTAAGTAATTATTTAAAGCCCCCCACATCCGCATTGCAATGCTTGTAAAAGGCCGCTAAGTTATAAGCACACAAAAAAAAAATGTAACACCTATATGTACACTTAGTATGCAATCTTTGAATAATATTTTACCATTTTCAGCACACATTTCTGGTCTCTCCTTCGGACTTCGAGCCTCACAGTTTTACCAGCTTCTCGAGTGCTCTCGTGGAGACGTGGAGTACGGATCCAGATCTCAAAACTACTGATGATGAAGACGACAAAGATGTTCTCATCAAAGAGGAGACTGACGAGAAGTTTGATTTTGGTTAGTACACCTACTTAAGACAGCGTCGTCTCAAGAACCTTTCTGCTAAGAGAAATTAAACTAAAACTATGGTGTGTGTGTGTGGGTGTGGGTGTGTGTGTGTGTGTGTGTGTGTGTGTGTCTGTGTCTGTGTCTGTGGCATCGTAGCTCCCGAACGGATGAACCGATTTTGATTTTGGTTTTTTTAATTGAAAGGTGAATTAGTTGGGAATGTTCTTAGCTATGTTTGATGAAAATCGATCCAAGATGGCCGCCGCCACAAAATAGCGAATTACATATTTTTTCACAACTCCCCCAATATGGGTATCAGATGAAAGGGCTTAACTAGGAGAATACTAAACACTATGATAAATTTCAAATCCAAGATGGCCGCCCCCACAAAATGGCAAATTACATTTTGTGTCGGGGGTTTTCTAAATTTTTAATTTATTGTTTGCATACAGAAATCCCGATAAAAGAAGAAACCATTGGAGATTGTCATTTTGAGGATATTTCCCCCATTGACAATGACGTATCGTCGGAAGAGGACATACAGCTCTCCAAACTGAAAGAGAAAGAGACAGAGAGAGTCAAAAAGAAGAGAAAGAAAGAGGACAGGAGACGAGATACGGTGAGTGATGTAGTTAAGTCATCATTGCGTATGGCATTCATCTGTAGCGACATCTATCTAGCTGCATAAGAACTTGTACGAAGAAAATCCTGAATCGCGCAAGTGAAGTTTACCGTGCAACCGACATCAACCGTCGGGCAGTGGCCGCCAGGCATAATACCTGCCTGGGGGAAGGATTCTCCATTTGGATGGAGGGACAATAACCCTCCACACTGGTGACCCCGACATAATCCTAATGTCTCCACATATCCTTCGTGGATCAAACCTCTATGGATCAGCGCAACACCGAAGCGTCACTCGCGCGTCGCCAACCCTGCAAAAACCTCTTAGAGGTTTATGGAGGATTCACTGCACCGACAGTAATTAATGGCAATGTTCCTCTGCCAGCACAGCGCATCCTTAAAAGGAGCTCTGGCAACTTTACTCACTGTAGGAATACAACACAATAAAGTGTGTTATTTGGCTGCAGTTTTCTGTAAGGTGGAGGTACCTCCCCAGACGGGCTGAGATCCAGATTTGAGCGATTAATTACAGTCACGAGCACAGCCTTTTAAAAACACTTACAAAAGTGCTAAAGCGATTTTTTCATGAATGAACGATTGCAACGTTGATATAACACCAATGTCACTATAGTATTGGTTCGTAAATACTGTGTTCGTAATATCACAAAAGTTCTGTTAGTACTTTAGAAGAAAATCGATTTAGCACTTTTTGTTATGTTTTTGCTCGTGACTTTACACCTCTGCCCTACCCTTTGAGAAATTCAGGCGTAATGGTATTTTTGTAACTACAATTACGATTATTTTGCAGATAGATTCTCAACAAGACATAAAACCGAAAAAAGAGAAAAGCAAAGACAAAACTAAGAACAGAAAACTGAAGAACCTACCTGAGGAGTTGGTGGAGTTGTATACCATGACGAAGCAAGAGATGTTGGCTGTCAGGACCGAGGACCTGAACAGCAAGGAGTTTCAGAAGCTTAAGTACAGGTTAGATATAGTGATTTAATAGAATATGTTGGCAACACCAGAGTCGTTTCTGATGCGCTGCCGGCTCTTAAAAGCCCTTCTTCTTCCTACCCTCTTCCTTAAAATCCCTTCTTCTTCCTACCCTCGTCCTTAAAAGCCCTTCTTCTTCCTACCCTCGTCCTTAAGAGCCCTTCTTCTTCCTACCCTCGTCCTTAAGAGCCCTTCTTCTTCCTACTCTCGTCCTTAAAAGCCCTTCTTCTTCCTACCCTCTTCCTTAAAAGCCCTTCTTCTTCCTACCCTCGTCCTTAAAAGCCCTTTTTCTTCCTACCCTCGTCCTTAAAAGCCCTTCTTCTTCCTACCCTCGTCCTTAAATGCCCTTCTCCTTCCTACCCTCGTCCTTAAAATCCCTTCTTCTTCCTACCCTCGCCCTTAAGAGCCCTTCTTCTTCCTACCCTCGTCCTTAAAAGCCCTTCTTCTTCCTACCATCGTCTTTAAAAGCCCTTCTTCTTCCTCCCCTTGTCCTTAAAAGCCCTTCTTCTTCCTACCCTCGTCCTTAAAAGCCCTTCTTCTTCCTACCCTTGTCCTTAAAAGCCCTTCTTCTTCCTACCATCGTCTTTAAAAGCCCTTCTTCTTCCTCCCCTTGTCCTTAAAAGCCCTTCTTCTTCCTACCATCGTCTTTAAAAGCCCTTCTTCTTCCTCCCCTTGTCCTTAAAAGCCCTTGTTCCTACCCTCGTCCTTAAAAGCCCTTCTTATTCCTACCGTTTCCCTTAAAAGCCCTAGTTGTTTTTCCTACGGTCTACCTTAAAAGCCGTTCTTCTTCTTCATTTCCTGGTCCTTAAAAGTCTTTATTATCTTAAAAGTCTGATTCCTTAGTCTTACTTCTTAAAAGTCTTATTCTTCTTACCCTTTCACTTAAAAGCCCTTTTTTTCTTACGCTTTCCCTTAAAAGCCCTTGAAATTTATTTTTTTTGCTTTACACTCACTAATTAAAAGTAAACATTACATGGTATACTTGCCAAACGTAATTGTTCAACGGCGAGAAGCGCTCTTATCATTATTACATAATAGCCTTACATTTATTAACAAAAGCAAACAAAATATTTTAAATAACTATCATGGTCTAATATTACTATTACAAGTGCTATCCAACAGAGTATAAGTAAATGTTTTCATTCATTCATTCATTCATTCAATAAGTGTATTTTTTAACCCCGGACGCAATAAAAACGACGGGGTGTTATAAGTTTGACGTGTCTGTGTGTGTGTGTGTGTGTGTCTGTCAGTGGCATCGTAGCTCCCCAAGGGATGAACCGATTTTGATTTTGTTTTTTTTTATTTGAAAGGTGAAGTAGTCGGGAGTGTTCTTAGCTATGTTTAATGAAAATCGGTCCAAGATGGCCGCCACCACAAAATAGCGAATTAGATATTTTTTCACAGCTCCCTCAATATAGGTATCAAATGAAAGGGCTTAACCAGGAGAATACTATACACTATGAAAAATTTCAAATTCAAGATGGCCGCCACCACAAGATGACAAATTACATTTCGTGTCGGGGGTTTTCTAAATTCTTAATTTATGTTTTGTAGGTGTGACGACTGTATCATAGCTTTCAACACTGAGAAGTTGATGCACGACCACCGCAATGGAAAACATCAGCCGGTGAGTTTTATATATACAATCTATATAATATATACATCTATACAAATGAAGTGTCTGTTTGTGAATATGAAAGTATACAAGGTGTAAGGGACAAAGTCGGATTTCAAAACCAGACAAACCAGATTTCCAAATAAGATAGTAATACCTAAAATGAGAACAGAATTGTATAAACGTAGTTGCTATCCTATGTGCAATTGTGCATTCAAATATATAACATATATTTTTTACCCCCGTTTTTGCAACATTTTTCATTACTACTCCGCTCCTATTAGTCGTAGCGTGATGATATATAGCCTATAGCCTTCCCCGATAAATGGGCTATCTAACATGGAAAGATTTTTTCAAATCGGTCCAGTACTTTTTGAGTTTATTCGTTACATACAAAAATACAAATCTTTCCTCTTTATAATATTAGTGTAGACTTCCTATGGAGATTAAAACCTTAAAGTACCGATGACACCCTTCAAAGGGGCATTACGCAAATGGTTAACTGAAAAGTGTTTCTATTCATTAAAAGAATATTTCCAATTAAAATAATAACGTATTGGTAGTAGACAATGTATGACAATTTTTGCTTTCATGATAAGGTACTTACTATTAAATATTTGCATGTCATTATCTTTATGACGAAATATGATGGACTATACTATAAATATTATGTAACACCTTTTGTAACCATATTTGTAAGCAAATAAATATTTGATTTTGAATATGACGTACAAACGTCGTGACAAGGTCACGCCTGTGACACTTCATACAAACTTTCCGATACTGCTGCACACTACAATACCAAATGTCAAACTTGTCAAATTATTTGTACACGTGCAAATGTGTGCGTGACGGTTTGTTGGCAGTCAAATTTGGTGTCCGGCAAGGACACCGGCAGGACGCGGGGGACCTGAGGTATCTGACGTTAGGGAGGGGCGGAGAGTGGCCATTCTGTTATTATTTATTCTGTGAAAAGGTTTCACTCAAGGTCAAAAATAAAATGACCTAGGTTATTCATGTAGAAAATGATCAGGTATTACAGGTATTGACATTTTTGAGCACCCAGTGTACTGCTAAGAACGCGATTATAACGCTCCCCGGTGAATGTTATCGCGCGCGTGATAGAAATAAATCAAATAATGTTTTTTTTAATTATAAATCTAATTTGGGTAGATAGAAATAATGTTTTTTTTACACGTTCAAGTAAAAAACTGCAGAAAAATTTAAAAAAAGTTACGGAAAGTCAACGTAGATGGGTCCAGAATCGGGTACTGAACTCATGGTATTCGGATGTGCGTCGATGTCTCTTCCACCTTGTATTATTTACTTACATCAAAAAATCAATTACAATCTTTTAATCTATACAAATAAATAAAACTGAAGTGTCTGTTTGTAATTTCAAATTAACAGCTTTTCACTTAATGCATATTATGAAAGTAGGTACCTGTACTTATACGGTACTTAAGTCAAAAACACAATTTTTAAAATTTTTAACCGTCTTTCTGTTTGTCCTGAAATGGCTGGACCGAATTTTATGGGACTTTCACTCGCAAATGCTAATGTTTTAAGGAGTAATTGCTGTATAGGTAGAAAAAAAAGTTTATTTTCTGATTCATATGACGCGTCCGTTGACTATTTTCCGGAACACAATGGTCGATGTCACATTTTCCCTTTGATACATTTATTTAAACTTTATGTACATAAAATGGTACACAAGGCGGACTTAATGCCTTATAACATTTTCTAACATAAGGCAATACATCAATATTATTTATAATTTAATCGAAAGCAACTTCTTACAAAAATATGTGTAAGTATTAGTTATAATTTATTTTATTTTATTATATTATTATTATTTCTGTTTATATCGTGTATGTGTTAGAATAGTTTGTGTAATTACTAATACTATGGACTTCAAGGTCTACAAATAAATTATTATTATTATTATAACTCGGTCGGCTCTTACTGTTATGGCAGTAATTACAATTGTAATACTTACCTACTCTTTAATCTCTGCATCTACACATCAAGCTGCATCATCCTCATTACTATTCACAACAATTATTACTGTTACCACACATATTTTTTTAAAAGAGTATCTATGGAGTTCTTCTCCGTAAGACCCACTTTTTTTGGAACCGTGCAACTAATTTAACGTTTCAAAAGTACCTATTTATATGGTCTAATTGAAATAAAATATTTTGAATTTAAATAACTATAATTATATAGTGATAATTAATAGGTAAGGTGGCATCGTATGGCATCGAACTAACTGTAAAGTAAGCCGTGTCGGTTGCGAAGCATTTGCTTTCCAATACATGTCGCTACCTTCGCTGTCGGCACCTTGAGACGTAAAGAATGTGAAGGAAGATTTCGACTTGGGGAGTAAGACTCGCGGTGGTGGCGTGGTCATAGCTTCTGGTGTATTTAACCAGAAGACGCAGGTTCGAGTCCTGCCCGCCAGTCGATTTTTTCCTTCATTTTTTTATACACTATGGGCTTACGTTTGACCACTACTTTGCCTGTTGGTAAGCAACAGTGCGGTCGACGATGGTGCACGCTTACCCAGTAAGTACCTATTCACTGGAGTTTTGAAGACCGCCAGATTGTATTTTTCCGGAAACACATACGCCGGCAACGAGTTCCACTCCTTAGCGGTACGCATGATAAAAGTGTTAGCAAATCGTTTCGTGCGTAACGGTGGGATGTCAACCATGTAAGGGTGGTAAAATAACTAAAATAATCATTAAAATAACTGGTAATCTTAGCATGGAAAATGCTTAAAAAATACAAAAAGATACATTAGTGTGTTTATAAATAAATAAATGAGAAGTGTCCGGCGTATAATACTGATTAATATGGCGTAAGCTGCGCTTCACCGTAGTTGGTCTTGGTCAGGGGGTCTACTTCCTAAGCATGAAATCCGTAGTGCCGGCCTTCGTTACGGGCGTTTCCTACCCCGTATCACCTACGGACGCATTCGTTCGGGGGCTGAACTAAGAATGAATGACAACACAATTTGACAGTTGTACCTACTCACGCTGTGTCCAGTTAGATTAAAGTAAACGCAACACAGCTGTGCCTATGCGAATCTATTAACGTGTAGATACCTACCTATATCTATATACAGTCCACACCACTGAGCTTATTTTAGTGCAAATATAATAATCGTAAAAAGAAGACGTTGTTTTAGTTAAATTAATCCCACAAACAAAAAGGAACCTTATCTATATTAACACGCTGTGTTTTTATTTTATCCATCCGAAAAATTTAACCTGACACTTGTTTTAACGGATCGTTATGTCTGGGCTACTTTCGGACGGGCCCGGTACTTCGATGACGGAGATAGGGAGTAGACGCCCTGGTCTGTCGTGCAACGGACGAGCTAGAAAGCGATGTGCGGCTGGTTGGCTTAGATCCCGGTGCTATGAAGGTAAATATCTGATTCATCTGTGCTTGGTTCAGGTGGCATTCTGATTACAATGCCTACTTTATAAAGGAGGTCATTGAAATCACAAGAGGTCACTTTTAAGGAAAACAATACTCTGTATTACGCTGGTTAAAACTCTAGTCGTTTATATTTGAGAAAAATCACGCCATTTTGGCACACTATTATCTGTTTCGTAATGATTTCATAGTAAAAACTGTCAATGTTTGTTTCGGAATGTCAAACGCACGCCATTACGGCCGATTATTATCAGTTTCATAGTGATTTCATGGTAAAAACTATCAACTTGACAGCTGTCATGTACGAATTTGGGCTGAGTTGGCTTTTGATGACCTCCTTTATTTTATTGTTTTAAAACGTTTCGTGTGATGCTTTTGGGTTATAGATTCGTGTAGAAAAATGCAAATAATAAAGTGTGTATGTATGGTGGAGTTATGCATGATTGTGGGAAAAAAACTGATTCATCTGTGCCTGATTAATATAGTCAAAACCGCCATATGAATTATAAAATAAAGTTTTTCCCCTCTACAGCAACGAAAGGTTATCAGTACTTCTAGTCTTATTTATTATTTTATAAACTTTTGAATAATTCAAAGATCACAGGATTATAAACTTCTCTACATAATAACACTTTTGATATGTTGTAATCCTAGATAAGAATTAATAATAATTTAATTTTTATAATGCTAATAATAAATATCCGGGACATCTCACAAATTCATCATCAACCCATATACTATCCCACTGCTGGGCACGGGTCTCTTCTCAGTAAGAGAGGGATAGTCCACACCGGCCTAATGCGGGTAGGCAGACTTCACATACCGTCGAGAAAATCTCTCAGGCAAGCAGGTTTCCTAAAAATGTTTTCCTTCACCGTTAAAGCGAGTGATAATTACACACATGATTTCGAACTCAAGACCTTTGACTTGGCAGGCCAGTGGTCATACCCCTAAGCTATCACTGCTATCATACATTAATCATCAATCAATCATACATACATCTTAAAATCTATTTATTCGTAAGATAAAGTCTCTTACTAATCTAATAAGTAATAACGAACTTTAATATTGCAGTTCACAACGTCACATATTAAAAACAAAGACAGGGAGAGAAAGAAACTCGCAGAACGTAGAAGAATGGAGAATATAAGGAAAGATCCAGAGAAATATGCTCAATGGAAATTAAAAATGAAACAAATATATTTGAGAAAAAAGAGAGAGGGCAAAATCGTATCAGTTCAGAATTTAACACCCGAAGAACAAAAAATAGCTAGGAAGAAAAGCAGAGAAAGTACTCGAAGATGGTATGCTAGAAATAAATCAAAAGTTCGCTATAGAAGATTATATGGTGATTCAGAACAGGAAGTATTTGACTTGTGTGAGCCAGAAGTTATCGAAATAAATGATCCTTTGGCTCCTTAATTCTTAATTCTGATTCGGTAATTCTGACTGTTTATTATTTTTGTTTAATTGCATTCATTCATTTCAAGTAGATTTTTATATCAATATTTGTGTTTGTAATATTTAATTATCAATAGTGACTTTTTGGACCAATCGATGGCGTTGTGCATTTTTGTCTCATTCCTGAATCGCGCTATGGTTTCGCTCACAAAATTTGGTTAGGTGTCACGAACAATTTCTAATAAATGAGTTCAACAAGCAGTAGTATTGTGTTTAATTGTGTGCTGACAATTTTATCTGTTTAATTTATGCAATAATTATCTATTTAATTTATATATGAAACCCTGTTTTTCAACTTAGTAGGTATATTATTTTGTTTTAATAATTTTTTTTTTTAATAGACGTGACAGCAGCATACTCTGTAAGCATACTGCTACAACTGCACTTATGCGCAAAAGCGTCTTTTGCATGGCACCCGTTATTTATAATAAACTACCAAAGCAATGGAAAGAATTAAGTAATGTAGCTTTCAAAAAAAAGGTTGTCATATCTTGTCCTAAAGGCCTACTATAATGTAAACGAATTCTTAATGGATACTATAATGTAATTTTATTATCTGATTGTTCTACATCAAAATCATAAAACTATACTACTTTATCTTCAAAAATACCTAGATATAGAATATTTATTGTTTTAACTATAATTAAGTTTTTTTTTACTGTGTATCTTTTTTTTTATATTAATTTTGACATTTTATAAATTCCAAAAAATATTTGTACGCCATATAATGTAGCAAACATGTTTGATCTATGAAAATTATGACATCCTGCATGCATTTAGTAATATTTTTGTATGCATACACATGTTTATACAAATAAATCTTATTCTATTCTATTCTAAAATGTTAATTCTATTTCATTAAGTTCTTGTTTGTCTGTCCCTGGCCTCATCAGCGGGCGCTATCAGAATATCAGCGCTGCAGTTTGATTTGCTTGCTGCAGCATACTGCTGAGATAGGGACCCATTCTGACATCGCACAAGATAACGCACCTATTTATGTTAAAATTGTATCTACCTATTTAATGTTCTGATGTTTGGTATTTTGTCTTGTTGTGTCTGTCAGAATAAACTTTCTTCTTTATTTCTTAAAACCCAACGACTATGTCGAACTCAGAGTCGTCACATGAGTGCCTAAAAAGAGCTCTACCATACACAGTAGGCGGCGGCTCAGCTTTGCCCCTGGCGTTGCTGATGTCCATGGGCGGTGGTTACCACTTACCATCAGGTGGGCCACCTGCTCGTCTGCCACTGTAGGCAATAAAAACTATATTGTAATGAATCATAAGCTAATAGAGATTCAGTATATCTTAGATACACTGATAACCTGACCTAAATTAAAAATTTAGAAAACCCCCGACACGAAATGTAATTTGCCATTTTGTGGTGGCGGCCATCTTGGATTAGAAATGTATTATAGTGTATAGTATTCACCCAGTTAAGCCCTTTCATTTGATACCCATATTGAGGGAGTTGTCAAAAAACATGTAATTCGCTATTTTCTGGCGGCGGCCATTTTGGACCGATTTTCATCAAACATAGCTAAGAACTCTCGCGACTAATTCACCTTTCATATAAAAAAAAACAAAATCAAAATCGGTTCATCCGTTCGGGAGCTACGATGCCACAGACACACACACACACACAGACACGTCAAACTTATAACACCCCATCGTTTTTGCGTCGGGGGTTAAAAAATAGCCCTAGATATAGTAACCAGTGTTTGTTAACAATTAATTAACATTAAATTCAAAAAGATGTTGTAGACAAAATTCAAAAAAAGATTTTATTTCAAATAAGCTTTTACAAGTATTTCTTCTACTTAAATTTAAGAGCTCAGCTCTTGTTGGTGGAGCAATCGCCAATGTTCTCGATCTTTCGTTTTACCTCTTGATACGACTCGCTCCTCACTTTTATGGTTAAAGAAACTTTATTCTCAATAAAAACATAACATGTCACTTACTTGAGAACAATACTAAATAAGAAGATTATGTTTGTCGTCGTCAGTTACATAGTTATTATTAAATCAAATACCCACCCAATGCATTCATTTTTCCAGAAGTGATTGGTTTGCGATTAGGTATTCACTAAGTTCAGTTTTGAATGCACTGAATGAGTTTACATTTCTTATGCGTGACGGTATTTTATTATAAAGCTGTGCTCCCTCAAATGTTAGCATTTTTTTGCCATAGTTAGTTCGGATTTTTGGTAAAACTAGTAAGCTAGCTCGCCGTGTGCTACGTAGGGTGTTTTGTTTGAATTGGGTAAGCGCTATGTCTGCACTTTTTCCTTCACTTGCTCTATAAAACTTCGTCTGGGTCTTCCCCTTCCTCTTTTTCCTTCAATTTTCCCTTCTAGTATGGTTTTAAAGAAGTTGTCGTGTCACATCTTTCCTCTCCTGTTCTCTATGGTTCTTAGCAACTGTCTTTTCTCGTCTACAATTACTAATACTTCCTCGTTTGTTTTCCTTTCCTTCCAACTGATCTTCTCCATCCTCCTCCAGCAACACATTTCAAATGCCTCTAACCTTTCTCGGTCTCTTTGGGTCAAGGTCCATGTTTCGCAGCCATATAATGCTATACTCCAGACATAGGTTTTTATCAGTCGTTTTCTTACAATGGTTTTAATTTTTGAGGTGAATAAATGTTTTTTCCGATTAAATGCTTGGCTATTGCAATTCTTGCTATGATATCAGGTGAACATCTGGAGTCATGCGTTATTCGGCTACCTAGGTATTTGAAAGTGGTGACTTGCTCTATTTGTGTGCTGTGAAGTATGATTGGTCTAGTTATTATCCTACAATTATTTATGATTGTATTGCAGTTTTTGTAATAACCAAGTATTACATGTTATTTGAACCTAATCTTTTGATTTCAAATTATTATGTTACAAAAATGTTTTACAAGAATTATTCTTGAATTCACTAGATTTTTTTACGTGATGTGATTCATATGATAAGTTCATATAAAACAGATGATTAATTGTTGTTAAAATAAGTTGCTTTCATAATAAAGAGACTACTAATTGATAAAGCTTTTCATTTTTATTTCTCTTTATGATTCGAACTCAAGACCTTTGACTTGACAATAGGATACCACTGCTTCAGAAAGATAAACTCTATAATAATTTTATAATGGTTTGTATAATGTGTGAGTATAGCCAAGCGCAAGCCTAAGAAAATAAATTAAAAATTTAGAAAACCCCCGACACGAAATGTAGTTTGCCATTTTGTGGTGGCGGCCATCTTGTATCTATACACTTGCGGACTATGATAAATTTCAAATCCAAGATGGCCGCCGCCACAAAATGGCATATAATTATTTTTTTCGTTTTGGGTCGGTGGTTTTTTATTTTATCCGACTGCTTAAGGAGGGTTATGTGTTTGACGTGTACAGTTCTCGCCAAACTTATTCTCCGGGTTGAAGTTGGCACAAGCTAACTTTAACGCGGCCGTAAAAATTGAAGAAAGAAAAATATTTTATTTTAATGATTTAAAACGACAGCCTACGACTTGAGCTTTCTGTGTTATTTATTACAATCAAATCGTTTTCTTTTTCCGATTTTTACAACCGGGTTAAAGTTAGCTCGTGCCAACTTCAACCCAGACAATAAGTTTGGCGAGAACTGTATGTATGTATGTCCGTTCCTATGTCTACTCGTAACTACTCAACGGCTCAACCGATTTAGATATATGATACCTTATTAGATTCGTCTTGATAGATATAAAAAATATCAAAATGGCGGATTTTATACGCTTTAAAGTGCGAGCTGATTTTGAAAATGATCTTTGGTTGTAACAATTTTCATTTTTAATTATTGTCTTCAGAAAAGCGACGACTGCCATCAATGCCTGGTGTGCCGCGCCTACTTCCTAACCAAAGACAACGTGGCTACTCACAGGGCACTGCACCAGCAGGGGTACCGGTGTCGCGAGTGCGGGTTCAGTACCCTACTGAAGAGGCGCATGCTGAAGCACTACGTCACACACGCGGCCGGCGGCGATGCTCACGTGTGCCAAACTTGCGGCACTAGCTTCAGGTGAGTGTGTGTGGAGGAGAGAGAGGAGTGTGTGTAAAAGAGAGAGAGAGAGAGAGATGTGTACGTTTATGAGACACTAACACACCCCTCGTGTTAGTGTGTGTAAGAGAGAGAGAGAGGAGTGTGAAAGAAAGTTTAGTGTATGTGAGAGAGAGAGAGAGGAAGGAGTGTGTGTAAGTGTTGTAAGGGTCTGTTAATGTGTGTGAGGAAAGCTTGTGTGTATGTTGGAGAGAGAAAGTGAGTTAAAGAGAAAGAGTAAGGTGTATGTGCGTGTGTGCGTATGTGTATGAGAAGGAGGAGTGTGTGTGCTAAAGAGAGAGAGGAGAGTGCGAGAGAAAGTCGTGTGTGTGTGACGGTTGTGTTTGCGGTAAAGCGTGTGTGTGTGTGTCATAACGATATAGTGATTGAATTTATTTGGCATCGACTCAAAATTGATGACTATAAAAGGTTTTTTTAATTTTATTGTTAGCTCCAGTTTTCGTTACGTTTTATCGTCGGTTTTTATAATCTTTTATCTCGTTGATTGCAGCACGAAATCTAAGCTATCATATCACCGCGCGGTTTGTAAACAAGAGCCTCCGCAGTGTGACTGTTGCGGCAAAGTGTTTGCTAATAAAATGACGCTGAAGTACCACCTCAAGTGAGTACCACACCTTATGTTCTTATCTTACTATGGGGGCTGGTACAACCAGCAACACTTCAACCCAATGGGATCTTTTGTGTTGTCCCCATTACCGTATATTCCTTACTCTTTGAAGACGTGGTTCACGAAGGCGGCTAACTCACTGAGAGGAAGAAACCTAAAATCTTCAGGCTTCGGGAAGCCTGAAGATTTTAGGTTTAAGAACTAAAGTCACCGACATTGCGCGAAGAATAAGCACGCTGAAGTGGAAGTGGGCCGGCCATGTCTGCAGACGGACAGACGGTCGATGGAGCAGACAAGTGCTAGAGTGGAGACCACGTTTAGGCAAGCGTAGTGTAGGACGCCCTGCGACAAGATGGACCGACGATTTAAAGAAGGTGGCTGGCAGCGGATGGATGCGAGCTGCCCAAGACCGGGATGGTTGGCGCTCTTTGGGGGAGGCCTACGTACAGCAGTGGACGGCAATAGGCTGATATGACCGAGGTAACAATATTTAACCGAAGTTTCTCAAAAAAACCCAACAACACTTTGCTGGACTTCATATAAACCCATGTCCCGGGGCCTCTGAGCGTAGCAGTTGCGCTTGGGACCCTTAGGCCAACGAGGCAGTCAGATCTTTTTAAGAAGAAGAAGAATATTTTTCGCAGAATCCTGCCACAGAACAAAGAAGAAAAGCCTAAAGAGAAGCTGTACATACCTTGCAAGGGTTGTGACAAGGTGTTCCACTCGAAGAAGAGCTATAGAGCGCATGTGTGAGTATTTGACCATTTTTATTTTTTATTTTAAAAGAGTATCCATGGAGTTTCTTGCCGGATTCTTCTCCGATTTCAGTTTCTCCGATTTTTACGGCCGGGTTAAAGTTAACTTGTGCCAACTTCAACCTGAGAACTTGAACTTGGCGAGAATTGTATCTTATAATCATCTTATTTTCTTCTTACCAGTGTGATCCACGACGGCCTAACGTACCCGTGTCCTATCTGCGGCAAGCTGTTCCAGTGGAAGCGCAACCTCGCGCGGCACTCGCGCAACCACCGCGAGCGCGAGGCCGGCGCGCTGCACGAGTGCCGCGCCTGCTCCAAGACATTCGCCAGCAGGGACTGCTACAACAACCACATGAGACTCAGCAAGAGACACGTGCCCGAGGACACTTACCAGTGAGTAGATAGAGTATCCGAAAATATTCGTGTCAAATATCCAAAAAAATCCACGCCGAATATCCGAAAATATCCGCGCTAAATATCCGTAAATATCCGCGCTCAATATTCTGAAATATCCTCGTCAAATATCCACAAATATCCGCTCTCAATATCCGAAAATACCAGCGCTTAATATCCAAAAATATCCACGTCAAGTGTCCGAGAATAACCCCATCAAATATCCCAAAATATCCGGCTACATTAATATCCGTATGCAGTTACGGGCGCACCCTACTATACCCGATGTATTCAATCTCGCGCAACCACCGCGATCGCGAGGCCGGCGCGCTGCACGAGTGCCGCGCCTGCTCCAAGACATTCGCCAGCAGAGACTGCTACAACAACCACATGAGACTCAGCAAGAGACACGTGCCCGAGGACAGACTTACCAGTGAGTAGATGGAGTATCCGAAAATATTCGTGTCAAATATCCAAAAAAATCCGCGTTGAATATCCGAAAATATCCGCGCTAAATATCCGAAAATATCCGCACTGAATATCCGAAAATATCCGCACTGAATATCCGAATATATCCGCGCTAAATATTCTGAAATATCCTTGTCAAATATCCACAAATATCCGAAAATAACCGCGATTAATATCCGAAAATATCCGCGTCAAGTATCCGAGAATATCCGCGTCAAATATCCCAAAATATCCGGCCACATTAATATTGGTATGTAGTTACGGGTTAGCCACGAGCCCCCTTCACCAATAATTCTAAATATTGTTGCAGACACGAATGCAATTACTGTGGTAAGAAATTCGCCACAAAATGGTGTCTTACGGACCACATCGACTGGGACCATCTGAAGCGAATCAAGTACCAATGCAATGTGTGTTTCAAAGTAAGTAACGTCAATAATAGATATAGAACTGTTTATTTAATTGATATAGCCATTTTTTTTTTAAATAACTTGTAATCTTAGCATGGAAAATGCTTAAAACAATACAAAAAGATAGTTAATAGGTAAGGTGGTATCATACGACATCGAACTACCTGTAAAGTTAGTCGTGTCGGTTGTGAAGCATTCACAATAGATGTCGCTACGTCACCTTTAAGACGTAAATTAGAATATGAAGGAAGATTTCGACTGGCGAGCGGGGCTCGCGGTAGTTTAGTGGTCAAAGCGTCTGGTGTACCGAACCAGAAGACGCTGGTTCGAATCCTGCCCGCCAGCCGATTTTTTCCTTCATTAAAAATAACTTGTAATCTTAGCATGGAAAATGCTTAAAAAAATACAAAAATAATTGATGTAGCCGTACCAGCCTCACACAACATACAAAGCACTATATCTGACATTGACATGCTATTCATCATTAATCATTGTTATTAATAATAATAACAACTAGCTTTCCGCCAGCGGCTTCGCCCGCTATCCCGCGGGAACCATACATTTTACCGGGATAAAAAGTAGCCTATGTGCTATTCCAAACTATAAACTGTCTCTGTGCCAAATTTTATCCAGATCCGTTCAGTAGTTTTTGCGTGTAAGAGTAACAAACATCCATCCATCCATCCTCACAAACTTTCACATTTATAATATTAGTAGGATTCTATAGACTGAAATTCTTGCTATTTTATAAAAATGTACTTAGTAGTGTAAAATTCGATGTGCATGTGTATATATTATATTCAGATAATATAATATAATAAATAAATAAGAAATATAATAATTATATTCAGACAAAATTCAATTGTTCAATTATTGTCAGGACTTAATATTATTATTCTTGTAAGCTCTTTGGATGTAACATCTGTTAGCTTGTAAGAACAAATTGATAAATAAATAAATAAAAAAATATCTGAATTATTAAATAAATATTAAGACCTCGCCATAGAAATAAAAACTCAATGGAAAGCACACACCGTTCACATCGTTCCCATAGTCCTCTCATCTACAGGTATTGTGCCAAAGTCCCTAACACAAAGCCTCAACACCTTAAACATTATACATTAAACGTGACGGGTCGTTGAGCTCCCTAATAATGGTTGAGCTACACGATGACTGTTGCATGCGTGCCGTCAGTTAGGACTCGTCAACTCAAAACTGTTTCAGATTTTGCCCTACATTGTTTAACTCGCATATCCGATATATACTACGTTTGTCTGGACTTTAAATGAGACCATGATTCTCTGAGTTTGTTTCGGCGTTTCTTCTCAGAGGTCGTCAGTTAGGAAATGCCGGCGACATCTAGCATTTAAAAAAATATATAATGTCTTATAAAAGTGTCTTTAATGGATCTACTTACAGAAATAAATATCAATTCATTTCATTTCAAACCTACACACTCCACATGATTCAAAAAGCGACAATTCTCAATAACTGTCGCATCACCCGAAACTTTCTTAGACTTAGTCATGTAATAATAATAATTTATTTTCTCACCACAAAACGAATAATAAAAAAAACTAATTCATCATCATTGCTACTTCGCTCCTATTGGTCGTAGCGTGATGGGCTATCTAAGACTGAAAGAATTTTTCAAATCGGTCCAGTAGTTTCGGAGCCTATTCAATACAAACAAACAATCAAATCTTTCCTCTTTATAATATTAGTAGTTACAGATTATGTCATTGACTGTGTCTTGTTCCACAGCCGTTCAAAACAGCAAAAATAATGGTCGCTCATGTGAACAATATACACGAAGGCAAGAAGAAGGAGGCGGAGGGGGAACATCTGTGTGAAATATGCGGCAAGTCTTATAAGGTAAGTTATACAACCGTATAGGTAAGGTAAGGTATACAACCTTATAAGGTAATGTCCTAAACCATATAAGGTTAGTTATATGATCTTATAAGGCGAGTTATGCGATAGTATAAGGTAAATAATAAAATATTACGGGTGCGTTGATGAACTTAAGTGTGTGTTTATCTGGGTGTTTCTTATATATTATAAGTATGGCGCCGATACACACGTCATGCTCGTGAACGGGTGCTGTCTGTCGGGACTGGTCAGCTCTTACTGCAATGGCTATGTTCTTTTGTTTGTTGTTTGTCCTTTTTTTTTATTTTTTTTAGTCATACACATCATACTGCATTATACTCACACTATTCATCACAAAATGTTATTGTTACTCGCCTTTTTTTTTTTAAAAGAGTAACTATGGAGTTTCTTGCCGCCTCTTCTCCATAAGTCCCACTTTTTGGAACCATGCAACTAGTTTAACAATTCAAAAGTGCCTATTTATATGGTCTAATTGAAATAAAATATTTTGAATTTTGAATTTGAATATGTATTTACAACAACAAAAAAAGTATATAAGTATTATATCCATTGTCTAGTACCCATAGTACAAGCTCTGCTTAGTTTGGGACTAGATGGTGCTGTATAAATGTCCCAGGATATCTTTATTTATTTATTTATTTATATTTACTTGCCTCACTGTTTTGCAACTAAACAAATTTTTCTTTCTTTTTAAAGAAAGATCCATAGCGGCCAATTTGACCAGACCCACAATAAGCATATTATCTTTCACACTGTTTTTCCTTTGCCCCGTAGACGGTGAAGCGCTTAAAGGGTCACGTGTGGGCGATGCACACGAAGCGCTCCAACGCCAAGAGCTACAAGTGCAAGTTGTGCCCGGCCACGTTCACCTGGCAGACCAGCATATACAAACACGTCAAGATGATGCACACCACCAACAACAAGGGCAAGGTGAGACAGAGAGACACACACACACATACACACACAGACCAGAGACAAAACAAGGTGAGAGAGAGAGACACACACACATACAGACACAGACCAGAGACAAAACAAGGTGAGAGAGAGAGCACACACAGACACACACACATCAGCAACAACAAGGGCAAGGTGAGAGATAACACAGACACACACACACACACACACACACACACACACACACACACACACACACTCAGAGGAAAGGTCACGTATGGGCGATGCATACGAAGCGCTCCAACGCCAAGAGCTACAAGCTGTTCACCTAGCAGACCAGCATATACAAAATATACAAACACGCTAAGATGATGCACACCACCACCACAGGTGGGAGAGAGAGACAAACATAGAGAGAGAGATATATATATATATCTATATATCTCTCTTGTTGTTGCTATGTGTGTATACATACATAGCAACATATATATATATATATATACACACACATAGCAACAACAACAAGGGCAAGTAAACAGAGAGAGAGAGACCAAAGGCAAAACAGGGTGAGAGAAAACAACACACACACACACACACACAGATGTAGAGAGAGAGAAAGCAAAAACACACACACATTACATAAACAACACACTCACACTGGCAAATATTTATACTTACGATTAAACAACACGTCAAGTTAATTAGTAACCTCTTTAATAAATCTATATCGACTATCAAAATAATTGTAATTTCTTCAACAGCAATCCCGCACTGCGCCGCCGGTAAAGAAAGAAGAGCCTTACCCAGGACTCGAACTCGCTAACCGTATGCAGTACTTCCAACAAAACATTACGGGCAACCTCAATATAGTACATATACAGCCGATAGAGATGCCTCCTAATATCGTACAACAGTGATTATGTAGTGCATAGGGTTTTGCTTATTTTGCCAGAGCTAGGGACAAGGCCGGATTTAAGGGAGGGCAACGAGGGCTACTGCCCCGGGGCCTCCACAAAAGAGGGGCCATAGAGACTTCGAAAAAACACTTTAAATTCCGACTAGTAAACCACTTTTCCTAGGATAGATATTTTTTTAGCTGTTCTACCTTCACCTTCTACCTTTGTATAAACATGATTTATGATTATTTATTGAAAAACTCGAAAAAAAAAATCATTTCATTTGGATAATAATTTAGGGCCAAGGGAGGCCTCTACTCCTTTGTTGCCATAGGCCTCCACACCGGCCCATCAAACTTCGAAATTCAAATGACGAATTTAAATCCGGCCCTGGCAGTAAGAGGAACATTCCCTCAAACTGACCGCGCAGTGAATCCTCCATAAACTTCTAAGAGGTTTTTAGGGTCGACAACGCGCGAGTGATACCCCTGGTGTCGCAAGCGTCCATAGGCTACGGTAACCGCTTACCATCATAAATCATAAAAATCATTTTTCTAATTCTAAAGGAGGTCATTGAAATCGGCCCAAATGATGTACCGAAGGTACACTTATTGGAAAAATACCCTGTTTTACGCTGGTTAAAACTCTAGTCGTACTTTTTTTGAATATTGACTGGGGGATGAGAGAAAAAACTTTTAATTTGAGAAAAATCACGCCATTTTGGCACATTATTATCTGTTTCATAATGATTTCATAGTAATAACTATCAGTGTCAGTTTCGGAATATCAAACGCACGCCATTACGGCAGATTATTACCAGTTTCATAGTGATTTCATGGTAAAAACTATCAACTTGACAGCTGTCATGTACCTCCGGTACAAATTTGGGCTGAGTTGTATGGGCTTTTGATGACCTTCTTTACTTACCATCTGTGGACTGACTGACTTGTTAGTCTAGTGGTCCCAAACGCGACTGGCTACGCTAGAGGTTCTGGGTTCGATACCCGGGTCGAGCAGTGTCGTTGGGTTTTTCTGTGAAATTCCCAGTAGCAGCTCCGAGTCTGGATTTGTGGCCGGTTGATGGCAATAGGCTCGCCCCCTATTACATGGGACCTAAATGTACCGTAGAAATGTGGGTGTACATTAGTACGCCTCTGCCTACCCCTTTGGGGAATACAGGCATGATGGTATGTTGTTAAGTTAAAAGATGCCATAATATTTAAGTCATAGCAATAATTAGGTACTTCGATAATAAGAACATTTTATACAAAGATATTTTTAAATAAATAACAATAATTTTACAACGAACATACCTATGTTTTATTAACTTTGCTTCTAATCTTAATCCTGAGAAAGGGTAGGACTTTTTAATGCGAAAAGGGCTGTAAGGGGTTGAAAGGAGGGGGGGGGAGGGGTGAAATAAGATATACTAATATTATAAAGAGGAAAGATTTGATTGTTTGTTCGTTTGTATTGAATAGGCTCTGTAACTACTGGACCGATTTGAAAATTCTTTCAGTGTTAGATAGCCTATTTATCGGGAAAGGCTATATAACATCACGCTACGACTAATAAGAGCCGAGTAGCAATGAAAAATGTTGCAAAAACGGGGGAATAAATAAATTAAGATATAGCGGCCGAATATAAGCTAAAGAAAGATTTAAAGAAGATTATGTACCTACCCTACCTACTGTATTTTTTTTCAAAATGGCGTCCGGGTTGGACACTTCATTGAAAAATCTTCCATTCTATTTACCTATTAAAATACAGTGAAATTATTAATAACTATACTACATACTAATATTATAAAGCTGTTTGTATGTTTGTTTGGTTGAACGCGCAAATCTCAGGAACTGCTGGTCCGATTTGAAAAATTCGTTCAGTATTAGATAGCCTGTTTAACGAGGAAGGCTATAGGTTATATACCATCACGCTACGACTAATAGGAGCGGAGTAGCATTAAAAAATGTTGTAAAAACGGGGGAACCGTACCCTACTATTGTTTTTATCAAAATGGCGCCCGAGTTGGACATGCTTCATAGAAAAATCTTTGAATCTATTTATGAAAATACAGTGAAATTATTTCTATTATTGAATATAAATCGCATGATACAATCATATATGTTTTGATTGCAATTTCATTTCACAGTATAATTTTCACATAACTTAGGGGGCGTCCATAAATTACGTGAGGTGTTTTTTTTAATTTTCTGCCCCTCCCTCCCCCCCTGGTGAGATGTCGTGAGATTTTATTCAACCCCCTCCCCCATCTCCCAATCTCACGTGAGATTTTTCAAAATGTGAGTTTCTTACGTAATCGTGTTGGATTGTTATTGTAAAAAAAAAAACAAATTTGCTTCGTGCTTTTATTTACGACTAGTTATGACTAGTAATCAATGTTGCTGAGAGTTTAATTATAAGTGTAATAAAAATTTAACAATAGAATACTTAAATCGTAACTACTTAGATTAAAAAAGAGTATCTACTCTAATTCAGTCCATGGAGAATCATGCACGGTCTCAAGAGAGACTATTGGAACCAACATGTCCATATGATTTTCAGTAAAATCATCTGATCCTTCAACTTCGTTCTGATCTAGCCACTCTAAGCCATTGGCACTTGCACAAAGTAATTCATTAGCTCGTCTTGTGACAATCCGTGTGGGTCGCACTTTTCGGAACATACGCGCTTGCTTAGCTGGTGCAATGTGGGCTGATCGTCTGTGCTCTATAGCTCTTGTGCTAGATGCAAAGTAAATACCGCATGTACTGCAGCATCTTTTCTCTAAATCATCACGTACACTTGGGCAACAGAGATCATAAGGCGTGCTGATGAAGGCATTTAGCGGTTGAATCGGTAGGCAGTGGCGTATTAGAAATGGAGCAAATGACTTTCCGTCATGCTCTTTAAAGTCCGGAATTGTCAAATGTCCATCAACTTGAGTGATAGGGTACGGAGGTGGCAGAAAACGGTCGTGAAGAATCATATGCAGATCACTCCGGCGTGGGCGGCAGCACTTCTGGTCATCGCATTTTACAACCTAGAAAAAATTAATAACAATTTCCCTTTGTAACTCTTAATAAAAATTTGTTAATATTCGTCCCTTCCACCTTGTATAAAAAAAAAGTATTATTTTCTTAAAAAAATATATTTAACCTACCTTTTGAAGAAATGCTAAAGTAGACCGAACTTTTCTCTCAGTGAAGCCACTGAGAGAAAAGTGAGACCCTGAGAAGCTTTTCAATCTCATGTTGAATGTGATGTATTAACTCTTCTTTCTTCGGGAATTTTTGCTTAGCTGTATTCCATAATTTTATTACATCGTCCTGGCAGGATTTCTTCGTCTTATAGACGTATCGTTTGACGTATGCGTTATAAAAATCTTGATAACTCATTTTAAATTAGTAAGAGCATGCACTGAGTCGAGTAAAACATTTACAAGAATAAACAAAGCAGGTTGGAACCTGTCCGTGTGTCGCTGCCACTCAGCTCGTACGCTCTCGTTCATCGAGTCGCGCGTTCGGCTGACAGTGGCGCGAAAACAAAGGACGGGCAAAAAGTACACTGTACCGTGAATTCAGATTGAATTGAGCTATTTGGTATAAAACAAATATGGTGGTTTGACAGTAAGTAAATGTATAACGTCGAAGTATGAATGAAATTATTTTCTATTGAACGAATTAGTGAATCTTTATCGTATTACGATTACGCTTAAGATTAAATCTTATGCATGTACAATCTGGATTAAATGGACCAAAATAGTATAATTTTTTTTTTGTTTCAATCAGAAAAAAAATTGCGTGATATTTGCCGAGACCCCCCCTCTCTCCAACGTAAGATTAGATGAGATTTGACTCGACCCCCTCCCCCCCTTAAACACCTCACGTAATTTATGGACGCCCCCTTATATAATTATACATTTATAAGTACATAACGTAATTCGATTTGTTGTGTTTAGTTTTGTACATAACACAATTAAAATGTCGCGGTCACTCATATCGATCGCGTGTTCAATATTTATAGGTAAGTGTTTTTAACCGTCTTGAAAAAGGAGTTCAGTCAATCAAACAAGGGGTTGATCGACTTCTCAATTCGACTGTATATATTTTTTTGTGTTAGTTAGGGGGGGGGGGGGGCATAGAAGACCTCAAGAAAATTAGAGGGTACTGAGATAAATCGAAATTAAAATAATCAATCGTTTAGATATAATCGGAGCAAGATTTCATATTCGTGAGCGTGACACGTATCTCAGAACTGTCGACTGGGTGAACCGATTTTGATGATTCTTTTTCATTCGAAAGCTGGTGCCATATAAATTTTATCGAAATCGGTTGAGCGGTTTGAAAAAGAAATACTAATTCTTATTCATCTATTTGGGTTTGGCGCAGCCTATCCTTTTCTTCCATTCATCCCTGTTAGCCGTCACCTCCTTATTCACTCCCTTTTCCATCATATCGACCTTAACACAATCCATCCATCTTTTCTTTGTCCTTCCTCTGTCCCTCCGTCCTTCAACATTCAATGTCATCACTCTTTTAGTCACATGCGTTTTATCCCTCCTCATTACGTGCTCAAACAAGACAAACGGGAAGGGGAATCCCTTCAACTTCGTCACTGGCTACTACCATTTTTATTTAATTTCATAAATAACTTTTAATTGAAATAAAACTACTTTTTACGGATTTTATCGCGTTATATTGATATTATTTTTAACGTCGGGATTAAAATAATATCAATATAACGCGATAAAATCTGTAAAAAGTAGTTTTATTTCAATGTCTAGTATTCGCGTGTCAGAAATCAATATAACTTTTAATTATTATCAGTAAAAATAGTATTTGTCGTTACTTATAGTGCACTAGAAATAAAAACTCTTTAGGGTTTCCTCTTTGAGTGACGATTGTGAGTTAGACGGCTTGGCCTGATCGTGGAAGGTCGCAGGGGGTCTCTCAATTAAAGTCGATGTACCGTAATAAATGTCCCGTTTATTCACTAATACCCCGTGATGACAACCTTCCGTTTAGGCCAGTGCGCAGTAACTGGTCCTCCGTTCATTCGTCTCGCATGCGTACGATTTTGCTTATCCTAGCACTCTATCTTTCGCGCTTACATTGTCCCTACAACTCTTTCAAACCTAGGCAAAGAAATCCAAGGCACCTCTGACTTTTCGTAATCATAATTATCACTCGCTTACACCGGTGAAGGAAAACATCGTGAGGAAACTTGCATGCCTGAGAGATTTTCTCGATGGCATGTGAAGTCTGCCAACCCGCATTAGGCCAGCGTGGTGGACTATAACCTAACTCTCATTCTTAGAGACTCGTGCCCAGCAGTAGTACGATTAATGGGTTGATGATGCATATAAAAACTGGAATTCGTTTCAATAGGTGCTTGTTAATACTAAAATCATGATAATTTCTCATTATTAAAGACAGGGCTGCTCGACCGTCCGAACATTATTGACAGACGCGTTCTTCATACACGAAAACACTAACGCCATCTTTGTTAGTATCGCGTGGCGTTTGTTTTTAGCCGATCGCGGACTAGTTCACTTCGGTTTAGAGAAGACCATTTTGGTACAAGTTCGGGGGTGTCATTGTGACATGCGATCCGTCCAGTCCTTACGCAGTAATATATGTTTAAGTCAATGGAACCGTATAATAAGTCCCGCAGGCCGCAAGTTGCTTAAGGGCTGGAACCTTGTCTAATTACCTACACCCAAAGTGACGTCATTCGGCATATTTGCCGGCTAGTCGTGCTAACCAGGGTTGGATTTGGGCATATTCAAAACGATAGTACAAAAATATGAAAAGGATAGTATTTATGCAAAAATTATAGTAGGTACACTTTATTAATTTAGATCAAAAGTCATATAATAATAATAAATGATAAAGTGTACAATATCCTCCCAAATGTACAATACCATCCAAATTTCAATACCATTAAAATTTGGATCAAAAGATCAATACCAATTTATGCAAAATTTACCTCTTTCAAGTTCATCAGTTATTCAATATTTTTTTGATCCTTAGTAGGAATAAAATCAGTACAGTACAATTACCACTTTTGCGCTACCGCCTAATTGTGTTGCCAGTTTGTGTCTTATCTTAGTAAGATTTATTTACTGAATATTCTCTCACAAATAAGACTTTTCATTTCGAAGGGCTTATACCTAACATTGTCTTAATTTTTTCAGTTACCATAATGACAATATTCCTGTCAACGTATACGCAAGGTTCAAGGAAAAAGTTCACCAATTACGGTTATGTAAAGAAACCCCAGCAACAGTATTACAGTGACGTCATCAATATATGGTACCCGCAGAATGTTCCACGTATCAGGCATAAAGAAAACGCATTTAGCATTCATGTTAAAACGAAATCTAAGCACACAAGAAATTGATATATGCTTTTTTGTTTTACTCACCTACTCGTTTGCCCGCTATCCCACGGGAACCATACATTTTGACTTTTTTTTATACTTGACGACGTCTGTGGTCTAGTGGTTCGAGTACCGGATTGCTGATCACGAGGTCGTGGGTTCGATCCCCACAGAACAGATGAGCATAAGTGTTTGTGTTCGTCTGGATGTTTCTTATGTATTATAAGTTTGTATTAAAAAAAAAGTATATACCTAAGTATTATATCCATTGTGTAGTACCCATAGCACAAGCTCTGCTTAGTTTAGGACTGATGCTGTGTAAAAACACAGGGCCGCATTTAAGGGAGGGCAACAGGGGCTACTGCCCGGGGCCCCCACAATAGAGATTTCGAAAAAAAAAACCTTTAAATTCCGACTAGTAAACAACTTTTCCTTCGATATATATTTTTTCGCTGTTCTACCTTTACCTCTACTTTGTACAAGCATGATTATTATTATTTATTGAAACTCGACTGAATTTAATTTTTCATTTTATTTGGATAATAATTTGAGGCCAGGGGGGTGTCTCTACTCCTTTGTTGCCCCGAGGCCTCGTCACCTCTAAATCCGCCCCTGTAAAAATGTCAAAAAAACAGGCAGCTGACAGAAGACAGACAAGTACCTATGTGTTACAGTGGAGATCATGTTAGGGCAAGCATAGTGTGAGACAGACACACCGGTGAAATATATTTTTTTTTTGTCCATCTGCAATCAGCCTTACGGCTTTAATCAGATTCTATAGTTTATGTTTCATTAATTTTGGGAGTGCACATCCTGTGATGTGTCATCTCCTATTTTTTCAGATTGAGGCTAGTCGCATCCTTTTTAGCCGGAATATGCAATTACTTGTATTTATGAGTTTTTTTGCCAGGTGATTTCTGTGTATTTCAAGTTTTTGTTTATAGGCTTTGGAAGACCTTTCTATTTCTTCCTTGACTGTCGGTATTTCTAGGTACTCGTGCACTTCCGTGTTTCGTATGAACCATGGTGCATTGATCAAAACCTTCAGTACTTTATTTTGATAGCGCTGGAGGATTTCTATATTAGAGTGACTTGCTGATCCCCAGAGTTGTATGCCGTATGTCCCGTGTCCGGTGAAATAATAATTTGAGTATTTCATTAAAAAACCCAATAAATCTGCTCAACAAGACCTCTGGCAAAGCAGTCGCGTTACCACTAGTTTATGTTATAAATATTTAAATATATAATATCTAATACAATTTTCATAATGGGTAAATAAGTAATTAGGTTTTTTTTTTAATGAAGGAAAAAATCGGCGGGCGAGCAGGATTCGAACCTGCGCCTTCTGGTTCGGTACACCAGACGGTCTGACCACTAAGCCACCGCTCGCCCTCCTCGCCAGTCGAAATCTTCCTCCACATTCTAATTTACGTCTTAAAGGTGACGTAGCGACATCTATTGTGAATGCTTCACAACCGACACGACTAACTTTACAGCTAATTCGATGTCGTATGATACCGCCTTACCTATTAATTTGCCTATTAACTATCTTTTTCCTTCATTAAAAATAACTTGTAATCTTAGCATGGAAAATGCTTAAAAAATACAAAAAGATAATTAGGTACCTATTTACCGAATATGGTATCATTTTATTTTAAAAATCTTGATTTATTAAAAAGTACAGCTTACATTAGTCGAGATTAATTGTCAATCTTCTACTATCAATAAAAAAAGTATTTTGGCGGGAAAAACTAAAAACAGCGGGAATTCGGCCGCAGCTCCGATCCGACGAGTTATAATTCGTTAGCGACGTCAATGATTTATGTCTTGCCATTAATCTGTACTGCTTGAACTAGTAATAAAACTGATAGATATTACTGCACTCAGTGTTTTTGCATTAAAACTAATTAAAAGTCAGGTTGATGAACTAGTACAGTTCCCACTTAGTTACGAATACTGGTATCAATAAAAAACACAAAAATTAAAGTACTTAAACCAACTTAATTTAATTTTTTATAATTACAAGAGATACCTAAACAAATTGTGTTTATTTTTTCGTCTTATTCTGAGGGTTTCTGCCTTGGTTCCCACCTCCGCGAGCGAGGGGGGCAGGGCGTCCACGGTTACCAAATGCACCCCTGTTGCCTCCTCTGCCTGTCCTCATATTCTGACCACCCCCACGACCTTTGGATACTTCGCTCCGACTTCTGGATTTGACCTGAAGAAGGAATAAAATACACTGTTAAAATGTGGTCAATATGTTTAAACACGTAAACATTATGCTGAACAGGTATCAATTTTACTAATTTATATAATTTTAATAAATTTACTAATATTATAAAGAGGAAAGATTTGATTGTTTATTTGTTTGTATTGAATAGGCTCCGAAACTACTGGATCGATTTGAAAAAATCTTTTAGTGTTAGAAAGCCCATTTATCGGGGAAGGCTATAAGCTATATACCATCACGCTACGACTAATAGGAGCGGAGTAGCAATGAAAAATGTTGCAAAACAGGGGAAATATTTATCAAGATCATGCTTGCGAAGCCGCTGGCAGAAAGCTAGTTATCTATATAAATAAAAATAAATAGCTGAAATGTTTTCACGCGCATAACCTCCGAACAACTGCACCAAATTGAATAATTCTTCTTCTGTTGTGTTCAATATTGTCAGTGCAAGGTTTTTGTGTATTTTTTTAATCCACCGGGATACGCAGGCGCCCGGGTCGTTAGGTAGTTACTATATAGATTAAGTTCAAAATAGAATTTTTCGTATGAGATTTGAAAGTAGGCTGAATGTAAACATACCTGCGTCTCTTCCTTCACCATATCGATAACTTCGTCGGGAATTCTTAAATATTTGATCGTGCTGCCTCTAATATAACATTCAGGCATCCTCCAGAACTTATCACCGTCTCTAGATGTGCAAATAACTTCTCTGAGATTTATATTCATCCAGTTATCACAACTAACTAAATGTCCGTTGTATGTTTCTCCATTTTTCAATTCGACAAGCATCGGATGGTTTTGTGCCGTCCGGAGTAGTGATAGAGGCAACATTTTGATTAATAATGTTTATTAGCTTAGCTTTCGGGTAAATAAGAATAATAGCTAGCTTTTGCTTCTTTTTTGTTTGACACGAAGAATAATAGGTTAGGAAATTAAGGTTTTTATAGTGTAGTTGTTAGTTGACACTTCGAAATATTGGTGGTTTTGATTGATAATTGATATTATTATTCTGACGGCTTCATATAAATATTAATTATAATAATTATTTTTCATTACTGAATGTTACTAATTAATTTGACTTGGTTTCCTACTATCCAACCTTACTAAAGTAAAATAATATATTTCTATGAACTGAATAACGTGCTCCTAAAAAACCTTTTTATTGACTATGAATCAATGACATCACGAACATGACATTAATGATATTACATTGACAGTAATTTGAGTAAAGCTTGTTCGTTATAGGTGGCCACAATATTAAATATCAAGATGAATCCCGTTCCTGTTTATTTATCTATTAGATCCTGTACAGTTCTCGCCAAACTTATTGTCCGGGTTGAAGTTGGCAAGACCTAACTTTAACGCAGCCGTAAAAATCGGAGAATGAAAAACATTCGATTATAAGAAATAAAAACGAAAGCTCAGCTCGCAGGCTGTCGTTTTAAATCATTCTAATCCAACAAACACAAAACTGACAGACATTCAAAAAACTGTCTCCGATGTTTAAGTCAGGGTTAAAGATAGCTCGTGGCAACTTCTACCCGGACAATAGGTTGGGTGAGAACTGTATATCTGTGTAATCTTTGTAATGTATCTGCAAACCCAAAAAACCTTGGAGTAAAAAGTTACCAAAGAATGACTAGTTCAAAAAAAAAGATTAAAATGTTCAAGACTACTCCTGAATTTGTTTAGATTTATATTATTGCATCCTCAAACGTAGATAGTTCATTGACAAAATTGTGTAGACTTGTAGTTATTTGATATTTTAGATGTTAATAGAAACACACTCGCCTTTTCTTTTGTCAAACTGCTGTCATTTAGCTGGCGCGTTTCAGGTGAAAATGACATCTTGAATTAGCACCGCATACCTATTACCTTTTGTCTCTGTTTACCAAATGAAAAAAAGCATACGAAAGAAAAGTAAGACTATGTTGTATGGTTAAAAAAAGTGTAAAAATTCCGACGGTACTTGAACATTTAATTTAATCAATCAAAGATATATTTTGTACTATTCAACGAACGGCTGATTGTGGATTTCGCTTGAAAATTCTGGAATTAATCCGTAAAACATTGTTGAAACTAGTTAAATAACTGTTCTATATCTTCAGAGATATACAGGTAATTCCACATTTATTAATTTGCTTTCTTTTTTTTTTTTCAAATAAAGTTTTGGACACCTCGTGTTGAAAAGTTGAACATGATATTTATTTTTATGTAATTTCTCGTATATTCCCTGCAACTTTAAGTGAAATGTTAGTAGTAAAGTCTAATTTAATACGGTAATATAAGTTTTAGGGGTTATAGTGTGTGCGTTGATCGATCGAGTTCTTTTTCAGTTACTCCATGAAAAACCGGTGTTTTTTTTACTGTTATAGTTCTCTCCAAACTTATTGTCCGGGTTGAAGTTGGCACGAGCTAACTTTAACCCGACCGTAAAAATCGAAGAGCGAAAAATATTGAATTAAAATTATTTAAAACGACAGCCTACGACAAGCTTTCGTGTTTAATTATTACAATCCAATATTTTTCTGTCTCTGATTTTTACGGTCGGGTCAATAAGTTTGGCGAGAACTGTATATAGTGAAGAACTTGGACGATGTCTGTGGTCTAGTGGTTCGAGTACCGGACTGCTGATCATGAGGTTGTGGGTTCGATTCCCGCAGGACACAAATATTTATGTGATGAATATAAGTATTTGTGTTTGTCTGGGTATTTCTTATGTATTATAAGTATGTATTTACAAAAAAAAAGTATATTAGTATTATATCCATTGTCAAGTACCCATAGTACAAGCTCTGCTTAGTTTTGGACTAGATGGTGCTGTGCAAAAATGTCCCCAAAATATTATTATTATTATTTATTTTAAAATTTAGGATTCATTAGTAAAACCTATTTAGAGAGGTTAAGGTAGACAGAACTTAGCCAACTTAATTCTGTAAATGGGCAATTGCTATCAAACCTCTGATATTAAAAATCACACTTGTATTTTATTCTATTTATACAGGAAAACTTTTTATTCAGTGCGCAAACTTCGTCAAATGAAACTTAAACGACTTTTATTAAACACCAATTTTTTATCTTGATAAGTCTTAGTACAAATGATTAAAGTTATCGTTAACGAAAGATGTTTACTTTGAAACTGATATTATGTTTACTCGCTAGCGCACGACAGAGCGCGCGCGCCTTAGTACCTACATCAGCTGTGCGCTCGTTCGACCCGCCCGCGTAGGTATGGCGAGCGGTGACTATCCGTCTAATTTCTATGATAGATTTTCAACGTTAATGCAAAGCAATAAGGTTCATGTTTAATTTGAACAATTTATTTTAAAAGTAATTCCAATTTTTCCTTCATACTTGAAGAAAATGAATCATTATGATCACCTAATTCAGAATATGAAGAAAAAATTTGACCTGGCGAGTGCAGGTTCAAGTCCTGCCCGAGGTTAAATTTTATCTTGTTTAAATAACTCATGATCAATTGCACTGCACTTTTAAAACATACCTACTTACCTAGCTCGGGCTCGGCGTGGTACGGGGTCGGAGTCGTGGAGCTTCTGTACAGGTTGGAAGTGGTATGGATGGAGACCGGCTGTATTTAATAGTTTCCAAACCGCGTACTGGCTCACACCGAAGCGACGTACTGCATCGTTAGTACTTGCTCTTGGGTTTCGCTCGAAAAATTACAAATGTTTTCTTCGATGTCGAAACATAGTCGAGGTCTGCCAGATCCTTGTGCGTGACGTGCGGGTTCTGAATTGGGCGTGGTCAAGCAACCTTTGAGTGGCGGCTAAAATAGTCCTCTCATTAGGGACCGCGGGGTTATGAATGCCATGGTCTCGCATTCGAGGCACACTGTTTCACGTTCAAGTTTTCACCACTTAAGAGATACACTCGCACCATTTTGTAAAACTCGCGGTTAGTAAACTCTGACATTGTGCGTGACCGGTCACAGTACGAAATACGAAACGTGCGGCGGCCGCGCGGCGCCGGGATCGCGCGGGAAAGCAACAACACGACGTCACAGGCGCGTGCGACGAGCCAGACTGGCGGGCGACAGCGGCGCCTGGCGCTACCCCCTGCCATCCTTCCCCGCGGGATTCACCCCCGCTGACGCCGCCGCGTGAGTCGGCTGGCGCACGTGCCTTTTGTTATTATTACGAATAGATAAGTGTCCAAATTTTGCTGATTTCAAGCCGGATAAAAATTAAAAAAAAAGTTTTTAACTAATAATGGGAATGTGTTCTATTACTGATACTGAACTACCAAAATTTTTTTGCGCACTGCTTAAAAAATTTTCCTGTATTTGGGGACTCCAGCATTATTTTGCACTGTTCTTCATTTCATGGATCCCTTCATAATTTATTTGCTTTTGGCATCATGAGTCTTTTAGTTACTTTGCAGAAGCCCACCAGTTGTGTGTTCCGAGTAGTGCATACATTGTACATTTAGCTACTAGATGAAGCTAGTTTCTTCTTTGACTAAAAATCACACTTCTCCCTATGTAACTCAATTAAAATTAGTTTATTTTCATTGGCAGAACATTACGAAGATGCCGCAAGCTCGTCGTAAAACCCCGTTTAGTGGGAAGGCTAAGAGGCAACAGCTGCAGTCTAAGAAACAAAACAAAACATTACTGATGTCAAGTAAGTATTAAAAAAGTTTTCTTATAAACATACTGAGGGGTCACAGTTTTTACTGTGAAATCACTATGAAACTGTTAATAATAAGAATGTGGCATATTCGTAATATAAAAACACTATGAAACTGATAATAGTGTGTCAAAACAGCATAAGTTTTTTAAAATAACAAGTTATTTTTTCTCATCCCCTTATAAGCATAAAAAAAGCTCGAGTAAGTTTTAACCAGACTATGTTATGTTATACCCTTTTTCATTATTCAGCATCATCGGGCACAACAGCGTACGATGTTGTGTCAGTGAACTACCAACCTTCCCGTGGGAGAGGGGGGAGGGATACCAACCGCTTCGCTCTCAAGTTCTACAGAGAAACCGAAGAAGAACTGCAGATGAAGAAGGAGGATGCTTTGTAAGTAGCTTAGTTTATTTTCCCTATTCTAACCAGCCCAGGCCCTCCCAAAAGGCCAGCAGTCCATTGAGATTGCTGCAGGCTTCCGCAAGTGATGCTGGGTGTTGAATAGTTTGTGCCCGTTGATCTGCCACACTACTGCATTCCATGAGCATGTGCTGCAAAAAGGAGCTTATAAACTTACTTGTGGTCTAGATTTTTAAATTTTGAACTGCCGATCACATACCTAGCAATTCTATTCTTGTGATATTCATCATGATCAACCCATATAATGTTCCACTACTGGGCACAGGTCTCCTCTCAGTATGAGAGGGATTAGGCTATAATCCACCATGCTGACCTAATGCGAGTTGGCAGACTTCACACGCCATCAAGAAAATCTCAGGCATGCAGGTTTCCCCAAGATGTTTTCCTTCGCCGTTAAAGCGAATGATAATTACGCACATGATTTCGAAAAGTCAGAGATTAAAACTCCTCGGTAAGTTCTGATTCGAACTCGAGCCCTTTGACTTGGCAGTCCAGTGGTCATACCCCTAGGTTATCACTGCTCTGGCCTGATGATTATCACACAAAAACTACTGGGGGCCTAGCCAAGTTGTCATTGTTCGGATCGAGGAATGAATTGAAGCAAAATGTATGGGAATCACAAATGGAAATTGGATGTTTACAAAGGAGGTCATCGAAATCGGCCCAAATGATGTACCAAAGGTACACTTATTGAAAAAAATACCCTGTAGTATGCTGGTTAAAACTCTAGTCGTACTTTTTTTTAATGTTGACTGGGAGATCAGAAAAAATCTTTTAGTTTGAGAAAAATCACGCCATTTTGGAACACTGTTATCGGTTTCGTAATGATTTCATAGTAAAAACTGTCAGTGTCAGTTTCGGAATGTCAAACGAACTCCATTAGGGCACAATATTATCAGTTTCATAGTGATTCCATGGTGAAAACTATCAACTTGACAGCTGTCGTGTACCTCCGGTACAAATTTGGGCTGAGTTGTATGGGCTTTTGATGACCTCCTTTCATTCCCATACATTTCTTTTCTGTTAGTTTCTTTATCCGAATGTTAGATTGCAACTTGGCTAGGCCAGCTGGATAGATTTCAAATGAATTCCTCTAAGTTTTTTTTACCTGACCCACCTCAGCGGGTTATGTGTTTGACGAGTATGTTTGTCCGTTCCTATGTCCGCTCGTAACTACTAAATGGCTCAACCGATTTATATAAATGATACCTCATTAGATTCGTCTTGATGGCACGAGAGTCACTGGGTACTTGAAAAAAACAATGGAAATTTAACGCAGATATTGTATCGGTTAGATCTTTAATAATATGTTACCAGGAAAGAGCTAAAGCCGGTGCCGGAAGTGGAATTGGAAGTGAACCCAGTGGACTACTTCCCAGTAGACCTGTCATTCCCCAAGAGACCCCCATGGGACTTCAACATGTCCCTCGCACAGTTGGACGCTCAGGAACAAAAGTATTTTAAGGTAATATTTGCATTGGTTTTACTATTGTAACGAACGTATTAGGATCATTTTATTTTAAAACTTTCTAAAAGCTTTCCGCCACCGGCATCGCCTGCGTGGTGTGGGTATTAATTATAACTTTCACCCCATATTTTAACCCCTACAGACCATTTGTCACATTAAAAAGTAGCCTATGTCCTTCCTCAGGCTCTAGACTATTGTTGTACCAAATTTAATTTAAATCGGTTTAATCGGTTAAGCGCGACAGACAGACAGAGTTAATTTCTCAATTATAATCTTAGTAAGGATGTAAATAATCTCCTATTATTTCTCTATCTCTATCCCTCTCTGTTTCTCTCTCACTCTCTTTGGGGCTACCAAACTGGTAAGCACCTTTGCATTGCCTATTTTTATGATATGAGGAACGTAGTGATTGCGTTACAATAATTTTTATATACTTTTACTGCATTTAATAGATCCTACCCGTCATGTTTGTGAATCGACTCACTGCCATCTGACTCCTAAAAAAGATCTGACTTGCTCCGTGATAGATCCTTAGACCTCTTAGGGTTTCCTGTCATGGTCGTGATGAACGTTCTTGATGCCATGGCCGCAACGAAAAAAAGACCTCTGGGATTGACTGAACTATACCTTGAAGCACCTCTCCGTGTATTCTGACTTTTGCGCGTGAGAGCCAGTTCCACCCCCCCCCCCCCTTGATTGCTTTGTAGTCGGTCGGGGCTTTTAAGGCTCGACAACGCATCAGCAACGCATCTGGTCAGCGATGACTTCTTACCATTAGGTGGTACATCTGCTCGATTGCCGACATAAACCTTAAAAGACTATACTACGACCTTTCACCAATTCCCCACAGAGCTATGTAGACCAGCTGCAGGCTTCGGAACACTGGAAGAACATGTCCTACTTCGAGCTGAACTTGGAGACGTGGAGACAGTTGTGGAGGGTGCTTGAGATGTGCGATATATTGCTGCTGATCGTTGATGTTAGATACGCTGTGAGTATATGTAGATGATATAATAATTTTAGCGCGTTTTTGGGACACCCTGTATGTACAGATTATAAATATGAATTGTCTTTTCTCCCAGGGTATGATGTTCCCCCCATCCCTATACACCTACGTCCAAGAGCAGAAGAAGGATATGATCCTGGTACTCAACAAAATAGATCTGGTGCCGTCATCGGTGGTGGCGGCGTGGAAGCAGTATCTCACGACGTCATATCCGGCGCTCAGGGTCTTGTACTTCACGTCATGTCCGGCTTATAACTTGAGAGGGGCTACTAGTGATAAAGCAGGTGAGTTTTTTTTATTGGAAACTTTCCCCTTTCAAAAAATAAAAGTTATAATTAAAATACAAGTAACAATTAATTCGATACCAACACGACTCAAACACCCTTAGGGTCCTCTAAAACATCTAGGGTTATCAAACACCACTAAGATTCTCAAAAACCCCTAGGATAATCAAACATCACTAAAATTCTCAAAAATCCCTAGGGTTCTCAAAAACCCCTAGGGTTCTCAATCGCGCCTTCGAGTTCCCCAAAATGCCTAGAATTGAACCACCCGAGGGTTCTAAAAAAATCCTAGGGTTATCAAACACTCCTAAGGTTCTCAAACACCACTAAGGTTCTCAAAAACCCCTAGGATTATTTCACACCCTTCAGGTTCTAAAAATCCTCTACGATTTTCTAACACCCCCAGGGTCCTTAAAAACTCCTAGGATTATCGAACACCCCTAGGGTTAACAAACAACCATCGGGTTCCCTAAAACCCCTCGGGTTCCCCAAAACCCCTAACATTATCAAACTCTTAATGGTTCTCAAATACCCTATAAATTATGATACTTCTGTCAGGTCTCCAAGTGCGCCGTCGTAAAGGCAAGCAGCGCATGTGTGCGGAGGGTGCCACGAAGATCCTGGAAGCTTGCAAGGAGATCGTAAAGGGCGAGGTGGACCTGTCCTCGTGGGAGAAGAAGATTAAGGACGAGACCGACGTGGAGTTTGATTACGACGAGGGCGCCGAAGTTGGTGAGATGCTTGTTTTATATAGTGTTATATTGTGCGTCTGCCGTCTCTCTCTCTCTCTCTCTCTCGCCCTCCCTCTCCCTCTCTCCCTCACACACACACTCACTCCCTCTATCTCGCTCTCTCCCTCTCTCTATCTCTCACACCCGCTCCCTCTCTCTCACAAACACTTCCTCTCTATCTTTCTCTCTGCTTCGTTCCCTCTCTCTCCCTCTAACTTTTCGACACATACATGTACACAGTACACACACTGCTCTCTCTCCCATAATTTATTTATTTAATTAGCACGGTGTACCAATTAGTCTCCCCATATCTCTCGCCCCTCCCCCCCACCCCTCTCTCTTTACCACACACACAAACACGGATAGTTGTCTTTCACAACATACCCACACTCACTTCACTTGACCTCTCTCTCTCTCACATACACACACACTTAGTACTAGTGTTCCACATATCAAATCACAATTACAACTACTGCCTAACTCTTCAATAACAAGAATCTTACGTCATTAATTTGTCCCCAGGCGAAACTATCCTCGAGAAGGCAGACACATCATTCTACACACATGAGCGCTATAAGTCTGGTGTATTGTCTATTGGTTGCGTGGGGCAGCCCAACGTGGGCAAGTCTTCGTTGCTGAATGCCCTTATGGGGCGCTGCGTGGTCTCCGTGTCGCGTACACCTGGACATACCAAGCATTTCCAGACCATATATCTTACACCACAGGTGAGGAAATTAAAAGGTCATCAAAATCGGCCCAAATGATGTACCGAAGGTACACGTATTGAAAAAAATACCCTGTATTACGCTGGTTAAAACTGTGGTCGTACTTTTTAAAGCTTACTTGGGACTGAGAAAAAATAACATTTAATTTGGAAAAACGCACGCCATTTTGACACACTATTATTAGTTTTATAAAGTTTTTATAATAAAAACTGTCAACTTGACAGATATCTGCTGTTAGTGTCAGTTTCGGAATGTCAAACGCACGCCATTATGGCACGTTATTAACAGTTTCCAACAGTTTCATAATGATTTCATGGTAAAAACTGTCAACTTGACAGCTATCGTGTACCTCAGGTACAATTTTGGGCCGAGTTGTATGGGCTCATGACCTCCTTTAATAAAATACCTTACACCACAGGTGAGGAAATTAAAAGGTCATCAAAATCGGCCCAAATGATGTACCGAAGGTACACGTATTGGAAAAAATACCCTGTATTACGCTGGTTAAAACTCTGGTCGTACTTTTTAAAGCTTACTGGGGACTGAGAAAAAATAACCTTTAATTTGAAAAAACGCACGCCATTTTGACACACTATTATTAGTTTTATAAAGTTTTTATAATAAAAACTGTCAACTTGACAGATATCTGCTGTTAGTGTCAGTTTCGGAATGTCAAACGCACGCCATTATGGCACGATATTAACAGTTTCCAACAGTTTCATAATGATTTCATGGTAAAAACTGTCAACTTGACAGCTATCGTGTACCTCAGGTACAATTTTAGGCCGAGTTGTATGGGCTCATGACCTCCTTTAATAAAAATTAAAAAAGACTAGGTTATCCATATTTAATACGAAAATAAACTCAATTTCTTTCTTTATTTCTTTCTATGATGGAGACTGTTCTGTATTCTAGGTTCGACTGTGCGACTGTCCAGGTCTTGTGTTTCCATCGACAGTGCCTCGGCCAATACAGATACTAATGGGTTCCTACCCTATAGCTCAACTGAGGGAGCCATACACCACTATCAGGTAAGAACAAAGATATTTTAAAACATACTAGCTTCCCGCCAGCGGCTTCGCCCGCGTGGTCTTATAATTTTTTCCCCGTTTTTGCTACATTTTTCATTACTACTCCGCTCCTATTAGTCGTAGCGTGATGATATATAGCCTATGTTACTCGGGGATAATGTAGCTTTCCAAAGGTGAAAGAATTTTTGAAATCGGTCCAGTAGTTTCGGAGCCTATTCATTACAAACAAACAAACAAATCTTTCCTCTTTATAATATTAGTATAGATATAGACAAGGTGGAAGGGACATCGACGCACAACCGAATAGGCGTGACAAGGCGTCAGACAACGCGTCCATAAATTACGTGAGGTGTTTTTTTAAATTTTCTATCCCTCCCTCCCCCCCTTGTGAGATGTCGTCAGATTTTATTCAACCCCCTCCCCCATCCCCCAATCTCACGTGAGATTTTTCAAAAAGTGGGTTTCATACGTAAACGCGTTGGATTGTTATTGTAAAAGGAAAAAAAAATGCTTCGTGCTTTTATTTACGACTAGTTAAGACTAGTAATCAATATTGCTGAAAGTTTAATTATAAGTGTAATCAAAATAGTATTTTTTTTTTGTTTCAATCAGAAAAAAAATTGCGTGATATTTGCCGAGACCCCCCTCTCTCCAAAGTAATATTAGATGAGATTTGACTCGACCCCCTCCCCCCCTTAAACATCTCACGTATTTGAAAAAACAGTGTTTCTATCTACCCAAATTAGATTCATAAAAAAAAACGTTATTTAATTTATTTCGGATCGCGCGCGCGATAACATTCACCTCGGAGCGTTATGATCGCGTTTTTAGCAATACACTGCGCGCTCAAAAATTTCTATATCTGTAATAACCGAGTGTGTGTGTGTGTGTGTGTGTGTGTATGTGTGTGTGTGTGTGTGTGTGTCTGTGTCTGTGGCATCGTAGCTCCCGAACGGATGGACCGATTTTGATTTTTTTTTATGTGAAAGGTGACTTAGTCGGTAGTGTTCTTAGCTATGTTTGATGAAAATAGCGGCCATCTTGGATTTGAAATAATAAATTTCAAATCCAAGATGGCCGCCACCAAAAAATGGCAAATTACATTTCGTGTCGGGGGTTTTTCTACCGATTTATTGACCTTGAGCGAAACCTTGTCACGACGTTTGTGCGTCGATGTCCCTTCCACCTTGTATAATAAACCTATCCTCCTATCCTCCTAGCCTTTTTCCCAACCATTTGGGTCGGCTAAAACGCGACAGACGAGGCGAGTTACTTTTATCATTTCTAATATTATTAAGGACTAGCTTTCCGCCAGCGGCTTCGCCCGCTATCCCGCGGGTACCATACATTTTACCGGGATAAAAAGTAGCCTATGTGCTATTCCAAACTATAATCTATCTCTGTGCCAAATTTTATCCAGATCCGTTCAGTAGTTTTTGCGTGAAAGAGTAACAAACATCCATTCATCCATCCATCCATCCTCACAAACTTTCACATTTATAATATTAGTAGGATAGGATAGGAAGTAAGGATTATAAATTCTTCAGATAATATTTTTTATTCTCTAAAGAAATTTCTGGAAAATAAATTGTCATGACTTGATTTTGCATGCTAATGTAATTAGCAAAACATGATTGATCAAAATATACATTTGTAACACCTTCTTATACCATGTTTTATGCAAATAAAGAATTTGAATTTGAATTGCGAAAGTAACTCTGTCGGTCTGTCTGTCTGTCGCGCTTTCACGCCAAAACCACTGAACCAATTTAAATGAAATTTAGTACAGAGATAGTGTAGAGCCTGAGAAAGGCCATAGGCTACTTTTTAATGCGGAAAAACCGCTGTAAGGGATTGAAATAGGAGATGAAAGTTATAAGAAATACCCAGACCACGCTAGTATTAAGGCCCCAGTCTAGCAAAATTTTGCAGTTGTCAAATTATTAGCTCATTTTCGCAACGTTTTTTAAGCTAGGTAAGGATATAGTGTCATATATTTTTATTGCAATAAAATATATGTTATATTAGCTTTATCTACGTATTTTTTTTCACGTTCCTTTGGTTAGTTTATGTTATATAAATCAGGCGTCAAAAATAGCGCTCTCGCGCCCAACGCCATTTAGAGTCATGTTTGTGCACGTTAATCTGGACAATCAAGAATAAATTCCAAAATCTATTCAGCGCAAAATTATCTTAAGATAGTCGCCTGAGAAAGGAAATAGGCTACTTTTAAATGCGAAAAACCCGTTGTAAGGGGTTGAAATAGGGGATGAAAGTTATAAGAAATACCCTGACCACAGTCTAGAAGCAAGAAACGAATTATGTGTTTCTTATCATTTTTCATTTTGTTTAATCATTTATTAATCCGTCCATTTCTTTCATAGGTATTTAGGAGAACGCATGGATCTCCCCAAACTCCTGAGGATTGAGCATCCAGAAGGAGACAACACTTGGTCTCCGAGAGATATCTGCGATGGCTGGGCTAAGAAGAGGGGCTACTTAACAGCCAAAGCGGCCAGGTAAGAACTAGCTGCGACTAAAGCGAACATCCATTAAAAAAAAGCCTAAGTTACTCCTTAAAACATTAGCTATCTGCGAGTGAAAACCTCGTGAAAATCGGTCCGTTTTAGAGACTAGCCGAAACAAACAGACAGATAGACAAAACATTTTAAAATTATTTTACTACTAACTAGCCTTTGCTCGCTACTTTGCTTCTGTAGAGGTTGAAGTTTTCCCCCGTTTTTGCAACATTTTTAATTGATACTCCGCTCCTATTGGTCTTAGCGTAATGGTATACAGCCTATAACCTTCCCTGATAAATGTGCTGTCTAACACTTAAAGTTTTTTTCGAATCGGTCCAGTAGTTTCGGAGCCTATTGAATATAAACAAACAAACAATCAAATTTCCTCTTCATAATATTATATTTTATTACTATTACATTACATTATTAGTATAGATAATAAACACTCAGACAGACACAAACACTTTTATTGTCTTATATTCATCACATAAATATTTGTGTCATGTGAGTCATGTTGGAATCGAACCCACGACCTCGTGATCAGCACACTCGATGACTCGAACCACTAGTTTCAGTTTTTAATTATTCTCTCTTAGAACCTGTTTCACAACCTCTGCTTATGTATCTACATAATTTCATACAAAGGAGGCCCAAATTATGTACCGAAGGTACACTTATTGAAAAAAATACTCTGTATTACGCTGGTTAAAACTCTAGTCGTACATTTTGTTAATGTTGTGAATGTGGGATGAGAAAAAAATCTTTTAATTTGAGAAAAATCACGCCATTTTGGCACACTATCATCTGTTTCGTAATGATTTCATAGTAAAAACTGTCAGTGTCAGTTTCGGAATGTCAAACGCACGCCATTACGGCAGATTATTATCAGTTTCATACTGATTTCATGGTAAAAACTGTCAACTTGACAGCTGTCATGTACCTCAGGTACAAATTTGGGCTGAGTTATACGGGCTTTTGTATGAAATTATCTGCTAGGTAATTTAACAGGAACTTATCAATAAGCTGTGAAACATGTTAATCTTGTATTTTGTCTCTGTTACAGATTAGACACATATAGAGCAGCGAACAGTCTCCTTAGAATGGCGCTTGATGGTAGAATATGTCTGTGGCTACGTCCACCCGGATTTGCTGAAAATAGAGGTGAGTCCAGTACTCGTGGCTTATAACTATGCTGATCAATCGATCTGCAAGGTTAAGTTACACTTGCCGCGGTCATTTTATGGATGGGTGACCATTGTTCTCCGTCCCTTCGGAGAGCACGTAAAGCCGTCGGTTGTCATACGAACACCTATGGCAATCGTTAGTGGTAGTCAGAAGCCCAAAAAGCCAGTCAGTCTAATCCTTTGAATATTGGTATTGCCCAGAAATTGGGTTTCGTCTTCTGATTGAATACACCAGCCGGGCTAACATGCGCGCCACGACAAAATTTTGTCTACTCTTTTGTCTCGCTCTTTCTCGTGCGAAAACGAGACAAAAGCACGACATAAGCGTCGACAAAACGTTCTCGCGGCGTGCCCCGCAGGACGATATTACCTCTAAGCCACCGCGAGTCCTTCTCGTCGAAGGTTCAAGTCGAAATCTTTCTTCACAAGCAAATGCTTCACAACCGACACGACTTACTTTACAGCTGTCGATGTCGAATGTATTATTCTGTCTTGTCTGTCGCGCTTTCACGCCATAACTACTGAACCGATTCAAATGAAATTTGATAAACTGATAGTCTAGAGCCTGAGAAAGGACATAGGCTACTTTTTAATGCGAAATTATTAAATGAAACAAAAAACCCGACTGCGTAAAAAGTGCTAACTAAAAACCAAAAAACAAGCTCTGTGATGTTGGAAAATGTATTGCAGGCGGGACAAGCAACGAAACAATTTTGTTTATGAACGAACAGCTTGTCCCGCCTGCAATACATTTTCCAACATCACAGAGCTTGTTTTTATTAGATTTTTAGTTAGTACTTTTTACGCAGTCGGGTTTTTAGTTTCATTTAATAATTGATTTTATTTCCTACTTTTTAGTTTATGAATCATCATAGAATCAATAGATAGATCCTAAACGAAAATTGATACAACTAAAGATAATTTTCAAAATCAGTTCGCACACTAAAGCGTATAAAAGCCGCCTTTTTTAATTTTTTTGAATTTCATGTACCCAGTGACACTCGTGCTATCAAGACGAATTTAATGAGGTGTCATTTATCTAAATCGGTTGAGCCGTTAAGTAGTTACGACCGGACATAGGAACGGACATACATACATACATACGCGTCAAACACATAACCCTCCTTCGGCAGTCGGGTAAAAAGGGGCTGTCGGGGGTGAAATAGGGGATGAAAGTTATAAGAAACACCCAGAGCACGCGGGCGAAGCCGCTGGCGGAAAGCTAGTTTTTAATGAAGGGAAAAATCAAATAAAAAAAACAATAAGATAACTAATTTATTTACAGAAAAACACGAGACCTGTGATGAGATTAAATACGTCAGGTGGGTGCAAGCGTTAACCGCTGACGTCAACACCGCAGATCTGAACTCGTCAGAGTCTGACGGCGACCAGAACTCTGACAGTTCTGACGCGGACGACGACATCAGCGATGACGAGGAGACTGCGGCCATCGCCAACAAATTTGCAGCATTAGCCGGTGAAGGTGACGATTAAGTAACATGTTTTAGCCGATGCTCTGTGAGTTAACCAGTTTTTCTTTACAGTTTGACCGGGTATTTTTCACTGTAACCGACTATATATATTGGTGTATAAAACAAAATTTTTATCGGCTTTTCACTACTTTGACCGGATATTTTTCACCTTAATCGACTTAGAACGGAAGGTAGATGAGTAGTGTGATAGATATTGGTGGTTAAGACAAAATTAATATGAAATTCGACGTTTCACTACTGATGGCAGAGAAGTGTGATCGATATTGGTGCTAAAAACAAAATTTTGGTACGGATTTTCACTACTTTGGCCAGATATGTTTCACATTTTTTTTTTTTTTTTATTGATAGGAACAGCAAACAGTTACATTATAAAAACTTACAGTTAATTTAACATATAACACATAGATGACAAAATTATACAATATTGGGTTATTAAGTTATATTTGACAGGGAATGGGGAATGAGGTTTTTGAATTTACTTATTGTGCAATTGAAAATGTCTATGTTCACAAAGGTACTGTTATATGTGTCAACCATACGGCGGACCGGTGAGCGCAGGCCTGAGTTAGTTCGGCAATTGTTCAGTGCAAAAAGAGTACCTGCGCGTACCTGCCGCCTGTGGATGGTTCGAGGTACAGCGTAGCAGATCATGCTGTTTAGGATTGTGCAGTTAAATTTGTTTCTGACAATTTTAAATAGAATTGTAGCTTCGTTAACTGGTTCTTTTTCACTATAAACGACTTAAAATGGAAGGCAGTGAATAATACAATAAATAATAAATAAGGCATCGAGAATAGTGTGATTAATATTGGTGTTTAAATAAATCAAAATTAAATTCGGCGTTTCACCACTGGAACCTACATCGAATGGGAGGCAGAGAGTAGCGTGGTTGATATTGATTGATTACGATTACTTTTTTATTCTTCAATTTTAGTAGTTTAATATTTATAATGTAGCATTAACCCTGACATAAAATAAAATGTGACTCTAAAAAAGGGGGAGGACACTGGCTCCTGCAACACAGTTTTTACTAGTGTAGGAGTCAGGGAATTCTAATTGTAATGTCGAAATATTATGTCAATAAAGAATTATTATTATTATTATTATTCTAATTAACCGGATAATTTTAGTTTGTTCCAACTTTTAAAGAAAAGTAGATAAGTGTGATCGATGATGGTGTTTAACACAAAATTAAAATCGTTTTTTCACGACTTCCGGATATTATTCACAATAACCGGCAGTAATAATAAGCCCGCTGTTTGAGGCATCTAATAATAATATTTAGGGTCTGTTCTATTGCTTCTGGATATCTGGTAACCCCCAGATAAATTAAAAAATCGAACGAAGGGTGGTCATCGAAATCGGCCCAAATGCCTGGTGATTTGTAATACAGGCATTTTCTTGCCTAACTCAAACACCAGCTCCTCACAATATCGTAGACTGAAGTCAAACATAGCTGTCCACTTATTTAAATATAAGTTAAATTGTAATTATACTAAGTCTGTTTTGTGAGGAGAAAATAAATCAAATTATTATTATTATTATTTACCTCCGGTACAAAGGAGGTCATCAAAAGCCCATACAACTCAGCCCAAATTTGTACGGGAGATACATGACAGCTGTCAAGTTGATAGTTTTACCATGAAATCACTAAGAAACTGATAATAATCTGCCGTAATGGCGTGCGTTTGACATTCCGAAACTGACACTGACAGTTTTTACTATGAAATCATTACGAAACAGATAATAGTGTGCGAAAATGGCGTGATTTTTCTCAAATTAAATGATTTTTTGCTCATCCCCAGTCAACATTAAAAAAGTACGACTAGAGTTTTAACCAGCGTAATACAGAGTATTTTTTCCAATAAGTGAACCTTCGGTACATCATTTGGGCCGATTTCGATGACCTCCTTTGGGTTGAGATGTATGGGCTTTTTGACCAGATAATTTCATACAAAATTACGTTAATTTTTTTTAAATTTAGCAGCCAGAGGAGATGCAGCAGGCCCATAATTAATTAAGTTTACGCTAACATTATATACTCCTAAGTTTTAAGATCTGCTTGTCAGTAAGTGTCGACAGTCATTCTGGCAAATTTGACAATATTATTAGCAGCTATAGAGGCATTAGATAGTAAAATTTGCAGCTTTTGTGATAATTTATACAGTACTGATACCTGCAGATATTTCTAATTTAAACGTGATGTTAGGACTACCGGTTGGCCGCGATATTTCAGTTGTTCAAATTAGAAAAAACTAATTCATGATTATAAAAATATTCAGGAGACCCAATAAATATGTAAAGCTGTAGTATATAGTAATACCCAATGTTAGTTTTTCCCGAAACACCCCAACTTTAATTCGAAAATTCAGAAAAAAATACAATATTTATTTTTTTATTTAATTTATTTAATTTTCCATGGAAGACTTACAGCTAAACCATTGTAATTGATTCTGTTACTGATTCTGAACAAACTACTTTCGGGTAAATAAAAGTTAACCTTATATATAGTATTACTGTAGTAGGCATAACTTTACATCTTTTTTGGGTAAAAAGTAAAAAAGTTTAACCCCATTTTAACCCCTCCAGTTCTCATTATTATAATGATAATTAATAAACATTACAATTAAATGATTAGGTACGTAATATTGTTGCATTTATTTCGCTTTTAATATGATTAAGAGCTTATTGTTTTATGTATAAGATTGTAACAAACAATTCTACAGATTACCAACATTTTGAACAGTATAACAAAAGGCCTTTCTCAGATATATATATCCTTGCATTGTGACTCTCACATAATTATTAAAATATTAGTAGCATTAATATAGTAATACTAGCTTTTGCCCGCGGCTTCGCTGACGTGGATGTAGAAACAAAATTAGGATAAGAAATTGATTCCATTGATAAAAAACTTGTATTTTGAAGTAGTGTTTTAGAGATTTGTAAAAAGGGCCTCGTGACTAAGTTATAACGGCGCTAAGCTCAATGAATATTGTGGGTTCGATTCCGGTCGACAATTAGTCTGGGTACTGAGGTACTCTATAAGGTACTGAGGTGATGCTGTTTGTGAAAATATGTCCAAAAGAAAACGGAAGCTTTAGTTAGTCGTAATAACTCGTAATTCTAACCAAACTTTACAACTATTGTTTAATTTAAGTCTATACCACTTTAAACGTTTATGACTAATCAACAATCACGATTTCTGCGCATATGACAACTTAATTAAAGAACCAACAATAATGATCCCTTATATCAATAGGAATACATACTACAGAGAGGTCAAGCTCTATCTCAGCATCTACGCAACCGAGTCGAATGAGATATACCTCATTTTTTTAGTTGAACGATGGACTTTTAAATAGAAAATCAAAAATCAAAAACCAACAATGATGATCTCTTCTTTCTATGGGCTTGCATACAACAGAGAGGTCAAGCTCTATCTAAGGATCTGTACGAATAATTGAAAAAAGCTTTACATCAGTTTTTAAGTTGGAAATTATGCATTACAACAGTTAACACAAAATTCAAATCTATTCAGTAGGTTTAGCGCCAACCCCTAACAAACAGACAAACAGACAAGAATTCTAAAAATCACATTTTTGGGTTCGCGATCGTTTATATACTCTAACCCAATTGTTTTTTTTTTAATATCTTCAATGTACAGAAACGACTTTTTTACAATTTTATAATAGTATAGATTAATTTTATAATCATCTATACTATAATATTATAAACAGGAAAGATTTGATTGTTTTTTTGTTTGTATTGAATAGGCTCCAAAACTACTGGACCTTATTTAATTACATGATCAAACATTAAAATTGAATCAAGTGAAGACGCTAGCGAATGTAATGAATTTGTTTTTAATAATGTATTAAATAGAAATTGATAAAATATTGATAAAAATAAACAAGCGCGGTATAAAATATCGCGATATGAAAAAATCTTTCTGTGTTAGATAGCCCATTTATCGGGGAAGGCTGTAGGTTATATACCATCACGCTACGACTAATAGGAGCGGAGTTGTAATGAAAAATGTTGCAGAAACGGGGGAAAAAATTATAAGACCACGCGGGCGAAGCCGCTGACGGAAAGATAGTATAATTATACAAATTAATGTTACTATGTCTGGACTTTAAAAGAGACCATGATTCTCTGAGTTTGTTTGGGCGTTTCTTCTCAGAGGTCGTCAGTTAAGAAATGCTGGCATTAATTTAAAAAAATTTTTGAAACGTGACTCGTAAAAATATCCTTGAAAGACCTATTTGAAATTTTGAACTTTATGTTAGCACATCTCTGCTTAAACCTTCAGGGAACACAGGCTGGATGATATGTTATGTTGTCTACTCAGAATTATCTAAAAACTAACTATAGTTTCACATATTTTTTTATCAGAAAACGTTGGTAATCTGTATTGTAAACTTGTTTGTTAGTGTAATTTATTTAAAATAATACAATTTATTGTATAACTTTTTGTACGTCCAATAGTTTCATGAATAAATTATTTATTTTTATATCTTGTTTTCTTTTAACCATTGCGGACTATTTATTTTAAATTGTAGAGTCAGCATCAGGCACAAGTTGTTATACAAATTGTTCAAACAACTAAGGAAATTATATTTCTCTGTCTTATTTCTGAAGGCCGGTCACATTAAAAGTTTAAAAAATAAACATTATTAACAATTCTTCTTTCTTTTCATTATGGGGTTCAACTATTAAATAAAACAAACTAGTTAGTATGTATAATTTAATTTAATATTTTGTACATGGTTTTTTTAATAATATATCAATAATAATAAAATGTGTATATAAAAATATTTTCTGAATTATTCCTTAGTCACACAGAAATGTTTCGTTTGTAACAAATTGAAATACAGCAATCGAAAACGCAGCGTTCATGTGACGCCCACACCAACGCAGTTTATGACTGAGTTGACGTGACATAGCCAAACCAACGCAGTTCATGACTGAGTTGACGTTACAACGCCACACCAACGCAGTTCATGACTGAGTTGACGTGACATAGCCAAACCAACGCAGTTCATGACTGAGTTGACGTTACAACGCCACACCAACGCAGTTCATGACTGAGTTGATGTGACATAGCCAAACCAACGCAGTTCATGACTGAGTTGACGTTACAACGCCACACCAACGCAGTTTATGACTGAGTTGACGTGACAACGCCACACCAACGCAGTTTATGACTGAGTTGACGTGACAACGCCTTACCAACGCAGTTAATGACTGAGTTGACGTTACAACGCCACACCAACGCAGTTCATGACTGAGTTGACGTGACAACGCCTCACCAACGCAGTTCATGACTGAGTTGACGTGACAACGCCTCACCAACGCAGTTCATGACTGAGTTGACGTGACAACGCCTCACCAACGCAGTTAATGACTGAGTTGACGTTACAACGCCGCACCAACGCAGTATATGACTGAGTTGACGTGACAACGCCATACCAACGCAGTTCATGACTGAGTTGACGTGACAACGCAACACCAAAGCAGCTAACTGCGTTCATATAACGTCAGTTGTCGCAGTAACGTAGTTAATGATCGAGTTGACGTGACAACGTCATACCAACGTAATCTTATTCCGGTCACGTGGCAGTGTCAAATATGACACCAGCATTTATGCAGCAGCGTCACCAACTCAACTAATAGCTTAGACCAGTGGTTCTCAAAGTTGCGACCAACCTGTCAGAAACTTCAAACAAAAATATATGCATAAAGTTCACGACGGCTGCGGCTCACATACAGTGGCGGCGTAAGGCGTGGGCGACGTGGGCCACCGCCTACGGCCTCGCGACCCAGGGGGCCTCGCGCCCCGAAAAATTATGCAAATCTTGCGCTGGCAGAGGGCCCCGCAAAATGAATTTTGCCCACATAAAATTTAGGTCTTACGCCGCCACTGCTCACATAGTTTAGGAAGGTCTGGCCTAGACTATGCTATTGAATATATCGTTTAGAACAAATTGCTATACGGCAACCAAAAAAGACATCTGTTGCGCTTAGGTTTTCCGTACAAAGTATTACTAAACTACTAGTTAGTTTAAGGGTCAATTTAGTTTCCATTGGAATGGAAGCGTAGCGCCGTTTACGAAGCATTTTAAACTTGATCTCGATATAGTGTAACTTTTCAGATTTCCTTAGCATCCCCGGCGATTGGGGAATTCGCCGGAACGCGCGTATCGTTTTAATCACATTGAATTTGAACGTTACACAATTTAACGACGTATGTGGTCTAGTGGTTCGAGTACCGGACTGCTGATAACGAGGTCGTGGGTCCGATTCCCACAAGACAAATATTTATGTGATGAATAAAAGAGAAAAGGCATTCTTTTCTCCGTAAAACCAATTGATTTAATTCCCAAAAAGTCCGGAATGTGTTAATAGCTGAACTTATCAATATTACCATTATTCTAGTCGATATAAAAATATAAATATATCACTATTATTAATTCAAACAATTCAAACAAAATTCAACATTACACACATGTGAATTGAGTACATTTCTAAATGGCACTATTTAATGTTTATATTTAAAAATATAATCAGGTAAATATGAAATATATACTTTGTTTACTGCGTATTTAAGGCGTGTTGTTTTAAAACATCTGTGTTGTTGGACTTGCACAGTTCTCGCCCTTATTGTCCGGCTTGAAGTTAGCACGAGCTAACTTCAACCCGGCCGTAAAAATCGGAGAGAGAAATATTGTATTAAAATTATTTAAAACGACAACCCACGACTTGAACGTTCGTTTCTATTTAATAAAGTCCAATATTTTTCTTTGCTTTTTAGTATGCTCTGCTTTTGTGTGATTTGTATACAGGGTGAATATTTGTATATGGTATCAATATGAATTGTATATGGGATTAATATGAATAGTATATATGTTTTGTGGATTGAGTATTTACTGAATATAGCTTGTATATGGGATCGATATCAATTGTATATGGGAACAATATGCGTTGAATATAGAGGTTTATGGATTCAATAGGATCAATTGGATATACGGAGTTAATATGTTAATATTTTTTACGGTCAATATTATTTGTATATTATGATTAATATGGCTTGTATCTGGGGTCTACATAACTTGTATATGGGATCAATATGCCTCGTATATGTGGTCAATATGTCTCGTGTTTGGCATCAATAATATCTCGTATATGGGGACGATATGTCTCGCATATGGGGTCAATATGCCTCGTATATGGGATCGATGTGTCGCGTATATGGGGTCAGTATGGCTTGTATTATGGATTTAAAGTCACTTGTGTTGAAGGCAAAGTATCCTACCAGTCCTAATATTGCCACATTTAGAATTTTGCGAGGTATTTTGTTTTGTGCTTGTTACATAAATATGCTTACTAATAAATTATTACATTTTCTTGGCCATACATTTTGTTTTTTTTTTGTGTAATTTACAGTTTAGCCTGGGGTAGTAGCCTGCTAGCTTCCCTGAACCCTGTGTCGGTAGCGCCGTGCACTGTTGAAAAGTGGGTGTTGTCGGTGGCTTCGCCTGCGAATAGAGTTCATATTATTATTATTGTTATCCAAGCCACCCCACTGTCTCGTTGGTCTAGTGGTCCCAAGCGCGACTGCTACGCTGGAGGTCCTGGGTGCTATCCCCGTCGAGAAAAGTGTGGTTGAGTTTTTCTGTGAAATTCCCAGTAGCAGCTCGGAGTCTGGATTTGTGGCCGGTTGATGGCAATAGGCTCGCCCCCTATGGGGCCTAAACATACCGGCGAAATGTGGGTGTACATTAGTAAGCCTCTGCCTAACGGCGATAGCCCTGGGATTCGATACATTCAACACGGCCTTGGCCCTGTTTAACCCAGTAAGCGTCGTTTGTACACCAAGTGTACAAAAAATTTGGCGATTTTTTTTTCATCATGGAAATTCGTAGAACTATATTTTTCCTGCTCTAATTTGCAAAAAATGTAGGGAAACGAAAAGGATGGCAATAACAGTCATATATACACCCGCATACTGCACATTTTCGCATAGGTTGCATTCATTATCGTGGGAGAGGTATAAAGCTGACAATTCGACAAGTCTGACATAATTATGTCAAAAAGTGACATGTCGACAATATTCCTGTTTTTAACCCCCGACGCAAAAACGACGGGGTGTTATAAGTTTGACGTGTCTGTGTGTGTGTGTGTGTGTCTGTGGCATCGTAGCTCCCGAACGGATGAACCGATTTTAATTTAGATTTTTTTATTTTAAAGGTGAATTCGTCGGGAGTGTTCTTAGCTATGTTTGATGAAAATCAGTCCAAGATGGCCGCCGCTACAAAATAGTGAATCACATACACACATTTTTCACAACTTCCTCAATATGGGTATCAAATAAAAGGGCTTGACTAGTAGAATACTATGCACTATGATAAATTTCAAATCCATCCAATCCTTTCAATCCAGGCCATTTTGTGGTGGCTGCCACCACAAAATGGCCACATTTCGTGTCGGGGGTTTTCAAAATTTTTAATAATAAAACTGAACGAATTGTCGCGACAATCCGACAATTGTCAGAATTAATTTGACTGTCGTGTGATTTTCGACATATGTCAGACTTGTCGAATTGACAGCTTTATTAAACAGGACCCTTGACAGCCACCAGATGATCAAAGGTGCTTCTCCTCGCTTCCTACTGAACCGTACCTGCGAATAACACGCGCGGGGCTCCGCTGCTGTCTACCAGGGGCTCCGCGAGCGTCGCGCGCGCGTTGGGGTACTGCGGAGTCAGCACGTTGTCATACGAGTAGCTACCGCGGGTGTACGGGTTCGAGAACCAAGATGATCTGTAAATTAATTTTAAAAGAAATAATATGTTGGGACATTTTTACACAGCACCATCTAGTCCCAAACTAAGCAGAGCTTGTACTATGGGTACTAGACAATGGATATAATACTTATATACCTTTTTTTTGTAAATATATCCTACTTCCTATCGTACTAATATTATAAATGTGAAAGTTTGTGAGGATGGATGGATGGATGTTTGTTACTCTTTCACGCAAAAACTACTAAACGGATCTGGATGAAATTTGGCACAGAGATAGATTATAGTCTGGAATAGCACATAGGCTACTTTTTATCCGGGTAAAATGTATGGTTCCCATGGGATAGCGGGCGAAGCCGCTGGCGGAAAGCTAGTAATTATAATATATAAGAAACACCCATGCAAACACAAACACCTAAGTTCATCACATAAATGTTTGTGTCTTGTGGGAATCGAATCCACGACGTCGTGATCAGCAGTCCGGTACTCGAACCACTAGACCACAGACGTCGTCGATTATTTGATTTGATGGTAGGACTAACGTTGTTAGGATTATTTCGTTACTTACTTACGTTTCAGTTAATACTAATATTATAATTTATGCGAAAGTAACTCTGTCTGTAGCGCTTTCACGCCAAAATTACTGAACCGATTCAAATGAAAGGTCATCGAAATTGGCTAAAATTATGTATCGAATGTACACTTATTGGAAAACATACTCCCCTGTATTATGCTGGTTAAAACTCTAGTCGTACTTTTTTTATTGTTGACTGGGGGATGAGAAAAGTGACTTTTAATATGAGAAAAATAAATCAAATAGAGGTCCTGGGTTCGATCCCCGGGTCGAGCAACGTGTTGTTGTGTTTTCTGTGAAATTCCCAGTAGCAGCTCGGAGTCTCGATTTGTGCCCGGTTGATGGCAGTACGCTCGCCCTTTATTACAAAATGCAAAATATAGTTGTTCATTAGTACGCCTCTGCCTACCCCTTCGGGGAACATAGGCGTAATGGTATGATGGTATGTCGTCATCACTATTTGGTACTCACCTCAGCATGGCCACCGGCTCCGGTATAGTGTTGTTCTTGCCCATAAACCTTCTAAGCAATTCCATGACTTTCCTCTTAACCACATCTTCTGGTAAGGTCTCAACCTAAAATGTTGGAACAACTCTATAGAACAGAAGTATTTTGAAACCGTTGCAACTATAGTCTGCGGAACTAGTTGGCCGCGCCTTAGGTATGTGAGCGGCGGGACGGAGGGGCGGGGTCGCCTGCGCGCGGTGGGACGGAGGGGCGCTTGGGTGACGTGAGGGTGACGCTTGTTTTTGTTCACAGTGACCCGCCGCCTCACCCCCGTCCCTACCTAAGGCGCGGCCAACTAGTTCCGCGTGGACTTTAATTTAATGCAAAGGGAACTCTGTCCCAATAGGATATTTGACTGATGTTTTCTTTTTATTTTAATGGAGGAAAAAATTTACTGGCGGGCTGGATTCTAACCTAACTAACGTCACCTTTAGACGCATTTAACCAGAATACAGCCTGCCAGTGGATTTTTTCCTTTATTAAAGTAACTGGTTATCAACATGGAAATGCTAAAAAGATTATATGATGGCCTATTGAAGTATAGTCTGCGCGGAACTAGTTGGCCGCGCCTTAGGTATGTGAGCGGCGGGATGGAGGGGCGGGGGTGCCTGCGCGCGGTGGGACGGAAGGGCGGGGGCGCTTGCTTTTGTTCACAGTGACCCGCCGCCTCAACCCGTCCCTACCTAAGGCGCGGCCAACTAGCTCCTCGCGGGCTATAGCTGATGTTACTAGGCTTAGAAAAAAGTAGAATGAATTATAAATTGTTTACTAAAACAATACTTTAAATCGAACAATAAAGTGCTAAGAGATATCATTTAAAGTTTGTAGTGGGGATTGAGAGGGGATGCTCTGTCCTTTTCCCGCAAAAGGTATCAATAAATAAATTGTAGGGCGTACTATAATATGACGTCATAACACAGCATAGTACGGTTTCATTCTAGCAGAAAATTCAAATACTTTTACTTTCCTTATTTTAGAACCGATTATAATTTTGTTTTTGTTAATTCGGTCAGCTTTTTTATGAGGTCATAAAAATTATCAGTCAAATAGCCTATTGATAACCATTTTAAATAAAATAAAGACACCCAAGCATTGATATGCCTTACTTTTAATCTTTTATTCCTTTAAACAAATTAATTTACATTCAAAATCCCATCAATTAATGGCTGTTCGGCCAATAAAAGCGCTTATAGATATTTATGAGCAAAATGGCGATTGTTAGCGGTAATCACTGACAACAGTGTCAACTAGAATTATAACAGTTAGTCGCGGTTAGCAAACGTGTCCAGCTAGGATAACATACACGCCGCAAGAACATTTTGTCGACGCTTATGTCGTGCTTTCGTCTCGTTTCCGCACGAGCGAGCGAGACAAAAGAGTAGACAACATTTTGTCGTGGCGCGCATGTATAGCCTGGCTAAAATCTGCAAGCGCTTCAAATTTTTATAAGCGCTATTATCGGCCGAACACAGCCACTGTTCACATAATTATTAATTTTAATGCTCCGAATTTATAACGCTTCACGCACCGCGCGAAGCGAGCTTATCAGCATTAAAGGCATGCAATATGCTTCGACATGCAAACGCTTTAAAACAATGCCCACAAAACATACCATTCCTAACAGTTGCACATACAGTATGTTAAAAAACCCTATCCGACCCGAAAGGGGCATATAGGTATCCCAATCACATTACCAAACGAAATATTCATAAAATTAAGCCTGTTAATGACATTTTATATCCACGATTTTTGTATAAAAATTACCAAAATCTAGCAAATTTTTTGAATGTGACAACAAAAATTAAAGAGAGGTTGGGTACAGCCATTTATGGCTCAAATCTGGAGCAGCCCATCTGGGAAAGTACCTCCACCTTACAGAAAACTGCAGCCACACTTTACACTTTTTTGTGTGTGCAGTGAGTAAGGTCGCCAGAGCTCCTTCTAAGGATGCGCTGCGCTGGCAGCAAGAGGAATATTCCCTCAAACTGTTGGCGCAGAGAATTCTCCATAAACCTCTAAGAGGTTTTTCGGGTCGGCAACGCGCGAGTGATACCCCTGGTGTTGCAAGCGTCCATAGGCTACGGTAACCGCTTACCATCAGGCGGGCTGTATGCTTGTTTGCCACCTTAGTGGTATAAAAAAAAAGCACTATCACCTGCCGTAGTATATTCGGCACCCGTGACGATTGCGCCTGTAGCTTTGTAAGCTTAATAAGTCCCGCAAGTTGCTAATGCGCTGGAACCTTGTCTACTTAACCTTTAGACATGTGTAGGTGATGCGCGTAATATTACTCGAGTGATATTACTTCACAATGTGATGCCATATTACGCATTACGCGACGACAACTAACATCACACCATCACCCGCGCATTTCCTATAATAGAAGAGTGCGAGTGTGAGGAGTGATGAAGTGATGTTTGATGTTAAGTAATGTTCGTTTCTGGAACGTAATTTCGCATTCTGTTCTGCCTACTCGAATCGACTTCGCGCGACGCGCGGTAGAGTGAGACAGATGGACGTCCACAAAACAAGTAATACGTATCACTTCAAAGTAATAGTACAGTCGATGTACAAACATTATCAGATCGTTCGAATACGTCGCGTAATGTTTCGAGTAATGCGTAATGTTTCGAGTAATGCGTAATGTTATCGAGTAATATCACCTGACCGAAAAAGTAATGTTGCATCATATTACTTCATAAGGTGATGTTTTGCGCATGTCTATTAACCTTAAGGGACTACGCGCACTTATTCAGCTCCATTCGCTGAACGATTTTGCTCACACTTATACAGCTCTGCTTCTATCAGCCGCGTACGGCGTCGAATCAATGCAGGAACAATACAGGTCGCAACTTGTCGACAAGGAGTCGCGAACCATCCCTGTAAAGAGCTGTTCCGCCGCATTCGACGGCGAACACCGCTGTACGCGGTGGAACAGCTCTGTTCGCCGTCGAATGTGGCGTCGTACAGCGCCGAGCTCTATATAGCATTCGCATAATAAAAACACATTTATCCTCATTTTATACTGGTTTGCCGCGAAAGCAGAATGGACGCGGAAAGCTGAATCGACGCGTACACGTCTCCATACAAAATTGTTGTTTTCTATGGACAAAAGCTGAAAAGAGCTAAATAAGTGCGCGTAGTCCCTAAAGTGACGTCATCCGCCGTACTTGCCGCCTAGTGGTGCTAACGCGTACTGAGAGCGGTTACGTCATTTTTACGTCACTAAGATGGCCGCCAGGCACATTGTCAATTTGCGGGGCTGTACGTTTCCTTGTTTAATCAAGAATATTTACACTTGAAGAGTACTGAAATATAATCTAATATCGATACCTACCTTCACGGGTCGGATATGGTTTTCTTAACATGTTGTATGATCAGCAACGAAAGTCGTTGAACACAGTCAAAGTAAAAACTTCACAGTACCAAAACTATTTATTAGATTTTGACTAAGGTAAGGGATATAATTGTCCTCTATTATGAGACTTTGTACTGCCTCAAGGGTCAGTAAATTCTGCATATTAAAGATGTTGAAGCATTTTTAAGATTTCATCATGTTCAGTGACTTTCGTTGCTGACTGTACATACAGTTCTCGCCAAACTTATTGTCCGGGTTGAAGATGGCACGAGCTAACTTTAACCCAGCCGTAAAAATCGATATGAGAAAAATATTGGATTAAAATTATTTAAAACAACAACTTAACGACTTGAGCTTTCGTTTTTATTTATTACATACCAATTTTTTTTTTTAAGTTAGCTCGTGCCAACTTCAAGCCGGACAATAAGTTTGGCGAGCATTACAAGACCTCTGATAGATAGATCTGAATATAACATGCAATGAAAATGTACTGACCAGCTTCGCGCCTTCCCCGCTAGTCCATAACGTCAATGAACACAATGAACCCATGGGAGAACTTGCCCCGAATATTTTAGTAATCCACCGATCTTCCTTAGGCACCCTGTCTTTTTCCGACCCCTTCCACAAAAACCCGTAAAAGGTTGCGGTCGTCGGCCACCACGGCGTTGTGAAATGGAGGACAATTTTATCGACAACACCTATTGATAATTTGTCGATAATGTCGATTTTTTCTTTGGGTAAGCCGGGTGAGAATATCGACGTGTGCCTGGAATTTGTCGATTAGTCATAAAATTGTTAGGCTATCGATTTATTTGAACAGGAAATAATTATAACCAGTGCGGACTTTTTAGGGACACATTTTCATATCTTTTTTAAAGATTTTTATCATATATCATATCGTGGTTTGGATTTGAAATACATCTTGGATATATTAACTAAATAAGCGGCTCTAATTTGGCTTAAAAATCTTTCGTTATCTTTCGTTATTTTTTAATCCGACAACACAACGAACTCCCCCGCGTAGTCTATCTAAACGCGATTAACTAAAAAAAATACCAAACGGATTTTCTTAGTGCCTCGACCATGAGTTTTTCTCACTAAACTCGTTAGGGACGCGGTAAATTATTTGTATGGAAAATCCCTTGCAGCGCCTCTAGCGGTTACGTAAGGAAATAAAATCGTCTATGAGATTACAGCGTTTCGATGCGTAAAAACTTATCGAAAGCCATTCGGTAAAACTCATGGTTGACGTACAGTTTTCACCAACGGACAGAATGATTTAGGTATGAGTAAGTTTGGTTATCTTGTATAAATTGTATAAGTTTTGTATAAATTGGCTGAAATATAACGAAGAAGAGTTAAGATGTTGCCCCGCACGAAGCAGGGGACGGGCCACTAGTCAAAAATACATAACATTTCCTCGGGAAATAAATAGATAAAGATAACAGCATATCCATATGTCATATGCCATTAAGTTCGCCTTATGTACCATTTTTGTGCATAGACGTTTAAATAAATAAATAAATATCCGCACTGGTTAAAAAAATCCTGTACTTATTAAGCAACATTTTTAAATAGTATTTTTCCAGACACGTAGATATTTATGCTAGAATGAAAGCCACTCGCAGAATATTAGCCAAAGACAAGCAATGTATTAAAATCATACTATTTCGTACACGTTTTGACCCCCAAACGGATGTATCTTTTTGTATTTTTTTTAAGCATTTTCCATGCTAAGATATTGAGAGGAAGGGAAAAAATCTGCTGGCGGGCAGTTTGCCTGCAAGGAGGCCTGCGTCTTCTGGTACAGTACACCAGGATCGGATTTTTTTCTCCAGATTTTTTCTGGTTCCTTTGAACTAGAAGGGGCAGGTTGGAATCCTGCCCGCCAGCCGATTTTTTCCTTCATCAAAATAACCCAAATGGTATGTTTGTCCCCCGACTCGCATAACGATTAACCCCCAACTCGCATAACGTTTGACCCCCTGGGTGACACCAGATTTGACTATAAGTGACTTCAAATTTGAACTCTAAAGACAAAATTTGAGCGCAAAATTAAAGACATGTTTTACTCCTAAATTCGTTTGAAACCAAAAGGGTCAGCCCCATCAGGTTAACCCCAAATTACATTATTACCCGACTGCCAAAGGATGATGCCGAAGATATTTTAAAATCACATAAATATGTTAGTAGAAACATAATTATATTTTAATGCCATTTATTAATATTTTAAACTTTAATCCTATCTACGCTTTCAGTCAAAGACATTTAAAAATGAAAATCTCTTTTTTCAGTTGCTATTTTTATTAATTATACTTAAGATACTAATAAGAGATTCCACTTAATCGGGCCCAACTAAGTCGAATCGCTAAAAAGCATCTTTATAATTTCAAATATTGTAAAATTGTGTACCCGTTACTTATTTTCTTACGAGAAAGATTGGATCGTTAAGTCAATTTGTTGTGTTAGTTATTAAGTTTGCCGTCATATTTTAAAAGTTAAATAACGCATACTGGATTTTTATTTTATATTGTATCGATGTTGTATCTCATTTAGTGAACTGTTTTTTTGAGAAATAAAGTTCTTTGATCCTAACAGACAGAGCGGCAGAAAATCTCTCAGACATGCAGGTTTCCACACGGTATTCCTTCACTTAAACAAGTGATAATTGATTATTTATCCTAACTTAATATTATAAATGCGAATGTAACTCTCTGTCTGGCTGTCGCGCTTTCACGCCAAAACTACTGAAACGATTTAAATTAAATTTGGTACACAGATAGTCTAAAGCATGAGAGAGAACATAGGTTACTTTTAAAAAAAAAGAGCTGTAAGGGGTTGAAATAGGGGATCAAAATTATAAGAAAATATACCCATATCACGCAGACGAAGCCGCTGGCAGAAAGCTAGTTTAACATAAAACTGAAGTTTAACGTAAAGTGAAAGTGTCGACCACAGATCGCCGAAACACAATCTCGCTTTACCCTATCCAAAAGAATAGAAACAAAATGTATGGAAATGACATTTGTAAACGTCAGATTTTTCGAAAGCTTATGTCATTCCCAAACATTATGTTTCTATTCGTTTGTCGATGCGATACGATAGATTGTAACTTGGCAAAGCCCGCAGATCGGATATACAGGCAACCTTACTTTTACACACACACATCTGCGCGTGAACTAACACCAACTTGCTTATAATATGTATAGTCTACGCGGAACTAGTTGGCCGCGCCTTAGGTAGGGACGGCGGTGAGGCGGCGGGTTACTGTGAACAAAAGCAAGCGCGCCCGCCCCTCCATCCCACTGCGCGTAGGCGACCTTGCCCCTCCGTCCCTCCGCTCACATACCTAACGCGCGACCAACAAGTTCCGCGCAGACTATAGATATAGTAATCGGACTCGAAAGCGTTTTAACAGTGGCATGCTAATATGCATATGCTTATATCCTTACATACGGTATTTCTTCGTCCTCATTCATGCATAAGCCCCGCAAATTGCTAATGCACCTGGCCGCCATTTTGGTGACGTAAAAATGACGTAACCGCACTCAGTACCGTCATCACCACTAGTCGCCGAGTACGGCGGATGACGTCACGTGCATGTTTATTAGACAAGGTTCAGCGCATTAGCAATTTGTGAGACTTATATCTGGTGTCGCTAGCGTCCTTTAGGGTTGAACAACCGATTTTATAATTTAGTTGTGCTTGACAGGGAAGGGTAGCATAGTAAAATATCAATAATGCAATATGTTAAAAAAAACTCTGTCTGATCCGAAAGGGCTATGTATACAAGGTGGAAGGGACATCGACGCACATCCGAATACCTTGAGTTCAGTACATGATTTTTGACCCCCCCTGCGTTGAGATTTTCCATAATATTTTTTATAAAAAAAAAAAAATCTGCAGTGTTTTTTTTCTTGAACGTGTAAACAAAGATTATTTCTATCCACCCAAATTAGATTTATAATTAAAAAATCATTATTTTATTTATTTCGGATCGCGCGCGCGATAACATTCACCGTGGAGCGTTATAATCGTGTATTTAGCAATACACTGCGCGCTCAAAAATGACAATATCTGTAATAACCGATCATTTTCTACATAAATGACATAGGTCATTTTATTTTTGACCTTGAGTGAAACCTTGTCACGACGTTTGTGCGTTGAAGTCCCTTCCACCTCTTTCCAACTGCCAGGGAGCAATCATTACAGGTGCCAAATATACCACATATTTGGCACCTGTAATGATTGCCCCTGTACCTATGAACCTAAGTATCCTTGTTTTATAAAAAAAATATTTACTTTTATTGGGAGATTTTTTTTTCAAAGAGAAACAATATCTAATAATACCTTCACGGGTCGGACAGGGTTCTCTTAACATGTTTTTTATGCAAAGGATAGAATTATATTGTAGGCTGTGTTAAAAAAAAAATGACCTACCAATTTAGCAACATCCCCACAAATCCACATTGTCACAGCTTTATTATATCCCATTGGGGGTGTGGCACCGATCAAATTAGTCAGCCAAGCCTCTTCCCTGCCCAACCTTCGCCTATCTTCACTTTTCCAGATAAAAGGAAACCAGTTGTCTATGGTCCACCACGGCTCTTCAAATAAAAGAACGACTTTCCCTACAACTCCTATTGTCATTTTGTCTATGGACGTCACTTTTTCTTGTGGTAAAGACGGCGTAAATAATGTGGTGTGTCTAAAAAACAACATTATTCTTTTGAATTTTGACCGTTTTTGTTAGGACGAAATGTCAGATGGAACACGAAATTCAAAAGTTTAGTTTTTAATGATAAACTAGCGGCCAGTCCCGGCTTCAGACGGGTATAATAAAAATACCCCTGTTTTTGCGTCATTTTTCATCGATACTCCGCTCCTATTTTTCTATTAGGCAACAATTTTTTTTTATACAAGAAAAAAATATATGAATATTTTTTATATGTTTTAAGCTTGATGGCTATGTGAATTATGTTTTTAACACTAAAATATGAATATCTGAAGTGTTTTAATTAGGCAACGAAGACGATTATTTAAAAAATATATGTTTGAAGTATATTTTCGATCAATCAAACTAAACGTTTTTAACAGAAAAATAAATATCTGAAGTGTGTTAATCAGGCAGACTGAGAGGTAGAAAGACTAACCATGGAGTTTCTTGCCGGTTCTTCTCCATAGGAAACGACTAATTTGGAACCGTGCACCTAGTTTCGACATTTCATAAGTGCCTGCATAAGGTCTATGTGAAAATAAAACTATTTTGATTGATTTTGAGACAAAACAATGACGTTTTAACACGAAAAAATTAATATTTGAGAATTGAAATCATTATTAGTGGTTATTCGACCAAAATATTAGTATAATGCAAGGTTCTCGAGTGAAGACCACGCAAAGGCGCAGTGGGCGTGGGACGGCCTCCAAGGAGACGTAGCGACGACCTGTGCCTCGACCATGAGTTTTTCTCACTAGACTCGATAGCGACGCCGTAAAATATTTGTATGGAAAAGCCTCGCAGCGCCTCTAGCGATTACGTGAGTAACTAAAATTTGCTATGAGACAACACCGTCTCGATGCGTAAAATACCTATCGAAAGTCATTCGATAGAACTCATGGTTGACGTACTGGTAAGTCGCTGGGAGTCGTTGGATGCGACCGGTCGCTAAGGAAACCTTTGTTGCAGTGAACCCCTTTGGGTTGATATAATTAGTATGATATGCTGATCCCAAAAGATTAGTTTTATAATGCCCAGTATTACATAATTCAACCTACCAATTTGGCCGTGTCCCCGGAGAACCAAAAGGTCATTGCATGGCTACATCCCATTGGTATGGATGCCTCATCAGTCCGAGTTACCCATATATCCTCCTTGCTAATCTCTCTCTTATTATCTCCTTTCCATATATATACAAAACCACCCCTATTTTTTGGATACCATGTTTCGTTGAATAATAAAATTACTTTTCCTACGACGCCTATAGGGATTTTGTCTATGGATGTGACTTTGTCTGTAGGTAGGGGCGAGGAGAATAGCGTGGTGTGCCTATAAAGAATAAATATGTTTGTAGTGTTGTAGACCTTATTTTAAATCCACTTATTTATTTTTTAAGACATTTTCAAAATATTAAAAAAATACATTTGAAAATAGTAGCCCGCCAGTACCGGGAACTTTGTCCAAGCTACCGGTAGTCAGGGATCCAAGGAAATGAACCTCCTAACAATACGTGCCGTATCTAGGAGTACTGCTTTCTGTATCAAGCCCTTGATCCAGCCACTCAACGAGAGCCTCCTTAGATGTTGGTCGAGGCTCTTGGTTATTACGCCATTTGCAGACACAACGATCGGTACAATGATCGCTGAATTCACCTCCTAGTCAAAATGTTTTTTTTTTGTTTAAATATTGACCTATGACTCTCTTATATTATAAATGTAAAAGTTTTGATGGGTGGGTTGATGGATGTTTGTTACTCTTTAAACTAGAACCCAGTGGCGGCGTAAGGCGTGGGCGACGTGGGCCACCGCCTACGGCCTCGCGACCCAGGGGGCCTCGCGCCCCGAAAAATTATGCAAATCTTGCGCTGGCAGACGGCCCCGCAAAATGAATTTTGCCCACATAAAATTTAGGTCTTACGCCGCCACTGCTAGAACCGGTCTGGATGAGATTAGGCACAGAGATAGATTATAGCCTGGAATAGCACATAGGCTACTTTTTATCCCGCTAAAATGTATGGTTCCCGTGGGATAGATTTGTTTTAACAATTTATAAGGAATCCCCAGACCACGCCGGCGAAGCCGCTGGCGGAAAGCTAATTGTTTCATATTTTCACAGTTTTCATGCATATTCCAAACTTTTTATATTGCAATCCGGTCACACATCACCAGCCTACCAAAACCAATATAATCTATTTCCAAAGACATGCTGATCCCGTGACGATATTTTTTTTATTAACCTACCAATTTAGTCGAGTCCCCACACAACCAAAACGTTAACGCATGGTTACAGCCCTTAGGGGGGGAGGCTTCATCTATGCGCGTCACCCATAAATCCTCCTTACTAATCTCCCGCCTATTTCCCCCATCCCATAGATAAAGAAACCATCCAATATGTTTTTTATACCAAGTTTCATTAAAAAGTAGTATGGACGCCAATAGAGATTTTGTCTATGGATGTGTTTTTTTCCGGCGGCAGAGGCGGGGAAAATAGCTTGGTGTGTTTGTCGTAAAAGAATAAAAAAAAATTTATTCGGTTTTTTATATTGATAGGGATATTGTGGTATTTCTAGGGAAGCTCCTTCTAAGGATACGCTGCGCTGGCAGCAAGAGGAATATTCCCTCAAACTGTCGGCGCAGTGAATCCTCCATGAACCTCTAGGAGTTTTTTAGGGTCGGCAACGCGCGAGTGATACCCCTGGTGTTGCAAGCGTCCATAGGCTACGGTAACCGCTTACCATCAGGCGGGCCGTATGATAGTTTGCCACATTAGTGGTATGAAAAAAAAGCTCCTCCATCGCTGATCGTATCTATGGAATTCATACCAGCCCAATCTAACAGTGGTTTTTTTCTTACAGATGTAAATGCAATATAATGACAATGAACTATGGTGCGAGCGTGGCAAAAATCGTTAAAATGTCGATACGACAAAATTATATAATTCTATCGTAAACAGTAGCATCCAACACTGGAATTTACCGAAACAAAAACTTGTCAGCACGTTGAAATCGATAAAATCTAATTATATTGATGTAAATAAGTAATTCAAGGACACTTTAACAAGTCAATGTTTTAATTTGTTTTTTAATCTAAATGGCTATTGGCTACCGAATGCGACAAATGAGACATCGTAATTAATAACAATAATGAAAATTTGCGCGACGAGCTGGCAATAAAGCATTTTACAAATAAAAATGATAAAATTCAATATTATATCGACTGTTCCATGCTCCCACTGATGTCGGAATGATGTTAATAAATGTGCAATTAGAGTAAAAATTTATAATTGTATAATGATGTCTAATATATAATTGTATAATGATGTCAAATGTATAATTATAAAATTACGTCAAATGTATAACTGTATAATTATGTCAAATGTATAATTGTATAATTATGTTAAATGTATAATTGAAATGATAAATGTATAATTTTAACCCTGTATAAAATAACTGTTATAACAGACGTTTTAGTGGCCTATACTAACCAGTTTTCCTACATCCCCAATAGTCCACACAGTTAATGTATTATCTACCCCTATAGGGGTTGTAATACCCACAATATTAGTAATCCAATCATCTTCTATCCTTTTTCTATCAGTCTTATGCCACAATAAGAGGTATAATTGTTTTTTATTTGACCCCCACCAATTTTGTGGGAATTGTAAAACAATTTTGTCTAATAACCCTATAGAAAGATTGTCTATGGCTGATATTTTTGTTTGTGGCAACACTGGCGATATTAGTGTTGCGTGTCTGAAAAATATTATTTATTGAATGTTGCCATTTTATGTTGTATTTTTTCTTCTTGATGTTATATAACAAGCTTGTTACCCTCTATGTTCTATAAGTAGAACACTTTGTCACTGACGATATTAAAACCTTTTTTTAAAGAACAAGCCTTTTGTCCTTTATGGAGGAAAAACAGACTGCTGCATTGACTTCTGTCTATAGCAGAAAATGCCATAGCATTAGCGGATTTGGGGAATCGAACCCAAGCTAACATGCTAGGTGTACGGCTGAAATAGTTTTATGAGAAATATTTAAGATTTTTTCTTTAGCCAAGACTTGTGTCCTTTCTAAAGAACAAACAGACTGCTGTACAGACTGCTATAGCAGAAAATACTATATATAGTACATATTAGCTGATTCGGGATTCGAACCGAAGCTATCATGCTGCTCAGGTGGACGGCAGAAATATTTTATGAATCAATATGTAAGGTTTTTTCTTTAGCTGCTGTCCCACTGCTGGGCAAAGGCCTCCCCCAGGTCCTTCCACGTACTCTTTTCTCGTCTCGAACCAGTCCTCATGTAACAGTTAACATTAATAAATAATATTAACTCACCGGGAATCGAGCCCAGGATACCGTGGTCAGACGAATTATCATAAATAACAAGAAGAATTGATATGGGAATCGAACCCAACACATCATCCTCCTAGCCTTTTCCCAACCATGTTGGGGTCGGCTTCCAGTCTAACCAGATGCGGCTGAATATCAGTATTTTACACGAAGCGAAATAGTATTGACAGATTTTTATTATACAAGGTTGAAAGGACATCGACGCACATCCGAATACCATGAGTTCAGAACATGATTCTGGACTACCCTGCGTTGATATTTTCCGTAACTTTTTTCATCAATTTTTTTCTGCGGTTTTTTTTTACTTGAACGTGTAAAAATTCATTATTTCTAAACAAATTAGATCTATAATTAAAAAATCATTATTTCATTTATTTCGGATCGCGCGCGCGATGACATTCACCGCGGCGCGATATAATTGCATTTTTAGCAATACACCGTGCGCTCAAAAATGACAATATCTGTAATAGCCGATCATTTTCTACATGAATCTACATGAATACCTAGGTCATTTTATTTTTGACTTTGAGTGAAACCTTGTCTCGACGTTTGTGCGTCGATGTCCCTTCCACCTTGTATAGGGGGCGAGCCTATTGCCATCAACCGGGCACAAGTCTAAACTCGGAGCTACTACTAGGAATTTTTTGCTTCGCCGCACTTGACCGGATTTAACAATTTTAAAACCAGATTTTTCTCAATATTTTTTGTCCAGCTTAACTTCAGCCCGGCCAAGAAGATTGGTGACGAATCTTACCTCTCTTTTAGCACTCCTAATGAGACAGTAACGATGACATTCCTCGCTCTATACTGAGAGCCATCTTTACAAGTGACCACGACGTCCTGGGCCGGGTCCTGGGGCCAGGTTATCTGATTCACTTCCTTATTTAGCTTGATCTCTAAGCTTGGGTAACCAGGACCGTTGTTGTATGTGTTCTGCGGGGGTAAAAGGGATATGAAAATTATCATCATCAAACAATTATTGTGATTTATAATTTGCTGTGCCCTACAGGGTCCACGATTGTTACTAGCTTTAAAGCATTGTATCAACCACCTAAGTCTACATTGTGGAATGCAAATAAATAATATGAATATGAATAATATGAATATCAATTAATTGTCACGCTGGAAGGCCTGAACTCCTATCAGTATGAGATTTAGGCTTTAGTTCTCTGGAATTACCAATGGGATTTGAAAAGTTATTTTATCAATAAGTGCGTTCAAACTCTTCAGCGTTATTATATTACTATTCTTACTAATATTATAAATGCGAAAGTCTGTTTGTCTCGCTTTCACGTCAAAGCTACTGAACCAAAAGGACATAGGGTACTTTTTAATGCCAATTTTTATTAAATATATCCCTTATTTCAACTCCTTACAGCGTTTTGGCTGCTTACAGCCTTTTGACAACTTTTTTTAAAGCCATAAAAAATAATCAGACCTGTGGCCTGACCTGTCCTCCTCTCAGGCGGGTGTCATGCCTGGCGGCCACTGCCCGACGGTTGATGTCGGGCGGTTGTATATAAGCAAGTTGCACGGTAAACTTCACTTGCGCGATTCAGGAATTGTCACTTCAAGTTCTCATGTAGCTCGATAGATGTCGCTACAGATAGGTCTGTAGCGACATCTATCGAGCTACATGACATCTATTCATCTACATCTATTTACTCACCAATAAAATGTCGAACAGCGTCTTGTAACCGTGTCTATGCCAGCTAAGATGCTGATCACCTCCCAATTCTTCGTACCTGGACAGTGTGGACACATCGTTCCAGCTGTTGGACGACTCATAGTTGTTTATTAACAAGTCCATGAAGTGTAGGACGTTGTCTATGAAGTCTTTATCGTCTAAGAGTTCTGGATGGTTTTTTTTGATATGGTCGAGTAACCTGGAACATAGGAAATATTTTTAATCATGATTAAGCTTTCGAATATCGATATTGCCCTGAGATTGTGTTGCGGAGGTCTGATGGCAGTCGCTTCGTGTGAAATACTGATATTCAGCCGCATCTGGTTAGACTGGAAGCCGACCCCAACCTGGTTGGGAGAAAGGCTTGGAGGATGAATCATGATATGGGATATGACCACTTGACTGACAAGTCGTAGGTGTCGAGTTAGAATCCAAGGCACGCACCTCTAACTTTTCGGAATCACGTGCGTAATCGTTTTTTTCTTTCTATAGTCTTCACTACATAGAAGGTTTATATGTATAATAACATACCACGCGGGCGAAGCCGCTGGCGGGAAGCTACTCCTCTATAAACGGGATATCTGACACTGAAATAATTTTTCAAATCGCACCAGGAGTTCCTAGGATTAGCACGTTCCACCAAACAAACTCTCCAGCTTCATAAATGATAAATAATATTTATTTCTGTAAATAGATCTTTTGGAGACACTTTTACAAGTCAATGTGGGTCATTTTTTAACAAGATGGCGCCGTCGTTTCCTTACTGGCGACCTCTGAGAAGAAACGCCGAAACAAACTCAGAGAATCATGGTCTCTTTTAAAGTCTAGACATAAGCTTCAAATCAAAATATGTGAGTGTAAATGCAGGGAAATGGCGTTTTGAAGCAAGAACCATAGCGGCTTTGAGTATAGATACAGTTCTCGCCTCATTGTCCGGGTTGAAGTTGGCACGAGCTAACTTTAACCTAGCCGTAAAAATTGGACCAAAATATTAGATTGTCATAAATAAAAACGAAAGCTCAAGTCGTAGGCTGTCGTTTTAAATCATTCAAATCCAATATTTTTCTTTCTCCGATTTTAACAGCCGGGTTAAAGTTAGCTCGTGCCAACTTCAACCCGGACAATAAGTTTGGCGAGAACTGTACTTTCAAAATCCACTTACCTTCTAGTAATATACTGTCCTAAAGGCTCAGGCTTCTCAGGCGGATCATCGACGACACTTAAGCTGAAATTCATCAGCTCGTTGACAATAGCTTTATCGCCGAGGGTGCCGTCTGACCGGTACACCTCGAAGTCCAAGTCTTGAGAGAGGACGGTAATGTTGTTCTGGGTCGCCAAGTCGTATACCCGGGATGGGTATTGCCCATGAATCCTGTGGGTTATTAGTAGATTATAGGGGCTGTGCACACCACGATTTTTTTAAACGTGCGTTGACAGCGCGCTATTAAAGCCACAAAAAGTACTACCTATTAACTAAAAATCTAAAAACAAGCTCTGTGATGTTGGAAAATATATTGCAGGCGGGACAAGCAAAGAAACTATTTTGATAATAAACGAATAGCTTGTCCCGGCTGCAATATATTTTCCAACATCACAGCGCTTGTTTTTAGATTTTTAGTTACTTTTTATGCAATCGGTTTTTTTATTTCATGTAATAATTGATTTTATTTTTTGTTTATAAATCATCATAAAATCACGAGATAGATCTTAAATGATAATTTAAAATAAAAATTGATACAAATAAAAATCATTTACAAAACCAGCTTACACATTAAAGCGTATCGAATCCATAATGTTGTTATTTTTTTTTATTTACCCATTGACACTTGCCATCATGGCGTCACTGAAATTAAACTTTGTGGCGAGACTGGAATATCAACACAACTACATAGTTAATTATTGCTCACCACTGAGCTTCTAGCACTATAATCCCATCACCAAGCCACAAAAATAATGTTTGTGGCAATATTGGAATATTACCACAACTATATAGTTAATTATTGCTCACCACTGAGCTTCTGTCTCTATAGCCCCATCACCAAAACTATCAAAAATAATGTTTGTGGCGATACTGGAATAATTACCACAATTACATAATTATTACATTACCCACCATTGAGCTCCTGGCTCTATATCACCAAAATTATCAAAAATAATGTTTGTGGCGATACTGGAATAATTACCACAATTACATAATTAATTATTACATTACCCACCATTGAGCTCCTCGCTCTATAGCCCCATGACCAAAATTATCAAAAATAATGTTTGTGGCGATACTGGAATAATTACCACAATTACATAATTAATTATTACATTATCCACCATTGAGCTCCTCGCTCTATAGCCCCATCACCAAAATTATCAAAAATAATGTTCGTGGCGATACTGGAATAATTACATAATTAATTATTACATTACCCACCATTGAGCTCCTCGCTCTATAGCCCCATGACCAAAATTATCAAAAATAATGTTTGTGGCGATACTGGAATAATTACCACAATTACATAATTAATTATTACATTATCCACCATTGAGCTCCTCGCTCTATAGCCCCTTCACCAAAATTATCAAAAATAATGTTTGTGGCGATACTGGAATAATTAATTATTACATTACCCACCATTGAGCTCCTCGCTCTATAGCCCCTTCACCAAAATTATCAAAAATAATGTTTGTGGCGATACTGGAATAATTAATTATTACATTACCCACCATTGAGCTCCTCGCTCTATAGCCCCATCACCAAAATTATCAAAAATAATGTTTGTGGCGATACTGGAATAATTACCACAATTACATAATTAATTATTACATTATCCACCATTGAGCTCCTCGCTCTATAGCCCCATCACCAAAATTATCAAAAATAATGTTTGTGGCGATACTGGAATAATTACATAATTATTACATTACCCACCATTGAGCTCCTCGCTCTATAGCCCCATGACCAAAATTATCAAAAATAATGTTTGTGGCGATACTGGAATAATTACCACAATTACATAATTAATTATTATATTATCCACCATTGAGCTCCTCGTTCTATAGCCCCATCACCAAAATTATCAAAAATAATGTTTGTGGCGATACTGGAATAATACCAACTACCTACATAATTCATAGATATTTTATTGCATTAATATTATGTTATACCATAAAAATTAAAGGTATATAAACATTAAATCATACTTCATGCAAATAAATTTTCGTACCATTTCATTTAATTTGCTTCCGGTAAAGCATCCGGAGCATGTTAGCAGTAGGATACAGGTCAAACCCTACCCAATATACAAGGTGGAAGGGACATTGAGGCACATCCGAATACCATGAGTTCAGTACATGATTCTGGGAACTTTCCGTAACTTTTTTCATAAATTTTTCAATTTTTTCTGCTGTTTTTTTTTACTTGAACGTGTATAAAAACATTATTTCTATCTACCCAAATTAGATTTATAATTAAAAAATTATTATTTCACCGCGAAGCGTTATGATCGCGTTTTTAGCAATACACTGCGCGCTCAAAAATGTCATGTGTAATAACCGATCATTTTCTACATGAATGACCTATGTCATTCTATTTGTGACCTTGAGTGAAACCTTGTCACGACGTTTGTGCGTCGATGTCCCTTCCGCCTTGTAGTTTTTTTTTCATTGAAATTTATGTCTCACGTTATTAATGATCGCTCACCACTCAGCTCCCAGTTCTATAACCCCATCACCAAAAGGCACAGTATTGACTCTTCCACCTATTCTGTCCATGGCTTCTAGACCCAGCACCTTCTTGCCTGCCTTGCTCAGAGTTGATGCTGCGGTGCACCCCGATGCACCCATACCAACAATTATCGTGTCATATGATTCTGGCATTGCGCTGAGAAAAAAAAACACATTTTAATATAGTTATTTCTGATACTCCATCTCCATGCTGAGGATCATGACCACTATGTCTTCTAGCACGACAGCACACTCTAACCGGCCCGGTCACCCGCAGAGTGAATAGGGAATATGCGTCTGACTTAAAAAAAGGTCAAATAATTTTTTTTATGATCTTTATCGTTTTAGAATTATGTCTATGTAGATATTTTTTATATTACTTCTTTTTTGATGAGAAAATAATTATTAAAAAGTCCAAAAAAACTGTTGGAAATTCAAATCACTTGAAACGCAACACTATCGGTCAAATGGAATATGACGTCAAAGTCTACTAAAACAGTGTCTGTTGTACGTGGTTGTTTGGTTGAAAGAACGTAGACTTTGACGTCACGGGTAGCGCGCTAAAATCGCGGGTGTTTAAAATGCCAATATCTGTCTCATAATTTTTTTTTTTGTTACTGAATTTTAGTTCTAAGGCGCTGGAATTTTTTTTACGGCTACATAACGACATAAAGTATCGTTTAAAAATATAAAAAAAAATGTGCATATTCCCTATTGCCTTTTGGAGTGATAAATTGGTGGCCTTGAGTATTTGAGTATTGTAGTATGCAAATACTAGAATAATAAATCCGTGAAAAGTAGTTTTATTTCAACAGCACAACAGCCTTTGCCCGCGACTTAGTTCCCATAGAAATTGAAAATTTCCCCCGTTTTTGCAACATTTTTAATTGATACTCCGCTCCTATAGATAGCCTTTTAGTAGCCTCTATAAACAAGCTATACACTGAAATATTTTTTTCAAATCGGATTAGTAGTTCCTAGATAAGCGTGTTCAACCAAACAAACTGACTCTTCAGCTTTATACTATTAGTATAGATTTTAAAATGTTTAGAAGAATGTGATCTTTTGATGCCTGGATTGTTGTAATAGGAAATTGTAATAATTTATCTTGGGATATCTTGGGACATCTTGGGAAATTTTTACTCAGCACCATCTAGTCCCAAACTAAGCAGAGCTTGTACTATGGGTACTAGACAATGGATATAATACTTTTTTTTTGTAAATACATACTTATAATATATAAGAAACACCCAGCCAAACAAACACCTAAGTTCATCACATAAAATATTTGTGTCTTGTTGGAATCGAACCCGAACCTCGTGATCAGCAGTCCGGTACTCGAACCACTAGACCACAGACGTCATTTAAAAAGTAATTATTGTAGGACGTGTAACAAGTCACAAGTTTGTATAACACAAGCTTTCCGTCAGCGGCTTCGCCCGCGTGGTCATGTATTATACATATAAAACTTCCTTGAATCACTTTATCTATTAAAAAAAACCGCATCAAAATTCATTGCGTAGTTTCAAAGATCTAAGCATATATAGGGGCAGACAGACGCGACGGAGGACTTTGTTTTATAATATGTAGTGATAAATGTTTATAAAACATGTGCATTATACTGGTACATAGCTCAATTTTAGCCAAACTATACAAAGAGGTATTTATGTCAGACAAAATGTAGATTGCTAGTATTATTCTAAATAGATTTAACTTTTTCGCATTCCATCATGCCTGTATTCCCCGAAGCGTAGGCAGACTAATGTACACCCACAGTTCGCCGGAATGTTTAGGTCCCATGTAATAGGGGGCGAGCCTATTGTTATCAACCAGACACAAACCCAGACTCCGAGCTAATAATAATAACTTAAATGTTTTTATATTTTCTGTTTTTTTATAAAAATATTTAAAAATACAAATAATATGTATAAAGAGAAATAAAGGAAATAATAATAATAATCTGTTTTTTTATAAAAATATTTAAAAATACAAATAATATGTATAAAGAGAAATAAAGGAAATAATAATAATAATAATGTTTTATTGATCCAAAAAAAGTTACATGTTTGGTATTTAAGGACACTGGATCCCGAACTAGGATACCCTGTGTTGCAGGATCCAGTCTCTTTCGACAGGTAAATACTTACAAAAGCTGCTAGTGGGTATTTAACAGAAACCCAACAACACTTTGCTCGACCTAGGGATCGAACCCAGGACCTCTAGCGTAGCAGTCACGCTTGGGTAGGCCAACAAGGCAGTCTAACTTTTTAATACAATCAATTGAATCTTTCCTCTTTATAATATTAGTATAGATTTAGATATAGAAGAATTCATTTAAAAATATAAATTAATATAGATAATTCATTTTATAAGAATAATTAATTTGAATATTTTATTCATTTAATTGTAAAGTTGTTTTTCACTTGAAAATGTTTTATATCGACTTGCAGAGGTCAGTACATGGATGGGTGACCAATCTTAAAATATTGAGATCTCTCTATGCCTGCATATTTTTACAATGCATGTTTTTACAATTTTCATTAAAGGCATTTTAAGATTTTTTCGAGTTTTTAATACACATTGGCACACTCAGCTCCCTAAAACACATTGGCAAACAGCTTGAAGGTCTAATGTCATAAAAGCCAGTCCCAAATGTCATACAAATCCTATGACAATGTCCTTTGTTATTGTTGGTCAGAATCTTCTATACCTACTTCAAAATGTGTTATGATCCAGAAATTAAGTTGCACTGACCTAGTTAGACTGGAAGATGGCTCAAATATGATTAGGGGAGGCATAGAAGGAAGATGTAATAGGGTTCCAGCCTAGAAACTTCTCGTAATTTAAAGTATAGTACTTACTGTATGTAAACGAATCATATTTACATTTGATAACAATGTCATTTTAAATGTAAACAAGACAAGATCACTATGTTGAGATAACATTGGATTATTATTTGATTTATATAACAATCTGATTATATTTCTGTGATAAACAATTAACTTTTTCATATAGAAATATATTTCGTATTTTCGTATCATATTTTTCAACACACGTGCCCATTTCAGACATCTCTCTGTCTAAAAAAAAATAATCTCGATGGAAATTAAAAAAAAGTATATATTCCGATTAGTACTTACGTATTAAATATCGGTAAATCACGTAAAAAAAATAAGTTTAGTCGATTTTGTTCTCAAAACAAAGTTATTAATAAAACTTTCGGGCTTTGAATGTACTTTGACGCAATTAGAACTAGGTTATAGATAAGCATAGGCACTGAACACACGTGTATTACAGCAGTATATTATAGAAAAGTAATTAATTACATAACTAACTACCTTTTTACACTTTTATTCACAGTACAAGATAAAGTTTATTTTTAAATTATCGCCGATTCGCAGAAATCACAATTTGACATTTGCTCACACGTTATCTAGACTGCCAGCACGAGAATTTTTATTTGCCAAATGTCATTAAAATAATTATGTTAGTGTAATGTACAGAGAAAAAAAAATGGATTTCCAACATAGTATAATTACTTTAAACAAATCAAAGAATATTTAGTAAATTGTCAACTTAGTTTGAGCAAAACTTATTATGGAATGGAAGGAATAAAATGTTCAAGTTCAAAAAAGATATTAATCAAATTGCTTCAATACAATTATTATAATTATTGTATATACAATTATATAGGTGGAATTTCAAACATTTTAGTAATTCAGCCTGTTCATTATTAAATTACACATTCCAGAAAGTAATTTCAGTAGGTACCTTCGGATTTACAGAAGATTTACACACATGGTTGCGATGTTAAATACGTATTTTCGCTTTGAATATCAAATTAAAATAGTTCTCGAGGTTAGAAAAAAAAGGAAGTGAGAAAAAACTTAGGTACTCCAAATGTCCACACTTTACCCATATAGCCGGGTAAAAGAATTACTTGGCAGGACTCAAGCTGTCAAATAAATAAACAGCATTCCAGTGCAAATACTTATACATGTCTAGCATTGGATTTTATTTCAGGAATTTTCCGTTGTAGATTCGTAGGTTTAATTTAACCTGTTTTAACCGATCCAGCATACATTGTTCCGAAATAGAAGAATCAAGTTCAGTGATATAACATTCCGTAGGTATCTAGCTTATATTAGCACTCCAAAATTAATTAGCAATTCGATTAATTCACTTTAATTACCAAGCAGGAAGTCTATAAATATTTCCTGCTCGCTGTTTCCGGCAGTGTTAATCGCGTTCTTCCAATTAAAAAAAAAATATTTGCAAGAAGAAATAGCATTACATTACTCCTTATAACATTAGCTAACTGCGAGTCCCTTCAAATTTGGTCTAGCCGTTTCAGAGATTAGTCGGAACAAACAGACAGACAGATAGACTAACTCAGGCAGAGTAATGTAGAGGTAGATGGTAGACCTAGGTAGTAGAATAGAGGCCTTACCACTAACAAAGTCAGATCTTTTCTGTTCTCTTACGAGATGCCGCGCGATTTAAATGGCATGTACCAGTGCCTCGACCATGAGTTTTTCTCACTAGACTCGCTAGCGACGCCGTAAAATATTTGTATGGATAACCCTCGCAGCGCCTCTAGCGGTTTGGTAAGGAACTAAAATTTGCTATGAGATTACAGCGTTTCGATGCGTAAAAAACCTATCGAGAGCCATTCGATAGAACTCATGGTTGAGGTACAGTTAGGAATTTGTATTCTATAGTCTGCGCGGAACTTGGCCGCGCCTTAGGTATGTGAGCGGCGGTACAGAGAGGGGGGGGGCTAGTTTTCGTTCACATTAAAGTGGTATAGACTTAAATTAAACAATAGTTGTAAAGTTTGGTTAGAATTACGAGTTATTACGACTAACTGAAGTTTCAATTTTCCTTTGGAGTGATTTTGAATAACACAGTTTCACAAACAGTATCACCTCAGTACCTCATAGAGTACCCCAGTACCAGTAACAGTTGCTCAAACAGAGCTAAAAACTTTGGCGAAGTAATAACTACGCTGAGCGATAGGTTAAGCAGCGGTTTCTGCGGTTAGACTATGGATGGGTGACCATTCTTAAGACATCGAGACCCTCTGTACCTTATATAGCACGTTAAGAAATGGCAATTGATTCGACATAGTAGTCCCCATACGAAAACCTATGAAAATCGTTAATCGTAGTCAGAAGGCCAAAAAACCAGACGATCAATTTAAAGTTAGGATACCTATCGGTTTTAACCAGTCTGAACGCTATTGCTTTGTGTAAGATATTTATATTTAACCACATCTGCTTCGATTGGAACCGGAGCTTAACATATTTTCGGCATAGGCTAGGACCCTAGGAGGATGATGAAACTGTTATAGTGAGCTACTTTTTATCTTATTCGGGATCGATTTCTTTCAATTTTGTTTCTTCATCCACGGAGAGCGAAGCCGCGGGCAAAAGCTAGTTATACATATAAACATATCTATTAAAAAAACCGCATCAAAATCCGTTGCGTAGTTTTAAAGATCTAAGCGTACATAGGGACAGACAGACGGCTGATAGCGACTTTGTTTTATACTATGTAAGGACAAGAAACGACTCTGTTAATGTTACGAATTCTATGTTCTGTTTTATAAGCTAAATAAAACCAAGATCTAGTTTGGTTTTGTCTTTTATGTATCATTTTATCTTTCAATTCCTATAGGACCATTAGTAAGAATAAAGTTACTTAGCTAAAAACATTTGGCCGATATAGACCGATGAGGTCACTCATTGATCAAGGAATCCCGGAAAATGTTTACGTTCCATTAATGCATCAATCAAATTGACCACGAACGGACGACGGCAGTTGACTATACTACCGTCATTACTGATGCTGTCATACAATTACCTGTTATGGTCTAAATTACTATAATTGTAACGACGTATGGTCAACAATAGATGATTATCTTCTTGTATTTTTTTAAGCATTTTCCATGCTAAGATTACAAGTTATTTTTAATGAAGGAAAATTCACAATTCAAATTCAAATTCTTCTTAGCATGGAAAATGCTTAAAAAAATACAAAAAGATAGTTAATAGGTAAGGCGATATCATACGATATTGAACTAGCTGTAAAGTTAGTCGTGTCGGTTGTGAGGCATTCTTCACAATAGATGGCGCTACGTCACCTTAAGACGTAAATTAGAATGTGGAGGAAGATTTCGACTGGCGAGCAGGGCGAGCGGTGGCTTAGTGGTCAGAGCGTCTGGTGTACCGAACCAGAAGGCGCAGGTTCGAATCCTGCCCGCCCGCCGATTTTTTCCTTCATTAAAAATAAATAGATGATTATGTTCTCTACACCGTGTGGGAACAGGCTATAGTCCGTGCGGAACTAGTTCGCCGCGCCTTAGGTAGGGACTGGGGTGAGGCGGCAGGTTAAACGTTTATAACTAATCAACAATCACGATTTCTGCGCATATGACAACTTAATTAAAGAACCAACAATAATGATCCCTTATATCAATAGGAATACATACTACAGAGAGGTCAAGCTCTATCGCAGCATCTACGCAACCGAGTGGAATGAGATATACTTCATTTTTTTAGTTGAACGATGGACTTTTAAATAGAAAATCAAAAATCAAAAACCAACAATGATGATCTCTTCTTTCTATGGGCTTGCATACAACAGAGAGGTCAAGCTGTATCTGAGGTTCTATACAAATAATTGAAAAAAGCTTTACATCAGTTTTTAAGTTGGAAATTATGCTTTACAACAGTTAACACAAAATTCAAATCTATTCAGTAGGTTTAGCGCCAACCCCTAACAAACAGACAAACAGACAAGAATTCTGAAAATCACATTTTTGGGTTCGCGATCGTTTATATACTCTAACCCAATTGTTTTTTTTTTAATATCTTCAATGTACAGAAACGACTTTTTTACAATTTTATAATAGTATAGATAACATACCACGCGGGCGAATCCGCTGGCGGGAAGCTAGTATACTATAATTCATTGACAATTTATCAGTTGACACATGCAAGGAGTTCATACTTCACATAGCGGACCTAAGAAGTTCGCATCATTATTGTATGTAAGAAAAAGACGTAGGTACTGCGCCAAACCCAAGTGAAATAGAAATATTTATTTGAATTGAGATTAGGATAGGACATCTGCCCCTCAACCATGAGTTCTATCGAATGACTTTCGATAGGTTTTTTACGCATCGCGACGCTGTAATCTCATAGCAAATTTTAGTTCATTACGTAACTGCTAGAGGCGCTGCGAGGGTTTTCCATACAGGCACTGATTCCTCTAAGGGGTACTCGCCTTTTCGCAGCGCGGGGGGCTTAGTAACTGTGGAGTGCACGGCGCCCAAAGTGAACCCAAGAAGAACCCCAGAGAAGGGCTGCTCTAATGGGCAAGCAAGCCTGGATTGGAGTGGCCATTGTAGGTTGCGGTGTCGTATGGAAGGCATTGCAACTGAGGCGGGCCGAGTGTTGTGCAAAGCGGCATTGCGGCTAAAGGTTTACGGGGCCGTGGCGGGAGAAGAGTGCCGGTACTACGTGTTGCTGACAATTATAATTTTTAAGTCGTGTAGCGCGGCGCAAGCCGTTGCTCGTAATTAAACGCCATGAGTCAACAACTTGTGGCGAACGAGCTGCTAGCGTTCCTGCAGCAGAAGCTGGATGTTATGGACGAGGTGTCTGCAATCCAGATCTGCTCCACGAATTTTAGTGAAGACGACATCGCTGCCTCCAAACTGCTCTTGTACAAGGTATTGAACAAGACAGATAAGATGGTGTCCCGCCGGCGTGACGGGACAAAGAAAAGCGTACAGGACATCATAACGCTGCTGAAAGAGACCGACCCTGACGACGTGCCGACGTTTGTGGCGAAGGACTTATACAAGCTTCCTCCCGTCACCTTCGACCACGTCGACGTAACAAGCCTGCTGAAAGACATCGTTTTTCTTAAGGCCAGCCTAGTGGATGTTCAGAAGAGGTTAGATGCATCCCAAAACACTGTCGCTGATTTGCGCAACGAACTTACAGAGTTGCGTAAGACGGTGGCAGTAACTGGGTCACCATCCAGTGCATCGAACGTAAACACGCGTCGTGGAGCTGGCCTCGATATATCGGTGGCAAGTTTCGCGTCAGCAGTTATGTCGTCGCCTCCACTGTCGAACGCTGAGCGTGCAGAAAGCGCACCGAGAGCGCCCCGCGTCCCCGCTCCCGCCTCTGCGGCTCCTCCCTGCGCCGCCGCTCGAATTACAAGACCCCCCGATCAGCTGGCTGTATCAAAAGAGCCAGCTAAAGGAAGAGATCCTGCTAGGGTCGCCGGGAGTAATGTTGATGCTCCCTCCACGAAACCCGTGTCTGCGAAGGCAGCAAAGCGGGCTGATGATGATGGTTTCGTGATGGTGCAAAGGAAGAAGCGCCGTCAACGTATCAACAAGAACCGCTGCGGCACGGCTCCTGCTGAGCCCAGCTTAGCTATACGTGCCGCTAAGCCGAACACTCCGGTGTACATTTCCCGCCTACACTACACCACTAAGGCGGAGGACATCGCGGAGTATGTACGCCAAAGGCTCAAATACACGCCGAGAGTGCAGCTACTGGAATCGCGCCGCAACGTCAACTTCAAGGCGTTCGTGGTGCGGGTACCTACATGTTATCTGCACCTCGTCATGGAAGAGGACTTTTGGCCGCAGGACGTGGTGTTCCGTCGCTTCCGCGGACAAGTGCCACCAGAACGCACACTGACTAGTGACTAGTGCTACCTAAGTGAAGTGTTACTAACATAGGCTAAGTTTTTATTATACTAACACATTCTGTAATATTATAATATATATGTTAGTCTGTAAGGTATGTATCTATGGGCCAAAGTAGCCTGATAATAAAGAATTATTATTATTATTATTATATTATTATTAGGCCACCGCTCTCCCTGCCTTTAGCAGCCACAGGACTGCGGATACGGTGGGGCCGCAGGGAGAGATTAGCATCGGTATTACGATGCGCCACCCTCCCTACTCTCAGGGCTTTGAGCGGCGGGAGATAGGTTGTATCTTGAGGAAGGACTTAACTTAAGGCTAGCTTTTATCTCGTTTTGGTTCAAGTTATTTAACAGTAAGAAACTTTATAAATATAAGCATTTGACTTTGACTGAGTGACCAAGTAACTTCAAAGTTAAAGAAACTGATAACAGAATAATAAGATACTATGTTTTCATAGTTGAGATAATAACAAAGGTCAAATGTAACAAATAACTGCTAATTAATAAGGTCAATGCGAATCAATGATTACCTATGTTGCACATCGCACTAATAAATTGTTATAATTTACTAATCTCTTTCTTACAAAGATTATTGAAAAAGGACAGAGTATGATACAACCATAGAATTATAATAAAACTTCTTAAAAGAGGATAGAAATTGTCAAATTACTTAGCTCTGTACAGGTTGCGCCAAACTTATTGTCCGGGTTGAAGTTGGCACTAGCTAACTTTAATTCAGCCGTAACAATCGGTTTTAAAGTCGGTCGGTTTAAAGTTTATTATTAGATTATAATAAATAAATACGAAAGCTCAAGTCATAGGCTGTCGTTTTAAATAATTTTAATCCAATATTTTTCTTTCTCCGATTTTTACGGCCGGGTTAAAGCTAGCTCGTGCCAACTTCAACCCGGACAATAAGTTTGGCGCGAACTGTACTGGCGTGTAAGTTTGATAAATACGACACAACATTTATTTTCGAAAGAAAATTCATTAGTTTTTTCTGTTCACTGTTTCTTATTTTAAAAAGTTGAAGGAAATATTGAAGGGGAAGTATTATTTTCGTTTTTTTATTTATCCTCCTCTATTAAAATTTTGGCGCTTTTTTATTTACCTTGGTGCTCTTGTGGCGCCCCTATTACTAAATGTGTTTCGAAGGACACTTTAGAGAGATTGTTCTCCTTCGTCTACACTACAGACTATATTATAGTTAATAGTTTAGCATCTAACTATGGTTATCAGAAATAGCCCACTTAAACCGATATAATACATGCAGATATGCTATAAAATATTTACCTTGTACTATACGCGTATTTGTGATATTGGTATTTCAGATTTGTAATTGTAAAAACACTTCATTACATCTTCATTAATATCTATGTAATTATAAATAGATTTAAAAAACAACCTAGAGTTCATAAAGTCGACATGATAAGCTTTCGATGTTGTATCCAAAACAAATAAATTAATGAATTGTATTAAATAGCGGCCAAGTAATTTAACGGGTAGGTTTGAAACTTCCCATTACAAATTTACAACCTCCTTTTACCTACTATTGATGATAAAGATAAAAAAAACTTACGGCGTCGGGTTCCCGCGCGCGCCAACTGCACACAATAAAACAACACTGACCCACCACATCTTGGAATCTGGCAATGGATTGATTTTACGCGTGTATTTATACAGTTCCTAGCCAATTATCTCTTGATTAAACGTAAACATCGAAAGGTTTTTGGGCTAGGTGCCTGTAAATGCGTATTTGCAAAAATATATATTATTTTAACTACAAAGGGGGTGGCACTGGCAAACAAGCTCACGGCCCGCTTGATGTTAGACAGTTACCGCAGCCGAATTAGAATTTAAAAAGATTTGAAAGCAGGTTTAATATTTAAAAAAAAGTGTGAACGCGCACTTTGAGCACGCTAGTCAATATTTTACTGAATGAAAATATTCTTAACATGCGAAATAGGTATAACATTATTTAAGATACAACTCTACAAATAATAAAAACTTCTTGACCGTGAGATCTAAATAATTATGACGTCTCCTTATTCGTATTCGTATGAAACTAGCTTTTGCCCGCGTGGAGATGGAGATAGGAACTTTGAACCGGTTTACCATTCAAATGTGTAGTTTCGGATTCAAATGTAGCATAAGTCATGAAAGAACAACTTACATCCAAAGATCCAAAATTTTGCCTTTATAATATTACTTACTAGCTTCCCGTCAGCGGCTTCGCCCGCGTGGTATGTTATTATACATATAAACCTTCCTTAAGAATCACTCTATTAAAAAAAACCGCATCAAAATCCGTTGCGTAGTTTTAAAGATCTAAGCATACATAGGGACAGACAGACACGACGGAGGACTTTGTTTTATAATGTAGTGATTAAAGTAACTTGGTATATTTGACTAATTACTTTTTGAAGCCTAGATTGATAAATATATGGATTTTAATGGCAAGATCGGAGGATTCCATCCTAAGGAAGTAAAAATCCTTTTATTTAAAGAAGTATTTTAGGATACGAATCAAACAGCGGGAAAATTAAATTCCACATTGGTTGAGACGATTATTCATATAAGAGCGACTACACTAGAAGTTCCAAGATCAATTTCCAGATCGAGCATTGTGTTATTTCTATTAAATTTTTGGTAGCGTACCAACCAGCTCAGTTTGGGTTTGTCCCTACCGCGCCCTATTTTTTTTTAAACATGATGTTGAATCGGGCAAGATTTTTTTTTTTACACAGCTCCATCTAGTCCCAAACTAAGCAGAGCTTGTACTATGGGTACTAGACAATGGATATAATATTTATATACTTTTTTTTTGTAAATACATACCATTCTAAGGGACCTAACCACACCAGCGATTTGTAAGTACAGTAGTATCTCTACCTATAGAATAGGATATACGCGTATGCATAAGACCTCTATTTGATAGCCATTGTATTATTTACAAATACGAAATAATAACATCATGATTGTGTGTGTTACAGTCAAGACTCATAACCGGCCAAAACCAGTTTTGACTATTTAGTAGGTCGTAACTACTTAGGTATTTTTTTTTTTTATATAATTTTGGACAATTTCTATGGCTTTTGGGTCGACAAGCTCGTAGAACTGATTGCTGCTGGGGCAGAAAGGTTCTCGAGTGGAGACCACGCACCGGAAAGCGCAGCGTGGGACGGCCTCCAACGAGATGGACCGACGACCCTGGTAGATCGCTGGGAGTCATTGGGTGCAGGCATTAACCGGTCCCTGTGGAAGTCAATGGGGAAGGCCTTTGATCAGCAGTGGACCCTTTTCGGCTGATATGATGGGCCGGCAAGGTGCATAAAGTGTGAAAGATATCTCTGGACTAAGACTGTAACTCCAACCGTTTGGATAAGAAACCTGTGTGAGAGGCAACAGACAGACTACAGATTGAAACGACGTGAGTGACAGCAACAGGGTCCGTTTGACCCTTGGGTACGGTACCCTAAAAAACACCAAAAAAGAACTTTGGCTGATTTTCACAGACAAAAATCTAGTTTTGATCGCTTATGAGTGTATTCTGCCTTGTTGGTCTGGTCCCAAGCGCTATAGCTACGCTAGAGGTCTTAGGTTCGATTCCCGGGTTGAACAATGTGTTGTTGGATTTTTTCTGTGAAATTCCCAGTAGCAGCTCTGAGTCTGGATTCGTGCCCGGTTGATGGCCATAAACCCATTATTTTTTATTATTTTGTTCGCGTAATCGGGTCACATCGACCCTGTGCCTCGACCATGAGTTTTTCTCACTAGACTCGCTAGCGACTCCGTAAAAATATTTGTATGGAAAACGCTCGCAGCGCCTCTAGCGGTTACGTAAGGAACTAAAATCTGCTATGAGATTACAGCGTTTCGATGCGCAAAAAACCTATCCAAAGCCATTCGATAGAACTCATGGTTGAGCTACTGGTTGGTGGGTCTACTCACCCCCTATTACATGGGACCTAAACATACCGGTAAAATGTTAGTGTACATTAGTACACCCTTGCTTAACCCTCCGAATACAGGCGTGATGGTATGATGAGTTTTGACTGCGACATAAGCATTACGACTATTACATAAACACAAGTAGGTAATAAAATTATTATGACTATTTATTCAATCTTATCTCTTAGTTAACAAGAAAATATAAATAGTATTAACACATTATTGTTGTGTGATCTCCCACGGCCATGAGATTGGCGGTAAAGCCCGATTTACAATGGTCAATGTAAAGTTGCCAGTTTATCGGTTTTGTATTACCCGACTGCCGAAGGAGGGTTATGTTTGACGCGTATGTATGTATGTCCGTTCCTGGGTCCGTTCGTAACTACTCAATGGCGCAACCGATTTAGATAAATGACGGAATGACACCTCATTAGATTCGTCAGATGGATCGTCATCGTAACTTTTTATCTTAAATAGGCGATTATATTCAACGTTTTTTCGTCGTCTTCAAAAGTTTCAGAACAATGTCCCAACAAGGGACGATTTAAGTAGGCGGAATCTAGTAATAGCTCACAGATTGCGTTCAGGACACTATCCCTCTAAGAAGTTTGCTTATTTAATGAAAAAGATAGATTCACCAAACTGTGAAGTGTGTGGAGTACTGGATGATGTCCAACACTTATTAATGGATTGTTAAATATAAGAGGCAGAGGGAATTATTTGTGCGGGTTCATAATCTGAATATGTTAGATGTTGGAGCTTTTCTTCCTATTTTGGCAAATCCATCATCAAGTGCTGCAAGGAACTTGTTTAAGATGTTTGTGAAATCCGACTCCCTTAGTTTGTAGTTAGTTATTAATTAGTTAAAACGTGTTAATTTTTATTAATGTGATAGGAATAATGGGACTGACATGTTCTTGTTATAGAATAAAAGTCCCTATAATAAATAAAGATTAAAAAAAAAAAACGGGACGAATGGACTTTGGACGAATTTTCATTTTCGTATGCCTGTATTTCGTATGTATGCCTTTGTTCAGCAGTGGACCTCTTTTGGCTGACATGATGATTAGGAATCCGTAGAAAAAAACCTGGTGGAGAATTCTTGTGCCTCAAGAAATAAAAATGGTCGAGAAACCAGAATCCCTACTCTGTATATCGATCCGAGAAAAACGAGTCCGTACTCCGACTCGCACTTCACTGATTTTCAGGTGGCTGTGTTCATTACCTAATTTGACGGCTGGATCCGCGCCTGACTGCACCACTTACATGGGTCCATATTTATCTTATCTTACTATGGGGGCTGGTACAACCAGCAACACTTCGACCCGATGGGATCTTTTGTGTTGTCCCCATTACCGTATATTCCTTACTCTTTGAAGACGTGGTTCACGAAAGCGGCTAACCCACTGAGAGGAAGGAACCTAAAATCTTCCGGCTTCGGGTACCCGTTGTCGAGAAGACTCATCCGTTTCGACGCCAGGACGTCACAATCGCACAGGATGTGCTGCATAGTTTCCTTCATATTTAATCCTAGTTAGGTCCATATTTAATACCATTGACTGCGTAAGGACTGGAGGGACCGCATATCATAATGATTTTTTTATTATTATTATTTTTTAGCCCTGTATACTGTCACAATGACAAAGCATTGAGGGTTTTCCGCATAAAAAATCGGGTAATTATTAATAATAGTAACGCATTTGTATATCGTTTTATTTATATTTTGACAGTTAAACGCGCTGACAGGTGGCTTACTTGCCTGCCATCTGTCAGTGCACTTAGCCCTAGGCTTTACATCCATTTGAATTTAGGTCTTAAAAGTTATGGGTGGTAAGCCACTGTTCAAACTTATTTGTCTAATGACACTTTGAGATTGGTTGATATTAATCACTACATCCAGGGTCGGACTGACCATATAGTCAGGGTGGCGATTGTCAGCCAGGCCCTAGCCCCCCACGGGCCTGGTTTGCGGACTATTTCTGAAGGGCGCAATAACTTTTAAACGAGTAGATCCATTTTTACCTGCTTAGACGAGATTCGACATTGTTTAAGAGATAAAACCCGTTATTTTACCAAACAAAACCAATACTTAATTATTATTTTAATTCTTTTATTCATTTACTAATTAATTAATTACTATTGTTCTTTATATATTAAAAATTGGAAAGCTGACCTCTGCCGTGTTGGAGGTGGGCGCTAACGGCTGCGACACAGTTTTTTCTAACTAATGCATTTGTTAACGAACACATAAATATGTAAACATGTTTTGTTTCCAATAAATTATTTGAAATTTTTTGATAGTATTCCATCTACCACTATCCCGTGCCTGGCCCCGGGCTTTTGGGGAGGATGAACTACCCGGGCCCTTCCGGGTCAGTCCGACCCTGACTACGTCAACTATACGACCAACATTCAAATATTGAACCAAGATAATTAGTTGACCAATCACATACCACAGTTACATTACATCGTTATATATTATTAATTATCCTTACTATACAATATACAATTATTAAAGATGGTAATATCTATAATTAGTTGATACCAAAGACCCCCACTAAGATAGCTGGGGTCTTTAGGGGGCAGATTATTTGCATTTTAATACTTTAAGATCCCCAATAAGATAGTTGGGGTGTTTAGGGAGCAGATTATTTGCATTTTTTGCCATAAAATGTCTGGGGAGTGACTAATGTGAGTAATTAATGGGGGTAAGAAAATAGGTTAGTTAAATAGTAACTAAATGCCTAAATCCCGTGCCCAAAATATTTTATCACGTGCCAACAAGGTAGCACGCCTAAAATTAGTTCGCCATAAGTGCCTTAGACCATATAATGTTCTCAGCTTGGGCGATATAGTGGGCGTTTGAGACTTACAGGAGAGCAGTACAAGACCCCAAGTAAATTAGGGGCAGTTGACATATAACACGTTTCTATATAATCGTGGCAATAGCTGTTTCAGATTCGCGACAGATGGTAAGCGAAAACGGGGGGTTTAAAAAAAATACTCTCAAAGTGCTGTAGACCCTAAAGACCCCCTAACATTCACAGATCAGCTGGCGGCTGCCACTGCACGGCTGAGATTTTTCTGTTTATTTCCTGCAGTATAAGACGGCACCTCGCTAGTTGTGGGGGTCGTAATTGCGGCGTGGGGTCCCGAGTCCGCTCCCCACTGCTGTTGCCGGGTGGGGGGCGTTGCGCTCGACGAAGGGCGCGACGACGGCGGGCGCGAGCTGGAGAGAAAATTAGTTTTTATTGTATTTAGTTGATGTCACCTACAGTTGTTGAGATTTTAAGGCAATTGCAACTTTAGGTGTCAATGTGGTTCGATGCCTTTTTAGTTTAGACAGAAGTTTTAATTTAGTTACCAAGCATATAGTGTATATTGTGTATAACTTATAAAATCGAAAACGGTAAATTCTGCTCAATGCATTAAGCACGACAGTAAAGTTTAGAAAAAATAATTCGATCCATTCAATTTGTGGTGTTGAGTGTTGAAATGTTTTTATATACATCCGCTTATATTTTGACTATCGTTCTTAAACTAATGTTTCTTCATAATTAAAAAATAATGGAAACAATAGTATAATATCGTCGGCCAACAGTGGAAGCCTCGTAAGTGTTATTAACAAGGGGAAGTTAAATCTCCTAACTTAATGACATAAATAAGTAATACAATAAATAGTTTTATAAAATGAACGAAAACTACCAAGATTTTTTTTTTGTGGTTTATTAACGAACGATCAGACGAGTCACCTGATAGTAATCAGTCATTGCCACTCATGGATGGTGATGCATGAGCTTGGGGGCCGGCAGCGCCCCTGGTGTTACAGGTGACACCAGAGGCGTTGCCGGCCCCCAAGCCCCTACCGACTGCAAAGTTACCGAGAGGGAAAACTGGCTCTTCGGAATACAAATGTGCTTTACGGCATACTCTGACCTAAGAGTGCTCGCCAGCCAGTCATAACAGGGCCTGATTTACCCACAGGCTAATAAGGCTTAAGCCTAGGGCGCAAGGACCAAGGCGGCGTTGACCGCGGCGCTGAACTGAGACTTAAAACATTGCCAAAGTTCCTTTTAAGGATACGCTGCGCTGGCAGCAAGAGAAATATTCCCTCAACCTGTCAGCGCAGTGAATCCATAAACTTCTAAGAGGATTTTAGGGTCGGCAACGCGCAAGTTATACCCCTGGTGTTGCAAGCGTCCATAGGCTACGGCAACCGCTTACCATCAGGCGGGCCGCGTGCTTGTTTGCCACATTAGTGGTACAAAAAATATTATGACACGTGAGGTTTTCAGTGGTGACCGACGATATTGATGTTAATAGTAAGCTTACGTGCAACGTCCGGTGCGGACGAGGCACCTCCTCTGCCCATGCGGGCATTCCGCTCTGGAATATGGCACGAAGATGTTGAAAAATATTAGTCACACATTTAATACATGCGAAGTGTAAAGCAGAAGACGGGAAATGCCTATGGGAGAGGATGTTGGAACATTTGAGATGTCAATAGGAGATGGGATGTAGGACTAAGGCTGATATTCAGAATCGAGACTCAACATGAACTTATGCTTCCGTATGTCAAATTTGTATGACAATTTGACATACGGAAGCCTAAGTTCATGTTGAGTCTCGTTTCTGAATATCAGCCTAAGTGGGGAAACCGAACCCACACAGGAGTGGGTTCCCCATGATGATGATGATGAGGAGATGGGATGATTAACTAAAATCTATACTAATATTATAAAGCTGAAGAGTTTGTTTGTTTGAACGCGCTAATGTCAGGAACTACCAGTCCGATTTGAAAATTTCTTTCAGTGTTAGATAGCCTGTTTAACGAGAATGGCTATAGGCAGTATCAATTGAAAATGTTTCAAAAACCGGGGAGGATAGAAATAAACTTCCAAGGGAACGAGGTCACGGGTGAAGGCAAAATATTAATAATGGGCTATGCAGGGGGAAAGGGTTTTGGGGGTTTAAAGCCAACAATTTGATCCTTGTAAGTAAAAACACTCTCAAAATGAACACTACTTCGGTGCACACGTTAATACCAGGACAGCACATGCTTGTTGCGTCTAAGGCTAATATTCAGAGACGATGCTAAGCGTAAAGTAATGCTTCCGTTTGTCAAATTTGTATTACAATTTGACATACGGAAGCGTAAGTTGCTGAGGCTAATATTCAAAGACGATGCTCAGCATAAACTTAGGCTCCCGTATGTCAAATTGTCATACAAATTTGACATACGGAAGCATAAGTTCATGTTGAGTCTCGGTTCTGAATATCAGCCTAAGTCTCTTCTCTGAATCTCAGCCTAAGATAAGAATAGATTTGCAAAAGACAAAGTTAAAAAGCATATACTAACTCCTCACAAAACAACCGTACCCACACGATTGAACGAAATTCTACTAATATTATAAATGGGAAAGTAGCTTAGTAATAGGGTCCTTTGGAAACCTTTGAGTACAGAACCTTAAAAATTACATTCAAAAACAAATATCAAGTAGTCTATCTTCACTACATATTATAAAACAAAGTCCTCTGTCGCGTCTGTCTGTCCCTATATATGCTTAGATCTTTAAAACGCAACGGATTTTGATGCGGTTTTTTTTAATAGATAGAGTGATTGAAGAGGAAGGTTTATTTGTATAAAAGGCTATATATCTCAGTAAAATGTTTGGTTCTCGCGGTATAGCGGGCGAAGCCGCGGGCGAAATCACTACATAGTATAAAACAAAGTCGCTTTCTCTGTCCCTATATCCCTATGTATGCTTAAATCTTTAAAACTACGCAACGGATTTTGATACGGTTTTTTTTAAATACAGAGAGTGATTGAAGAGGAAGGTTTACATGTATAATACATACATATTATAGTACAGGAAATACAAGAAATTCAAACCCATGCGAAGCCGGGGCGGTCGCTAGTATTACATAAAGGCGGAAAACTTCACTCTATAATAAAGAGGAAGGATTTGATTGTTTGTTTGTATTATATAGACTCCGAAACTATTGGACCGATTTGAAAAAATCTTTCAGTGTTTGATAGCCCATTTATCGGGGAAGGCTATAGGCTATATATCATCACGTTACGACAAATAGGAGCGGAGTAGTAATGAAAAATGTTGCCAAAACTTGAAAAGGGGGGAAAATCTTGAATAAACTATTTTGACATTTACGTTCACTCCGTGTGGATACAGCTTAAATTATTTTTAAAGTGTGTGTTACTGTACTTACCACTTTCATTCTTATCTTTAGGCTTAACATCTTCATCCATTGATCTAGACAATGATCGTTTTTTTGGTGACTGTAACAAAAATTACGTATTATTGGTGACTGTAACAAAAATTATGTATTATTGGTGACTGTACCAAAAATTATGTATTATTGGTGACTGTAACAAAAATTATGTATTATTGGTGACTGTACCAAAAATTATGTATTATTGGTGACTGTAACAAAAATTACGTATTATTGGTGACTATAACAAAAATTACGTATTATTGGTGACTGTAACAAAAATTACGTATTATAGTATTACTGTAAAGGTTTTGTATTTGTTGGGATGAGGTCTGTTGCCCCTGCAACCAAAGGCAGGACGAGGTGTTATGCCCAGTGGGCCACTGCCCGACGGCGGTTGTATAGAATATGCAAGTTGCACAGTAAACTTTACTTGTGGAATTCAGGATTATTTTTTTACAAGTATCTTATGTAGGGCGATAAATGTAGCTACATCACTTCCCCTCAAAACTTCCATTTGTTGTGGCTACAAGCCAATTAGCTCATCCTGCCATTTCCATAGTGCTACCCAGTACTTCGATTCATGTTCAGTCACGGTCATAAGTCTATTACCATTTTTACACACCTATCGCATGAAACAAGTTTCACTTACGACCTTTTTCTCTAACAATCATTTTGCAATTTTGCATACATAGACGTTTTTGTGTATCTCTTTAATAATTATCTAGTCAGAAAGAGAGTGATGTAATGATCATTCAGTACTGATGTTGCGACGGTGTATTAAGATAGTGGTATTAAATTTCAAATCACGAAGTATATGTTTATGTATATGCACAGTAATGTGCAGGCAAATACAATCAAATTACATGATAATGGACTTATGGCCTCTTACTGTACATTAAAAATTTCTTACCCTCCTTTTAATCTGCTTCTGGTAATGCTGAGCATCATAGAACTGTGGCTGCGACCTCCTCACTCGTCCTGTTCTTCTTTTAATATCTTCTACAGCGGGTAAGCAGTCCGCTCCACGTCGGGAGGCAAAGAACGTGTGACCGCATTTACAGGACTTAGAGGCTACTGCTACCTGTAATCAAGGGGGTTTTAAATGGCTTATTATTTATATATAACTAATAACTTATAGGACAACTATAATAATAATATTTCGGGATCAGGCGCTTGATACAGAAAGTGGTACTCCTAGGTATGGCATGTAATGTTAAGTTCCTTTATCTGTAAAAATAATAATAATAAGGCATGTGAGGTTGTCTACATGTGGAAGGTGAATTCGGAGATCATTGTACCAATTGTTGTGTCTGCCAATGGCTTAATAGCCAAGAGTCTCGACCAACATCTAAGGAGGCTCTCACTGGGTGGCTGGATCAAGGGCTTGATACAGTAAGCGGTACTCTTAAATACACATTGTTAGGAGGTTCCTTTCCCTGGAGTCCTGACCACCGGTAGCTTAGACACTGTTCCCGATACTGGCTACTATTTTTTTATATTTTAAAATGTTTTTTTTGTATTTTTAGTAAAATATTTAAAAATGTAAAAAAGTATGTGAAAATATGAATAAATAAATATCCTGGGACATTTTTACACAACTCCATCCAGTCCCAAACTAAGCAGAGCTTGTACTATGGGTATTAGACAATAATTAGAAATGTAAATGTAAAAAAATATTTAAAAAAAAAACTTTGCTTTAATTTTTTTATACTGTTATGGCTTATATTTCTTTCTATCTTACCATCTTGGGTGATATCAAAATCGAAAGAATGGATGTTTAAAATCAATTGTTACGCACTTTTTTAAATATAATATCAAATAAAAATAAATAAAATAAAGGTACCTTCTCAAGTAAATTGTAATAATCATCTAGAATTTTCAATAAAACTTTACTACAGCCCTATTGTCGTTTATGATAATAAACAATTCTTGTGCTCCTTGCTACGTGTACGTTTATAATATAAAAAAAAAAATCATTACTAACCTGAAGCTCGCACTTTGGGCAGCTTTTGGCAATCATTTTGTGTTTACCCATTTTGCACTCATAGAATCACGTTCATCGCATTATGTTTAACTCATTTCATTATACACATTGGACCAATTATACTAAAAATGAAAAAAAAAATCCATTCAAAATTTGCTAGTGTTTCCACTTTCCTACTTCCTAGATTTTCAATTTTTCTTCTTTATTTATTTTTATTTGACACTGATTGGCGTGAGTGACAAACTGACAATACACAGATTGACAGTCGTGAGATTCATTCTGTATTTTTTTATGGCATGGTTCTTGCCCTTTAGCTTTGAGATTCATGCCATGGATGCCATTAGAGATGTGCTCGTATGACCTTAGAGCACTAGGAGTTTGGACCTCGAGATGGCCGAGACGAAACTTCCTCGGGTAATTTTCAGAATTCTAAATTTCCAGGATCCATAACATTGTACAGAAAACCTATTCCGATGTCTTTATCGTTATAAGTCTGTAAGTCAATCAATTTTGTATGAAATTTTGATAAATTATTGTCTGTTTCTACCATGAAGGTATAGGTAAACATGGAGACCACACTCCGAATACCTACTTGAAGCATAACTTATGTATCGCTATCTCGCTCACTGTGGAGTAACCTTCTCTTTCTAAGTAGGGTAACCTTTGTTTTATTTTACCTAGGATATTACGTAATTGCTTTCCATTTAGTGATTTATTTAATTAATTAATCTACAACACTATTTACTTCTAAGACTTAGCCCTAGCTTAGGATTGATGAAAGATGTGTATAAGTGGAAGTTGGGATGTTTCTGATATTTTAAATTAGGCTGTTTATCATTTTCAATCACGCAAAAAGTCCTAGGTCGTATTCGTATGTACAGATTTAATTTTTTTTTGCGACCAGGGGTCTGTAGTCTGTTGAATGTAATTGTTCAAATTTTCACATATGTCGGCGCTACTGGAGTGCCCCTGTTTTTTTTATAGATTTCTGGGTAAGTCAGTGTAAGTTTTTTACCACTGTGGAAGTTTTAATTTCATGTATTTCTATCTAAATATATCATACGGGGTCATAATAAGAACGGTAATATGTATAAACCCCTAAAAAAAACCACTTTCAAAATTAAAATAACTTTTAAACTTTTTCTAATACACATAACTAAATCAACTCCTATAGGTAGTAGGTACACGTTATGGAATCCGAAATCTGTCTTCTCCCATTACAATTCCGTAGACGCATCTTAGCCAGAAAATTTTGGTTAAAATCAAAATCATTTGAATGTAGTAAATCTATTACCTTTTTAAACGAGGTGTTTGGCATTTTATTATTATTATTATTATTTATTTATTAACCAACTTATACTAACAGTTTACACCACACATACAAGTTATCGGTCATAATATAAAACGGAAACAATGTATTTGTTTTAAGTATAAAATTAAGGAATAATAATACTAGGAAATTATAAATAACTATAAAATTGTACTAGGTGTGGCTATAGATTCTAGATAGCGAGTAGCAGTACTCAGGAATCTCAGTTCCGTGCTCGCAAAGGCATCTAGTGACTCATCGTAATGTAATATGTTGTTAATGTGAGTGAGTGCTAGATACAAGGGACTGGTCTTAAGGGTTGCGGTACTGGTTTGGGGAATCGTAAATAGAGGACGTTGATGAGGACGATGCGTATGTCTGATAGGCATCGGAATGTTAAAAGAAATGCATTGTAATAATGTGGAATTGAAATGGGTACCACGAATTAAGCGGATAAAATATCTAACAAGCGTTATATTTGGCCTAACTTCCAAGCTTTGGTACGCAATCATACCTAGAACGAATGGTGTTGGGTACATGTATGGGTAGTACCCATATAATTTCAAATAGAGGTAGCGAACAAAACACTTCTGAACTTTTTCAATGAGCAGTGTATAAACTTTTTCATGGGGATTCCAGATTACACTGTTAGTTTCGAGTAAGCTACGAATGTATGAGTTGTAAAGTATGCATAAGGCTTGACGATTATTGAAGATTTTCACCTGCCGCATCACGAATCCTAGACTGTATACATACACAGATTCGATGTATATAATAAAAAAAAATGTCTAGAATTGTGGAAGGAATATTTTGATGAGTGTTCCCGGGAGAAAGGTATCTGGTACAAAACGATTCAGCCACAGCCCTTTAAACTGCCTTGAATTGATAAAAGCCCACTTGCCAGATCAGACTTAATTCTTATAATGCGCCTTCGTTCTGGATATATTCCAAAAATGCGAACTTATTGAGTTATAAGTTCGCATTTTTTCATGACTCTAGTTGACTCGCCTAACTTTTTTAATAATAATAAATTGTTTACTTAGAAAAAAGTTCACACATATTTTATAATAACTATCTTACAATAAAAATAGAGCACAATCTATATGCCTGAACTAAGTTGAACCTGTGTTTCAGGGTAGGGAGTGCAAAGATCTTAGAAATTAACAATTACAAATAAACTTTTTTTTATAAACTACACTGTACTGCATGTAATGTTATAGAAGACGTTGTTCATATTATGATGGAGTGTGTCCGTAACGAAGATAACGAAAAAAAAAGCCTGCTAGTATGTGTATACTAGAATGACTAAGAAACATGATATAATTAATTAAGGTTCTACGAAAAGTCCCAGATATATCCTGAATATGGTCACACTACTTCAGTATAAACAAAACAAATTAAATTGAACTAAGTCCATGAAACTCAATGTAAAACTATATGGTCTTTATATAGTTCATTAACTAATATGTTAAAATCATTGTTCAATCGTTATATGAAGTAATTAATTGTTACCGTTGTCTAACTGGTCCACACTAAAAAGAGAGGTCGTCCCACAAAGAGTGAGATAGAGATACGTAGGTATTTGACTCAAGCTGTTGTTCCAAGTGTGGCCTCCATGTTTACCTATACCTTCATGGTTTCTACCATTATTCCTTTGCTTTTGACAGCAAAATGCAAATTACAATGAAAAGTTTTGTGTTGGAAAGAAAGTCATACGACACGAAACTGCCTGGATAACTTGTAGGGATAAAAATACGTAACTGGTCACGCACGATAATATACAGTTCTCGCCAAACTTTTCACCAATAATGTTCTTTCTCCGATTTTTTCGGCCGGATTGAAGTTTTTTTTTTATCCGTGCCAACTTCAAGCGAACATTGTTACAAAAACCGAACTCAGTATCTGTAAAAAAAACAAATCGCATCACTACATTCATAAGTCATCCATCTGTCAATTCTGATTTCTGTCATTCTTTCAATATTGACAATTATTATTGATTCGCGTGAATTGTTTATTTCATGTAATTAGCACTAAAAATGCCTCAACACCACAGTTTTGCTGTTATAAATATGAAAAAGATGTGTCGGGCGTGTCTTCGGATGACAGAAGAAGTATTTCCAATGATGGGTTTGGAATTGGATACCTATGAAACTTTAACTCAAGAGGTTATTTATTTTTGTTAACGTTTTATTGTCCCTAGCCTTATTTTAAGCATTTACAATTTTCTTATATACGTAAGAATACGCAAATTCTTCTTGGTAAAAGAAATATGTGTGGTACAGTCACCTTCATAAAGATATTCCGTTATATACCTACCTACATAACAAATATCCATTAAAATGTCTACATCCAGTATGCCTAAATATTGACGACGTCTGTAGTCTAGTGGTTCGAGTACTGGACTGCTGATCACGAGGTTGTGGGTTTGATTCCCACAGGCCACAAATCATCATCATCTTCCTAGCCTTTTCCCAACCATGTTGGGGTTGGCTTCCAGTCTAACCAGATACGGCTGAATATCAGTATTTTACACGAAGCGACTGCCCATCAGACCTCAGCAACCCAATTTCTGGGCAATACCGATATTCAAAGGATAGACTGGTTGTCAGGCTTTGTGACTTCTGACTACCACTAACGATTGTCATAGGTGTTGCATGACAACCGGGACCGACCGCTTTACGTGCTCTCCGAGGCATGGAGGAGTCTTCAGCAGCATTAGGGGGGAGCAGATTAGTCTTCCCGGCCTCCTCAGTGTGTCCGCTAGAGATCGTGTCCGTTTCGACTGCTCGGCCAAAGTGTCGTAGAAGAAAAACGACTACGTCAACATTACGAAGGAATTTGTAAAACACTAACAATGAAAGTCGCAAATTCGTAGAAGCATTATTCAGAAAGTTCTATAGGTTTAACCATGGCCGCGCGGTTGAAACATGGAGAACCGCGCGGCCACGCAGTTCTCTTAAACGGGGCTTAGTAGAGGTCCAATTGTTTTTGCTAATCACTCATACGATTTCGAAGAAAATGTAGATAGCACGAATAAAGTCCTAGTGTTTGGACTTTACGACCTACAGACCTTAAATGTCATGGCCGCGCGGTCGAAACATGGAGAACCGCGCGGCCACGCAGTTCTCTTAAACAGGGCATAGTAGAGGTCATATTGTTTTTGCTAATTACTAATACGATTTCGAAGAAAATGTAGACAGCATAAATAAAGCCCTAGTGTTTTCAGTTTACTACCTACAGACCTTAAATGCTATGGCCGCGCGGTCGAAACGCATAGAACCGCGCGGCCACGCAGTTCTCTTAAACGGGGCTTAGTAGAGGTCTTATTGATTTTGCTAATTACTAATACGATTTCGAAGTATATGTAGACATCATGAATAAAGCGCTAGTGTTTGGACTTTAAGACCTACAGATCATATAACCTATAATGCAAGTTAGAAGAAGGGTGACCAAGATTTATGGTGCGTCGATCAGACATGTCCAAAAGCGTCGTTTTTAGTTTGTTTTATATAGGTAACTTCTAAGCTACCAAAAAATACCAAACAACAAAACATAAAATTAAACAACGACTAAATCATATATTATAACGCTTGTATAGCTTGTTATTTTGTGTTTTATCTTTTTTCAAAGCTAAAAACATAACAAAACAAAAACAATAACAACAACATTTTTAAAACATAAAAATGTGTATTAATTAATAGACAGCAAGTTTTACTAAAATAATGACTTTTTGCATAGTGTTTATCGTCCATATGGAGCAAATATGAAAAAGTATGCAAATTTATTGTTTTTATCCCCTATTCAATTTAGACATATAATATGTTTGGAATAAAAGCCTGGAAGTTACCATCGTTGTCAATAATTCCGAATTAAGACCTTGTTCTGAATGCAAAAACAGAAGCTGTAGCGGTTATATCCGAACGTCGGCGTAGGCCTTAACATGGTAAGGCTCCAAGGATGTATTCTCCTCCGTGGTAACTGCGCTGACGTGTATCCGAACGTCCTACCGCGCATGCATTCTGCGCCGCCCAATCACATGCCGGCCGGCGCCGACCGCGTCATATTGTAGGCCTATGATTCGCCATTAGTTAAGTAAGATAGAATATCGCAGATACTTAATTGCAAGTGTAAAACTGTGTCGTGTGTTTCTTTTAAGTGTATTAAAGTTTCATGTCTTATGAACAAGACTCTGTCATGACAATAGATGTTGCTACGTCACCTTTAATACGTAAATTAGAATGTGAAGGAAGATTTCGACTGGCGAGCGGGGCTTGCGGTAGCTTAACGGTCAAAGCGTCTGGTGTACCGAACCAGAAGACGCAGGTTCGAATCCTGCCCGCCAAGCGATTTTTTCCTTCATTATAAAAAATAAAATAAAAAAAAGACTGTCATTTAACCGGCCCTTGGTATGTATCTATCATTAGGAATGCAATTAATAATTGCTTGCACATTACTTTTTCATAAATATGGTCGCTTGGTCAATCACGATGATCTTCGACGAAAGACTAAAAAAGGTAACGCGGTTTAGTAACTTTTTTCGTCGATATAACTTTTTTTGTAAAACGTTTTTATTTTTAATAGCTAGTGAAAAGTAAAAATTATTTAGTTACCTACCTTATTTTAACCAACTCGGGGTAAAAGTTTTCATAAAGTTAAATTAAATAAGCCCGAAAGAGCTGCTGTAAACCGTTGAGGGTTTCCTTCATTTGTCTCCCGTCTCCATCACCAGATCAACTCTAGGTGTCCATTATGTTGTAGGGACATAAGAACTATATAAATGTGCCAAGTCTCGTTACAATCGCTTTTTATTAAATTAGTTAAATTTAAAATAAATTTGTTTCGCAGAGACTCCAAATTACCTACCTAGTTAGAAATTATTTAAAAATAATACTTACAGTTTAATATGTTTAGGCTTTGATAATGACCAGCAGAAATTATGTCTCTTTGTATTTTTTTAAGCATTTTCCATTCCAAAAGGTATTGTCTTTAGAAAATTAATATGTCTTTTGACGTACCATAAATCTTGGTCACCCTTCTTCTTACTTCTATTATGGGTTATATGATCTGTAGGTCGTAAAGATCAAACACTAGGGCTTTATTCATGCTATCTACATTTTCTTCGAAATCGTATTAGTGATTAGCGAAAACAATGGGACCTCTACTAAGCCCCGTTTAAGAGAACTGCGTGGCCGCGCGGTTCTCCATGTTTCGACCGCGCGGCCATGACATTTAAGGTCTGTAGGTCGTAAAGTCCAAACACTAGGGCTTTATCCATGCTATCTACATTTTCTTCGAAATCGTATGAGTGATTAGCAAAAACAATTGGACCTCTACTAAGCCCCGTTTAAGAGAACTGCGTGGCCGCTCGGTTCTCCATGTTTCGACCGCGCGGCCATGGTTAAACCTATAGAACTTTCTGAATAATACTTCTACGAATTTGCGACTTTCATTGTTAGTGTTTTACAAATTCCTTCGTAATGTTGACGTAGTCGTTTTTCTTCTACGACACTCTGGCCGAGCAGTCGAAACGGACACCTAGAGATCTTGGGATCCCAGGCGTTCCTCCCTTATCTGACGGTACTCATGCATCAGTCTTTTTGTTTTCCTACAAGTTTAATATGTTTCAGATTGCCGATACGGATGGCAGTGTACTCTGCTTGGTGTGTACATGGATGCTCAGAAAATGTATGAAGTTTGCTCAACAGTGTTGTAAAGCAAATGAAGTATTGAAGACTTTAGAATTGGTATGTATAGTCTGTGTGGAACTAGTTGGCCGCGCCTTAGGTATGTGAGCGGCGGAATGGAGGGGCGGGGGCGCCGGCGCGCGGTGGGATGGAGGGGCGGGGGCGCCTGCGCGTGGTGGGACGGAGGGGCGGGGGCGCTTGCTTTCATTCACAGTAACCCCTGCCTCACCCCCACCTCTACCTAAAGCGCGGCCAACTGGTACCGCATGGACTAGTTCAACTTCAAATGTTTTAATCTAAATTAGAAAAAAACAAGCATTTATTAATGCACACAATATAAAAGTACTACAAAATAAACGAAGACTACATGAATATTAATAACCAGCTTTCCGCCAGCGGCTTGGCCCCCGATGTTTTCCCTTGTTTTTCCAGTATTTTTCATTGATACTCTGCTACTATTAGTTGTAGCGTAATGATGTATAGCCTATATGTATATATATAACTTTCCCTGTTAAATGGGCTATCTAACACTGAAAGAATTTTTCGAATTGGTCTAGTAGTTTTGGAGCCTTTTCAAAACAAACAATCAAACAATCAAATCTTTTCTCTTTATATTATTATTTTTGTAATTGTGTATGTATGTGAAATCAGCCTTATTTTTCCAGGAATCAAAACCTCCTTTTTTCCCGCAAAACACTTCTGTCTTTGACTTCAGAATATCTAGTCCAGAAATTGATTACTTCGGTCCGGAGACCTCAGAGTTTAGTCTAGAATTAGAAGAGGAGAAAAAGGAATATATACCTTTAGAAGATCACTTGGAAGATGATGACGATGAAGTGCCTCTAGTGATGCTGCAGGATTTTAAAAAGAAGCGGAAGTTGTCTACATATGGGGTATGTACGGTCGCGGTCATAAGTCCATTACCATCTTACATTTCGGAGAGTGTGCATCAGAACTACATGACATAGTTCCATCCCCGTTCCACTATCGGACAAGCAGGGCTACGGCAAGGCGCCATCGCTACATGGTGGAAGTGCCTAAGTCCCGCACTAAACGTTTTGCATCAACATATATAGTGCGAACTGCTCTACTGTGGAACTCACTGCCGGAATCCTTATTCCCAGAGACCTATAATTTAAGTGTCTTCAAGACGAGAGTGAATCGGTTTCTTCTAGGCAAGCGCGCTCCATCGTAGGCCACATCGTTGCTTAACATCAGGCGAGTTGTGGTCAAGCGCAAGCCTATATAAGATAAAAAAAAAACCTTCTAATTGAAACATACAAGATCTTAAATGGACATTACGACATCAAAGAATTCGAAAAACTGTTCACACGTAACGACAACGTCCAACACAGAGGCCATCACCTTAAGCTCTGCCGCAGACTGTCAAATAATAACCCACACAAATACTTCATAAGCAACCGCATAGTTAAAGCGTGAAACAAATTACCAAAGGACGTAATTGCAGCCCAAAATGTGAACCAATTTAAAAATAGACTGGACAAACACCTCAGCTCCAAAACCTAATTAGCCGTGAATAGCAGGATACAGGCTATTATCAGTTGTCTCAACTGCCTGTCTGTTAACAATAATAATAATAATTTTTACATGTCCATTGCATGAAACAAGTTTCATTTACGATCTTTTTCTATAACAAACATTTTGCATACTACGATCTCGTATATCGTACTCTTTCATAATTATTTAGTCAGAAAGAGAGCGATGTAATGATCATTCAGTGCTGTGATGTCGCGACGGCGTATTAAGATAGTGGTGTTAAATTTCAAATGACTACGTATGCTACAAATGACACTATGACACTATTCTAAAGGTATATACGCGCAATAACATGCAGGCAAATACGATCCTTGACATGATAATGGACTTATGACCTCTTACAAAACATTATGGAATGCAATAAAGTATTGAGTATTGAGTACTGTACCCTCTGGTCATTCAAAAATTATAAAACTCATTTTTACAAAGTATGAAAATGATGTGGTAAAATATACATTCTCTAAGATTCCCTGTGTTTATATTTACAGATCATTTTAGAACCAGAAATAAAACAAGAATTGGATATAAAAGTCGAATACACAGAAGATTATGATGAAGACAATAAGAGAAGTAAGAAGAAGAAGAAAGAAGTAAAAGAAGGCTTCTCTTCTAGAATGGTGCAGGAGACCGATGAATATGTTGTCATCAAACTTACTAAAGAACAGGTGAGAAATCTTCTTCTTCTTCTTTTGGTGCTTTTCCATTACTGGAGGTTGTCAGCTCAGCGAACTTCTCCCGATCTTGTGCCAAACGAAACAGATCTTCGACGCTGGCAATTCTGGTCCACTCTCGGATGTTTCTTAGCCAGGATATCTTTCTCCGTCCAGCACGTCGCTTGACTTCGATTTTACCCATCATTATGAATTGGAGAAGGTCGTATCTCTCATGGCGTAGTACATGGCTAAGATATGCCACTTTTCCTTTCTTAATGACCTGTAATAATTGGTGGTTCTTACCGACGCGCTGGAGTACTCTTGCATTGGAGACCTTCTGCGTCCAACTTATGCGTAGCATTCTACAGTAGCACCACATCTCGAAGGCTTCGAGAAATTTCTGAGTGTTGGCCTTCAGAGTCCATGCTTCACTACCGTACAACAGTACAGGGGGGCTAGACAAGTTGCATTCTGACATTCGAATCGACAAACAAAATGTATGTAAATGACATTAGTGACAGCCCGATTTGTCGAAAGCTAGTGTCATTTCCATACATTTTGTTGGTCGATTCGAATGTGAAAATGCAACTTGTCTAGCCCCCCAGGCCAGACATAACATTGGAGCATTCTCACTCTGAGATTTATGGAAAGTTGGCGACTGCATAATACTTTTTCCATTCTCCTCAGGGAATTCTCCTCAGCTGGGGCAATTTTAACCCGGGTTCGAATTTCTTGCTCACTGTCCCATTCCTCATTTACAAAGCACCTACCTATTTATACATACGCACTCGCTCTAAATCTATTCCTGCAACAGTAAGGCTGGGATTTAGACGGTTATTAGAAACGGAAGGTGAGAAATAAAGAGAATTAATACCTCGGCTACATAGCATTGAAAAAAGCACCATTTCCATTTTTACTCGACTGCCGAAGGAGAGTTATGTGTTTGACGTTATTTGTTCAGTTCAAAGTATAGTGTGGGACGGCCTCCAACGAGATGGACCGAAGATCTGGTGAAGGTCGCTGGGAGTCGTTGGATGCAGGGGGCATATAACCGGTCCTTGTGGAAGTCTATGGGGGAGGCCTTTGTTCAGCTGTGGAGCTGGTCTGGTCTTAGCGTCTGGTGTACCGAACCAGAAGACGCAGGTTCGAATCCTGCCCGTCAGCCGATATTTTCCTTCATTAAAAAAAAATACAGTCGAATTGAGAACCTCCTCCTTTTTTTGAAGTCAGTTGAAAATAACTTGTAATCTTAGCATGGAAAATGCTTAAAAAATACAAAAAGATAGGAAATATTTTATTGTTTATTTGTATTGAATAGACTCCAACACTACTTGACCGATTAGAAAAATTCTTTCAGTGGTAGATAGCCCATTGATCGGTGAAGGCTATAGGCTATATACCATCACGCTACGACTAATAGGAGCAGAGTAGCAATGGAAAATGTTGCAAAAACGAGGGAAAAAACTATAAGTCGCTCGCGGAAAGCTAGTTATAATATTTAATAATATTTTAATAGGTTTAATAATAAGATATATTGTTTTTTTTTTATTCCAACAAGTACAGTGACAGACGTGTGCGTTCGCGCAGCGGAATGTTGTTGAATTTAAAGATTTTAATTATGCAGATATTTAGTGTATGACGTCGTATAATTGTGTATGGTAAAAAAAAATTTGTGCACGCAGCCATTGTTGAGAAATTCACCAAAAACTGATTCCGCTGGGCGAACGTTGTCCTGGCGGAACTCTTTTTAATCCATAGACTTTAGAACAAAAAAGATGTGTCAAAAAATTAGTGTGTATTTGTGTGTAATTGTGTATGTATGAATAAAATTAGTGCATGCATAAACTTCGGAGAAATTCAAGTTTCCGCTACGCGAACGTTTGGCCATTAGCTAGTTTTCATATAAAGCGATTACATAGAGAGCTGTAGATTTTTACATACATTGTTTTGAATTTGTGTGTATTTGTTTAAAAAACAGATTTAGAAAAAAACGTAGGGCTTAAAAGATAAAAATATAAACGTAAAATACGCTGATTAGGTCTTAGTTCTTAAAGTATGCACTTTGGGGTCTAGATTTTCACGTTTATACAAACCTTGTAAGTGTCTGCAACATGTTGCCAAGTATCAATGATGTTCCGTTAGTAATTAAAGAGTTATAGGACAATTTACCATGAATAGATCACTGTTTACAAAGCAGTCAAATATCACGACGTTCTAAGGGAATTGCATGGTAAAATGTATGCCAATAATTAGTGTATTCATTAAACTATTCACATGCAAAATTTCATGTCATTAAATTCAGTAATTAAAGAAAAACAATTATAATACTGACGAAGCATCGAAAACGTACATAACCCGACCAAGTTCAGATGGCTACAAAAAAGCGGCCGTGCCATATATCTAAGAAACGTTCTTAAACTTCCAGTATAGTATTTATTAATATGGTACAGTTGCGTACACAATCGTTAGGAAAAAAGAAAACAATTCCATTTCTTGAATTAAACATATTTTTTTAATAATAACGCCACTATCTACGATAAAAATAGTGTAATAAGCTACAATATGATAAATATTTACCGAAACAGTAGTACTTACATGTGGTAATTATATAATTTCCCTATGGGGTCTATAGTTAGAATCCTGTTCCGTGAAATCTTTAATAGAAATTAGTTGTATTATTTTTGTCTTAAATAATATATCTAGATTATATCTCAAGTCTCAAGCGCATACCTACTTAAATAAAGTACCTACGTAAATAGTACCTACTTTCTGTCATAGTCAAATACATTTAAAAAAGTAGGTGTACAAAAATAAATGACCTATAAATTATATCGAAACAACAATTATGTTATCACCTGTACCAATTCAATACCGGTATTATACTGTAGATTTTGGGATGTTACCTAAATATATTGCACGGCCGCTTTTTTGTAGCCATCTGAACTTGGTCGGGTTATGTACGTTTTCGATGCTTCGTCAGTATTATAATTGTTTTTCTTTAATTACTGAATTTAATGACATGAAATTTTGCATGTGAATAGTTTAATGAATACACTAATTATTGGCATACATTTTACCATGCAATTCCCTTAGAACGTCGTGATATTTGACTGCTTTGTAAACAGTGATCTATTCATGGTAAATTGTCCTATAACTCTTTAATTACTAACGGAACATCATTGATACTTGGCAACATGTTGCAGACACTTACAAGGTTTGTATAAACGTGAAAATCTAGACCCCAAAGTGCATACTTTAAGAACTAAGACCTAATCAGCGTATTTTACGTTTATATTTTTATCTTTTAAGCCCTACGTTTTTTTCTAAATCTGTTTTTTAAACAAATACACACAAATTCAAAACAATGTATGTAAAAATCTACAGCTCTCTATGTAAGCGCTTTATATGAAAACTAGCTAATGGCCAAACGTTCGCGTAGCGGAAACTTGAATTTCTCCGAAGTTTATGCATGCACTAATTTTATTCATACATACACAATTACACACAAATACACACTAATTTTTTGACACATCTTTTTTGTTCTAAAGTCTATGGATTAAAAAGAGTTCCGCCAGGACAACGTTCGCCCAGCGGAATCAGTTTTTGGTGAATTACTCAACAATGGCTGCGTGCACAAATTTTTTTTTACCATACACAATTATACGACGTCATACACTAAATATCTGCATAATTAAAATCTTTAAATTCAACAACATTCCGCTGCGCGAACGCACACGTGACAGACCACAGACCAAGACAATTCACCACAACTACGACAAGATACAATATATAAATCTGAAGTCCAATTATTACTGTACATAACGTTCAATTAATTAGTGACAGTTAATGTTAAATTTATGAGATATTTCAATTTTGGTCATTATACATCGAATACAAATTTATAACACATTAACAACATAAATAACAATTAATTACAATTTATATTACAATTGTTGATTGATGATGGTTGTTGCAGGTGCTAACAGAATTAGCTGAGAAGTCTAAGAGGGACGCTTATATACGGTCACCGTATAAATGTGAAAAATGTGTGAAAGGATTCAACTTCGAAGATGTGCTACAAACACACATGGAGAAACATACCCCGGTGAGTCACATGACATTTAAAAAAAGGATTCTTTAAAAAAAAATGTTTTATTTATTTATTTGATGGAAAACCAACAGCATTAACAATGTATTAAGCAACTTACATATGTTACAGATAGCCAAACAGGAATAATAATTAATTAATATATAATACATTTTGTTTCTTGATTTGATCTATGACATTGTGATGTATGTAGTTAAGCTCACATACGCATGCGCATCTCGCGAGGTCATCACCGAGCGACAGCGGTTTGTAATATCACAAAAGTTCTATTAGTACCGTACTTTAAGAGAAAATTTAACTTAAGTCACTTTTGTTAGTGTATACATATTTTTGCTTGCAAGCGTTCACTCATGTAACAAAATCTTTAGCACTTTTGTTCTGTACAGTACAGAACAAAAGTGCTAAAGATTTTGTGACACGTTGTTGAGTGAACGCTTGCAACTTTGAGATACCACCAATGCTGTCGTCCTCAAGCTAAAATGCCGTTATCTGACATCTGGCCGATTTTGAATTTTTAATGCCAACACAATCAGAAGTCGTGAGATCTCCTCGTGAGATCTGTTAGTCAGTACTTCTAAGTCTCAAATATGACTTTTAGTTATTAAGTAGCGTACATTTTTAAAAACTGCCCACTTTTTTGTGCATAACTCTAAAAGTAGTTTTGGTACATAACATAACGGCATTTTAGCTTGAGGACGGCAGAATGTCACTATAGTATTGGTTCGTAGATACTGTGTTCGTAATATCACAAAAGTTCTGTTAGTACTTTAGGAGAAAATCGATTTAGCACTTTTGTTAAATCGACCGAGACCGAGAACGAAAAACCTGTCTCAAAAAACAGAATCAAACAGAATCTCGGCGATTTTTAACCGAGAACCGAGACCGAGTTCTCGGCTTGATTTATAGAGGAGAATGCTGAGACCGAGAGCTCGGTCGAACCTTACTTTTGTTAGTGTTTTTGCTGGTGACTGTACAAGCTCTGCATAATTTGGTATTGTAAAATGTCCATAAATAAATAATAAATAAATAAATAAATATTCTGGGACATTTTACACAGCACCATCTAGTCCCAAACTAAGCAGAGCTTGTAGTATGGGTACTAGACAATGGATATAATACTTATATACTTTTTTTTGTGTAAATACATACATATAATACATAAGAAACACCCAGACAAACACAAACACTTATGTTCATCACACAAATGTTTGTGCAGTCCGGTACTCGAACCACTAGACCACAGACGTCGTCAAATATTTAATTATTATTATTTATGTATGAACAGAAGCACGGCTCGTACAAATGCGACATCTGCGCACAGTACTGCCCGAGCCCCGTGTCGTTGCGCGGTCATATGAAATCACACACAACTAGGTAAGTGATTAATATTAATTATAGTCCGCGCGGAACTAGTTGGCCGCGCCTTAGGTATGTTAGCGGCGGGATGGAGGGGCGGGGGCGCTTGTTTTCGTTTACAGTAACCCGCCGCCTCAACCCCGTCCCTACCTAAGGCGCGGCCAAATAATTCCGCGCGGACTATAGTCCGTTTTTTAATCTCAGAGACTAAACTGACACATGCAACTGTCAAAATTACAAATAATGATACCAGCTTTTTTGTATAGGGTTGTACCTACGATACCGGTTTGTTGAATCGTAACTTTAGTCCGTTTTTTAATCTCAGAGACTAAACTGACACATGCAACTGTCAAAATTACAAATAATGATACCAGCTTTTTTGTATAGGGTTGTACCTACGATACCGGTTTGTTGAATCGTAACTTTTAGACGATTAGTTTAAAAAATTTCTATTCCAAATCGTATAATTAAAGACCAAATTAATTAAAATTGTCCGAATGCACAATAAAGTCTATGAAAGTTAAGTCGTCGTAGAGTTTTAAGTACCAAATGACGTAAAATTACCTACCAAAAAAAACTAAGAAAGGACTTTAATAAATTTAGTCTTATGTTCCAACGAGGTAAAAAAGTATTAGAAAACTATATCAATCGCTGTAAAAAAGTTTTAGAAAACTATGTTGATTTCGCTGTCGTTATTTAGTCCTTCAAAACTCTACCTAATCCGACTCATGATTATTACGTTTTAAATAAGACCTACTATTTTTTTCAGGATAACTTAATGTAAAAAACCGACACTTCAATTTATTAGCGATAATTTTCGATAGAGGCACATTACTATTTAAGAAATGCAAAAAACTGGTATCCCACGTAATGTCACTTTAGTCTCTGAGATTAAAAAACAGACTATATAGTGTAACATTTGTGTGTTTCGACCTTTGCGTGTGAGACTGGCTCTCACGTGCAGAGGTCCCCTAGCTACTTAACTACACACAAACACAGTGGCGGCGTAAGACCTAAATTTTATGTGGGCAAAATTCATTTTGCGGGGCCCTCTGCCAGCGCAAGATTTGCATAATTTTTCGGGGCGCGAGGCCCCCTGGGTCGCGAGGCCGTAGGCGGTGGCCCACGTCGCCCACGCCTTACGCCGCCACTGCACAAACACATTACCTATGTCTTATTTCTGGGACAATGAGAACCTATTGTCACTCGAGTAGAGCTCGGTCACCCCATTTCTTAACTTTAAACACACACACACACACACACCCACACAAACCACTAATTATACACTAATTACAATTAAAAAATACTACATTAATTTATGGGACACTTAGTTTTCTCTATTTTCATTGAAGCAGCTCGGTTCCCAAGTTACTTAATTATGAACAAAAATACAATTCTTTTCTCTTTATATTATTAGTGTAGATATATCATCAACCCTTCGGAAAACCGTAGAATTCTTCTTCTTCTTCCTAGTCGCTACCTCATGACTGAGGGGCGTGACTATAATGGGTAATTTTGTTTGTATACGTCCTCCATACTGCTGTCTTGTGCCAAGTGTAGGGCCTTTTGTTAGGTCGTTCCCAACAATCTCCCTCACTGTGTATATCCATCTACTCCTGGTGTCCTCCACACTGCTGGTAATCAGCTCGTTTTCCATGGCGTCTAGGCCGCGCCTAACCGTAGAATTACGTGTTAGTGAGATGATTTTGGCGATTTTTCGACACATTTTAAATGTTGTCTAACATGTGATAAAATCAAATTATGGCAGAACGAAATAAAAAATAAAATGGAAATGTCACAAATGCGCTTGGCGACCTTGAAACAACAGCAAAGAAGGCTCCTTAAATGTCAAGAAGATACAATAAACAGAGAAAGAGAAAAGCACAAAAAGTTCAACCATGCTGTCGTTTTAAATTATTTTAATCAAAGATTTTTCTTTCTCCGATTTTTACGGCCGGGTTAAAGTTAGCTCGTGCCAACTTCAACCCGGACAATAAGTTTGACTTTGGTAACATGTCTAATCTATGCTACACTACGTTGAAGAGTTAAAATAGTGACTATGGAGTTTCTTGCCGGCTCTTCTCCATAAGTCCCACTTTTTAACCCCCGACGCAAAAACGACGGGGTGTTATAAGTTTGACGTGTGTGTGTGTGTGTGTGTCTGTCTGTGGCATCGTAGCTCCCTAACGGATGAACCGATTTTGATTTTTGTTTTTTTTTTATTTGAAAGGTGAATTAGTCGGGAGTGTTCTTAGCTATGTTTGATGAAAATCGGTCCTCTCACAAACAGCTCCTCTCTCACAACTCTCTCAATATGGGTATCAAATGAAAGGGCTTAACTAGGAGAACACTATACACTATGATACATTTGAAATCCAAGATGGATCGCCATCACAAAATCGCAAATTGCATTTCGTGTCGGGGGTTTTCTAAATTTTTAATTTAGGTTACGTTATTGGAACTGTGCAACTAGTTTGTCAATTCAAAAGTGCCTATTTATATGGTCTAATCCTACTAATATTATAAATGTGAAAGTTTGTGAGGATGGATGGATGGATGGATGGATGTTTGTTACTCTTTCACGCAAAAACTACTGAACGGATCTGGATGAAATTTGGCACAGACATAGATGATAGTCTGGAATAGCACATAGGCTACTTTTTATCCCGGTAAAATGTATGGTTCCCGTGGGAGAGCGGGTGAAGCCGCTGGCGGAAAGCTAGTTGAAATATATTTTGAATTTGAATTTGAAGCAGTATAGCCAACATAGCCACCCTGTATATGTTCATAGATATAAGTGCAAGCTGTGTGGGCAGGTGCGCCTCTCCCGGCAGCACCTGCTGGAGCATCACGCCATCTCGCACACGGCAGTGCCCACTACCTACACGTGTGACAAGTGCCAGTTCACCTCCAAGTTAGTATAACATCGAACATGTAGCTTTTCTAACCCCGACTAGGGATGGGCAATGTGCCCTAAATGTCGGGCAAAAACGGGTACAAAAGGGCAGAAACCATGGTTTTGTTTTGCCCAGAATTTAGGGCACCTCCCATTTCTACTCACGACGCAAATGCAAGAAATCAGTGCAGCATATCTTATGTGATTGTGACGTCCTGGCGACGAAACGGATGAGTCTGCTTGGCAACGGTCTTATATTTTGTCATTTTTTATTCGTTCTTTGGTCATGACCTGATATTTTCTATTAATCACTTTCCAAATATTCGGCCTTTCCAAATATCCGGTGTATCCAACCATTCGGCCTTTCCAAATATTCGGCCTTTCCAAATATCCAGACTCCAAATATTCGACCTTTCCAAATATCCGAGGTTTCCTAATATTCGGCATTTCCAAATATCCGGCCCATCCAACCATTCGACCTATCCATCCAACTATTCGGCCTTGCCAAATATTCGGCCTTGCCAAATATTCGGCCTACCTCCAGTATTGATGTTACTCTTACAGCAAGCGCACAGTGATACAGCGCCACGTAAAGACACACTCTAAGAGCGAGCGACACGCGTGCCACCGCTGCGGGAAACTATTCAGCACCGTAGAGTCACTGAGAGTGCATACTATGTAAGTAATAACAATATTTATACAATATACTGTTTTTTGACACTTACGCGAATACTAGACATTGAAATAAAACTACTTTTTACGGATTTTATCGCGTTATATTGATATTATTTTCATTTATTTAAATCCGTAAAAAGTAGTTTTATTTCAATATATACAGTATGTTAAGAAAAAACGCTGTCCGTCCCGAAACGGGGATATCCCAATGACATTACCAAATAAAATAAAGTATTCATATAAATAAGACTGTTATGCACTTTTAAATGGACGATTTTTATATAAAAATTTCCCAAAATCTAGCAATTTAACACATCGAGACCTCCGTGCCTCGGAGAGCACGTAAAGCCGTCGGTCCCGGTTGTCATACGAACACCTATGACAATCGTTAGTTGCAGTCAGAAGCCCAAAAAGTCTGACAACCAGTCTATCCTTCGAATATCCGTATTGCCTAGAAATTGGGTTGCGAAGGTCTGATGGCAGTCGCTTCGTGTAAAATACTATTCAGCCGTGTCTGGTTAGACTGGAAGCCGACACCAACATGATTGGGAACTAACCTAAATTAAAAATTAGGAAAACCCCCGACACGAAACGTAATATGCCATTTTGTGGTGGCGGCCGTCTTGGATTTGAAATTTAGCATAGTGTATGGTATTCTCCTAGCTAAGCCCTTTCATTTGATGCCCATTTTGAGGGAGTTATGAAACAATATGTCATTTGCTATTTTGTGGCGGCGGCCATCTTGGACCGATTTTCATCAAACATAGCTAAGAACACTCCCGACTAATTCACTTTCAAATAAAAAAATCAAAATCAAAATCGGTCCATCCGTTCGGGAGCTACGATGCCACAGACACACACACACACACACACACACACACACACACACACACACACACACACACACACACACACACACACACACACACACACACACACACACACACACACACACACACACACAGAGACTCGTCAAACTTATAACACCCCGTCGTTTTGTCGTCGGGAACCCCCGACAAAGGCTAAGAGGAGGTCGGACAGGGTTTTCTTAACATGTTGTATAATCTGTCAATGTACCCCATCGGGGAATACGGGCGTGATGGTATCCAACCTTGCAGGCGTCACGACAAATCTAAGCGTCTCCAATGCGAGCATTGCGACAAGCATTTCATATATCCGTCGTTGTTACAAAAACATACACAAGCAGTGCACGAGAGAAAAGACTACTACTGCGTCGAGTGCGACGTGCGGTTCAAGTCCCCGGTGAGTCTAAATAATTATTAGCTTCCCGCCAGCAGCTTCGCCCGCGTGGTCTTGATAACTTTTGCAACATTTTTCATTGCTAATCCACTCCTATTAGTCGTAGCGTGATAGTATATAGCCTATAGCCTTCCCCGATAAATGAGTTATCTAACACTGAAAGATTTTTTCAAATCGGTCCAGTAGTTCCGGAGCCTATTCAATACAAACAAACAATCAAATCTTTCCTCTTTATAATATTATATAGTATAGACTAAGGTATCAAACAAGCATACGGCCCGCCTGATAGTAAGCGGTTATCGTAGCCTATGGACGCTTGCAACACCAGGGGTATCACTCGCGCGTTGACGACTCTAAAAACCTCTTAGAGGTTAATGGAGGATTCACTGCGCAGGCAGTTTAAGGGAATGTTATGTGTGTTACGGGTCAGGATGTAAAAGCTTAAATAACTAAAAATTTATCACTAAACTCGAGAACGAGTGAACAGATTTGGCTGATTTCTTTTTTGTTTTGTTTGATGAAATCTGAGGAAGGTTCTTATGGAGAGAAGAAACGTAAAAATATTTTGACTTGACTTTGAACGGCGTTTCATATTTGACAGGAAAGTTTAAGGCTACACTTCAAGAAAGCAAAACGACATCGAGACACATCGTCATACAAGTAAGTTACTCCAGATACTATGAAATTATAAATGAGACTTAACAACTTTATAGGTATCCAGCAAAGTAGGAAATCTAGCGGGCAGTGGCGGCGTAAGACCTAAATTTTATGTGGGCAAAATTCATTTTGCGGGGCCCTCTGCCAGCGCAAGATTTGCATAATTTTTCGGGGCGCGAGGCCCCCTGGGTCGCGAGGCCGTAGGCGGTGGCCCACGTCGCCCACGCCTTACGCCGCCACTGCTAGCGGGATCCAGTTTAATTTTAGGGATTGCAAATTCAAATTCAAATATTTTATTTGTTAAACATAGGTAAAAAGTTACAAACTCGGTGGAATATTAAAAGTTCTTACAAAAGTATCACAATGTTTTACCATTCCATCCATTTCGTCGGTCCCTCAATGCTGAGGATCGTGACCACTATGTCTTCTAGGACGACAGCACGCTCTCCAACCGGCCCGGTCACCCGCAGAGTGGATTGCCTTTTGGAGTGTTAAATTGGTGGCCTTGAGTAATTGATCACTCCACTTAGCAGGTGGTCTACCTCGAGCTCTTGTGCCCTCCATTTTTCCCGTCATTACCAAATATTCGAGGCTATCAGGACGACGGGCGATATGTCCAAAAACGAAAGAACCATTATAGGCATACAAATATAAGTACATTTTTTTAAAACATAAAAAATTGCAGTATTACAATAGTCTATACATTTTATCATACAAATATTCTTTAACTGAATAATATGTTTTTTAAAGAAAACAATCTGTGAGCATTTTCCTAAATTTATCTACATATATTGATTATCTCTTTGATACTTTTGGGTAGCTTATTAAAAATTGCGGGATCCTGCCATAGCTTGCGTATCCATATAAGCATCACGCACAAATTCATTCAAATTAATTGTCTCAAATAGGGCACTGGACTGGTGTTTCATTTACTTACTCAAAATAACAGACGGAAAAAATAAAGGAGGTTATCAAAAGCCCATACAACTTTGCCTAAATTTGTACCTAAGGTATATAACAGCTGTCAAGTTGACAGTTGTGAAACTGTTAATAATGTGGCATAATGGCGTGGGTTTGACATTCCGAAATTGAGACTGACAGCAGATAGCTGTCAAGTTGACAGTTTTTACTATAAAACTGATAGTAGTGTGTCAAAATGGCTTGCGTTTTTTCAAATTAAACGTTTTTTTTTTCTCATCCCCTAGTAAGCATAAAAAAGTACAACTAGAGTTTTAACCAGCGTAATACAGAATATTTTTGCCAATAAATGTACTTTCGATACATCATTGGGGCTGATTTTGATGACGTTCTTTACTTAATTCAAACCAATCATTTATATCTACTAATAAAGTTTTCGGTGAGGAGGCTTTGTCCCTTTCCCGCAAAATGAATGTTCGCACAGCTTGACGTCACTTGTCGGTATAGTGCGCTCTTTGTCTAGCACAAAATTAAAATGCATTAACTTCATATTAGGATTAAAATAATATTTTTTTGTTAAGCAGAGTAGAAAGATTACAAAATTATTATTGATTTTTGACTTGTATATTTTGTTAATGCAAGTAAGTGTTTCTGATAGATCTATTTAGTATAATAAATACAGATATGGTTAGAAAGTTTGATGAAATGAAATAAAATGTTGATGATGATATTTATTTCTGTGAATAGATCTATAGTAATAATAACAATTTTAAACTAGATGGCGCCGATTTATTACTTTTATATTGTTTATGATTAGTTTACATATAAATATATGTATGTCTGTGGACTCAGATACGAATGCAGGCAGTGCCCGCAGCGGTTCGTGAGCAATGCGTCGCTGGCGGCGCACCTGTCGCTGGCGCACGGCGCGGCGCGGCGGCACGCGTGCGCGGCGTGCGCGCGGCGCTACAGCACGCGCGCCGCACTGCGCGCGCACGTGTGGCGCGTGCACGCCGCGCCGCCCGCCGCCACCTGTCACGTGTGCGGGGGACACTTCGCTGTGAGTATTTTGTTGATCACCATTTTGGGTAAGAAAGATCTTTTACCGATGGGCTTTTTTTTTGTTTATTTTACTCAAGAGGAGGATATTTTTGAATGTACCACAATTTTTTACGCTAAAACCCTGTATAAAAGTTTTCCGGAATGACGTGACGTGGTCGTAATATATTCATTGTCTAGTACACATAGCACAAGCTCTGCTTAGTTTAGGACTAGCTGATCTCCAAATATTTATTTATTATTAACAGCTTCGCCTGCGTATTCCGGTGGATTTAAAAAAAAAACATTAAAGGTGTACGGTGAACCATGCAATAATTATTAAGGTCATATAGGTTTGGGTATGCATGTTGCACTAACGACTTAGCTCTCTCTGCATGTGCATAATTTTGCCGGCGGGAGGGCGGTGCTCTTGCATCTCAGCATAAGCGGAATTAACACTAAATATTTTCATTGCAATTTTTTGTCATGGATTTCCGCAAAGTAACGCCTGATTCCATTAATTTTATAATTATTAAGCTCAATCAGCACATTACGAAGCTAACAATATACGGTTTTAGCAGATATAATCGTTTATCATTTATTATTAATTAAACAACTTTCTACAAAAGGAGATCATCAAAAGCTGTCAAGTTGATAGTTTTTACCATGAAATCACTATGAAATTGATAATAATCTGCCGTAATGGCGTGCGTTTGACATTCCGAAACTGACACTGACAGTTTTTACTATGAAATCATTACAAAACATAATAAAGTGCCAAAATGGCGTGATTTTTCTCTGATTAAAAGTTTTATTCTCATCCCCTAGTCATTAAAAAAAGTACGACTAGTTTTAACCAGCGTTACGTTAGCGTTTAGGTTTGCGCTTGTTAAAACTAGTCGTAATTTTTTGTAAGCTTACTAGAGGATGAGAAAAAATAACTGTAAAAACGCACGCCATTTTAATAAAGTGATATCAGTTTCATAGTGATTAGTGTGTAAAAACTGTCAACTTGACAGCTATCTGCTGTCAGTGTCAGTTTCGGAATGTCAAACGCACGCCACTATGGCACATTATTAACAGTTTCATAGTGATTTCACCCATATTTGTGTTTGCAGTTTGTTTCAGACTCGGAAGTGACATCACAATAATAGTAATACGAATATAATAATTTTGAATAAAACTACACAATTATTATACCTATGAGTAATCATTACACGACACTGGCAGAAATTGCTGAAAGTATCGGCAGATTGCCATATTAAAAAAAAAATCAGTATAATTTTCTTTCTTTTTTATGTACCTGTTAATAATTTGTGTATATGGGTTTACTTTGCCTGAATTAAATTTTATTATTATTATTATAACTAAAAAAAGAAGTGATTTCATGGTAAAAACTGTCAACTTGACAGCTGTCATGTACCTCAGGTACAAATTTTGGCCGAGTTGTATGGGGTTTTGATGACATCCTATGGCACAGAGATATTGACGTAGCCTATAAAAAGGTTGTCATTTGCTTGTTGCAGCGTAAAAGCGTGCTTAAAGTGCACATGCGCAGTCACGTGGGGCCGCACGTGTGCGAGTGCGGCGCCGCCTTCACACAGAAAGCTCGCCTCAAGACACACGCCGCCAAACACCAGGTAAGGTATAGCTTATAACGGACAGGTGGCTAAGATAACCTAACCTAAATTAAAAATTTAGAAAACCCCCGACACGAAATGTAATTTGTGTGGTGGCGGCCATCTTGCATTTGAAAATTATCATAGTGTATAGTATTGTACTACAAAATCAAAATCGGTCCATCCGTTCGGGAGCTACGATGCCACACACACACACACACACACAGATTTTGTTTTTTTTATTTGAAAGGTGAATTAGTCGGGAGTGTCCTTGGCTATGTTTGATGAAAATCGGTCCAAGATGGCCGCCGTCACAAAATAGTGAAAACATATTTTTTCAAAACTCCCTCAATATGGGTATCAAATGAAAGGACTTAACTAGGAGAATACTATACACTATGATAAACTTCAAATCCAATATGGCCGCCCCCACAAAATGGCAGATTACATATCCTGTCGGGGGTTTTCTAAATTTTTAATATATAATGAAGTATTTGTTGCAGAAACTGGAAGACTTACCAAACGGAATTGACGTCACAACGGATATGCCGCAAGAAGGATAAGGCATAGCTCAAAATATAAACCTGATAGATATCTTCAAGCCTATATTCCCCGAGGGGTATAAGCAGAGGTGTACTAATGTACACACACAGTTCGTTGGGCGAGCCTATTGCCATCAACCGGGCACAAATCCAGACTCCGAGCTGCTACTGGGAACTTCACAGAAAAATCCAAAAACACTGCTCGACTCGGGAATCGAACCCAGGATCTAGCGTAGCAGTCGCGCTTGGGACCACTAGACCAACGAGACAGTCTTTTGAAGAGAAAAATTGCATTCCGTATTTTATTTTAAATAAGCTTTTACAAGCACTTAGGAAACGTTAAATGATTCTAGTTGCATGGTTACAGCAGATGATCTTATGGAGAAGAATCCGGCAAGAAACTCCATGGACACTCTCTTAAAATAAGAGTTGTTACATTATTAATTTAATATTGGCGTTAAGTACATTTTTAAATATAAAAAGTGTAAAAAAAGTCCTAACTAAAAATGTAGGACTAGTTAGAGTTAGGACTTTTTACGCAGTCGGGTTTTTTGTTTCATTTAATAATTGTTTTATTTCCTTCTTTTTAGTTTATAAATCATCATAGAACCACTAGATAGATCCTTAATGATCATTTAAAATGTAAATTGATACAACTAAAGATCATTTTCAAAATCAATTCGTACATTAAAGCGTATAAAATCCGCCATATTGTTTTTTTTTTAATTTCATATACCCAGTGACATTCGTGCCATCAAGACGAATCTAATGAGGTGTCATTTATCTAAATCGGTTGAGCCGTTGAGTAGTTACGACCGGACATAGGAACGGACATACATACATACATACATACGCGTCAAACACATAACCCTCCTCCTTCGGCAGTCGGGTAAAAAGTAAATAAAAATGCATTTAAAAATATTTAATTTGGTTTTATTAATAAAAATATACTATAACAATATTCAAATGCCTTAACATTATAATTTATATACTCTGCAAATATAGAATGATAAGGGTTGAACTATATTTCACTAGAAAATGATGATTTTCAGTGACAGGGTCGCACTCGGTTAACGTTATGAATCATCATGTAGCTACCTACATCTATCGCGTTACATAAGAACGTCTACGAAGCAAAAATATACGTTGAAGCATGAATAGACAACCGCCCAACATCAACCGTCGGGCAGTGATATATATATTATGCAAGTTGCACGGTAAACTTCACTTGCGCGATTCAGGATTTTTGCTTCATAGAAGTTCTTATGTAGCGCGATAGATGTCGCTAATAGAGACCCAGTATATCTTAGTACACTGACAACAAACTCAAATATGGAAAAATAAGCCAAGATATAGTAGCCACTGTTTGTTAACGATTCACTAAGGTTAAATGACGGCTCTGAAATTGACACTCCATAGACACTCTTTTTAACCCCGATACAAAAACGACGGGGTGTTATAAGTTTGACGTGTCTGTGTGTGTTCGTGTGTCTGTCTGTGGCATCGTAGCTTCCGAATGGAGGAGCCGATTTTGATTTTGTTTTTTTTTTATTTGAAAGGTGAATTAGTCGGGAGTCTTCTTAGCTATGTTTGATGAAAATCGGTCCAAGATGGCCGCCGCCACAAAAAAGCGAATTACTTACATATTTTTTCACAACTCCCTCAACATGGGTATCAAATGAAAGGGCTTAACTGGGCGACATTCCGTGACACAGAGTGTCTCTGTCACTACTCTTTCATCGACTGTGCGACGAGGAACAAGTTCAACAATATCACGGCGATGTCGCCCGACATCGCCCGATGTCTACAAATGTTCCTAGTGGGGACTCAGCTTAAAGAGTATTAGAATAAAAAAGGATAGCATGTCTTATTAGGAAACGCGCAGTCGCAATAGTAAAATGCACCCATTAATTTAAATACTAAAGATTGGACCGTTCGAATTGTCTGGAAGAAATTGCTTTTAGCGATAAGACCGCCAATTGTACTCTTGTATCATTATTTCTTTATTTTTACTTTGTATTGTTTCTTGGTGTACAATAAAGTATATTCTATTCTATTCTATTTGACAGACGCGTTCGCAATTCATAGCAACACTAACGCCATCTTTGTTAGTATCGTATGGCGTTTGTTTTTTAGCCGATCGCGGACTAGTTCACTTCGGTTTAGAGAAGACCATTTTGGGACCAAGTTCGGGGGTCTCATTGTGACATGCGCTTCGCCCAGTCCTTATGCAGTAATATATAAGTCAATGTATGTACTTATGTAATTTGGCTAGCACCTTTAAACTTGATATTAGCACCGCTTCAGCAGTTTAACACGCATAATATTATAACTGCGATAGTTTACAATCTCACAAGACAGTTTATAATCTAACGATTTTTACAATCTTACGGTGACATAATGTACAAGGTGGAAGAGACATCGACGCACATCCGAATACCATGAGTTCATGACAGATGAGTACATGATTCTGAACCCCCCTGCGTTAAAATTTTCCGTAACATTTTTCATCAATTTTTCAAATTTTTCTGCATTTTTTTACTCGATTGTGTAAAAAGACATTATTTCTATCTTCTCAAATTAGATTTATAATTTAAAAAACATTATTTCATTTATTACGGATCGTGCGCGCGATAAAATTCACCGCGGAGTGTTACCTATAATTGCGCTTTTAGCAATACACTGCGCGCTCAAAAATGCCAATATCTGTAATAACCGATCATTTTCTACATTAATGACCTAGGTCATTTTATTTTTGACCTTGAGTGAAACCTTATCACGACGTTTGTGCGTCGATGTCCCTTCCACCTTGTATGTTCTTATTCATTACTGGTACTGTTATTAAACAATTAAAAACGATTCTTAAACTATTAACGTAGTTTTTAAATTTAATGTTAACATAATATTTAGCACACATCTCTAATCTATTTTCAACTCTAACTCAATGAAACAAAGACTATATTTAATTATCGTCTCCATAATTGAGCTTAAGACCCAGTCTTAAAATATATAACGATTTTATAATATTATTTACATTAAATTTTTAACAATAACGTTTATGTAACATATTAATAGTACATAAGGCTATACATATCCAGAAAACCTCTACAGGGTGTCGATTGACGACGTCTGTGGTGTAGTGGTTCGAGTACCGAACTGCTGATCACGAGGTCGTGGGTTCGATTCCCACAGGACACAAACATTTATTGTGATGAACTTAGGTGTTTGTGTTTGTCTGGGTGTTTCTTATGTATTATAAGGGCACATAAAAGTAGGGCACAGATAAAAGAGAAATTGAAAGTCGTGACGTATAAGGAGGTGCAGCAGTTGGCTCTCAACAGAGAGCAGTGGAAGAAACTGCACCGACAAGAGTATAAGCTCTTAAATAGAAGAAGAAGATTGACATAGAAGAGTTGAAACAGGCCCTACAATAAAAAAAAACTAGAATCATTTTAAGAAATTTTTTTTTTTAGATAATCTACTATATAAAAATTTGTCGGGTTTTCCTTCCTGACGCTATAACTCCAGAACGCACGAACCGATTTCCACGGTTTTGCATTCGTTGGAAAGGTCTCGGGCTCCGTGAGGTTTATAGAGGTTCAGGAAAAATTTCAACAGAAAAGGTTATCAAGACCACGCGGGCGAAGCCGCTGGCGGTAAGCTAGTATAAAATAAAATTGATTATCTATAAATAATTATTATTGGAATGTCATAAATTATTTTATTACCAATATCGTATTGTTAATTAGACCAGCCCCTCAACCATGAGTTCTATCGAATGACTTTCGATAGGTTTTTTACGCATCGAAACGCTGTAATCTCATAGCAGATTTTAGTTCCTTACGTAACTGGTTGAGGCGCTGCGAGGGTTTTTAATACAAATATTTTACGGCGTCGCTAGCGAATCTAGTGAGAAAAACTCATGGTCGAGGCACAGGTAGAATTCGAACCTGCGTCCTCTGGTTAAATACACCAGACGCGATGACCTCTCCGCGAGGCCCACCGGCCAAACATACCAAATTTTCCTTCACATTCTAAATTTACGTCTTAAGGTGACATTCAAATAACTAGTTATTATTTTAGCATGGAAAATGCTAAAAGAATAACATTACGACCGTTAGACGGGTCGTCACAAACAATCGTAATAGTATACGTTTGTCTTGCATTTGTTAATGCCAAATACAAAATGAGATGAAAAAATGACTATAATAGGGAATATGCACATTTTTTTATATATTTTTAAACGATACTTTATATCGTTATGTAGCCGTAAAAAAAAATCCAGCGCCTTAAAACTAAAATTAAGTAACAAAAATTTTTATTAAATTATGAGACAGATATTGGCATTTTAAACACCCGCGATTTTGGCGCGCTTGCCGTGACGTCAAAGTCTACGTTCTCTCAACCAAACAACCACATACAACAGACACTGTTTTAGTAGACTTTCACGTCATATTCCATTTGACCGATAGTGTTGCGTTTCAAGTGATTTGAATTTCCAACAGTTTTTTTGGACCTTTTAATAATTATTTTCTCATAAAAAAAGAAATAATATAAAAAAAATATCTACATAGACATAATTCTAAAACGATAAAGTTCATAAAAAAAAATATTTGACCTTTTTTTAAGTCAGGCACATATTCCCTATTATAACATATTGCCCTTAGGCCCCTAGAAATCTTAATTGCCTCAATAGACACTTGAATTGAGCGGGCTATATTGAACGATTTAACCCGATCTTAAGGCGGGAACCCACCGCGGCGCACGGAGAGGCTACGCACGTGAGTCAAGCTTCGTTTTGCAAGAAAATGTATGGAACTGTATCCACTGCAACCCACGGACACGCTACGCATGAATTGACGTCATACACTAGGCAACATTCAAAAGAGATCTACTCCTAAAGTACTGCTAGTTTGATGGAATTACGAACATAATATTTACGAACCAATACTATAGTGACATTTGTGTTATCTCAAAGTTGCAATCGTTCATTCATGAAAATGATGCAGGCAGCATACCTCCGGTCCTTGTGGAAGTCAATGATTGGCTGACATAATGATAATGATGATGATTCATGGAAAGATCGCTTCAGGAATTTTTTAAGTGTTTATATATACAAGGTGGAAGGGACATCGACGCACAAACGTCGTGACAAGGTTTCACACAAGGTCAAAAATAAAATGACCTAAGTCATTCATGTAGAAAATGATCAGTTATTACAGAAATTGACATTTTTGGGCGCGCAGTGTATTGCTAAAAACACGATTATAATAACGCTGCGCGATGAAAGTAATGAAATATATTTTTTTTGTTATAAATCTAATTTAGGTAGATAGAAATAATGTTTTTTACACACAAGAAACCGCAGAAAAAATTGAAAAATTAATGAAAAAAGTTACGGAAAATTTCAACGCAGGATCATGTACTGAACTCATGGTATTTGGATGTGCGTCGATGTCCCTTCCACCTTGTATTTGCCCGAGACTGTATACGCGTGGCTTGCCCGGATATGGCGCCCACGTACCTCTACGCCATGCACGCTGTGTAAATTCGTGTATAGCGTGTGCTGCAGCGGAAACGTAGACCCACATTGTCAAATAAATGAACCTACGCAGCTAAAATGCGCCGCAGTGGAGTTCCGCCTTTATCAAAATCACCGTCCTACCCCCAGGAGGTTGTATGTCATTCTCTTCTCATACAATTCCTCCTCTCTAACACAATCATACTCTTCAACGCGCTGGCTACAGTGTATCGGAGTTCATGAAACTTTTCATAAGATAGTCTATATGTGTGTGTCTGTCCGTTAGTCAGTAATAGTATTAATATTATGTGTGTGTTCCGATGTATTAACTCTTTGGTCTGCTGCGGTGATGGGTTCTCTGATGCTATTGCTGATTGACTGTAAAAGAATATGTGGTGATTAAAGTGAATATCTATACTTTTTTTATATTAGCAGACGAGCTACCAGGGCCGGGCCCTATTTACTAAATGTTACAATCCAACAATTTCGTAACTAAGTGAAATATTAATTTGTAACGTAATAATATGTCACAATTATGTGTGCATTTGATTGATTGATTAAGGTTCATTATGGTCATATGTTTTTTTTTTCATCTTTATTTATTTACAGTGTTTTTTTCTATACAGAAAATGTCACCCTGACTTTTGATTAGGCCATAAAAGTTGTTGGAACCATTTAAAACCCCCATTTTTAGAGTAAAAGAACCCATTATGTATTAAAAGTGCAGTGACCTACATGCATGGCACAGACGTCTCATTTCGGTCATTGAAATTAAACTTGCTAACTTACCATAAAGATATGTCTACCTTCCACTGCAAGCTGACCAGGCCGGGCTTGACCCTCAGATGTGTGGGGACATTCTCATACATCTTGTCCATACACAGCAGTGATGTCAACTCAGTCACACAGTCTTGAGAAAACCTGAGAATTAACATAACATACTATTACGTCTGTATTCCCCGAAGGGGTAGGCTAAGGTGTATCAATGTAGACCCACAGTTCCCGGGTATGTTTAGGTCTCATATAATAAGGGGGCAATAGGCTCGCCATCAATCGGGCACAAATCCAGACTCTCAACTCACTACTGAGAATTTAATAGAAAAACCCATTCACTTTGCTCAACCTTACGTGTTTTTGTATTTAATTTTGAATTACTTGTATTATATTTGAAAAAAAAATTCTAAGTAGTTGTTTTTTTGTCTTGCATTTTTTTTACTAGCCCACTTTGTCCCACTGCTGGGCAAAGGCCTCACTTTCCTCCTTCCAAGCCGCTGTCTATTGCCTTAGGGATCCAGTCTCTCGTGGGAGTCAAATTCGTCACACAACTTGTCTTGCATTAATTAACAAATAAAAATAATTTTAGTTTCTGTATAGTAGGGATGTCGGAAATTAAAAAAATATCGATATATATCGTATCGATATTTTTTAAAAAAAATATCAATATCGATATTTATATTTTCAAAAAATATCGATATATCGGCCAACTTAAAACGAAATTATAAAACAGCCAAAAAAAAAAAAAGGTCATTTGTAATCTTTTACCTTAAATTTTTAAAAGATTACAAATTTAGTTTTAAGTTGGTCGGTTTATTGTTCTAAAAAAAAATATCGATTTTGATACCTTTTCGATACTTGGAATTTTATATCGATACATCGATATATCGAAATATTAAATAAAATAATTTTTATTTATTTATTTATTTATTTTACACTTTATTGCACACCAATAACACAATAACTACAAAGAAATTAGGAAAAAATTTAAAAAAAAAAAGTTAATGCACAATGGGCGGTCTTATCGCACAAGGCGATCTCTTCCAGACAACCTTTGGATGGATATCAAGAAAGAAAACAAACAGTGGGTAGTGTAGGTGTACTAAAATATATCGTATGTTTAAAATAATAATTAATAAAAAATATTTGATAGAATAATAAAAATAGGTACATATTATGTAAATATATAATTATATTTATATATATATAAATATATATATATATATATATATATATATATGTAATAAAATACATATTATGAATATATAATTAAAATAAATATATATATATAAGTGGCTAAGGAAAAGTAGTGGATGATAAACCAAGCGAGTGAGTTATGCACTCTTGGGTAATAAGGAAAGATAATGATTTTTCACAAGCTTTTTGAAAATAGGGAGCGATTGAGCACGTCTAATGTTGAGTGGCAATGCATTCCACAGGCGAGCTGCCTGAATCGTAAACGATTTGTCAAAGAAGCTTGTGGAATGCATTTGAATTTTCAATTTCAAATTTTCCGAAGATCTTAAACATAAATTGTGTGTGTCGCAAAGGAACTCGAAGCGCTCCTTAAGGTAGTGGGGGGTGGACGAATTAAAAAGAACATTGTAGAGTAGAGAAAGAATATGAGCATTCCGGCGAAGGCGGATAGGAAGCCAATTGAGCTTAGTACGAAATTCAGAAACATGATCATATTTACGTAGACTAAATATAAATCTGATACATAAATTTTGGAGACGCTCAAGCTTATCGAACTGGTCTTCAGTGAGATCGAGATAGCTGGCATCAGCATAGTCTAGGATAGGAAGAAGAAGAGATTGAGCAAGGGCAATTTTGGTGGTAATAGGTAGAAAATTTCTAAGGCGTCGCAAGGAGCCCGCTGCTGCAAACATCTTACGACTAACTTCCCGCAGCTGTGCAGTCCAAGAAAGTGTCCCGTCGATATATATCCCCAAGTTCTTTACTTTATCAGTAAAAGGAACAATTGTATTATTGAAAGAAACTTGAGGGAGTATCGACCAGTCTATCCTGGACACCATCCGGGAGCTACCTACAATAGTCAACTGGGTTTTAACTGGGTTGACAGTCAGTCCAAATTCTGTACTCCAGTCGCTTATTCGAGTAAGATCTGAATTGATTAAGTTGATGGCTATAGGCAATTTATCAAGTGACGCTTGACTATAAATTTGGAGATCGTCAGCATAAAGGTGGTAGGAGGAAGAAAGTCGATAAGAGATTGAGTTTATAAAAACAGCGAAAAGAAGCGGGGATAGAACGCCACCCTGCGGCACACCGGCAGACGTGCTGCACCATGAAGAGAAAGAGTCTTCGAGGCAAATTCGCTGCCGGCGACCAAACAGGTAACTATGAAACCAATCAATCACCGATGGAGATATGTTAAAAGAACGTAGTATGCCAAGCAAGATATCGAAATCTACAGTATTAAAGGCATTGGTAAAGTCTAATAGAGCAAGTACTGTAAGATTCCCAATTTCCATGCCTGACCTGATGTCATCCGTAATGTTCACTAGAGCTGATGTTGTACTGTGTCCCAAACGAAAGCCGGATTGGAGGGGATTAAGGAGACTATTTTTGGACAGGAAACTACTAAGTTGCTGATGGATAAGGCTTTCGAGGACTTTGGACAGGAATGGCAGAATAGAAATAGGACGATAGTCGGAAAAAGACGAAGGATTCGACTTTTTGGGTAGAGGGACGATCTGAGCATCCTTCCAGGCATTCGGAAAGGTACTACTAGATAAAGAGAAATTAAGGATATGAACAATGACAGGAAGGATCTCGTCTAGGATAGGAATGATTATTTTACGGCTGACACAGTCACACCCAACAGCATTGGACGTGATCGATACGATGCCCTTCTTAACATCACAAGCGGTGAATTGATTAAAAGTAAAAGAGGAAAAATCGGGAGTCGGAAGTTTAGAAAGATTATTAAGGGTATTAGCTTTAGTAATCTGATCAAATACAGATGCAGAAGAAAAATGATTATTAAGTAAATTAATATCTAAATCCTTAGGAATTATATCATTACGTGATTTCCCGACCCCTATTGATTTAAGAAATTTCCAGACTTTAGCTGGATCACCATTTTGTACTGATTTATAGATATGTTGGCGTTGTGCGTTCCTACACACCTTGTTGCAACGATTTCTGATGGAGACAAATCTTTCCCAATTGTTGTCCGATGGCCGAGTTTTGTACCTGCATTTTGCTGCAGCTTTCTTATACATTAAAGATTTAATATCATCCGTAAGCCACGGTGCAGGAAGTTGTTTTATTTTAACACCACGTATAGGAGCGTGTTTGTCATAAAGCTTTATCAGATTATTAGTTAGGAGATCAACTTGTTCACAAACTGATGTAGATTTAAGTACAGGAGTCCAGTCTATGGAATTAACATCATCTCGAAGACGATCGAGATCCATACCACCAAAATTGCGAAGAAAAAGAGTTTTTGATTTAGCCTTAGGTGGGCGAATTTTGTAAGAAAGAAAAATTAAGTCATGATAAGAAAAGTTATTTGCTGAGCATTGACCATGCTTAGCAACGTAAACAGAAGATGAGACCAGAATAAGATCCAAAAGTGAAGGAACACAGTTAGGGAAATGATGTGAAGCACCAAGGTCAAGAATGGAAAGATTACAGGATTCAGTGACATGACGGAAGAAAGATGAACGGGAATCGTTTTTAAGGAGACAGGTATTAAAGTCACCCATGATGATAGTGTGACTGTAAGAAGGAATTAAAGATTCTAAGATCTTTTCGAAGGAGGAAAAATAATTTATACGTAAGGAAGGACAATAGTAAACACCAAGCAGGACTTTAGTATGTAGTAATAATAATATCGATATATCGATATTTTTTCAACATCCCTACTGTATAGCTTAGTTCGCATCTAGACATAGGTCGGAATCCTGTCTGAGATTGTATTTTACAAAAATGTATAAGTATCTTCAAAAGAGATAAATCTGTATATTATTACCCTAATCCTTCTAGAAACATTTTGACATCTTCCGGTCTCCAAGGCTCCTTGATGGCTGATCGTAGTCTTGAAAATTGTCGCACTATCTCCCGCACTGCAGAGAACTTATCTGTGTTCATTAGGCTTGATGTTCTGCTGTCTGGGTTGCCTTCCAATTCCTTAAGGGCCACTGGAGAGAGGTAAAGATGGGTTAGTTTATAGCAACACGAAATAACCCTTATCACTTAAATCGAATCTAGGAACTCGTGTTCAGCAGTTCCACACGATCCACTAGACCACTAAGGTCATTCAAAATGGTCAGTAAGTGTTTTTTTTTGTACTCTAGAGCTCAGATATCGAAAAAATTTACACAATAAGTAAATATTTCATTGATAAATACACCTACGAATTACAAACGGTTTTATCTCCTTCTTTTGAATTTCCGACGTTAATAACGACACGGGAACCCATTGCAGTTGATTTTCTATGAGTAATTCGTATTGTTGATACATTTTATTTGAATAGAATCACAAATATAATTGAATAAAACTTAACAAAAAAACAAAACAATTTGTGAACAACTTTCAACAACTTTACGACTTTGACGTTTTTTTATTCTGACAGTGACTTTACCAACTTGACATGACAGGGACAGCGTTGTGCTAGCTGCTAGTGCGTGTCGTGATTCATAGCTTAGAAGAACTTACGGTTTTCGGCCAAATTAAAATCGACTACTGATAATAAAAATACCTTGAACATAATAAAATGAAATAATAACATTTTCTCTTCAGATGAGAAAATATCTACCTTTTCCGACTTTTCATAGCAATAATTTCTATTGTAGCGGCCACAACATGGATGTAGGGGTGCGTGTTTGTAAAACCGATTAATTCCGCGAAGCGAAAGCGAAACATCATGACATCATTATGGTAAGGTAATGGCCGCCGCCGCTTGTTTGGCGTTATCGCGTTGTCTTTAGTATTTTATTTACGAAAAAAGACCAAAGTAACTATAAAATCTTGACGAAAACAGTGACACTATATTGTAACAATCTACTATTATCTATTATGGCTGCAGTACAAGCTCCGGGTAACAAAAACTGGCCTGCGAGACCCGGTGTTCAGCATCAGAATAGCCAAGGACCTCCATCTAGTATGACGCTAAATAGGACGATAAACTTGTACCCACTGACAAATTACACGTTTGGAACCAAAGAGCCGCTGTTTGAGAAGGATGCGTCGGTCCCTGCGAGGTTTCAGAGGATGCGCGAGGAGTTTTCAAAAATTGGCATGAGGAGGTTAGTTTCTATAACATTATAGATAGATTTAGATAAACTAGCTTTCCGCCAGCGGCTTCGCCCGCGTGGCCTTTTATATTTTAGCCAGTATACAAAAACTTGACAAATTGTATACCAAGACCTCCTCCTTTTTGGAAACAGCAGCTCCACCACGCTAGGAACATGATAAACACTTTAAAGAGTATATGGTTCCATCTGTCCATCTCGTCGGTCCCTCAATGACGAGGATCGTGACCACTATGTCTTTTAGCACGACGGCACACTCCAACTGGCTACACTTAGAGGCATTAAAGTATTTTTTTAACAATTCTTTTTCTGCTTTGAGTCATTAAAGTAGTTTTTTGTGGCATCGGTTGACCATGTCCATAGAAATAATTTAGATTAAGAGAACCATGGTCCTACAAAGCACCATTTGAGTTGTTGGACTTTATAAATTTTCTCATGCAACACATTGTATAAATTAAGTTACTTATTTTTCTCGAACAATCTCCTATGGATCCACTATTAACCTCTCCCGCGATTAGAATGCTACCTATGCAAAAATGTGCAGTATGCGGGTGCATATATGACTATTATTGCCATCCTTTTCGTTTCCCTAAAATTTTTGCTTTACGATGAAAAATATTGTTTTACGAATTTCCATGATAAAAAAAATCGCCAATTTTTTTGCACATATGGTGTGCAAACTACATTTACTGGGTTAATGATAGCAACTTTCACAGATCAGTAGAAGGAGTGCTGTTAGTCCATGAGCATGGGCTTCCTCATGTCCTGCTGCTGCAGCTTGGGACAGCATTCTTCAAGCTGCCAGGAGGAGAGTTGAACCCAGGAGAGGTGATACATGTCTTCTACTAATATTAGCTGTTACCTGCGGAGTTACTAGTGTTTATTCAATCTTTCCTAATCTTATGGGAATTGTGACTGCATTGTTAGTGGTTGTGGGTTTGATTCAAGCAGTGTTTTTGGGTTTTTCTGTGAAATTCCCAGTAGCAGCCCAGTAATCGGAATTTGTGCCCGGTTGATGGCGCATTCCTAAACAAACTTGCAGATTGTTGGTGTACATTAGTACTCCTTTGCCTTATCTTTGGGGAATGGAGGCATGTGCATAGTTCCTAATATTTGATCTTTTGCCTGCAGGATGAGATTGAAGGTCTGAAAAGGCTGCTGACGGAGACCCTCGGCAGACAGGATGGTGTCAAACAGGAGTGGTTGATTGAAGACACAATTGGTATGTGTATAAACTTATCAAGGCACAGCAGATATAATATTATTTGTATCTCTTCTAATCTATATTTCAATACTTACATAGCTTCACGTCTGTTTCCCATAGGGGTAGGCAGAGACTATAGATTTCCATTTGCTACGATCCTGGCACACCACTTCCGCTTCGTCTATGTTCATTAACCTCTCCATGCAAGCTTGTCGGTTTAGGGTGCTCTTAACCTTGCCTTTTTTGAGAATGTCCGCAATCTGGTTTCAATACTTATCCTGTTAAATAGGAAAGATTTGTATTTCTGTCTCAGGCAGGGTTCAAATTTGTGTCCCTCCGGTTCTATATACCAGCTTCAGCCAACTAAGATTTACCCTTTTTACGTCGGTTCCGCTAAAATGTTGATAATTAATTATTCATACACAAATACAAGAGGCATGCCTGGATTTAAGCTTATATCATTAGTCTAGCCAAGATAGGCTCTAAAAATTATAAATGGTCAACCTACCCTAAAATGCACTGCATGCAATGCACCTTGCATGCAGTGCATTTTAGGGTAGGATTATGACCCTGGATTCGCCCTAAGATTTTATACCTGCTTTAAGCCGAAACCCAAACGCGGCGCACTTTACCTGCATACACTGCGGAGCGTTATAGTCGCGTTTTTAGCAATACACTGCCGCGCTCAATATCTATAATAACCGATCATTTTCTACATGAATGACCTAACTCATTTTAATTTTGACCTTGAGTGAAACCTTGTCACGACGTTTGTGTGTCGATGTCCCTTCCACCTTGTATGCAACCGCCCGACATCAACCGGGTAGTGGCCCACTACGCATAACAACCGCCTGCTCGGAGGATCCTCCCTTTGGTGCAAGGAACATCACCTCTCTCCACAGGGAAAGAAAGAAAGAAACATTTATTCAACTCAAATTATTTGAAGGTACACAAAACATAATACTTAAAAACATAAATCTGAGCTGAAGGACCAGCTCAGGCTAATGTTGCGGTACTGAACCACAAAGCTGATTTTCAGCTGGGCCATGTGTGTGTAGTGTAGATAATAAACTCAAAACCTCTTTCACAGGTAACTGGTGGAGACCAAACTTCGAGCCGCCTCAGTATCCATACATACCTCCTCACATCACGAAGCCAAAAGAGCACAAGCGGCTGTTCCTCGTCCAGCTTCAAGACCGAGCTCTATTCGCTGTGCCTAAGAACTATAAGCTAGTGGCAGCACCGCTATTCGAGTTGTATGACAACGCACAAGGGTACGGACCAATCATATCATCGCTATCACAAAGTTTGTGTCGGTTCAATTTCGTGTATATGTAAGGTTTTATCGTCAAACTCATAGACGTCACTTAGCCTAACATTCAGAGACGATGATCAGCGTAAAGTAAGGCTTCCGTATGTCAAATTTGTATTACAATTTGACATACGGAAGCGTAAGTTCATGCTGAGTCTCTTCTCTGAATCTCAGCCTTAATGTTAATGAATCATTAGCAAACAGGCTACTTATATCTTGGGCTATTTTTCTATATTTGAGTTGGTTGTCGGTGTACTAAGATATAATGGGTCTCTTATTAGTTAATTATTCATTACGCTAAGTGATGTTGCTTGTGTAAGTGTGTGTGTGTGGTTTCTGTGTTCATACTAGTAGGTTGGATGTATGTATCAGCCAAAAAAGGTCCCACTGCTGAACAAAAGCCTCGTAGACTGGTCAGGAGGCTTACCCTTGAAATAACTCGCAATAGCAATTCAAATCCAAAGTTAATTTTAAAGTCGTACTCTTGAAACCAACTTCGTTGATAATGGATTGAAATTGGAATCGCTCAAGCTACCTTCGAAATGAAGTTAGCAACGCTAACATCCGCAGTAGCGGTGTGCCCTAAGGATTCAAAGGATTGACGAAATACCTACCTTAGATTGCCACCTTAGTAGTATAAAAAAAATCAAGCATAAACAAGAAGCATCCTATATTTGAGTGTGAATACAGAAACCAGTTGTATGAGATATTGAGATAGAGAGAGAGATTGTGTGTTTGTGTGTGTGTGAATAATAGTCAATATTCAAGACAATAGTCATTACGTTGATGTGTTTACATAGTGACAGATACACTAGCCATTGACTTCAAAACCTTGGCCAAGATATGTTGCAAACTAACATTCCAATCAATGAATGAATAAAAAACAAAAAACTTTCCGTATAAAAACTGACTAAAGAAGTATGCAAGAATTTTAGCAAATGACGATCTCTAGTGTCTGCCTACCTCTGCGGGGAAACGGTGCGAGTGTATGTATCTATGTAATTATCGTCACCGAATAATAATTGTGAACACCATTAGACTAAAATGTATCTCGCGAAATTGATAAACTGTCGGTGGGACGGAGGGGCGGGGTCGCCTGCGCGCGGTGGGATGGAGGGGCGGGGGCGCTTGTTTTTAACCCCCGACGACGGGGTGTTATAAGTTTGAAGTGTCTGTGTGTGTGTGTCTGTTTGTGGCATCGTAGCTCCCGAACGGATGAACCGATTTTGATTTTGATTTTTTATTTGAAAGGTAAATTAGTCGGAAGTGTGCTTAGCTATGTTTTCTGAAAATCTATCCAAGATGGCCGCCGCCACAAAATAGCGAATAACATATTTTTTCACAACTCCCTCAAAATGGGTATCAAATGTAAGGGCTTGACTAGTAAATGGCAAATTACGTTTCGTGTTGGGGGTTTTCTAAATTTTTAATTTAGGTTAGGTTATCGTTCACAGTAACCCGCCGCCTCACCCTCGTCCCTACCTAAGGCGCGGCCAACTAGTTCCGCGCGGACTGTAGCAGAATGTTACAGTACACAATCTTACGTCAATTTGCAATTTCGCGAGATAGATTATCTTCTAACGTTTTTTATAATTTTACGGTTACTTATAGAATTGACGAGCTTTTGACGGCATTCTACTTCTATTCGTTTCTTAATTCGAATTTTAGTTAGCAATTTGTCAAGGCCCTCTTGTCACTTGTAATATTGGTAATCCTGGCAACACAGCGTAGACCAATGTTGCCAATGTTAAAAATGGTGTGGTAGAATGGTAGAAATAATTTTTCTTTGTTTTAAATTTACAAAGGAAAATATTCCTTACTCCTCAAGCTATATGGACTATTATGTAATGTTAGATTTTAAGTGAAATTTACAAAAAAAATGACTAAAACCTCCCAATTTCAGATGCGTTTTATTTCTTTGTACCTCAAGCAAGAAGATTGTTTTTAGTTTTAAGTATAAATAAGGATATTATGCCACTAGTCAAATTTCATTGGCCAATGTCACTTTATTCTCGCCAAACTTATTGTCCGGCTTGAAGTTGGCACGAGCTAAATTCATCCCGGCCGGAAAAATCTGAGAAAGAAAAATATTGGATTGTAATAAATAAAAACGAAAGCTCAAGTCGTAGGCTGTCGTTTTAAATAATTTTAATCCAATATTTTTCTTTCTCAATTTTTTGTGGCCGGGTTAAAGTTAGCTCGTGCCAACTTCAACCCGGACAATAAGTTTGGCGAGAACTGTACCAATTTTTGTCAAACAATTTGAAAAATCAAGTTAAATCTTTTTTTTTATTTACTTGATCAGTTCTCGAAAGTTCTATAAGAATTATGAGCACACAATAATTAATGAATGAATATTTGAATGTTACGGGTTAGTGAGACTTTCTTATTATATGTAGGCTGAGATTCAGAGAAGAGACTCAGCATGAACTTACGCTTCCGTATGTCAAATTGGAAGTGTTACTTTACGCAGAGCATCTTTTTTTTATTATTATTTTTATTTTTTTATTCATGAGAACAATTTCACAATTGTATTTGAATGTGTTACATAGTAATATTAAAACTAAACATAATAAATTTAACAATAGAATTTCAATATAAAATTATTAAGAATAGTAAAGTCAGAAGAAATGTTAGAACTTAAAATCGTTTATAGAAGCACGCTTCCAGCAAAAGCTTTTTTAATTTACTTTTAAATATGTTTGGACTATCAATAGTTTTTAGTTCAACGGGTAAAGAGTTATATAGTTTAACTGCTTGATACCGACAACCGTGCTTTACCACATTTAGTCTTGGACATTGTAGGGTCTCCAGATCTTTTCTCCGTGTTTTCATCGTCTCTGAATGTTAGCCAGTCATTTAGCAATGTCCTTTATAGTTTTTGACAATGATGTTCTATATACTTAATAATAAATGGATACTTACATAAACGACGTCTGTGGTCTAGTGGTTCGAGTACCGGACTGCTGATCACCAGGTCGTGGGATCGATTCCCACAAGACATAAACATTTATGTGATGAACTTAGGTGTTTGTGTTTGTCTGGGTGTTTCTTATGTATTATAAGTATATATTTACAACAAAAAAAAATTGTTTATAAGTATTATATCCATTGTCCCCATAGTACAAGCTCTGCTTAGTTTGGGACTAGATGGTGCTGTGTAAAAATGTCCCAAGATATTTATTTATAAAATATGAGAGAACAATCTAGAAATGTAAAAATGTATACATTATGTGTAAGGGCTAATTAATTAATTATTATATGAGCTTAGACTGAAATATCTGTGATATTAAAATAATCGTATTGCAATTAATGTGCAACAAAACTATTTAAAAAATGGGAATACAAGAATCTACACTATAATAATAATAATAATCTACATCTACACTAATATTATAAAGAGGAAAGATTTGTATTTTTGTATGTAACGAATAAACTCAAAAAGTACTGGACCGATTTGAAAAATTCTTTCCATGTTAGATAGCCCATTTATCGGGGAAGGCTATAGGCTATATATCATCACGCTACGACGAATAGGAGCGGAGTAGTAATGAAAAATGTTGCAAAAACGGGGAAAAAAATTATAAGACCACGCGGGCGAAGCCGCTGGCGGGAAGTTAGTTAGTTATAAGTAAATAAGCATTAATTTAACGACGTCCTTCAAATATCGGTATTGCGCAGAAATTGTGTTGCGGACGCTTCGTGTAAAATACTGATATTCAGCCGCATCTGGTTAGACTGGAAGTCGACCCCAACATGGTTGGGAAAAGGCTAAGAAGATGATGTCTGTGGTCTCGTGGTTCGATTCCCACAGGACACAAATATTTATGTGATGAACATAAATGTTTCTTATAACAGGTTTTATAAGTATGTATTTACAAAATAAAAGTATATAAGTATTATATCCATTGTCTAGTATCCATAGTACAAGCTCTGCCTAGTTTGGGACTGGAGGGTACTGTGTAAAAAAATTAAAAATATGCATAAATTTGAAACCATTGGTATGGTGGTGGTAAAAGCGACTGCTGCGTTTTACTGGGTTCGATGTCCAGGTTTTTTTTTTCTCGGTAGCAGTTGGATTTATATCCGGCTTTAACGGAAATAGGCTCTTACCATATTACATGTAACTTAAAGGCGGCCATCTCTGCCATTCCAGCGTACACGCGTGATAGTATCAAATCAAAAATTAAAATAGTTTTATTTTCACATAACCTTATGTAGGCACTTATGAAATGTCGAAACTAGGTGCACGATTCCAAATTAGTCGTTTCATGGAGAAGAACCGGCAAGAAACTCCATGGTTACTCTTTTAAATTTTTGATTTTTCACCCCCGAGGTGAATTAGTGGGTTCTTAGCTATGTTTGATGAAAATCGGTCCAAGATGGCCGCCGCCACAAAATAGGGAATTACATATTTTTTCACAACTCCCTCAATATGGGTATCAAATGAAAGGGCTTGACTAGTAAAATACTATGCACTATGATAAATTTCAAATCCAAGATGGCCGCCACCACAAAATGGCAAATTACTTTTCGTGTGAAAATGAATGACATCTGATACAATAATGTATGGATACTTACACAAGTGTGACAAAAGTATACAAGAGAGAAGAACAGAAAAGAGAGTATATAAAATAATTGAAAATTATTTAATGTCAAAATTGAATTAAATGGAATTGTTTTAAGATTGCTTATCCCAAAACAAACTAAGTCTGTTCTATTTGACATACGTAATTAGCTAATTAGTGTGTGACCTTGTGTACACTTATTCAAATGTCTACTTTAGTGCACTGTAATTTAGGTTGATTTTTTTGTGACCGTATGTAAAAAAAAGGTCTTAAGCTTTTTGTACGTATGTGAACTTTACAACATATGACAATAAGACTGTTATTCCAAAACTTGATAAATATAGAAGTTGATGAATTTGATTTTTAACCCCCGACGCAAAAACGACGGGGTGTTATAAGTTTGACGCGTGTGTGTGTGTGTGTGTGTGTCTGTGGCATCGTAGCTCCCGAACGGATGGACCGATTTTGATTTTGTTTTTTTATTTGAAAGGTGAATTATAAATATTGTAACTGAGAAAAACGTTCAAAAAAATATAGCAATGTTATTGCAACGATGGAAAATGAATTGTGTGCAATGGAATTAAAATTCATTATCGAAAAGCATGTTTAACTCGGCTGTTTTAAATGGTAAACAATTTGATTTCAACATCGAGTTATCTTTAAAATCTTAGCGCGTTGTCATCTTGACACCTCAGTTGTTAAGTCCATGGTGTGTTCTCTTAGAACAAATCTGCTAGAGTCGTTTTCACCTAGCGCCACCTAGCGTTGATAGTTGAAACACTAGAACAAATGGTTGACAATGTTGCTATTCCTAAAAAACATATTAGTTTGTAAAATAATAATTTATTTATTTTCTTCATAGGTTATTTTAAAATAAAGTAATCACGGGGGATACAACATTTTATTTATTTTTAACCAACTATCCGTGCGTGATTGGAGGACGCATTGGATAAAACAAGAGTTTTTGAATAGTTTGCTCACAAACCCGCGCGAGATTCGAGTACTGCGTTTTATTGTACACGCAAACGAAAATACGTGCCTCAGCCGGCGGCACCGATGGAGGTACTCCACCAATTAACTAGTCTGCGCGGAAATAGTTGGCCGCGCCTTAGGTATGTGAGCGGAGGGGCGGGCGCGCCTGTTTTCGTTCACAGTAACCTGCCGCCTCACCCCCGTCCCTACCTAAGGCGCGGCCAACTAGTTTCGCGCGGACTATACTGCACAGGTGACGTCGGTGCTCACAACTCATGACGGTTACTGTATGACCGACTCGCCTGAAATTTAACTGCAAATCCAAGTAAAACAAGGTTAGGTAACTAGATCAATTTTTAAATTAAACCTTTAACGTTTTGGTCCATAAAAAGTAACGTAAAATTCAATAAAAAGTACCCGATAAGGATTTCAGCATCTAAACAGTTTTTTTTTACTAAACATGCATTCGCTTATATTCTTTGTGTTCTTTTATTTTAACTCCGTTGAAAGTAAATTATGGACTAAAGGAGTTGTTCATTATGCTATCAATAAGAAAGATTATGGTAAGAATTATATTACTATAAATTATTTTAAAACATAAAACAAACCGCCTCCAAACCTACCACCTAGGAACTAAAAAGCAAAAACCATGCACCCGATATCTAGATACCTCCCCCGCCGACTTATTACCTACCACCAAGCGATCACATCCCTCCAGGATGTAATAACCTTCCTTGGCTTATTTGGAAGTCACTAAAACGACTCCAAACTCAAGTGGGGAGGTGTAATTCAAATCTGGTGAAGTGAGGATACCTCGATATATCGACTGCAGGGTGTGGTTGTGGAACTGTGCCGCAAACAATGGTGCACCTTCTATCCTGTCCTTTGTGCCCTGCAACCTGCAGTCAAAGCGACCTCTACGCTGCCACTGACGATGCCGTGGAAGTGGCGAAGTTTTGGGCACACCAAAAATTTAATTTAAAAAACTCGTACCATCGACATGAAGAAGTATCGGCAACGCGTGAGTGATGCTCCGGTGTTGTGAACTTGTGAACATCCACAGAATCTGGTACCCACCTACCCATCAAGCAGGCTGCATGCTTATTTGCCACCTTTGTGGTATAAAATACACGTAGGTACGTTTTACGTATTTTATCGCGTTATATTGATATTATTTTAATCCCGAAGTTTCGGACCCTTTACAGCGTCCATGGTCACGGGTGACAATATCAATATATAATGCGATAAACTCCGTAAACCGAGTAGTTTTATTTCTATGTCTAGTGTCAGAAATCACTAAATACTATAATATCGTTAATACTATTTGTAGACCCCCACTCCCAAGATATAATAGTGTCGACTTTCGAGCTTATAGAGAAAGAGGTTTGCGTCAAATTTTTCAATACACCTTTCAACTATAATGCCACGAACAACGAGAAGGTGCTTTATGTCGCCAACCCAGACAAGAGGAAGAACTGCCCACCAGAAAGTTATAACTATGAGAGTTCGGTCGTGGTAAGTAGAACATAATTTATGGCTGCTTTAAATCTATACTAATATTACAAAGAGGTAAGATTTGATCGTTCGTTTGTTTGTATGTATTCAATAGGCTCCGAAACTACTGGACCGATTTGGAAAATTCTTTCAGTGTTAGATAGCCCATTTATCGGGGAAGGCTATAGGCTATAAACCATCACTCTACGACTGATAGAAGCGGAGTAGCAATAAAAAATGTTGCAAAAACGGGGGAAAAAAATTAACAAATCACGCGGGCGAAGCCGCTGGCGGAAAGCTAGTAAATGATAAAATGATATTTATTTCTGTAAATAGATTTTTTGAAGACAAGTCAACGTTTTACATTTTTTAATGAGATGGCGCCTGCATATCCTAGCTGACGACCTCTGAGGAGAAACGCCGAAACAAACTGAGAATCATGGTCTCTTAAAGTCCAGATCAAGATGTGTGTCAATGCAGGGAAATGTCTGAAATGGCCTTTTGGAGAAAGCCATAGCAGCTTTGAGCAGATGGCACACATACATCAATCAGTAATTGTGTTGCTCGACCTTATTATAGAGAACTCGATTATTTTGACTGGCCAAACCCTTGTGACAGAAAAGGAAGGGCCCTTACAACAGTACCAAAATAAATCTGTGACTTGGCGACTAATTAGCGACTAAATTTGGGAGAAACCTAACCTAACCTAACCCTAGTTTTTGAAATATAAATGTGGCCAAATTGGGGAGACTGATCGGCCACCTACACACCCTTATAACTTTTGGACCGGTGACCGACTAAATCTGATAGGTATTTGGCGACTAAATAGCAACGATTTTTTTATGTCATAAAAATTAAAATCCCTGATGGTGGCCAAGCCAGGGTCGGCCACACCCAAACTAGACCTCTGCCTAGGTATATTATCTTTGGGGCCAGAAAGTATGTAGGTAGGTACTGTAAATTCTTATGTTTCAAAGGGTATATCCTCGAGGTGGTCCTATTTTTAACCCCCAACGCAAAAACGACGGGGTGTTATAAGTTTGACGTGTCTGTCTGTGTGTGTGTCTGTCTGTGGCATCGTAGCTCCCGAACGGATGGACCGATTTTGATTTAGATTTTTTTTATTTGACAGGTGAATTAGTCGGGAGTGTTCTTAGCTATGTTTGATGAAAATCTGTCCAAGATGGCCGCCGCCACAAAATAGCGAATTACATATTTTTTCACAACTCCCCTCATCATCAATCAATGAAAGTGTATCAAATGAAAGGGCTTGACTAGTAGAATACTATGCACTATGATAAATTTCAAATCAAAGATGGCTGCCACCACAAAATGGCAAATTACATTTCGTGTCGGGGGGTTTCTAAATTTTTAATTTAGGTTAGGTTATAATTTAAAAGATAAATGCTATCCCTAAAACGACGAAATAGTGATATTTTTAAGATGTTTACAGGATATGTCAGTGGGATACAAGTGTTTGAACGAGCGCGACATCTCAAGAATTGTAGTGGATATGCTGCGAGCCAGCATTGAAAACACAGGTTTGTAATCATTCATTGTAAGTAGGTACTTAAGCAGTTCACGTCAAACTTATTGTCCGGCTTGAACTTGGCACGAGCTAACTTTAACCCGGTCGTTAAAAAAGGTGAAAGAAAATTATTGGACTGTAATAAATAAAAACGAAAGCTCAATTCGTAGGCTGTCGTTTTAAATCATTTTTATCCAATATTTGCCGGGTTGAAGTTAGCTCGTGCTAACTTTAAGTAGGGATGTCGGTAATGCAAATATTAAAAAAATATTAAATAAATATTTCAATAAATATCGATATATCGGCCAACTTAAAAACCAAATTATGAAACAGCAAATCAAGTCGACCAAAAAAGGGATTTTTTTAATTTGAAAAAAATATCGGTTTTTATACCTTTTCGATACTTGGAATTTTATATCGATATGTCGAAATATTAAATATCGCTCAAATATATCGATACATTGAAAAAATAATATCGTATCGATATTTTTTTAACAACCCTGAACTTCAAGCCGGACAATAAGTTTGGCGAGAACTGTATCTATGTGTATTTAATTTACCCTCCGAGGAATATAAGCGTGATGGTGTTATGTTTTATTAAATTGATTTTTTTTACAGTAAGACCAAACAGTAACGATTTGTTACGCAAATTCCAAGAAAGGGTAAGTCAATTTTACTATAGTACGAGGTACTGGATTGCTAAATACCTACAGTACTCGCCAAACTTATTGTCCGGGTTGAAGTTGGCACGAGCTAACTTAAACCCGGCCGTAATTATCGTACGTACGGCGAGAACTGAACCTACGTAATTTGCCGGATTATATTTTATGGCCAAAAGTGGATAGAGTCCGAGAATTAAAAACAAAATTACAATCGGTACAAAATAAAGAAATTATTTAGAAAGAGAGCGCACGCGTCCTGTTTGGTTGCTATGGCGTACTTACTTGTGGTGTGGATTGTGACGTCAAAAGCTAGTACGCCATACAAATTCTATAATATATTAGCTGACCCAGCAAACGTTGTTTTGCCATATAGGGGTGGGTCACCCTTATCATTTAGGGGTATGAAAAATAGATGTTGGCCGATTCTCAGACCTACCCGATATGCACACAAAATTTCATACAAATCGGTCCAGCCGATTCGGAGGAGTATGGCAACTAAAACTGTGACACGAGAATTTTAATATATAAGTCTGCGCGGAACTAGTTGGCCGCGCCTTAGGTATGTGAGTGGCGGGACGAAGGCGCGGGGTCGCCTGCGGGCAGAGGGGCGGGAGCGCTTGTTTTCATTCACAGTAAACCGCCGCCTCACCCCTGTCCCTACCTAAGGCGCGGCCAACTAGTTCCGCGCGGACTATAGGTACCTACTGACTCGTTATGCGGAAAATGGACAGAGCATCCCCACCCATTTACTTTTATAGAAAGAAAGAAGCAAGAAAAACTTTTTATTTTGGATTCGCACAGACCGTAGACACGATTTATACACAATTTTAACAAAAATATAAAAAAAACTAAAACTTAAAAAAAAATGTGCAACCCTGCGCGAAGCCAAAAATGGTTCCTACCTCAGCATAATGCTGTGGCATGAAGAAAAGTTTTTTTTAAATTTATTTTTATTGATTTGATTTGATTTTTGAAACATCAGCTCCATCATACTAGGAACATGATAAACACTTAAACTATGTAAGTTACTACTAGGTACACAAATACTATTGGGAGAGTTGCTGCCGATTCGGAGGCAGTAATCGATAAAACATTTGAGCCATCGATGCCAACACACGTTGGATAACTCCAACATCGGTCCGATTAAGATTGAATTTTTTCAGCAGCAACTCTCTTTCCCCCTTATTCCTGACACACTCCATAAGCAAATGTTGCACATCCTCAACATTCCCACAATACGAACAGTTCGGAGATTCGGCCTTTCTCATAAGATATGCAAACTTTGCAGACGGGTAATGACCTGAACGAAGGAAGAAAAGTTTTTCAAAGTATCTTACAGTCTAAGTTATTTTTTCTGTAGGTACTTATAGGATCTATGATAACTTAACTAATTATATTTCCAATAAGATTTTTAGTAAATTAAACACTAGTCTAAATATCCCATTATAATAACTAACAGAACGTGGACGGCAGCGACGGCCTCCTGTCGCCTTCAGACCGCAACTTTATAAACGCCCACTACCATCAAGAGTGCAGTGACCTTGTCCAGAAGCCCGCAGACACCCGCCGCACCAGTGGCGGCACCATGGAAGTTACAGCAGACAACGAGCGGTTCTACCAAGACAAGCTGTGGCCGCTCGGTATCGTCATGTATGGAGTTGACCCTTTGGCCCGTAAGTTATTAAAGCGCGTAACGCATGGCAATGGGACATGGGCGACGCGACAATCCGCTCGGCAGTGTGCACGCGCAACCCGACAAGCTGTTCGTTCACAAACAAAATTGTTTCTTTGCTTGTCCCGCCTGCAATACATTTTCCAACATTACAGAGCTTGTTTTTAGGTTTTTAGTTAGTACTTTTTACGCAGTCGGGTTTTTTGTTTAATTTAATAATTGATTTTATTTCCTACTTTTTAGTATAGGTAGGTATATGAATCATCATAGAATCACCAGATAGATCCAAAATTGATAATTTAAAATGAAAATTGATTAAAGTTCAAAAGTACACAGTAGTGCGAACTGTACAGTAAGTAGGTACAGTTCGCACATTAAAGCGTATAAAATCCGCCATTTTTTTTATTTCATGTACCCAGTGACACTCGTGCCATCAATACGAATCTACTCAGGTGTAATTTATCTAAATCGGTTGAGCCGTTGAGTAGTTACTACCGGACATACATACATACGCGTCAAACACATAACCCTTCTTCTACTTCGGCAGTCGGGTAAAAAGTTTTACGTGCGTACCTTGGCTTGGCAGTCCAGTGGCTATATCCTTGCTTAGGCCACCTGCTGCACCATATATCCCTTACAGGTCGCAGCTCAGAATTCGCAATACTACAACACGCGATGACAGTCATTGAATTGTCCAGTTGTGTTGTCTTCCAACACTTTTCTGAGGATGAGACGCTTCAGCCCAAGAATCTGCTGTGGTTTGGCCTCGAGGGGGAGGATGTGCCACAACTCGGCTTCATGGAGGGGAACCAGGTAAGAGGCTACGTGATCAGACTATAGTCTGCCCGGAACTAGTTGGCCGTAAGATCTGAGGCTACGTGACCTGACTATAGTCTGCACAGAACTAGTTGGTCGCGCGTTAGGTATGTGAGCGGCGGGACGGAGGGGCAGGGTCGCCTGCTCGCGGTAGGACGAAGGGGCGGGGCGCTTGTTTTCGTTCACAGTAACCCGCCGCCTCACCCCCGTCCCTACCTAAAGCACGGCCAACTAGTTCCGCGCGGACTATAGCCAAGTTGCAATCTCAATTATACATTTATATGTATTATATCTCTATTGTATACTAGGTACCCGTAACACCTGATAAGTTCTAGTTATCTCGTATTTTAAAAAGAGTATCCATGGAGTTTCTTGCCGGATTCTTCTCCACAGGACCAACTTTTTGAAACCGTGCAACTAGAATCATTTAATGTTTCATAAATGCTTGTAAAAGCTTATTTGAAATAAAAACATTTTGAATTCGAATTTGGTGAAATACTTAGGCTCTAAATGTATCCATTTTAGACACTTATCTTACCCGCTATGGTGCACGGCGCGCCGGGCCACCACGGGCACACACTCAACCTTCTCCTGCGCGTCCTGGGTATACCCATGATGTCCAACCGTTATGATAGAGACAACTACGTCATCATCAACTGGAAGAACGTTGCTAAAAGTGAGTTTTTAGATACAAGGACCGGTCACATGCCACGTACAGTAAGAGGCCATAAGTCCATTATCATGTCAAGGATCGTATTTGTTACTGCGCGTATACATAAACATATACTTAGTGATTTGAAATTTAACACCACTATCTTAATACGCCGCCGCCGTCGCGACATCACAGCACTGAATGATCATTACATCGCTCTCTTTCTGACTAGATAGTTATGAAAGAGTGCGATGTAGGAGATCGTCTATGCAAAATGTTTGTTATAGAAAAAGGTCGTAAGTGAAACTTGTTTCATGCGATTGATTTGTAAAAATGGTAGGTAATGGACTTATGGCCGCGACCGTACATCCAACGACTCCCGGTGACCGTTTTAGATAAAGGGGATAAAAAAAGAAAAAAGAATACGATAAATACGATCTTGCGCAGCGACTTCCTTCTGGACAAGGTCTAACTGGAGGGAGTAGGGACGCAGGTTCGAACCCTGCCTGAGATCGTAGTTTTCTTTCTCTAAAATTAAATCTTTACCGTTAGATTCCTCGGGGCGGTAACACTCGTGTTCACAAACTTTTCCCAATTGGGAAAAGTTACACGAAAGGAAAAAATATTTCAGTGTTATATAGCCCGTTTATCGAGGAAGGCTATCGGCCTATCATCACGATACCACCAAAAGAAGCGGAGTATCAATAAAAAATGTTGCAAATACGGGAGAAAAAATTCAACTTCCACGGGACCGAAGTCGCGGGCAAAAGCTATTAATAATATAGATACCTACATAATTTATTCTATTTCAAACAGCTAAGGAGCACTATTTAGAGCGTGATCCGAAGGAGGCGTGGTTACGCAACAACGAGGGTGATGGCGCCGCCTATGACTACGACAGCGTCACGCACGCGCCCGCCAACTTCATGTGCGCGGACTGCTCTCTAGGCGCGCAGACTGTGCAGCCAATACAGGTGACAGTGTAGCTATGATACCGGTAACAGCGTTGGAATAAAGATCTTACTGTCAATGCTAATGACAGTTTAAGAGAGGTGACAATGTATCAGAGAGGTGACAGTATGTTAGAGGTTACACTGTAGCAGAGAGGCGACAGTGTATCAGAGAGACGACAGTATATGAAAGAGGTGTCTGTAGCAGAGAGGTGACAGTGTATCAGAGAGACGACGGTATATGAGGAAGGTGACAGTGTATCAGAGGTGACAGTATGTTACAGGTTACACTGTAGCAGAAAGGCGACAGTGTATCAGAGAGACGACAGTATATGAAAGAGGTGTATGTAGCAGAGAGGTGACAGGGTATCAGAGAGACGACGGTATATGAGAGAGGTGACAGTGTATCAGAGGTGACAGTATGTTAGAGGTTACACTGTAGCAGAAAGGCGACAGTGTATCAGAGAGTATATGAAAGAGGTGTCTGTAGCAGAGAGGTGACAGGGTATCAGAGTGATGACAGTGTAGTAGATATACTGGGGGCAGTATATATATGGTTAAATTCAAGGAGTGCTTAGAAAAAATGTCATTTTCAGATGTATACGAAACAGATGACCCAAATAATGCTTATGATATTTTTATTGACACTTTTAACCTTTTTTATACTCTCTGTTTTCCCTTTAAAATGACCACGATAAATACAATTAAAAAGCCTAAATGGATTTCCCGAGGCATAAAATTGTGCAGTAAAAAGAAACGCCAGTTGCTGTGGCGTTACAGATTGAAACCAAATTATACGAATATGACTAATTTCACCAACTACACAAAGAGATTTAAAAAAATTATAAAGTTGACTAGACGTGCTCAAAACAATTATTCCATCAAAACCTCTACCAATACATCAAAAACAGTCTGGAAAATAATAAATAATTCAAAACATAATTTCCCTAAAGAATCCATTAGCAGTATCAATATAGATAATAAAACAATTAGGAATCCTCAAGATATAGCTAATATGTTCAATAACTTTTTTGTAGACAAAATTCAACCAATACAAAGCTCAGGTTATAACGTTACCTCACATATCACAGGTCTTAAAGATTCAATCTTCGTGGCACCTAGCACACCACAGGACATTCATAAAATAATAAAATCTCTAAAAAACACAAATAGTACTGGCTATGACGGAATTTGCACAAGAGTTATCAAGTATGTTTCAGAAGTAATTTGTGCCCACTTAAGCCACATTATCAATCTATGTATTTGTTCGGGTATATATCCAGATGCTCTAAAAGTATCAATAGTTAAGCCATTATATAAAAAAAACTGTAAAGAAAATATGACTAATTACAGACCAATTGCCCTCATTCCCATAATGTCGAAAATTTTCGAAAAATATATTTATAAAGAATTATACTCATACATTGAAAAAAAACATATACTTAGTGATGAACAAAAGGGTTTTAGAGAGAAAAAGACAATTAATATGGCTATCTATGAATTTTTGTATAGGGTAACGATGAATGTGGATAGGAGAATACCTGTGTGCGCTATTTTCTGTGATATGTCGCAGGCTTTTGATTATGTCAACCATAGCGTTTTACTGCAGAAGCTAGAAGCCTACGGCATACGGGGGATCGTCTTAAATCTTATTCAGTCGTACCTAAGCCATAGAAAACAATACACAGAAATCGTAAAAATCAACATTAGAACAAAACGAGAAGAAATTTGCCTATCAGATGAACGCTCACCTGCATACGGTGTCCCTCAAGGGAGCGTACTCGGACCTCTATTATTTATTCTATACATAAATGACTTGCCTAGATCGATTGACCACCCCATGACTCTCTTTGCAGATGATAGCACAGTGACTATAGAATGTAAAAGTAAAAATACGTATGAACATGACATAAATAAATCACTCACATCCATAATATCATGGCTAAACAACAATAATTTAAAAATAAACCTAGAAAAGACGACGCTAATGCACTTCAGCCAGCGGGTTCAAACTGTAAATGACATTAAAGCTCTATACAATGATGTGATACTTAATGAAGTCGAATCTACAAAATTTCTTGGTGTTCTGATAGACTCAAAACTGAACTGGAAGGCGCATATTGAGTATCTGAGTAAAAAGATAAGCTCTTCTGCATATGCTTTGTACAAACTTGCACCAGAACTCAACACTGATGGTCTATTAAGTGCATATCATGGATTAGTAGCATCATTACTGCGCTATGGTATTATATTCTGGGGTAACTCTACAGATAAAGACATAGTTTTTAAGGCTCAAAAGAGGTGTATTCGGGCCATGTTTAACTTAAAACCGACGGATAGCTGCGCGCCCTTCTTTAAAAAATTTAAAATCTTGACACTTCCATGTCTTTATATTCTTGAAACTGTTACTTTCGTCAAAACAAATCCCGATCTGTTTCCACGACTAGCTGACACTGTAATTCGCAACAGACGTGATAATAGCAAACTTCGCGTGCAATTCTCAAAAACCACACTTATGCAAAAAAGCATTTTCTGCATGGCCCCAAACATTTATAATAAACTGCCAAAGAAATACAAGGAAATGAATACAAAATTGTTTAAAAAACATATGCAAAAGCTATTAACAGACAAATGCTACTATCATATAAGTGAATTTCTGACTGACCCAATTTGACATTTCTCATTATTGTAAGATTTTGTACATCCTATTTTATTATTTTATGTTTTTATATACAATTTGACAAATACCTACCTACATATATTTTGGAACTACAAAATAATATTGTTGAATAATTTCTGACTGACCCAATTTGACATTTCTCATTATTGTAAAATTTGTACATCCTATTTTATTATTTTATGTTTTATATACAATTTGACAAATACCTAAGTACATATATTTTGGAACTATAAAATAATATTGTTGAATAATTTAATTACGCATATTGCTCATATTTTTAATTTAGTCCTGTATAATTTCGTATATATTTGTACGCCTCAGTTGGGCAAAACATGTCTGGGCTTTTTAATGTTTTATTTTAAGATCATGCATACTAAATCTGCGTGTAAACCCATGTTTGACGAATAAATTTGATTTGATTTGATTATAGCACTATTATACAGGCGACAGTGTAGCTGGAACATTATCTGGTACAGCAAAGATACTGGTGTCAGTCTAGTAAAAATATATCCCCGATATCGGTGACAGTTTAACCGTAATAGGCGATAGATATTATAGGTAACAGTATAGCATAGTTACAGATAACAGTGTAATTTGATACATAGATACAGTTAACAGTATAACATTTAAATTTTCTAGGACCATCTGTGGCAGAGGACGCTGTCAATGGGCCACCGCACGGACCTGAGCTCGTCTGACATTGAGATGTTATCACTGTTATATAGCAAACAGTGTCACCTGAGGCTCATGAGTAACAGTTAAATGGAAGTGCAATAAAGTATTATTATCGTAACAACTGATTCACTTATTTGCAAATTTGATCTTGTAGCCACTGTAGTGATATAGTAGTTAACGCAATCGTATCGAGTTCGAATTATTTTGTATGGAACACTGATAAGTGCTGCAGCGGATGTCAAGGGAACTAAAAAAATGTTCAAATAGTTAAGTATTCAAGTAGATAGATAAGGACTTGTATGAAAAACTGAAAAACGCTAGCAAGAGTTCGTTTCTGACGGATAGTCAAGTTTAGGGATGTTGAAAAAATATCGATATATCGATATTATTTTTTCAATTTATCGATATTTTTGAGCGATATTTAATATTTCGATATATCGATATAAAATTCCAAGTATCGAAAAGGTATCAAAATCGATATTTTTTTCAGACCAAAAAACATTTTTAAGTGAAAAGATTACAAATTACCTTTTTTTTGGCTGTTATAATTTGGTTTTTGAGTTGGCCGATATATCGATATTTTTTTAAACTATCAATATCGATATTGATATATTTTTTTAAAATATCGCTACGATATATATCGATACTTTTTGCATTTCCGACATCCCTAGTCAAGTTAAAGTATCGTGAAACTTGAAGTCTGGTTATCGTTAACGAATACTAAGATTTTTCGTTAACTACTCTATTAATAAGGCTAATATTCACAAACTACGCTAAGCGTAATCTTACGCATGCGCGAAGAGTTACTTTACGCTTAGCATCGTCTCTGAATATTAGCCTAAGTGACTTGTTCTAGAGCTCCTAAGGAGCTCGTGGCTAAGTTTTAACTTCATGGTACTAATGATGATTGATTAATTCTGGTGATGATTGATGATCATTCCCATGGAATAGGGAGCGAGCTTATTGCCACCAGAATCAAAAATCGGAGCTGCAAAATAAAATTTAATAGAACAATAACACTGTTCGACACGGGAACCGAATCCATGATTTCCAGCTAAGCAGTCGCGTTAACAACCACTAGACAATTGAGGCATTTTTTTAAAATAAAATAAAATATTGTTTTTCAGATTTTATTAGCTCATTTCTACATGATGCTGAGTAAATAATATCACAATATTTTGAAAGTGTTTCTGTAATTATTATAACAATACATTATGTACTGCATCAACTTGTATTTGCTACCGTATTTACAAACTAAGTACAGTTCTCGCCAAACTTATTGTCCGGGTTGAAGTTGGCACGAGCCAACTTGAACCCGGCCGTAAAAATCGGAGAAAGAAAAATATTGGATTAGAAAGTTTTTTTTTATATCTTGAGACATTTTTACACAGCACCATCTAGTCCCAAACTAAGCAATGCTTTTACTATGGGTACTAAACAATGGATATAATACTTATATACTTTTTTTTTGTTGTAAATACATACTTATAATATATAAGAAACACCCAGACAAACACAAACACCTAAGTTCATCACATTGTGTCCTGTGGGAATCGAACCCACGACCTCGTGATCAGCAGTCCGGTACTCGAACCACTAGACCACAGACGTTGTCCTTTCCATCCATTTAAAAGGAAAGCCTACGACTTAAGCTTTCGCTTTTATTTATTACAATCCAATATTTTTCTTTCTCCGTTCTTTACGGCCGGGTTAAAGTTAGCACATGCCAACTTCAACCCGGACAATAAGTTTGCCGAGAACTGTAATTCGGTTCAAGCTGAGATAAAGATTCGAGTTTTGTTTGTCATATTATATTTGTTCTTTCACAAGAATTAGAGACCTACTTACTAATTTTTAATTGGCTCAAAAATATATACAATTATACATAGCATACGATCACGGCATGAGTCCCCGTAGGGTTCGGCAGAGATGTGCAAAAACATATACAATGTGTTAAGAAAACCCTGTCCGACCCGTGAAGGTATTAATGGTATCGATATTAGATTACATTTATCTAATCCTTTTCAGTTTTCAAGTAAAAAAAATATTCCGAAAAAAGTAAATATTTTTTTATAAAACAACTAGCTTTCCGCCAGCGGCTTCGCCCGCGTGGTCTTGATAACCTTTTTAACGCGCTTTTCTGTTGAAATTTTTCCTGAATTTTCTTTGCTATAAACCTCACGGAGCCCGAGACCTTTCCAACGAATGCAAAACCGTGGAAATCGATTCGTGCGTTCTGGAGTTATAGCGTCAGGAAGGAAAACCCGACTTATTTTTATATAGTAGATGAAACTTAGATACATAGCTACAAGGGAAATCGTCACAGGTGCCTAATATACCACGGCAGGTGATAGTGTTGTCACATTCAAGAAAATTGCTAGATTCTGGTTAATTTTTGTACAAAAGTCGTGAATTTAAAACTTCATTAACTTACTTTTATGAATTTATTTTATTTTATTTGGTAATGTGATTGGGATACCTATATACCCCTTTCGGGTCGGACAGGGTTTTTTTTAACATATTGTATACACTAACAAAAGTGCTAAATCGATTTTCTCCTAAAGTACTAATAGAACTTTTGTGATATTACGAACACAGTATCTACGAACCAATACTATAGTGACATTGGTGTTATCTCAAAGTTGCAATCGTTCATTCATGAAAAAATCGCTTTAGCACTTTTGTAAGTGTTTAGACGGCTGTGTTCGTGTTTGTACTAATGTACAGTTCTCGCCAAACTTATTGTCCGGGTTGAAGTTGGCACGAGCTAACTTTAACCCGGCCGTAAAAATCGGAGAAAGAAAAATATTGGATTAGAATGATTTAAAACGGCAGCCTACGACTTGGGCTTGCGTGTTTATTTATAACAATCTAATATTTTTCTTTCTTTGATTTTTACGGCCGGGTTAAAGTTAGCTCGTGCCAACTTAAACCCGGACAATAAGTTTGGCGAGAACTATACAGTTTTCGCCAATATTTTTGTCCGTAAAAAATTTGAGAGAAAAATATTGAATTAAAATCATTGATTTAAATACTAAAGGACCGTGTAAATATTTGACAGACGCGCTCGCCATACATAGAAACACTGACGCCATCTTTGTTAGTATCGCGTGGCGTTTGTTTTTTAGCCGATCGCGGACTAGTTCACTTCGGTTTAGAGAAGACCATTTTGGGAGCAAGTTCGGGGGTGTCATTGTGACATGCGCTTCGCCCAGTCCTTACGCAGTATATTTAAGTATATGATTAAAAGTTATTTTTAATGAAGGAAAAAATCTGCTGGCGGGCAGGATTCGAACCTGCGTCTTCTGGTTCGGTACACCAGACGCTTTAACCGCTAAGCTATCGCGAGCCCCGCTCGCCTGTCGAAATCTTCCTTCACATTCTAAACTTACGTGTTTAAGGTGACGAACTAGAAGACGCAGGTTCGAATCATGCTCGCCAGTCGATTTTTCCCTTCATTAAAAATAACTTGTAATCTTAGCATGGAAAATGCTTAAAAATACAAAAAGATATATGATTAAAATTTAATAAAAAGCACAAACGGGCTTTCGCTTTTATTTATTTTAAATCAATATTTCTCTCCAATTTTTTCGTTCGGACAAAAAGATTATTACACAACTACAAACTCCGAGCTGCTACTGAGAATTTCCGACCTGGGAATCGAATCTAGAACCAGTCGCACTCAGGACCACTAGACCCACGAGGCATTTTGTTCTTACACAAATAATTACACACTTATTTACTACATAATTGCTCAAAAAACCCTAAATATAATACATACATACACACGTCTTTTACCTATAGGGGTAGGCAGAAACTATAATCTGCGCAGAACTAGTTGGCCCCCAATCTAACTAGATGCGGCTGAATATAAGGCCCACAAATTGATAATGCGCCTGGCGGCCATCTTGGTGACGTAAAAATGACGTCACCGCTCTCAGCACGCGGGCAAGTACGGCGGATGACGTCATTTTGAGGTTAATTCGACAAAGTTCCAGGCCATTAGCAACTTGAAGGACTAATATCAGTATTTTGATAAAGATCATATTATACTTGCAATCGAGGATTAGTCTGGAAGGCGACCTCAACTCAAAAAAGGCTAGGAAGATTTATGATACTACTAGTCTTCTAAAGCTTACCTAAGTCTGATTCAACACATAATTATGACTCCAAGATATTCTGGCAACGTCTTTACAACTAGAAACGTGTTTTCTATAAACCTCTTTAGTGTCGGCGACAAAATTACACAAATTACAAGGTAAAATTGGCGCCATTTCACATTTGTCGCATGAAAAAACCGTAGTTCCATTTTCGGTTTTTTGAACGCAATAATCGCAAGGTTTTAGTCGATTTTGCTCGTCTTCCTTATCGATTATTTCGGTGACATTTTCTTCTTTGACAGCTGTCACAGGAACGGCGGGAACTGACGTTTCGTTTTTTTTTAATCGCTTATTATTTTTACATTGTTTGAAGAAATTATTCAATCTGCCGCTAGATGTTTCGACTTTAGTCTTAGTAGTTTCATTTGATTTTAATTCATTTGGATTGTTCTCACTATTGTTTTTCTCAGGCATAATTTTGTATACAGTTATAAATTCACTCAGATCATTTGGTTTTTTTGTTGGAAAAATATCCTTGTTATCCGTATGCGGAACTTTGAAATGTTCGTTTACACTACTAGTTACAATTTCGTTAGGTTTAACATCTGACAATGACTTTGTATCTTTAATAATACATATACCAGATTTTGAATCAACATTATCGGAATCACCATTATTTTTGATTATATTCAAATTCATTTCTTCTAAAGTCGCTTCACTTGCATTGTTATCCGTACTTTTTAGCGCAAATTCATCTTTAATCTCCGTTTTTGGTATTAAAGTCGGTAATATTTCTAGCTCTAATTCTTTTTTAACATTATCATCTTTTGTATCTTCTTCTTTTATGTATTTAAGATCTGTATCCGTTTCTTTTTTAATTTCAAGATCTTCTGTTTCGGTATCTCTCGGTCTTTCTACGGGTATTTCCATATTTTCTAGATTTTTTAGAATTTCCTCTTCGTTAAAACTTAAATCGGAGATATCACCTTCGCTGTCAGACAGTTTCCTATTCCGATCGAATTCATTATTTTTAATTTCAGTTTTTTTAATTTCATTTGTTTTCTTCGTTGGTTTATTTTTTAAGTTGCCTAATACGTTTTCTAATTTTAGTTTTTTCTTATTAAACTTTTCTTTGTTTGCGTTTGTTTGTTCAGTATTTTGTTCAATGTAGGGCAAGTTTTTGTTTGTATTTATTGGTGGATTTGTTGTGAGTTTTGTTTCTTTACTACTTTCTCCAGGGTCCGGAGATAATGTGATAATCGAATCTGAAAGTAACAGAGAGTTGTTGAGTTAAGAAAAGGTTAGTGGATTTATGCATTTGCACCCAGTAGGCAATTCCAATTTGGCCACCCTTATCGACCTCTACAAGTTCACAGGCATATTACTTTTAAAATGCTTGCTATAATTGTAATTGTAACTTTATGAAAGGAGGTCATCAAAATCTGCCCAAATGATGTACCAAAGGTACACTTATTGAAAAAATACCCTTTATTACGTTGGTTTAAACTCTATTTTTGTGCTTACTAGAGGATGAGAAAAAATAACTTTTAATTCAATTTTGACACGCTATTATCAGTATCATAGTATTTTTATGTCAACTTGACAGCTATCTGCTTTCAGTGTCAGTTTCGGAATGTCAAACGCACGCCATTATGGAACATCATAATCAGTTTGGTGATTTCATGGTAAAAACTGTCAACTTGACACTTGTCAGGCACCTCAGGTACAAATTTGCAGCCCCATAAATGTACTGCTATTTTTTATAGACTAGCCTACTCAGCGTGCTGGTAAATCCTTAATTGGTAAGAGCCACAGACGTGTAATGTTTAATGTTAAGGAAGTGGACCTGGCGAAGCCCCGATAACGTTACAAAGAACGAGATCGACTTCGTTATATGTAACAAGCGCAATATATTCAGAGATGTCTCTGTGATCAACAGGGTCAATACCGGAAGTGATCACCGACTAGTAAGAGGCACTCTGGATGTAAAGGTTAAAACCGAACGAGCGCGCTTAACGAGGTCGACTCTTAGACCAACACTGCCCCAGGTCGAAACTGGTTGCGAAAGCTTCCAGTTGGAACTGCAGAACCGATTCGCCGTACTGGAAACCACAGAGGACATAAACGATGCCACTGATGGTCTGGTACGTGTCATCCGCGAGGTGGGATATAAACACTTTCGACCCAAGAGTAATGGACATAAGTCGGCACTCACTAGCGAGACTCTGGAATTGATGAAGAAACGACGAGAACTGACAGATGCCATACCGTCTGAGCGTCAGGTACTTAACAGGGAGGTCAAAAAGCTGATAAGACGCGACAATCGGCGCGCGAATACCCAGGCCATTGAGCAAGCCATAGCGCAAAACAAAGGCTCGAAGGTATTCGCCAAGCCGCATACCTCCCGTTGTCACCTGACGAAACTCAGAACGTCACAGGGCACCACCGTCACATCGAAACCAGAGATACTCGCTGAAGTCGAAAAGTTCTATGGAGACTTATACTCTCAGAAAACATGCCCACCTCAGGCCCACAGCGCGGATGATCCACGGGCCAGACTCACACGCCACCTCACAGATGAGCTTCCCGACATTGACGCGGGCGAGATTAGAATAGCTCTCGGACAGCTGCATAACAACAAAGCTCCCGGGGATGACGGGATAACCACGGAGCTGCTCAAGGCAGGAGGAACACCTGTCTTGACAGAGCTTGTTAAGCTCTTCAATTCCGTTATCCACACTGGCATGACACCGGAGGCATGGAGCAGGAGTGTGGTGGTATTATTTTACAAAAAGGGCGATAACACGCTCCTTAAAAACTACCGACCCATATCACTCCTGAGCCATGTTTACAAGCTGTTTTCGAGAGCAGGCTGGGTTTCGGAAAGGCTATAGCACCGTGGACCACATACACACCCTCAGGCAAATCATTCAAAAGACCGAGGAATATAATCAGCCTCTCTGCCTAGCGTATGTGGACTACGAGAAAGCCTTCGATACCGTCGAGACCTGGGCTGTGCTGGAGTCCATGCAGAGATGCCTTGTCGACTGCCGATACGTCGAGGTGCTGAAATGTCTGTATAAGGCCGCAACAATGACCATCCAAGTACAAGAACACAGTACAAAACCAATCCAACTGCGTCGAGGGGTAAGACAGGGAGACGTCATCTCTCCGAAACTGTTTACCAACGCGTTGGAGGACGTTTTTAAGACGCTTAACTGGAAAGGACGAGGCATAAATATTAACGGTCAGTACATTTCGCACCTCCGATTCGCGGATGACATTGTCATCATGGCAGAGTCTCTGCAGGAGCTGGAAGTGATGCTGAACAGCCTTGGCGATTCTTCAATGCGGGTGGGTCTCGGGATGAACCTGGATAAAACCAAAGTCATGTACAATGATCATGTCACCCCGGGACCTGTTTGCGTAAATGGCGCTGCCCTCGAGGTTGTGCAAGAATACATATATCTTGGCCAAACTATACAACTGGGGCGGCACAACTTCGAGAAGGAGGCGAACAGAAGAATACGCTTGGGCTGGGCGGCATTCGGGAAGCTACGAAATATCTTTGAATCGTCGATTCCACAATCCCTAAAGACAAGGGTCTTTAACCAGTGCGTCCTACCCGTGATGACTTACGGAGCCGAAACGTGGACACTCACCATGGGACTGGTCCATAAACTCAAGGTTGCTCAGCGTGCAATGGAGAGAGCAATGCTTGGAATTTCTTTGGTGGATAGGATTCGAAACGAGGTTATTCGCCAAAGAACTAAAGTCACCGACATTGCGCGAAGAATAAGCACGCTGAAGTGGAAGTGGGCCGGCCATGTCTGCAGACGGACAGACGGTCGATGGAGCAGACAAGTGCTAGAGTGGAGACCACGTTTAGGCAAGCGTAGTGTAGGACGCCCTGCGACACGATGGACCGACGATTTAAAGAAGGTGGCTGGCAGCGGATGGATGCGAGCTGCCCAAGACCGGGATGGTTGGCGCTCTTTGGGGGAGGCCTACGTTCAGCAGTGGACGGCAATAGGCTGATATATATATATATACAGACGTGTAACCGGTAAAAGACTGATACATTTGCAACTTTGCGCCGATCATCATAATTATCAACCCATATACTGTCCCATTGCTGGGCACGGGTCTCCTCTCAGTATGAGGGATTAGGCTGGCCACCACGCTGGCCCAATGTGTGTTGGCAGACTTCACATGCCGTCGAGAAAATCTCTCAGGCATGCAGGTTTCCTCACAATGTTTTTCCTTCACCGTAAAGTGAGTGATAATTACGCACATGATTTCGAAAAGTCAGAGGTGCGTGCCTTGAATTCGAACTCAAGACCTTTGACTTGGCAGTCCAGTGGTCATACCTCTAGGCTATCACTGCTCTCGACTTTGCGCCGATGCTCAAGGCTTATTATCTTACCTTCATCATATCTTGCATCAGGTGGATCCTCCCACCAGACGGGACTGGGGCAGGTCAGGATCTCCATGAAGTCCTCGTCACTGAGGCTGCGCGTCTCCTCCATCATCCTCACCATATCTTGCATGCTCAGTTCAGGACTGCTGCGGGCTCTGCTCATAGACCCTTTCTCTGTCTTTTGTAAGCTTTGGTTTGTATTCGTCTTTTTAGGAGTTGGCGATTTGACGCCTGTAAATTGGAATATTTATGACTTTTGGTGCGTCGGACAAGCTATGTGGGAGGATAATAGGACTCAAGTGAAGTTGGACGGGACATGGCTATGGATATATATGTATATGGACAATGGATATAATACTTATATACTTTTTTTTTGTAAATACATACTTATAATATATAAGAAACACCCAGACAAACACAAACACTTAAGTTCATCATATAAATATTTGAGTCTGGTACTCGACCACTACACCACAGACGTCGTATAACATTTCACATTTTTGAGAGACAAGAGTCACAGTTTTGAGTTGATCAGTCCTATGAACAGACGTCATGTAACCTACAACCTTCCTAGTATTTTTCCCAACCATGTTGCGGTCGGCTTCCAGTCTAACCAGATGTGGCTGAATAACAGTATTTTACACGGAGCGACTGCCATCAGACCTCCGCAACACAATTTCTGGGCAATACCGATATTCGAAGGATTGGTTGTCAAGCTTTTTGGACTACCACTAGAGATTGTCATAGGTGTTCGTATCACTACAGTGACCGACGGGTTTACGTGATCTCCGAAGCACGGAGGGGTCTCGATGTCTTAAGAATGTTCACCCATTCACAGGTTGACCGCGGCAAGCGTAGCTTGACCTTCCAGATCGTTGATCAGCGTAGTTATAATTTAGCCGCGAACCTCTGGAGGGTAGTTACTTAAATTTTGAAAACCCCCGACACGAAATGTAATTTGCCATTTTCTGGTGGCGGCCATCTTGGATTTGAAATTTAACATAGTGTATAGTATTCTACTAGTCAAGCCCTTTCATTTGATACCCATATTGACGGAGTTGTGAAAAAATATGAAATTCGCTATTTTGTAGCGGCGGCCATCTTGGACCGATTTTCATCAAATATAGCTAAGAACACTCCCGACTAATTCACCTTTGAAATAAAAAAAAACAAAATCAAAATCGGTCCATCCGTTCGGGAGCTACGATACCACAGACAAACACACATACACACGTCAAACTTATAACTCCCCGTCGTTTTTGCGTCGGGGGTTAAAAATGGATTTACTGTTAATATGTTTACCTTTTTGTGGCGTTCCCAATTTCCTTTTATTTGTAGAAGCTATAACTTTAAAATTATGCTTCGGCTTTAACATTATCTTCTTATCAGGTATATCGCGTTTCAACTTGTCCGGATAATACTCTACTTGGTCTACGACCTCAACCTCCTTTTCTGGAGTTTTAAGTAGAGCCTCTTTCGTGCATATCACAATTTGGTTTGTTTTAGTCGATTTTTTATCTTGTTTAGTAAGTTTCGGTTTTTCGGTTTTCTTGTTTTTGTTGCGCAGCAGTCGCTTTTGTTGCGCAGATTTCGTTCTAGTTACAATTGGCTCTGGTACTTTAGGCACTTTAATTGTGGCCTTTTTTGTTGTTTTCGATGACATTTCTTTCTGAAATGAGATAAAATGTAGGTTCCTATTAAACATCACAGGAGTTCACAGAACATATAACACACACAGTAAAAATGGGTGTTCATTAGAACAGAAAGTTAGTATAGCAATAAATAATATAATAATAAATAGGCTGGGACATTTTACACAGCAACATCTAGTCCCAAACTAAGCAGAGCTTGTACTATGGGTACTCGACGGATGGATGTAATACTTATATACTTTTTTTTTGTAAATACATACTTATAATACATAAGAGACACCCAGACAGACACAAACACTTATGTTCATCACACAAATATTTGTGTCCTGTGGGAATCGAACCCACGACCTCGTGATCAGCAGTCCGGTACTCGAACCACTAGACCACAGACGTCGTCATACAAATAGCATAATCATAGACGAACTAATTATTAGGCATTTATTTTAAGTAAAGCATTGCACTCGTTCTGTCTGGCTGTTACGCTTTCACGTCAAAATCGCTTAATCGATTGACATGAAATTTGCTACAGAGATAGATTAAACCTTGGAGACGGATATAGGCTTGGGACATTTTGTGGCGAAGAAAAGGCTTAAAGGGCTTTTGGCATAAGAGCTTACTTAATTAATCCATAATAATTAAATAGAGATAAAACAATACCAATAAGTTTCAGAGATTAGCCGGAACAACCAAACTGCATTTAGCGAAATTACAAACAGACAATTCAATTTTATTTGTTTGCATAGATTACAGAAGATGTTAAAAATAATGCCTAACATTATACCTAACTGCAAATTATCCTATAAGGCAATATACCTATAGACTAATTATTAGTTTAAGTTTGCACAAAGGCCTTGCTAAGTTTGTATTTGTTGAGACTAATCTTCGTACTGTATGATTTACATAACAATGATTTTCACTAACAGGCCAGTTAGCCTAGTATTCCTAAGCAGGGTTGCTTCACTTGAGGTCCTGGGTTCGATTCCCAGAACAAGCAATGTTGTTGAAGAAAGAAAGAAATTTATTCAACACAGCTGCGCACAAGATTATTGTGTTTTTCGGTCTGCTTAATGATAACTTTCAAATTCAAATATTTTATTTCAATAAGACCATATAAGTAGGTACTTTTGAAAAGTCAAACTAGTTGCACGGTTCCAAAAAAGTGGGACTTATGAAGAATAGCCGGCAAGAAACTCCATACATCACACTTTAAAAAAAATTGTTACAGTTTTTATGTGAGTTTTGAGGATAGTGCAGTTTGATGTGTTCGATTTAATAGTTTTAAGATAAAATAATATAGCTATAGGCAGTAAGAGCTGACCAGTCCCAGTGGTATTAAACTCACCCCCTATTACATGGGACCTAAATATACTAGTGAACTGAGGGTGTACATTGTTAGGACAACTCTGCCCAACCCTTTGTGGAAATCTGGTGTGATGGTATTACATTTTCTGTACTAGAAAGAAGGATAATCTAAAAAGGTTGTTACACAGCACTGCCCATGCCGATCTGGGACACATCCTCCGGCCCTGATCCAACTCTGACCTAAATATTAAACCGGGCAGGTTTAATGCATTCGTGCACTATTACATAGCAATAAAGTATATTTTTCTACAGTGAATTGTAAACACTTACATGAGAAGCACAAGTGACTATGTTTTATTTAATTAAAAAAAATAAGACTATATCCATCTCATTTTGTATATCCATACCATTTATTATAATTACTTACAGAAAAATATTATGAAGACTTTTAACATCTATGGTACTCACAGCTGACCTCATTCTAAGAATGCATGAAATCTGAGTTGTAATAAAATCAGCACAGACCTATCAGTAATAGATTGAAATTCAACACGGATAAGAGCAAACATATTTAAGTATATATGGAAAATAGTACATAAGCAGTGGTAACATTATCTTTGATTGTATATACCTACTTATAAAACAGTCACAATAGGCTATAAGGTTGGCATACAAACTTAAAGATTCAGCCAATAAGAACTAAAAATACAAATATCTACACTCAAAATTAGGCAAAAGCTAAAGTACAATAATTTAATGATATTATTTTAGAAATGCAATACAACCTTCTTTCTCCAAAACCTACTTAGATTATTTTTTCTCATCTGGCCTACAGATGGCGACACTTGCATCGACTATCTATACCACATTCTCACCTAGGGGTTTTGAGCAATTGTTATGAATAAAATGCTACGCAAATATTAATAATAGAGTCTAATTAAGATTAAAGTCAACAAATTGAGTCCCACGTGCTATCGTACCCATGGAATAGAGAAATAATATTGTTATCTATCTTCTATCCTTGTCGACACACCTTAGCTAGATAGAGCGAGATATAATCTACTCTTACGGAAATTGTAACAGTATTTAAACTCCTCATGGTACCCTGCCAGGTACAAAATAGACCATGATTTAGCTTAATTCAACTCAATAATACACTATACAATACCATAGGCAGTAAAAACCACAAAAATTGTAAACGAAACATTACGCGAAAAATATTATAACAGATATTGTTACCTGCACAATGAGATCCAAGTGTGAAGACGTCCGTCAAATTACATAAATAACTTTTACAACCGTTAGTAATACTGTTTTATTGAAGAATTATCATAATTTCATTACTTTAAATATTTTAAATTTACGTTTTTCATTACATGAGACATCGACACGACCTAAAACCCGAAACGGGGAATTGCAGCTAGTGTTGTGCGATCGCGATGCTGGCGACGTAACGCAAATAAGAGAAAGAATACTAGTTTAGTCAGATAAAATCGACTAACGTTATTGTTGAGTTTATATGCACGTTTTGAGGGCACTTTAATACTGTAGTCTTGACTTGATTTTAGCTGTAGTAGTAGGTATAATGTATAAAATGTATCAGCACCACAGACTTATCATTTTTTTCTTAAGAAACATTTTAAAATAATACGAGGGTTGTTGGTTTTACCCGACTGCTAAAGGAGGGTTATTAGTTTTACTATATTTTTTTTATTAATGTGCCTACCATTGTAGTTTAGTAGGTGAAAAGATAAATACAATAAGAAAATTAGCATCAGTATTGTTGAATGAAGTGTATTGTTTAGTATCTGTCAATGTTTCTTTTATAAAATAGACTAGTTAATTAGAAAATATATTAAATTAAAACGAAATGAAGGCAATTTAACAAACACTTACATAAAGTAGGAAGTAGGAGACGAGATCAACAATAACTAAAAAAAAAAAAAACAGAAAGTCAACGTGAACATTATTGTCATATTTTTTCTACAGAGATGCTATGCTAATTATATTTCATGTAAATAAGTGAAGGAAAACTATGAACTATAATTATGTTAACAATCACAAATTCACAATCGACTAAAATCAATAATCGATTTAAAATTGGACACTCAGTCATACCATATGACTATATTGACAAAAGAGAATGGAATAATGGAGATTGGAGGTACCTAACTACTTCAGTGGTTCAATGCTACAGTAATAATAATTTAAATGTTAAAGCATCCTCAAAATTGTACTATCTACGCTCAAAATAGATTAGTTATAAACATAACAATGACCTTGAGTTGTTAGTCATAAAAGCCTCCTATAATTTATATTTTACGGGAAGCGTTGACCCGGAAGTTAACCCTTATCCCTAAACTAGGTAGGTAACATCAAAAGGTGTTATTTATACGACAATCACATTATAGGTATATAAAGGGTTAAAAAAAGGATATAGGTGAACAAAAAAATAACATGTTTATTTACTGAATGATGTTAAATTGTTCATAACAATTAATTTTATTTTTTTGCTATAGATGAAGAAAAACAACATGTTTATTTACGATAATTATGATGTTAATTTGTTCATATTATGTAACATTTAGAGCTCATCGTGATATTTAATCTAAGGTAACAGCTCTTTCACACCTTTTCTTTAACGCGAACCTTTGACCATTTAATATAGGGTATGAACATTTTGTTACGAGCATTTTACGAGGGCGCCATATGTAAAGGTGCATTTTATTGAGTGCAATAAATATTCCAGGATATTAAGGCATTACAAATATCATCATCACGGGCGTACGTAAGCAGAGGCCTACGTCCGTTGTGGCGTTCACTAGGAGAGCCTAGTGAACGCCGCAGAGCCCGATCTTCGGCATGCGAATCAATAGGAGCGCTTTATCATGTCATATATGAGTAGATATGACGATGACGTAGCAGACGTTGGATTCAGTTTCTAATGTAGGTAACCCTTTGTCACGACTCTCACGAAAAATGCAATGACAGCTTCACAAATTCACATTTCATGGCGCAAGCTTGCTTGGAAGTATCAAGTATACTACGCGTACAGTAGGTATACTTGACTAGCTGTTGCTCTCGGCTTCACTCGGATCCTGAGATTTTTTATAATATTTATACCTAATAATACCTACTTTTTGCGAAACAACATCCGTCCATCGAAATAAACATCTATCCTTACTTGATAAACTTTCAAAAACTATAATATCTAAATATATAAAACTCAAAGGTGACTGACTGACTGACTGACTGACTGACTGACTGACTGACATAATGATCTATCAACGCACAGCCCAAACCACTGGAGGGATCGGGCTGAAATTTGGCATACAGGTAGATGTTATGACGTAGGCATCCGCTAAGAAAGGATTTTGACAAATTCTACCCCCAAGGGGATAAAATAGGGGATGAAAGTTTGTGTGAAACTTTGTAAATTTTAAACCGATCGGGCTGAGACTTTGCATGCATATAGTTACTATGACGTAGGCATCCCCTAAGAAAGGATTTTGATAAATTCTTCCCCCAAGGGGATAAAATAGGGGATGAAAGTTTGTATGAGACTTTGTCAATTTTAAACTGATCGGGCTGAGACTTTGCATGAATATAGCTACTATGACGTAGGCATCCTCTAAGAAAGGATTTTGATAAATTCCACCCCTAAGGGGATAAAACAGGGGATGAAAGTTTGTATGAAAGTTTGTCAATTTAAAACTGATCGGGCTGAGACTTTGCATGCATATAGCTACTATGACGGAGGCATCCCTTAAGAAAGGATTTTGATAAATTGTACCCCCAAGGGGATAAAATAGGGGATGAAAGTTTGTATGAAACTTTGTCAATTTTAAGCTGATCGGGCTGAGACTTTGCATGAATATAGCTACTATGACGTAGGCATCCCCTAAGAAAGGATTTTGATAAATTTCACCCCTAAGGGGATAAAATAGGGGATGAAAGTTTGTATAAATCTTCTTAGATTTTCGACTGATTGAACTGAAATTAAAGATTGGAGCTGCTATGATGAAGACGTCCGCTTAAATAGGATTTTGATAAATTAAACCCCCATGGGGATAAAATAAGGGATGATGGAGGATATAAATGTATTAGTTGTTTCAGTATTTTACACACGCTAAACAAAACTAAACCGAAAACGCAAAAAATATACCTAATTAATAATAATACCTCTTAATACGAGCGAAGCCGCGGGCAAAACAATTAATAAATGTCGACCTATGTAGGTGTGAAATAGGGGATGAAAGTTCATATGGAACAAAGTAACTATTCCACGCGGGCGAAGTCGCGGGCAAAATTAATAATAATACTTCTTAACGTGAGCGAAGCCGCGGGCAAAATAATTAATAAATTTCGACCTATATAGGGGTGAAATAGGGGATGAAAGTTCATATGGAACAAAGTAACTATTCCACGCGGAAGAAGTCGCGGGCAAAATTAATAATAATACTTCTTAACGCGAGCAAAGCCGAGGGCAAAATAATTAATAAATTTCGACCTATATAGGGGTGAAATAGGGGATGAAAGTTCATATGGAACAAAGTAACTATTCCACGCGGACGAAGTCGCGGGCAAAAAGCTAGTTTCTACATAAAAAACAAATAGAACCAAGGTCGTGTCAAGGTTTAGGCTTTTAAGGTGGCGATTAGGTTTGCGGGCAGGATTTTTATTTCAACGCACGTATCTTCCCAACATTACTAAATATAGTTATGTATTGTATCAGCACCGCGCCCGCCGCGCCCGCCGCCCCCTTGGCCCCTTGGTCCTTGCGCCCTAGGCTTTAGCCCTTTTTAGTCTGTGGACAAATCAGGCCTTGCTACTGACGGTTGTGATCTCCATGCAAAACTTTCTGAATTATGCACCGCCACTTCTATCTACTCCAGTGTTGGATTCCGTAGTATTATAATACTATTTGTACCATTATTTAATAGTGTGTAGTATGTAGTATCGTAATGCCACTATACTACGCGAAAATACCATTATTTTGATGTCGACCGATTTGTATTAAGTGAGCCCTTTTACTTATTAATATTTACCCTAAAATTTCGGGAATTTCTGTATGAACGGCAACACCTAATCAGGATTACCAAATACAAACGTAGTGTTGCCAATTTAGCGATTTCGTTGCTAGAAGTGGCGGCTTTTGCCTGTGTTAGCGTCAGAAAGAGAGGCACTTCGAAGAAGAAGAAGCGTCAGAAAAAAAAATTGTCGCCAATAATTTTTTGTATTACACACATTTATTTGGTCACTTTTGGAGTACAATCAAAATACTTTAAGCGCTCGTTTTTCAAAAGATTTTCGATATAAAGAGGTGCTAATTAATATTTTTAGTTACTATAATTTCTTTTAGTTAATTAGAAATCCTGTTATCTTATTTACAAATACACAAAAAAAAATGCAAATCTCTAGTATTTCTGGGAATTAATCAAATAAAAATTATTGGTACTTCCATTTATGTAATTAATACGCCTCAACTGAATAAAAAAAAAACGATTTACGAATGCATTTTTAACCTTGTGGGGAAAAAGGAAAACGTCAAAAAATTTAACATTAAAAATACCTACGATAAAAAAACCTGAAAAGTCAAACGTAGTATAATTTTGGACAAATAGTATTATTTTATTGTCTATGTAGCATAATTTCTTGAGGGACTGAATCCAACCCTGATCTACTCTCTGCAGCATAGATGTTATAAGTTCTACAACATTAGAAAATGTCTACTAAAGTAAGCAATATTTAAGATGGCGTATAGATTCATGTCACCAGATCAAAAAAATTGCCTACTAGCTAGTAGGAATTCGACTTTTTTGGATTATCCCCATTTTCGCAATTACCCTAGAGCACTATACCCAATGATAATAATGTCATTGACTATACTTAATACAATGTCAAGGTTACATTTGTCGCCAAACTTATTGTCCGGGTTGAAGTTGGCACGAGCTAACTTTAATCCTGCCTTAAAAATCAGAGAATCAAAAATATTGGATTTCAAACGACAGCCTACGACTTGAGCTTTCGGTTTTATTTATTGCAATCCTATCAATCAATCAATTTTGTTTCTCCAATTTTTACGGCTGGGTTAAAGTTGGCTCGTGCCAACTTCAACCCGGACAATAAGTTTGGCGAGAACTGTACATTCATCAACCCAATATGAGGATGTTGTTTTATTAACAACACAATCAATTTAAATTCTAAACCAAGCCATAAAAGTCAACAACCATTATAATTCAATTATCCGCTTTTGAAACCAGTAACCACCATTACAATACAAAATGGCGGTGAATCATATTTCGTACTTTTTAATTGTAATATTTTTGAAACAAGCGAAAACATATAGCTTTCACTTTAATTTGCCTCAAATTCAAGACGAAGTTTTTAATATGAAGTCTCATTTGAAATATGATGGCGTTTTGGAATATTGTTCAAATAGAAACGTTTGTAGGTCAAACAATACAATTGTTTGCGGGGTAAAACTTGTGAACCAAAAAAGGTTTTACAAAGATTTTTTGAATGGATGCTATTTGTTTTTGAGTAATATGTGCGATCATCCTGAAGAAGGTAAGTTTATGAACTTCTGGGAACCAATCGATGGAGAAGTGTATCCGAACAGGCGGAACAATTTTTTTTTCGACCTTTTGGACTCTGTTATGAGACTAGCGCCGAAATAATTATTTAAATAAAAACTGGTTATTGAGACATTTCACCACCATTATGTCAACTTATTAGGGCCAATTTCACCGTTCGCATTAAAAACTGAGTTCAATAAAACTAAGTTTTGCTTAATCGAGTTTATATGTTGGTTCTGATCTCGGTTCACGTCTTGCAGATTTCACCGGGTAATTTTTTATCGCGTTTACGAAAACTAAGTTTACTTTGACATAGAATGTAAATGTTGTCAGTTCGTGACAATCATAGACCAATTACGATGCGCTTTGCAGTTAAAAATGGTAAGTTATAATTTTTAAGTGAGATTTGAGATGATTTTGAGGATAGTGAAGTTCGAGTAAATTCAGAGAGTATTAAAATAAAAAAATACAGCTTGTAGGCAATATAATTACGTTGAATAAATATAAATTTCTATGATAGCTCATAGATGTCTTTGTAAACATTTTGTTGGATAGTATCTTCGTAAACGTACGTGTTTCATTTCCGTTTTATGACACTGGTGGCGCTGTTTCTCTTAATTCTCTTCTCCATTAAATAATGTCATTTCGCTTCTGCATAATTATTAATTATCGTGTTTTAAGAATTCTAACGAGTTTTATTGAAATATTGCCGAAACCCAATAATATAGACTACTCATATAATTAGAATATCTCTAATAAATTAATTAAATTATGAATTAGGTAATTTTTTATGGCTTTGACAGGTCTTGATCGCGATCAGATACGTTAAACGTCCAAAATCGGGCGTTCAGAATTTAAACTAAGATCAGCTTTAACTGAGTTCAGTTTATGTTGGTGAAATGCAAACCTGCGTCCTGAACTCAGTTAACTGCGAGAACCGAGATTAGCTTGAATTGATCGCGTTTAATTTAAATGGTGAAATCGGCTCTTAATCTGCATTCATGTCGAATGCAGATTAAATGATTATGATTATGATTATAAACGCGTTTCGGAGGTCTGATGGCTATGTCGCTTTTCTCCACCGCATCTGGTTATAAAGAAAGCCGACCCCAACATGGTTGTGAAAATACTAGGAAGAAAAAGTAGAAATATAATCCTTAGGTACTTGATACTTCCTTACTAATATTAAGTATAAATGCGAAAGTAAGTCTGTCTGTCTGTCTGTCGCGCTATCACCCTAAAACTACTGAACCGATTTAAATAAAATTTGGTACACAGATAGTCTAGAGCCTGAGAAAAGACATAAGCTTCTTTTTAATGTAAAAAAAGAGCTGTAAGGGGTTGAAATAGGGAATGAAAAGTTGATGAAATGTTAGATAGCCCATTTATCGGGGAAGGCTATAGGCTATATATCATCACGCTACGACTAATAGGAGCGGAGTAGTAATGAAAAATGTTGCAAAAACGGGGGAAAATTTTTTAAGACCACGCGGGTGAAGGCGCTGGCGGGAAGCTAGTATATTATAAATTTAATAAAATCTTTTTAGAGTACTTTATAGTAACTGGCGGCAGTTGCGAACAATACTTAGCATCTAAACGTAGCGACGGTGACGATTCAGAATCAACAACGATTGCTGACTATGGAGAAGTTAGAAACGACACCAACTCCACAGAGAGTTTGGATAGCGTCAACGCGACGGGTAAGATGCATTTAGTATTTTTATTCCACTAAAAAGTTTATATCTTAAGTGTTTTTTTTTTATTATTAGCATGGAAAATGCTTAAAAAACACAAAAAGATAGTTGTTTTTTTTTTTAAAAAAAAACGGCGTCACGTCATTTTCGATAAATGCGTAAGCCACATCTAGCGAATGACATACTTAATATTGTTTCTCACGCTTTCGAGTTGATAAATTTTATTCATTTGAAAACATAGGCTAACATTCAGGCTGAGATTCAGAGAAGAGACTCAGCATGAATTTACGCTACCGTATGTCAAATTGTCATACAAATTTGACATACGGAAGCATAAGTTCATGTTAAGTCTCGTTTCTGAATATTAGCCTCAGAGACGATGCTCAGCGTAAAGTAAGGCTTCCGTATGTCAAATTGTAATACTAATTTGACATACGGAAGCTTTACTTTACGCTTAGCATCGTCTCTGAATATAAGCCTAAGCCTCAGATTACCTTAGCATGAAAAAGGGTTAATAACATAAATTATTTAATGAATCAAAAACCCAACTGCGTCAAAAGTACTAACTAAAAATCTAAAAACTGGCCCGCGTGGCCCGGAGACCCCGTATAATCGATACGGAAGATACGGCGGTAGCTACGCCCCTGTACCATAACACAATCCATCCATTATAAAAAAAAACCGTATAGTCGGGGTGGGTCGGTAAATGACAGAGTCTTGTTCATAGAACACAAAACTTTAATAAAACTTTAAGAAAACACACGACACAGTCTTACTTCATAACTCACCATCCGCCATATTTCTACTAACCTTTCTACAGCCAATCACAGGCTTACCAAGTAACGTGATCGGCGCCGGCCGTCTTGTAATTGGTCGGCGCAGTACGCATGCGCGGTAGGATGTTCGGATACACGTTAGCGCGAAGGAGAACATCTCCTTGGAGCCTTACCACGGCCCTTGCGCCCAGGGAGTTGCCTGCGTTCGGATATCACCGCTACAACCGCTTCTCTCATAAAAAGAACAAGAGAGAGTCCCAACAGCATCATGAGGGCTATTGCGGCAGACACATCCTCTGCTATTATAAAGCAGTTTGTGCGGAAGCTGATCACCTAGCCTGTTGTAATTAGTTTATTTAATATTAAGTTACTAACATTAGTCTTTTAAGTGTTAATTTGTATTACTAACAAAATAGGGATCTCATAGTTATCCGTATTAAACTGATTTATTATTTATTATTATTAAAAGTCACGGTGTATTGATTGCAGAAACACCAGCTCTTCGTCAGGGCATAAGCACACTGTACGAAATCGATACAGCCTACGACTATCACCCGTGCCCTCATTCCTGTCCTAATGTTTACAACCCAGTGTGTGTTAACGTCAACAGGGGATTCGGGAAGTACTTCAAACTACTGGTCTTTGTCAACCATTGTTCTTCTGATCTATATTATTGTAAAAATTGGAGAGGTAAGTGTTACTAAAATTTGAACATTGATTGTCATACTATTAAGGGCCTGTTTGAAAAACCGCATAAATAAAAAAATGGAATCAACGGAGGTCATCGAAATCAGACAAATGATGTACCAAAGGTACACTTATTGGAATAAATACCTTTTATTACGCTGGTTAAAACTCTAGTCGTACTTTTTTTAATGCTGACTGGGGGATGAGAAAAAACTTTTATTTGAGAAAAATCTCGCCATTTTGGCACTATATTATCTGTTTCGTAATGATTTCATAGAAAAACTGTCAGTGTCAGTTACGGAATGTCAAACGCACGCCATTACGGCAGATTATTAGTAGCTTCCATGGAAGTAGTAAGTATACTTAGTATACAATAGGAATGTGCACTTATGAAGAAAAACGGTCTAAGCGAGATAGTTAGGGTGGAGCAACTCATCTCGCTCTATTAGAGTGACCATGATTTTTGTCGTCAAGAGAGACCATGTCAGTTTTATGTTATATGACAGGATTTGTGAAATTAGTTTATTTTTCTTTCTACTAAAGAAAAATATTTGCAGTAAGCATAGGCACTGTTGTTGTAATTGCATCTTGCCGTCTGTCGCATAAAAATTGGTAAAAGCGTTGAACTGTTGATCATGAGATAAATATATTTATGTGATAAGCACAAGTGTTTGTGTTGTTCTGGGAGTATGTTATAATAATAATATAAGCCTTTATCCAGACAACTATTGCATTAATTTAACATTGACGACGCTGGTGAGTCGATGACACCGACAACTTGGCCTGTCCCAGCTTTGGCAAAGGCCTCCTCCAATTCTTTCCACTCTCTCCGGTTTACCGCTTTTCTAGTCCATGTTTTCCCGGCTATTGCCTTTATTTCGCCTTCCCACCTTCGAAACTATCTACCTCGTTTCCTCTTTCTATTTCTAGGATACCAAAATACAATATTTTTGTTCCATTTTTCAGTGCCTCTTAATATGTGACCTGTCTTTTCTGTGTTTTCTTATTCTAGTTGTGACGTTTTCTATTTTTGTCCGGTTCCTAATGGTTTTATTGTTGATTTTGTCCAATTTCCATTCCTCCATTGCTGTCTGGCATGTTTCTAGTTTCTTGATTGCGCTTTAGTAAGTGCCCAAGTTTGGGAGTTTCTTATGTATGTACCAAAAAATATGCATTATACCATGTCTAATGTGCTAAAGAGGGCACCACCGAAGTGTAGTGCGCGATGGCGCCCAGACGTCCACTGTCGTCTCAAAAAGTCAACTGGGTCGTTCGTAATCATCAATAAATAATTATAGTCGACATAACTAATATTTTTGACTGTCGTCAAAACATACATGTTCTTTTAAAGTCTGACATAATTTGAAAACATTGTCACCCGAAAGGCCCCTCAACCCACCATTTGTGACGTAAATTTAAATTATATTATTGGTAGACTCGGTCCCGTGTACCGGGATTTTCAGTCTTAGATTTTGCAATAATTAACTTTAAACATAAATACTACCAACATTTTCAGCAAAATGAATAATCATGATTATTTAAAGTATAAGTAGGCTGATAGTTTGGTTATTAAAATACATTGATAATAAAACAAAGGCATCTTATAAATAACAAAGCTCGTTTATTAGTGTTTATACGATTTCACTTAAATAATAAAAAAACAAAATAATAAAAAACAACAGTTAAACAGTGAAATAGTTGGAATTTTTTGATACGTCCGGTCTCGTAGACATTTACGTTACCATTGGAGGGTTAAGTTTGGAACCTGTGAGTGGATTTGTTAGAGCCAGTATATGATTAATTTCCACATCCTTTATACGCTACATCTTTTCACTATTTTATACATTCTTCACAAATAAAATAACAACAAAAAATCACGGAACGAAAATGACGCGATGTCATTGCCATTGTTTTAAAGTTGTCATATCAAAATTTCAAAACTAACCATAAACCTAAAAAGTTCTATTATATTTCAAGAATTTACTCAAAAAAAATACTTTTGACTTTTCTTATCTTTATTTCATAAAAAGATATTTTACGCAGTAGTTTATCTAGCAATGTATAACTCTATAATATTTTTTGGATTAGATACCCTAGCCTCGTGGCAAATCTACTAGACGATTTGAAAATTCTTGTATGGCAATTTATTAAAACGAGACACAATCCCCTACCCTAACCTCTCTATCTGACCGTAACGTATTTCGGTTTAAATATAAAGTTTAATAGATTGCAATAAGGTCGGTTTTACGTTGAGTTGTTGAGCCGAGTACGCATTCCGGATGTAAACGAAGTGTAACGAAGTTTGACATATTAGTTCCATGGTAGCTTCATAGTGATTTCATGGTAAAAACTATCAACTTGACAGCTGACATGTACCGCCGGTACAATTTGGGCTTTTGATGACCTCCTTTAAATTTTTTTTACAGAGTTCGAGCCGCCTCCCAACGAAGATGAAAGTGTTAGGTCGTCGTCCCTAGGCTGGTCATTTTGTGGATCATCCAGGTAACAAAGACTTGAAGGGGTCTAGAGAGAAATCAGGACCACAAAGAGAGAGTTTAAGGGAGGTAGGGCAAAGCCATTTATGGCTCAAATCTGTAGCAGCCCATCTGGGGAAGTACTTCCACCTGACAGAAAACTGCAGCCAAATAACACACTTTATTGTGTTGTGTTCCTGCAGTGAGTAAGGTCGCCAGAGCTCCTTCTAAGGATGCGCTGCGCTGGCAGTACGAGGAATATTCCCTCAAACTATCGGCGCAGTGAATCCTCCATAAACCTCTAAGAGGTTTTTCGGGTCGGCAACGCGCGAGTGATACCCCTGGGGTTGCAAGCGTCCATAGGCTACAGTAACCGCTTACCATCAGGCGGGCCGTATGCTAGTTTGCCACCTTAGTGGTATAAAAAAAAACAACCTGTCGGTGGTGCCGACTGCGTCGTGGTCATGGTGTATGTATAAACTAGCCTTCGATCGCGACTTCGTTCGCGTCGAAGTTGAATTTTGCAACATTTTTAATTAATACTCCACTCTATTGGCTGTAGCGAGATGTTATAATAATATAGCCTTCCTCGTTAAACAGTCTATCTAATCCTTAACTAATACTAAAAAGGCACAAGTAACTCTATCTGTTTGTCGCGCTTTCACGCCAAAACTACTGAACCGATTTAGGTGAAATTTGGTACACAGATAGTCTAAAGCCTGAGAAAGGACATAGGCTACTTTTTAATGCGAAAAAACTGCTGTAAGGGATTAAAATAGGGGATGAAAGTTATAAGAAATAACCAGACCACGAGGGTGAAGCCGCTGGCGGAAAGAGAGTAATAGATTTTTTTTTTAATCGGACCAGTATTTTCTGAGATTACTACAGTGAAACAGGCTCTAAGTTTAATATGTTTTTTTAGGTACCTCGCATTCGCGCGCTTCGCTGAAGCCACATCTTCTATGGGCCATTACGGCTGGTTAGCAGGCGACTACAAATACTCCCACATCATGGAGCCCCACCAACGGATTCAAGGATATGGCTAGGATGTGCTCTAGCTTTAACTTAGCATAGACTTATTGAAAATATATTTATTTTTTATTATACAGGGATAATATATTTATTGTATTTTATTTATATGTTTTTAATATTAGTACCTTATACATATAAAATATTTGTCTTTTATTTACCTGCACTAATAATAATAATCATTTATTAGCTCTTCATAAAAAAAGTTCCATATTTCTGTGTGTAGTGGGCAGGTAGCTTAACTTATTAGCTAAAAAAAAGCAATGTAATGTTTTAATATAGTGTATTGGTAACATACAAGGTGGAAGGGACATCGAGGCACAAACGTCGTGACAAGGTTTCATTCAAGGTCAAAAATAAAATGACCTAGGTCATTCATGTAGAAAATGATCGGTTATTACAGATCACATTTTTGAGCGCGCAGTGTATTGCTAAAAACGCGATTATAACGCTCAGCGGTGAATGTTATCGCGCGCGCGATCCGAAATAAATGAAATAATGATTTTTTTATTATAAATCTAATTTGGGTAGATAGAAATAATGATTTTTTTATACGTTCAAGTAAAAAAAACTACAGAAAAATTGAAAAATTGGTGAAAACAGTTATGAAAAAAAATATAACGCAGGGGGGTCCAGAATCATGTACTGAACTCATGGTATTCGGATGTGCGTCGATGTCCCTTCCACCTTGTATATCATTTTAGACATACTTTAAAATTTGTATCATTGTGCATTCCAGTGACAAAGTGTATTTAGTGTGTGTTCCCGTATAGTTCACCTTTTCACAAAATGGCTAGGCATCACCGCCGTACATCGACTTACACGGCAGCGAAAGCGTGCTTTTTTATGTACAGTTCTCACCAAACTTATTGTCCGGGTTGAAGTTGGCACGAGCTAACTTTAACCCAGCCGTTAAAATCGGAGAAAGAAAAATATTGGAATATAATGATTTAAAACGACAGCCTACGACTTGAGCTTTCGTTTTTATTAATTATTATTTCTATTTATTTATATATTATTAATATTTTTATGGCTGGGTTAAAGTTAGCTCGTGCCAACTTCAGCCCAGACAATAAGTTGAGAACTGTACCAACTCGCTATCTTTAAATAAATAAATACCTAGCATAAATTATAGGGGTTGTTACTTGACTGACTTGTGAAATTATCAGCCAACTAATTTAACGGGAACATATCATTAAGCTATGAAACAGGTCCTTAATGTTATAGAAAACATGGTACCTACTACCCAATACTTTAGACCTTAAATATCAGCCTGTTATCCAGGGGGGCTAGACAAGTTGCATTTTGACATTAGAATCGACAAACAAAATGTATGTAAATGACATTAGTGACAGCCCGATTTGCCGAAAGTTTGTATCATTTCCATACATTTTGTTTGTCGATTCGAATGTCAAAATGCAACTTGTCTAGCCCCCCTGCAAGGATACAGGCTGCAGAGATGGTTATGATATCAAAAAGGTATCATTAAGAAAAATAAAATGTTTATAGAAATTATAATTTTATTATTTTACATAATATTTACAGTCTTTCACTTAAAATTAAATTAATACTTAATATTAAACCTCGCATATACTACCTACTATTAAATTTCATTTTGAAATGGGTATTCATAAATATATTACTAGCTTTAAGCCAGCGGGTTCGCCCGCGTGGTCTTATAATTTTTCCCCCGTTTTTGCAACATTTTTCATTACTACTCCGCTCCTATTAGTCGTAGCGTGATGATATAATAGCCTTCCTATATAGCCTTCCCCGATAAATGGGCTATCTAACACTGAAAGAATTTTTCAAATAGGTCCAGTAGTTCCGGAGCCTATTCAATACAAACAAACAATCAAATCTTTCCTCTTTATAATATTAGTATAGGCTCAGACGATGGACTATCCGTGAAGCACTTTTTAGTCCGTGAAAATAAAACCTTTGCAATTATATGCAGAAACGCAGACGACGCGCAAAAAGTCTGGCGCACAAAAAGTCCATGTGATTCTGGCGGACCGCGCCGCGCCGCACCGCGACCGCGAAAAGAATATAATGTTTGCTTCAACGTCTGCTATCGCAGACGGCGCACACTTTAGTCTGCAATCTGCTCTCCGTAGAGTAAGACGGACGGTGGACGTAACATAAAAACATGGCGCCAGAGATCGATGTTGTGTTGCTCATACAAGAAATACAAAGCACACCAGCAATGATACTTCGAAGCCGGAATATCATGATAGATATTTAAAAAGAAATTGGTCTTGGAAGTGGGCACTCATAACTAAAATGAAAGAAAAAAGAAGAAACAAGAATCGCCCACTACTAGCTTTATCCAAATCGTAATTTAATTGAAAATTGAAACATCTAACGTAGTATTAAAAAATGGATCCAGAAATACATGGCCCTTAAAACATGAATAGTAGATATGAATCCAGAAATCAAAACTTATGGATCCATAAATATATGGCTACTGAAACATCCAAAGTAACCTTAAAAAAATCGATCCAGAAATACATAGCCACTTAAACATCCAAAGTAGAATTAAAAGAAATGGATCCAGAAATATATGGCTATTGAAACATCCAAAATAAACTTAAAATAAATGGATCCAGAAACAGCCTATGTAATATCTAAAGTAGAATCAAAACAAATTGATCCAGAAATATATAGCCACCGAATCATCCAAAGTAGAATAAAAACTATAGGATGCAGAAAAATATGGCCAGTGACACATAGTAGAATCAAAGGAAATGGATCCATTAAAATATCCAAAGTAGAATCAAAACAAATTGATCTAGATATACATAGCCATTGAAACATTTAAAGTAGAATCAAAATAAATGAATCTAGAAATGCTAGGCATTGAAACATTTAAAGTAGAATCAAAATAAATAAATCTAGAAATACCTAGCCATTGAAACATTCAAAGTAGAATCATAGGAAATGAATCTAGAAATGCTAGGCATTGAAACATTCAAAGTAGAATCAAAAGAAATGATCCACAAACATAGCCATTGAAATATCTAAAGTAGAATCGGAACAAATGGATCCAGAAAGACATAGCGATTAAAACATCCAAATTAGAATTAAACCAAATGGACGCTGTCGCGCATAAAATATAAATCCCATTGCTAATATTTTAACAATAGATAGATAGGGATGACTGCGGTGTTAGTTACGACGAGAATATTAATATTATGGAAACAATTACACCGGTTGAAATGAACTATTTATGGGGAACCATTAATGAACCATATATGCCCATTATTATGGGGTCTGATTTAGGTAACTTAGAAGTGTGGAACACCGGTCTACGCCAAAACGAAAATGTTGTTGGCTAGGCCCGGTTCTTATGGGGGAGATTCAGAGGAATGGATAACGGTAGGAAATGGAAAGAGATGAAATAGTAGATCTTCTGTTAACATCGATCAAAATGAGTTATGTGAGGGTGCAATTCCATCTAAAGAGAATCTACCATAGCAAATTGGATTGGCTGCAATTCTTAAGGAAACTGGTATTCAAGGGATCTTGAAGTTACATATAAGAATCCTTACAAAGAGTTGCTGCGATTCAGTAATTATAAAGGTTCTGTAGCTTTATTGGAATGTCAGAGCATAAGTAGTTACGGCTGTATTTGTAAAAGAAAGGGTATGGTACCATATTGAAGAATGTATCTAAATGGATCCAGAAATACCTAGCCATTGAAACATTAAAGTAGAATCAAAATAAATAAATCTAGAAATGCTAGGCATTGAAAAATCCCAAGTAGATTTAAGTAGATTAAACAAATGAATCCAGGAATACATAGCCAGTGAAAAATCCAAAGTAGACGTTAACCAAATGGATCCAGAAATACCTAGCCATTGAAACATTCAAAGTAGAATTAAACTAAATGAATCTAGAAATGCTAGGTACTGAAAAATCCAAAGTAGAATTTAACCAAATAGATCCAGAAATACCTAGTCATGGAAACATTTAAGGTAGAATTAAAATAAATGAATCTAGAAATGCTAGGCATTGAACCAGAACCTCACTAACATAGTATAAGTTTGTAACACTAACACATATGGATGTAATATTTCCGAAATAAATTATTTTTTTTATTTATTTATTTATTTATTTATTAAACTTTATGCACGGATGGTACAAAGGCGGTCTTAATGCCATTCGGCATTTTCTGCCAGACAACCTTAGGGTGATGCAGAGATAATAAAACACAGTAGATGCACTAGTAAAATTAGTTAGGAAAAATAACCTAAAAGAATTATACATATAATACAAATTAGGGACTAACTACATACATACTATACACATATAATATATATAATATAATATATACAATACATATTTATATAAATATATACATAAATATGAGGAGAAAGTAGATAGGTCAATGTAGAGATAATGAATCTGCCGAGGAGCTACCTTGGAGGTGTCTTCGTAGATTATATTTAAAGCCGAGCCGAATTATTATTATTGAAACATTTAAAGTAGAATTAAATCAAATGAATTAAGAAATACCTAGCCATTGAAACTGTAGCGACATCTAACGCGCTACATAAGAACTTGTACGAAGCTACAAATCCTGAATCGCGCAAGTGAAATTTGCCGTGCAACTTGCATAAATACAACCGCCCGACATCAACCGTCGGGCAGTGGCCCGCCAGGCATAACACCCGCCTGGTCGGAGGATCCTCCCTTTGGTGCGAGGGACAACACACCTCGTCCCTCCACAGTGGTGACCCCGACGTGATATCAACGCAGCCTTCGAAGACCAGCAGCTTCGTCATAACCTTCCCTCCTAGCACCCTCCAGCACACGAGCAGCGAGTCACACAGCCAGCCAGCACTCTCCCGGCTTCAACGGGCATCCTGACCACACGCCTGCAGCTACCGCGCATGCCTGGTCAGACCCCTCGGCCAACGACGACACGACGACACGACGACACGACGACACGACGAACAACGACAACGACAACGACGACGACGACGACGACGACATGGCACAGCACACTGCACTTCGGCCGGTCAAACAAGCAGAGGACATCTCTCCTGGTCGACGCAGCAGCCAGCCACTACGCAGCATCACCCCGACGCACTGGTGACGCACCGCACTCACCGCACTACAGTCCGACTCACTGCGGACTACGCGGCATCCTGTTCCGACTCACTGGAACACACTCCGCTGGCACTGGCAAGCTCTTCAGACGCACTGACCGCTGACTTCTCATCGACCTCCGGTCTAGGAGGGGAGTGATGTAGCGACATCTAACGCGCTACATAAGAACTTGTACGAAGCTACAAATCCTGAATCGCGCAAGTGAAATTTACCGTGCAACTTGCATAAATACAACCGCCCGACATCAACCGTCGGGCAGTGGCCCGCCAGGCATAACACCCGCCTGGTCGGAGGATCCTCCCCTTGGTGCGAGGGACAACACACCTCGTCCCTCCACAAAACATTAAAAGTAGAATCAAAATAAATGAATCTAGAAATGCTAGCAATTGAAACATTTAAAGTAGAATATTAATGCGAACCGGCTCATCGCTGCGCTCCCGCCGGCCGCCGCATTCATTCTGGAACGGTCGCATTTAGGTAACTTAGAAGTGTGGAACACCGGTCTACGCCAAAACTAAAATTTTGGTGGCTAGGCCCGGTTCTGATGGGTGAGATTCAGAGGAATGTATAACGGTAGGAAATGGAAAGAGATGAAATAGTAGATCTTCTGTTAACATCGATCAAAATGAGTTATGTGAGGTTGCAATAACATCTAAAGAGAATCTACCAAAGCAAATTGGATTGGCTGAAATTCTTAAGGAAACTGGTATTCAAGGGATCTTGAAAGTTACATATAAGAATCCTTACAAAGTGTTGCTGCGATTCAGTAATTATGAAAGTTCTGTAGCTTTATTGGAATGTCAGAGCATAAGTAGTTACGGCTGTATTTGTAAAAGAAAGGGTATGGTACCATATTGAAGAATTTATCTAAATGAATCCAAAAATACCTAGCCATTGAAACATTTAAAGTAGAATCAAAATAAATGAATCTAGAAATGCTAGGCATTGAAACATCCAAAGTAGACGTTAACTAAATGGATCCAGAAATACCTAGCCATTGAAACATTTAAAGTAGAATCAAAATAAATGAATCTAGAAATGCTAGGCATTGAAACATCCAAAGTAGACGTTAACTAAATGGATCCAGAAATACCTAGCCATTGAAACATTCAAAGTAGAATCAAAGGAAATTAATCTAGAAATGCTAGGCATTGAAAAATCCCAAGTAGAATTTAAACAAATGAATCCAGGAATACATAGCCATAAAACCTTCAAAGTAGAATTAAGCCCTTATTTTTTTTTATCAAAGTAGATTATCTACATAAATTCTTATATATATTCATTGAATATTTAGAAGAATTTTAGCTTTATTTGTGTGTGTTAAAACAGTCACCTAAAAAAGCTATTTTATAGTTAGTAGTAAGTTCAAGATTTAGTACCGCCCGCATCATTGGTCCGATTCGATTTGACCGGATGGGTCAAAATCAACCAATCAGATTCCTTTTCAGATCTAAAACAAATCTTTCATTGAATTATTACTAAAAACTACCTCGTTTTCTATCTCTTTCTGTTAGTGAAAACCGGAAATTGTAGGTAATCAAATCGTATTCGGAAGCTCACTTCCGAATACGATTTGATTACCTACAGTTTTTTGCTGGATTGTGGAAATCATAGATTAGAATACCTTTACCTTTTTGGTGGAAATGGACGCTAAAAAACAGTGAGTACTTTGATTTCATACGCGTGTTGTTTTACTGAGTATGAAAAAATAGTTAATAAATTGATAAGTACCTACCAACTTATCACCTATTAACATAAGACTAATCTTTATTATTTAATTTTATTATTGGGATGGCGGAATTTCGTTTTTTTACATGGTTGTAGGTAATTAAGACCAAATCTTCTATCCTTAGAAGTTGCAACTTCTTAACCCTTCTAGACAAAGTTATAGATGTAGGTGTAGGTATTCAATAATACTAACAGCATGTAATTGAAAAGGGTTGCGGGAAAAAAAAGGGCGGCTGATTCTGCGGCGGGGGTGTCGCCGGCCGCCAAACGGCCGCGCCCCGAAGACGACTCTCCCGAACTGACCCCGAAGTTCGGGGTCTTTTGTTGGGATTGTGGCGCGGCCAGGTGTCCGCTGCATAGAAAGCAGCACCCCAAATGCCGCAAGCAGCTAGATTTTTAATTTTTTGGTAGGTACTCTATTGCATTATCATTTTTTTACTGTTTTGTTTGTAGTTTACATAGTAGGTAGGCCATAATGTTATGATAAAATATGATGCGGTAAGTTGAAAATTACAGCTGAGGCGGTAATTATCAAAGCGCACGTATGTCATACGACTTTTTATAACATATTAGCGAGGAAATAAATAAAAATTGGATTTTCATAAACGAATACCTAAATCTTTGAAATCACTTGCTAAAGAAGTTATAATAATTTTTACTTGTTCACAAATTAGCGATGTGCGCGCATCAGCGCTTTTTTTAAAGCAAAGGCACAAAAAACAGCCAGTATTACTAATACTTACAGTAAATTAATATTTTTGTGTTTTTGTTACAGATCAATGGTTTTAATTTATTTATTTATTATAAATAAATTTCAATTAAATTAAGGAATTCAATGTTAGTTTTTTATATTTTTATCTCCCCAAGTAAATTTTATTCATAAAATGTTGACCACTTTTCTGACATAAAAACTCTGCTAAGATTTAAAAAAGTACCGTTAGTTTTAGACGGAGCATCTTGATAAACTGTGCTTTTTACATTACAATAACGCACAAGTTGGTACGTAATAAGATACAATACGATACTGAAATTGGTGAAATAATTACTCTCGTATGGATTTTAAATATTTGTGACTAGGTACCTATTTTAAATATTTGTGACACTTAAGTGGTTGCACACACGTCTTTGCGTATCCAGCCGCAATGGTAGGTAGGTACTTCGTCGTAGTATTTGTTCGTCAGCAGCGGTGACATGCTGCTGTATTGTCATACCATATTACGATATGATTAGTCTTTTTCTTATTAGATTTGATCTTCTCATCTTTCTAAACACACACATAATGAATGGAGCATACCTACACTTGCAATTTTTATAATAAGAACTGCGTTTTTCGTAATTTATTACTAAATCTTCTTCGACTGGGGTCAAGAATATTATAACACGCCACGCGTGAAATCCGCACTCGCGTAGCGTCGGTAAGAAACACGCCGGGCCCGATTTGCAGCACATACGTATAATAAAATATGAAAACACGCCTAGCGTGTGGGCGCCGCACTCCCATTACATTAACGAAAACACAAACGTGTGTGTTTTCCCGCAGTCAACGTGTTAAACCAAATGGATCCAGAAATACCTAGCCATTGAAACATTTAAAGTAGAATCAAAGGAAATGAATCAAGAAATGCTAGGCATTGAAAAATCCCAAGTAGAATTTAAACAAATGAATCCAGGAATACATAGCCATAAAACCTTCAAAGTAGAATTAAACCAAATGGATCCAGAAATACCTAGTCATTGAAACATTTAAAGTAGAATCAAAATAAATGAATCTAGAAATACCTAGCCATTGAAATATTCTAAGTAGAATCAAAGGAAATGAATCTAGAAATGCTAGGTACTGAAAAATCCAAAGTAAAATTAAACCAAATGAATCCAGAAATACGTAGCCATTGAAACATTTAAAGTAGAATAAAAATAAATGAATCTGGAAATGCTAGGTACTGAAAAATCCAAAGTAGAATTTAAACAAATGAATCCAGGAATACATAGCCAGTGAAAAATCCAAAGTAGACGTTAACCAAATAGATCCAGAAATACCTAGCCATTGAAACATTTAAAGTAGAATCAAACAAAATGAATCTAGAAATGCTATGCATTGAAACATTTAAAGCAGAATTAAACCAAATGAATCCAGACATATATAGCCAGTGAAAATTTCAAAGTAGACGTTAACCAAATGGATCCAGAAATACTTAGCCATTGAAACATTCAAAGTAGAATCAAAATAAATGAATCTAGAAATGCTAGGCATTGAAACATTTAAAATATAATTAAACCAAATAGATCCAGAAATACCTAGCCATTGAAACATCCAAAGTAGAATCAAAGGAAATGAATCTAGAAATGCTAGGCATTGAAAAATCCAAAGTAGAATTTAACCAAATGGATCCAGAAATACCTAGCCATTGAAACATTTAAAGTAGAATCAAAATAAATGAATCTAGAAATACCTAGCCATTGTAATATTCTAAGTAGAATCAAAGGAAATGAATCTAGAAATGCTAGGTACTGAAAAATCCAAAGTAGAATTAAACCAAATGAATCCAGAAATACGTAGCCATTGAAACATTTAAAGTAGAATAAAAATAAATGAATCTGGAAATGCTAGGCATTGAAAAATCCCAAGTAGAATTTAACCAAATGGATCCAGAAATACCTAGCCATTGAAACATTTAAAGTAGAATCAAAATAAATGAATCTAGAAATACCTAGCCATTGTAATATTCTAAGTAGAATCAAAGGAAATGAATCTAGAAATGCTAGGTACTGAAAAATCCAAAGTAGAATTAAACCAAATGAATCCAGAAATACGTAGCCATTGAAACATTTAAAGTAGAATAAAAATAAATGAATCTGGAAATGCTAGGCATTGAAAAATCCCAAGTAGAATTTAAACAAATGAATCCAGGAATACATAGCCATAAAACCTTCAAAGTAGAATTAAACCAAATGGATCCAAAAATACCTAGCCATTGAAACATTTAAAGTAGAATCAAAGGAAATGAATCGAGAAATGCTAGGCATTGAAAAATCCCAAGTAGAATTTAAACAAATGAATCCAGGAATACATAGCCATAAAACCTTCAAAGTAGAATTAAACCAAATGGATCCAAAATTACCTAGCCATTGAAACATTTAAAGTAGAATCAAAATAAATGAATCTAGAAATGCTAGGCATTGAAATATCCAAAGTAGAATTTAACCAAATGAATCCAGAAATACCTAGCCATTGAAACATTTAAAGTAGAATCAAACAAAATGAATCTAGAAATGCTAGGCATTGAAACATTTAAAGCAGAATTAAACCAAATGAATCCAGAAATACGTAGCCATTGAAACATTTAAAGTAGAATAAAAATAAATGAATCTGGAAATGCTAGGTACTGAAAAATCCAAAGTAGAATTTAACCAAATGAATCCAGGAATACATAGCCAGTGAAAAATCCAAAGTAGACGTTAACCAAATAGATCCAGAAATACCTAGCCATTGAAACATTTGAAGTAGAATCAAACAAAATGAATCTAGAAGTGCTAGGTGTTAACGCCATCTATGGCCAAAAGCCCTCGCATTATCGGCTCACGACTCGCGAGCCGAGCGCCGCCGCCGATCCGCCTCCGAGTGCCGCCGAACGCGACCGAGCGGGGCGCGGGGCAGCGGGGAGGAGAAAAACAGAAAGATCGTGAATTGAAAAGAGGCGTAGACGGTCTGACGGTGTCGCGAGGCGCGACCAAGAAAATCGGCAAATTCGAAGATATTCGTTTCATTACCATTATTGTACCACTGTAAGATTAATAAAAAAAAATCCTGGATGTTTGAGTGAAGATCATTTTACCTCCCGCATCAACCCCAACACTAGGCATTGAAACATTTAAAGTAGAATTAAACCAAATGAATCCAGAAATACCTAGCCATTGAAACATTTAAAGTAGAAGGAACCAAAATAAATGAATCTAGAAATGCTAGGCTTAAAACATTGCAACGGTGCGTAATAAAATGATACCTTTTATATTTTTCTAAAATCCTTGCATTTTTTATTAATCTCAAAATCTTATCCAGTGTCATTGCTTTTAACAATATAGCAAAATCCAGCTATTGTTGTAGGGGCAAGTGGCAACACTGATATACTTAGTATGGCAATAATTTCTTTAAATAAAGAACCTCCCTCGTTTGTTTTATGGTAACGTCGCGCTGTGTGCAAAATGCAAGTGCATATCGGAATTATAATTCTTAAACCTATGTAATGTTGTTCTCTAACAAATGTCTACCAACTCAACTCGTTGTGCGTTTCCGTCATAAATCCTAACACCAGCGCTATCGGCTACAGCCCCCAAATAAATTTTTATACGGGGCGAAGGCACGCTACTCTACTGTGTGATTGGGATACCTACCTATCTATACAAGGTGGAAGGGACATCGACGCACAAACACCGTGACAAGGTTCCGCTCAAGGTCAACAATAAATTGACCTAGGTCATTCATGTAGAAAATGATCGAATATTACAGATATTGTTATTTTTGAGAGCGCAGTGTATTGTTAAAAACGCGATTAAAAAAGTTACGGAAAATTTCAACGCAGGAGGGTCCAGAATCATGTACTGAACTCATAGTATTCGGATGTGCGTCGATGTCCCTTCCACCTTGTATTATATGTGTGTTTGTACGGACCTTCTCTGTCTGTATAAATGTGTTTTAATTTTTTTCTTCTTCTATACTGATATTATAAAGAGGAAAGATTTGTTTGTATTGAATAGGCTCCGAAACTACTGGACCGATTTGAAAAATTATTTCAGTGTTAGATATCCCATTTATCGGGGAAGTCTATAGACTATATACCATCACGCTACGACTAATAGGAGCGGAGTAGCAATGAAAAATGTTGCAAAAACGGGGTGAAAAAATCATAAGACCACGCAGGCGAAGCCGCTGGTGGAAAGCTAGTCTTACTAATATTACAAATGTGAAAGATTTGTGGATGTTTGTTACTCTTTCACGCAAAACTACTACACGGATCTGGATGAAATTTGGCACAGAGATAGAATATAGACTGGAATAGCACATAGACTTTTTATCCCGGTAAAATGTATAGTTACGGTGGGATAGCGGGCGAAGCCGCTGGCGGAAAGCTAGTAATAAATAATAATAATTCATTACAGACGTAAACTATTGACGACAGGGCTAACAAAAGCTGTGTCTGTCCGCCTATGACAGTTGAATGGTAGTTCAATGGAAAGTCACTGGAACGCCACTGGTCTTAAATAAAGTGCAGACTACCAAATGTGTGAAACTATTCTATCTATACTCTATTGAGACACTATTGAATTTGTAGCGACATCTATCGAGCTTCATAAGAACTTGTACGAAAGAAGCAACAAGTCCTGAATCGCGCAAGTAAAGTTTACCGTGCAACTTGCATATATGCAACCGCCCGACATCAACCGTCGGGCAGTGGCCCGCCAGGCATAACACCGCCGCGGCGATAAAAATATTAATTGAAGAACAAACCGCTCATTCCATATCATTTCTTGGCCCCATAATCCCCAGGCGTCTCAATATAGAGGTATCTACAACATCTTCATTGACTTCCTGCTTTGGATGATGTATTAAATGTAACAATATTCTAGGCTTACTATTCCCCTCCCACTGACAAATAGCACAGGTGAATAAGATAGTTTTGGTTGTCTTTTTCTCTTTAGAACCGTGATGGTCCATCTGATGTTGGATGTGACGCCCTGGGCAGATCAGCAGATTACATTCTTTACATCTGAAAAAAAAATTGAGTCTGTCATATATATTCAAATTCAAATTCAAAATATTTTATTTCAAATAGACCATATAAATAGGTACCTTTGAAACGTTAAATTAGTTGCACGGTTCCAAAAAAAGTGGGTCTTATGGAGAAGAGCCGGCAAGAAACTCCATAGATACTCTTTTTAAAAAATATGTGTGGTAACAGTAACAATTGTTGTGAATAGTAATGAGGATAATGCAGCTTGATGTGTAGATGCAGAGATTAAAGAGTACGTAAGTATTACAATTGAAATTACTGCCATAGCAGTAAGAGCCGACCGGTCCCGACAGACAGCACCCGTTCACGAGCATGACGTGTGTATCGGCGCCGTTTGACTCAACCATGTTGTAGGGAATAAAACGAATAAATAAAATAAATAAATATCCTGGGATATTTTACACAGCACCATCTAGTCCCAAACTAAGCAGAGCTTGTACTATGGGTACTAGACAATGGATATAATACTTATATACTTTTTTTTTGTAAATACATACTTATAATACATAAGAAACACCCAGACAAACACAAATACTTATACTCATCGCATAAATATTTGTGTCCTGTGGGAATCGAACCCACGACCTCGTGATCAGCGTCCGGTACTCGAACCACTAGACCACAGACGTCGTCAAATATATGCAGTGATAGGCGATAGCCTAGACCTAGTGTGACCACTGGACTGCCAAGTCAAAGGTCTCAAATTCGAATCCAAGGCTCTTGGCCTCTCGCAAGGCCTCTGACTCCTCAAAATCATGTGCGTAATTATCACTCGCTTTAACGGCGAGGGAAAACTCGTGAGGAAACCTGCATGCCTGAGAGATTTTCTCGACGGCATGTGAAGTTTTTTTTTTTTATTCGTTTTGTTTTTGTCTCTCATATATCTCATATAGAGGGGCTCGTGGCTAAGTTATAGCAACGCTGATCAACCGATCTGCAAGGTTAAGCTACGCTTGCCGAGGTCAGTCTGTGGATGGGTGACCATTCTTAACACATCGAGACCCCTCCGTGCCTCGGAGAGCACGTAAAGCCGTCATTGTGAATGCTTCACAATAGATGTCCTTCATAAAAAAAAAAGAACAATAATTATACCTTTTGCGATTCTTCCGGTGGTTCGCGTAGGCTTCAACATCGAAGTTTGCCTGACATAAATGACATTCCTTCTGTGGCGGGACCTCTTCGTGTGTTTGCATGTGACGCTTAAAGGCACTAGTGCTTCGTGCCAGGAAGCCGCAGTCCTTACACTTCAAGGGGTTCGTGTTGCTGTGTCTCTTCTCGTGCTTCTGCGTGTTCTTCTTCGACACGCTGCGGTACGGGCAGTGTGAGCATTTGTATGGTTTAATACCTGTAAGAATTAGGTTATAAGGTGCCTGAACTTGATGGTAGCTCTATATCCTTACATATTATAAAACAAAGTCCTCCGTCGCGTCTGTCTGTCCCTATATATAATAATAATTCTTTATTTCAGACGTAATACATCCATAGAGTGTTAGTTATACACAGAAACTTAGGAACTATATTAGTAATTATGACAAAACAAAACAAACTATTATTACATTGCTATCCTATATGTAGGCTGACCCAGTGCCTCCATATAGGACTTTCGATATGTTCAGCAATAACTCTCAGGTAGCTGTTGGGGTTGTCCCTAACCCTGCGCATCATCGATGCTGCCCTTTTTCGAGTTATGCCATAATAGTCATCTACCCGAGATTCGGTAAACATCGCAGACGCACTACAATAACGAGGCCGCCCCATCAGCACCCTAAAGGCATTGTTGTATTGAACTCTGCCTTCAGGGTGCTGATGGGGCGGCCATATATGCTTAGATCTTTAAAACTACGCAACGGATTTTGATGTGGTTTTTTTTAATGGATAGAGTGATTCAAGAGGAAGTTTTATATGTATAATACATGACCTCGCGGGCGAAGCCGCTGGCGGAAAGCTAGTCTATCTATATAAATAAAAATGTAGACCCCCGACATGATCAATCAATCAATCAAAATATTTATTTCAAATAGACCATATAAATAGGCGCTTTTGAACAGTCAAACTAGTTGCTCGGTTCCAAAAAAGTAGGACTTATTGAGAAGAGCCGGCAAGAAACTCCAGTCACTATTTTTAAAAAAAGATAGTGAGACAGTAACTATTTTTTTTGTTGTGAATAATATGAGTCTATTGCAGTTTGATGTGTAAGGATTAATAAAATAGAAAAGAAAAGAAAAATAGCCATAGCAGTGAGAGCTGACCAGTCCCGACAGACAGCACCCGTTCACGAGCATGACGTGTGTATCGGCGCCGTTGAACCATGTTATAGGGAATAAAAAGACCCGACACACAATGCCACCAGCAGAACATTTAAGTGAGCATGACAAACTCAAACTGCAGGGCTAGGCACGAAATGTAATTAGCCATTTGGTGGTGGCGGCCATCTTGGATTTGAAATTTTTCATAGTGTATAGTATATTCCTAGTTAAGTCTTTTCATTTGATACCCATATTGAGGGAGTTGTGAAAAAATATGTAATCCGCTATTTTGTGGCGGCGGCCATCTTGGACCGATTTTCATCAAACATAGCTAAGAACACTCCCGACTAATTCACCTTTCAAATAAAAAAAACAAAATCAAAATCGGTTCATCCGTTCGGGATCTACGATGCCACAGACACACACACAGACACACACACACACACACACACACACACACACACACACACACACACACATCCACACACACATCCACACACACATCCACACACACATCCACACACACACACACAGACACGTCAAACTTATAACACCCCGTCGTTTTTTCGTCGGGGGTTAAAAATAAACCCATCCATCTATCAAACTTTCACATTTATAACATAAGTAGGGTACCAACCTTGGTGCACCCGGACGTGTTCTTCAAACCGCACCTTGTTATACGTTGAGTAATCACACATGTAGCATTGGAAGGGGTTCTCTCCACGGTGCACGCTGCGGATGTGACGTAGCAGCTTCTCCTCATTCTCAGCTGTGTAGCGCTTGCATTCAGGACACCGGATGCGGCGCTCGGGAGCGCGGTGTGTTTCATCTGGAGTCTCCGGGCTGGATAAGGAAGAAAGTATATTATAAATTATTTTTAACTAGCTTCCCGCCAGCGGCTTCGCCCGCGTGGTATGTTATTATACATATAAACCTTCCTTAAGAATCACTATCTATTAAAAAAAACCGCATCAAAATCCGTTGGGTAGTTTTAAAGATCTAAGCATACATAGGGACAGACAGACGGCGGATAGCGACTTTGTTTTATACTATGTAGTGATGAAGAAAAAAATCGGCTGGGGAGCAGGATTTCTCCTTCAATAAAAATTATTTGTAATCTTAGCATGATAAATGGTAAAAAATTACACAAAGATAAGTATAAATTATAGTCTGCGCGGAACTGGTTGGCCGCGCTTTAGGTATGTGAGCGGCGGGACGGAGGGGCGGGTCGCCTGCGCGCGGTGGGACGGAGGGGCGGGGGCGCTTGCTTTCGTTCACAGTAACCCACCGAAGCTTTGGCCGAGACTTCATTCGCGCAGTAATTTTTTCCCTTTTTTTAATTTTTTTGCAACATTTGTAATTGCTACTCCGCTCCTATTAGTCGTAGCGTGATGGTAGGCCTATAACCTTCCCCGATAAATGGGCTATATAACACTGAAAGATTTTTTTAAATTGGACCAGTAGTTTTGGAGCCTATTCAAACAAACAATCAAATCTTTCCTTTATATCTATCTATCTATACATATAAAATGCTTTGTCCTGAATGACTGACTTACTCACTGACGGATCAACGCACAGCCTAAACCGCTGATCGTAGAGACCTGAAACTTGGAGGGTGTATTTTTTGTATGACGTAGGCATCCGATAAGAAAGGGATTTTTCGAAATTCTATCCCTAAGGGGGTGAAAAAGGGGGGCAAAGTTTGTATGGGACAACGTGATTCCTTGGTCCAATCTACTTCAAATTTTGCACAAATATTATTTAACAGAATTGAAGGAAAACGTGTTTCATATTTTATTGAAATTCATCCCTTAACTGGGTTAAAAAGGGGTAGAAAGTTATTTTGCTTCGAAGTTGATATCAATACTCCTTAGTGTTTCTGATTTAAATAAAATTTAAATAAAATTTTTGACACATGACATGTCAATTCATCAGCAGTAAATAATGTCAAATAGTGAAGGCTCTTTATTCAATAAACAAAGATTTAATAAATTCCAGTATAAATAATACGTAGTGATATCTTATTTGAGTGCTCTTGGTGTAACGGGCAAGACTTTTATTAAGTTTAACATCGGCCAATGTCAGAAGCAATCGTGATATATCTCCTTAGCGTCGCATCGTCCGGAATTGCTGCCACGCTGATGGAAGTAGGTAAAACTGCACTGGTAAACTGCGTTCAAAGTTCTTCTCAATTTGATACAAACCGAAACCCCACTCTGCAATATACCCAAACAAAGTACTATAGGGATTACTGTATTATCAGCAGGCGATTTCCGACAGACTTTGCCGGTAGAGCTCAGAAGTAAAAGCGCGTGAAGCGGTTCCATTTATGGACAGTTCTCAGACCCGTTCCTTAAAATAGGAAATGGTGGAACACTTTAAAATTGAGAGTTGGCGCCCCAATTATGTTGCTACGGAATATAGATCCACCAAAATTATGCAATGGCATCAGATTTCAAGTGAAAACATGCATCGCAATGTAATCGAGTCAACTATACGTACCAGTTGTTCTCGAGGAGAGTATGTATTTATTACTAGGATTCCACTAACACCATCAAATTACCCCTTTGAATTCAAGAGAGTGCAGTTTCCCATCAGTCGGCTTTACAATGACCATAAACAAAGCTGAAGGTCAAACTCTTGGTAGCGGGAGTAGATTTAACGGAAAGCTGCTTCTCCTGCGGGCAGAGTTTGTGGCATGCTCCAGAGTAAGCGCACAGAGTAGCCTGTTGATTCTAGCATCCGAAGAAGAAACAAAAATATGTTGTTACAAAGAAATACTGTGGCAGGTGTAGTATTTCTATTTCGTTGTAGAAAGATAATAGATAATAACCCCATGTAACTTACCTACACCATATCAAAGACCGAGACCGAGCTTCATGTTCATAAAATATATAATGTATCAAATTTTTTTTTATTTTCATGCTTTTTTAACCTTTAAATCCCTACAACATAATAAAAATTGTTATATTTTATAAGTATTCAAACATTTTCACATATTAATTTATGTTTTATCAATATTAATAACGTAATAAAACAATTAAAAATCCTATTAGAACCATTTTCGACTTCTACGCGGACGAAGTTGCGGGCATAAGCTAGTACTATTATAAAATTGTAAAAAAGTCGTGTCTGTACATTGAAGATATTTAAAAATAAAACAATTGGATTAGAGCAGTGGCGTAGCGTGCCTTGGCGGGGCCCCGTATAAAAAATTGTTTGGGGGCCCTTAAGGGAAAATATTTCTCACAAAAAATATGTTTGCATAAAATTAAAAGAAATATTCCCCCATGAAGTAAATGACTGAAAGGGGGATTTTTTTTATTTTTTTTTATTTTTTATTATCGTCTGAAAATGCTTTATGCACCGTCACGCCGCCCCGGGGAGGACGGCGCGGTGTGTGGGACTCCACCCTGAAAAGGACGTCTACCCACTAAAAACAGACGGGTGTTCGCCTCATCACCTTAGGGCCGGGGTCACGGGTACGTGTGGACATTCTTCCGTGACCCCGGCGGGAAAGGGGGAAATCCCGCTACCCGCGATAACCGATGTAGGGTGTTGGCAACTTTTGAACGCACGCTTTACGCGGAAAAAAATAAATTGCTTTTTTTTACTTTTTGTCTTTTCTGAAATTTAAAAAAAAATTACCCCGTACGTCGGGGGCCCCTGTGGCCCGGGGGCCCCGTATAATTGATACGGCAGATACGGCGGTAGCTACGCCCCTGGATTAGAGTATATAAACGATCGCGAACCCAAAAAAGTGATTTTTAGAATTCTTGTCTGTTTGTCTGTTTGTTAGGGGTTGGCGCTAAACCTACTGAATAGATTTGAATTTTGTATTTACTGTTGTAAAGCATAATTTCCAACTTAAAAACTGATGTAAAGCTTTTTTCAATTATTTGTATGGATCCTTAGATACAGCTTGACCTCTCTGTTGTATGCAAGCCCATAGAAAGAAGAGATCATCATTGTTGGTTTTTGTATGTTTATTTTCTATTTAAAAGTCCATCGTTCAACTAAAAAAATGAGGTATATCTCATTCCACTCAGTAGCGTAGATGCTGAGATAGAGCTTGACCTCTCTGTAGTATGCATTCCTATTGATATAAGGGATCATTATTGTTGGTTTTTTAATTAAGTTGTCATATGCGAAGAAATCGTGATTGTTGATTAGTTATAAACGTTTAAAGTGGTATAGACTTAAATTAAACAATAGTTGTACGGTTTAGTTCGAGTTATTACGACTAACTGATGTTTCCGTTTTATTTTGGAGTGATGTTCAATAACACATTTACACAAACAACATCACCTCAGTACCTTATAGAGAACCTCAGTACCGAGACTAATTGTCGAACGGAATCGAACCCACAATATTCATTGAGCTTAGCGTCGTTAAAACTTAGTCACGAGGCCCTTTTTACAAACCTCTAAAACACTACTTCAAAATACAAGTTTTTTATCAATGGGTTCAATTTCTAATCCTAATTTTGTTTCTACATCCACGTAAGCGAAGCCGCGGGCAAAAGCTAGTATTATATATTAGTATAGATTTTCGATATAACTATTACCACACTGTTTTTTGGACATATCGCCCGTCGTCCTGATAGCCTCGAATATCTGGTGATGACGGGAAAAATGGAGGGCACAAGAGCTTGAGGTAGACCACCTGCTAAGTGGAGTGATCAAATACTCAAGGCCACCAATTTAACACTCCAAAAGGCAATCCACTCTGCGAGTCTTTAATCTCTGCATCTACACATTAGATATGAGCGCCGCGCCGGCGCGCCGCCGTCGCCGTGAGTTCATGTCGGCGCGCCGCCGCCGAGTGTAGCACGCGGCGCGCCGCCGCAACTTGCTTTCTCGCGCGCACGACCGGCCCGACTGCATCCCTTCGCCGCGCCTAGAGTTGCCAGGCGTCCGGATAAAGCCGGACATAAGTAGTTAGGCTTTTTGATTGTCTATCCGGCCAAAATAAACTGGCTCTGATAGGCTTTTTACATATCGCAAACGAGCGAGTACCGAGCGTAGCCGAGCGAAGGCGAGTCGACTTTCGGACGCTCCCGCAGTCCCGCCCGCCCAGGGATGTCCGGCTTTTTTACCCAAATGTCGAGCCTAACCGGCTGGTCTATCCGGCTATTCTAATTGTCCGGTTTGGCGTCCTGGCAAACCTAGCCGCGCCAGTGACTCACACATGGTAGTACTGCAGGTCACGGAAACCGTGAATCGTATCACAGTCGAGCGCTTACCTGTAGTAGTACCATATGTGAGCGGAGTCACTAACAGTTAAAACAAGCCGCTGAAGGAGATCAGTCAGTTTTTACCACCTGTAAAGTGTCACTACCTCTACATGATGCAGGAGTATACAAGCTTGATTGTGACTGTGGTCTCTCTTACATAGGCCAAACTAATCGAAGCGTAGGGACCCGCGTAAAAGAACACAGCTAATGTCAAACTCCGCCGTTCCGGAAAGTCTGCAATTTATGAACCCTTGACAAGGCCCAGCATTACATCAGATTTAATAAACCACAAGTCCTCGCAAAAGTTAACCGATTCCTACCCAGGATGATTCGTGAGGCTATTGAAATTAAAAAACACCCAAATTTCAATAGAGGAGATGGCTGGGTCCTACCACCTGCTTGGAACGCAATTATAGATTCATCATCAGCCCGTATTCGTTCACTGCTGGACGTAGGCCTCCTTTAGTGAACGCCACAGAGCTCGATCTTTAGCTCTTTTCATCCAGTTGCTGCCAGCTACCTTCTGCAGGTCGTCACTCCACCTGGCTGGCGGGCGTCCTACACTACGCCTGCCTAGACGTGGTCTCCACCTAAGAACTCGTTTACTCCAACGATTGTCGGTTCTCCGAGAGACGTGACCGGCCCATTGCCACTTCAGCGTGCTAATCCTTTTAGCTATGTCGGTTATTTTGGTTCTCTGACGTATAACCTGGTTACGAATTTTATCCCTCAGAGAGACTCCGAGCATAGCTCTCTCCATAGCTCGCTGTGCGACTTTTAACTTATGGACCGGTCTCGCCGTGATGCCATGCCGAGTGTCCACGTTTCAGCTGCGTAGGTCATGACTGGTGGGACGCGCGCATCGAAGACTTTCGTCTTAAGGCAATGTGGAATGGATAGCGAGAAGACTTGTCGAAGTTTACCAAATGCAGCCAGTCCATCCCAGCTCAATCGTCCTTTCGGCTTCCCTCTCGAAGTTGTTTCTACCTACTTGTATTGTCTGCCCTAGGTACACGTATCCCGGAACCACTTCGGACGACCGGTCTCGGGGTAATAAGGTCGTTAAACATAACCTTTGTTGTATCTGTGTTCATTATAGATTCAATTAAATCTAACACTAAGCCTAAAACTGCAAGACCGAAGGATACGGTGAGCTCGTTCTGCGTGAATCGGATTGCCAATAATTAACAAAAATGTAGGGTAGCTGTTAGTAATTAAAACGTCAAGACGCCTACCACCTTAGTCACCCGTGACCATGGACGCTGTAAAGGGTCCGAAACGTCAGGATTCAAATAATGTCAATATAACGCGATAAAATCCGTAGTTTTAATTCAGTTATGTATTTTGCAGACTCCATAAACTAATAAACGGCATTTTTTTGTAAGTCTACTTATGCATAATTAAATATTTTATTATAGGTAGGTATAATATTTTCTGATCCCAACTTATTATTTAGAATACTGCAAAATTGTAATTAAAATTTAATTATGTTGCTATAAAAAGCTTTTTTGGTGACAACAGTATGATTTTCGTTATGCTATTTTTAAGAAATCTCTCCCTTATTAAAAAACACTATGGCCCACGGCCGGCCACGCCGCGCCGCCGCGACGCCGCCGCCGCCGTGGAAATTTTTTGGCCACGCCGCCGCCGTGAAATTGGCCATCGGCGCTCATGTCTACTACACATCAAGCTGCATCATCCTCATTACTATTCACAACAATTGTTACTGTTACAACACATTTTTTTTTTAAAAGAGTATCCTATAGAGTTTCTTTCCAGCTCTTCTCCATAAGACCCACTTTTTTTGGAACCATGAACTAGTTTAACGTTTTAAAAGTACCTATTTATATAGTCTAATTGAAATAAAAATATTTGAATTTGAGTTTAGTGACCAGGCCGGTTAGAGAGTTTGCTGTTGTCCTAGAAGACATAGTGGTCATAATCCTCAGCATTGAGGGACCGAGGAGATGGAGACTGATAACCATAACTATTTACGGTCATTACACATTCCCACTAATCACAACTACTGATGTCTTCTTCTATTTAAGAGCTATGCTCTTGTCGGTGCAGTGTCTTCCACTGCTCTTTGTTGAGAGCCAACTCCTGGACCTCCTTATACATCGTGACTTTCAGTTTCTCTTTTATCTGTGTTATGTAGCTCGTTCTTGGCCTTCCCCTTCCTCTCCTTCCCTCTATCTTTCCTTCTATAATGTTTTTTATGAATTCGTCGTGACGTATAAGGTGGCATATCATTTTACCCCTTCTGAACTCTATGTCATGTAGTAACCGCCTTTTTTCCTTTATTCTTTGTAGAACTTCTTCATTTGTTATTTTCTCCGTTCAACTGATTCCTTGGGCAGAGAAAATAACAAAACAAACTACTGATGAACAGTTAAAAAATAATACACTTACATGACAGGTTCATCTTTGATTGGTTGACTTGCTTCAGCGGCTGGGGACGGCACAGACCCACAGTCTGGTTTAATAGCTCCACCTTCAGAGTACCGCTGGGAGTTGGTGCCCATGTCTATGAACACCAGTCTCGACCGCAAAATAGACCCTGATTCCATCATTGTCTGAAAAAAAAACTGTGACACTTGACAGTCGGCAACGCGCGAGTGATACCTGTGTTGTAAGCGTCCGTAGGCTATGGTAACCGCTTACCATCAGGCGGACTGTACGCTTGTTTAAAGAAAAAACTGTAATATTTTCTTCTCAAATATGATGACATTTGTGAGAACAAATGTCATCATATTTGAGAAGAAAATATATACATGTGAGTACATAAATATGAGAGATCATATTTATGTAGTCCACATTGCTGAGTTTGGGGCCGAAAAGTGTGAGCCCATATAATCTATATTTTTATTTGCTATTGACACACTACGAAAAAGCAGCAATTCTATTTCTATTTATCTTTGGGGACACCTGCAGGCACCAGGTGGGCGATCAGTCCTCTCGTTGGGATTATTTCGCCCAATTCTCCATTTTTGGTGGATCCCTTCATGGGTTACTGGTGTTCTGCATCGCAAATCTTCTGATTGCTTTGCAGAAGCCCAACAGTTGTTTGATTGATATTTCAAGCGACTCTTTGTTTACTTCATCAGTTCCCATCCCATCTGAGTAGTGCATACAAAAAAAATAGTAGCAAAACTAGGGATATGACCATTGACCACTCGAGTTCAAATCCAAGGTATGCACTTCTGACATTGGACAATTATTTAATTATCACTCGGGTTTACAAATATGAAGGAAAACAGGAAACTTGCATGTCTAAGATATTTCCTCGACAGTGTGAAGTCTGCCAGCCCAAACTAGGCTAGCGTGGTGGACTATAGCCTAACCCTTCTCATTCGGAGAGGAGACCAATGATGATATCCATCTATTATTACATCAGATATCATTGTCAAGAACTATAGATTTAAAAGAGTAACCATGGAGTTTCTTGTCGGTTTTTCTCCAGAGAAAACGACTAATTTGGAACCGTGCACATAGACTTAACGTTAAATGTGCCGGTTTATGCGGGAAGACCCGGGGGCGAACCTATTGCTATAAATCGGCCACAAATTATGATGTATGGGTTTATTATAAAACGTTTAATGTTTAAAATGTGCAAGCGTTTAATAATAATAATAAAATTCCGAGCTGCTACTGGAAATTTCACAGAAGAACTCTACACCACTGCTCGTGCCGGGGATCAAACCTAGGACCTCTTGCATAGCTTATGCAGTCGCGCTCGCTTGCGACCACTAGACCAACGATGCAGTCCAGAGAAAGCTATGAATTATGTAATTTACACATTTTACACCACAGTTAAAACTGATACCTTTTTAATTGCACCTGAGTACTATAGCTTATTTTTTATTGTATTAAACAAACTAGACGAATTCGTACAAATGTACACAACACACGAGCATCATTCATAATTCATAAACTTGTGTGTGACTGTCAATGTCAAATGTCAACAGTGTCAACATCAAGTGACGCGAAAAAACAAAACGTTTTGTTTTGTTTCTTCTTGAAGTAAACGCAGTGGAAATCAATGGGAAAGATTTCTCTTCAGCGTTTAACATCTTTCAGCTGATAATTATAAAGATGATGATGTTAAATCGCAATGGACTCATCGACATGATCAAAAGGGTATATATAATATTACAAAAATAAAGTATCAAGTATACTACGTAATATACTTGAATCTTTATCATGATGCAACAACTGCAATCTTACTGAGGCGCTATTGAGTAATTGAGCATCGGCATAAACCGATAACGTTCGGCGGTTCTCACGTCCTGCCGATCGAGGATTTGCCTCGCACGACTGCTTCGCGATGCTGCTCGCTTATAGAATAATATTTATAACCGTAGTAGGTAACCAACAACGGAAATGGATCTCCAAACTCTTTTATACTTTCTTCGTTCTATTGCGGGTCAGGAAAAGACTAATCCTAAAGAGCCTAACTCATGCTAAAAATGGCTCATCCCATCCTATCCTTTCGTAGATTTGATGGTAGGTTGGTCATTAATAACTGGGTATACTTACATAAATATGATTTATTAAATACGTTATTCAATAAGTAAAAAGGACAATTATTTAAAATACAAGAAATTCGTCTGGCGACTTGTCTTTATCTTTTGTTAATTTAGCCATTTCTGCGTGATATTCCGCGTATTCCGGTGACTCCACAAACGTGAATAATTTATTCCCCTCCCTACGTATTATAGGTTTTTTAGAAGTATTCTCTAGATTATCAAACGTCTCTTTGTGATCTTCTTGATTGTGATCAGCTGATGTAACTTTATTTTCGTCTACATCTGGATAAGATTCTGCTTGTGCTCTAAATTGAAATGGAGGGGGCTCTTCTTCTCCAACATTCTCCCCTGAACCACTCGCTTTTTGCTCTCCTGCGCTCTCTTCATTATTTTCCTGTGTGTTCTCTGCAGAAGGCACTGAGTTCTCTGTATGATCTTCCTCGTGGCTCGAAATAGTTTCTTCTTCTATCGTTCCATTTTCCAAGTCTCCTTTCTTCTCCACTTGGCCTTTAGCTACACTTTTGAATTCTGGTCTTGAATTTTGAACCTCTCGTGATCGTTTCTCTTGATGCCGTGAGTCCATATCTTCACGGGAGCGATCCTTTTTCTTAGGACTTTCATTTCTGTCATCGTTCCTATCATTATACGGTGTATTGGAATGTTTAGTTTCTCTATTAGAATTAGTACCTTTGCGATCATCATCTCTTGACCCATATCGCCAACGGTTTTCTTCTTCAAAATCAGTTTTGGAGCCATGTTGATTTTTCTCAGTGGGGTTATCATCACGACCATCAGTTTTAGAATCATGCTCCTGAAATTCTTCCGGGCTTTTTTTAACGTTTTGTATCGACGTGTCTTCATTTTTATCGTTTTTTGGCACCGAATTGCGGTCAGTATCATCTGACGCGCGGTCGTTAAACACTTTTTTTTCATAAGCAGTTTTTGTTAAGTATTTGTATTTCAACCTTAGGTTCTCTGATTGGGATGTTGTTTCGTCCATAACTGCATGCGTATCAATCTTACCTTCCTTGCCCGATGGATTGTCGTTTCTTAATTTAAAATTACTATCATATATGTTTGATTCTTTATCATATTCTCTATTTGACTGATCTCGATAATTCATTTGTGCACTTGTGTCTGCTGTTTTATTTTCCTTATTATTATCAATGAATCTTTCCAAACGGATCGGAGTAGCTTCAACATCCCTAATCTTACTAACAGCCTTGTCAGCGACTTTCTCAGCTAGTTCATCAAACTTCTGCGACGCAAGAAGCTGGTTTATGAAGCCATCAATGTCATAGTTGTTGTTTGATTTATATCCTAATGTATTCGCCAACATTTTTATGTTACATATATGTACCATAACTGGAAAATGAAATTTATTGACGTTAATGATCTGTATTTACAAGAGGATTTCGTATTTAACAACTACACTATTGAAAGACGTATCCCACTGCAGGTCAACCCTTATACTTCCTTCCACTTCTATTAGAGGGCAAGCTCTATGAAGTTATAATGTTTCCCTTCAACGTTAAGCGAGCGGCTCGCCCTAACTGCTCAATGATTTGCTATCCCGAATTTTGGAGCATTCACACCGGTACTCCCAACAGCAATTTGGATTGTAGACTAATTTTTTAAGTAATAATATTATTTTAATGCGTGATATCTTACTTACAAAAATAGTGTAAAATCACATAGTTCATTTTAGTATTTCTACGTAATACTTACATACGACTTCGTTTGCACTTTTTGATTTTAAAGGGGCGTGAAATTATAAAAATGTAATGTCAGCCATAAAACTTTATGTACGCTGATAAGACTAACATAAATAGTAACTTACTTCAGAGTTTCAGACTAGGGATGTCGGAAATTCAAAAAGTATCGATATATATCGTATCGATATTTAAAAAAAAAATATCAATATCGATATTTATATTTTCAAAAAATATCGATATATCGATATATCGGCCAACTTAAAACTAAATTATAAAACAGACAACAGTCTTTCTAATTAGAAAAAAAAAGGTCATTTGTAATCTTTTAACTTAATTTTTTAAAAGATTACAAATGACCTTTTTTTTTGCTGTTTTATAATTTAGTTTTAAGTTGGTCGGTTTATTGTTCTGAAAAAAATATCGATTTTGATACCTTTTCGATACTTGGAATTTTATATCGATACATCGATATATCGAAATATTAAATATCGCTCAAAAATATCGATATATTGAAAAAATAATATCGATATATCGATATTTTTTCAACATCCCTATTTCAGACAATATGTAATGCCTTTGTTCAGTAAACCTGATCGATACTTTGCTTGTAAAAATGTTTCGTGGCGGTTTGACACGGGAGGCTTCTGAAGCAACAGATTGTCGTACGCAACAACATGTGTTGCAGCAGCAACATATTATACGATTTACATTTTAACTATGTTCTATAGTTGTCTTAACACAGATAAATGTTTTATGGGAGATATTTCTCATAAATAAACGTCATAAATCACCGAATATTTGGCCCTAGTTAGTTATTCTGTGACTTAGTAGGTACCTATTTACTGTCGGAGTACCTATTATCTACTATTAAGTATTCGATGTTGATACAGCTTATGATTTAAAATGTATGTATGAATGTACTGATTATTTCAATGTACCTATGTAGTTGTGTATTTAATATAGGTACTTATTACATTTAATGGCGTATAATTATAACATGACCAATAATTAATATAATACCTATCAACCTATGAACCCATCAGTTGTGGGCAAAAGTTTCAACAGGCCGTATTTTGTACGTTACAGATCTACTGTAAAAGCCGGAACTACGGTAAGATCCTAAGATTTTTCTCTGAACTCGTTTTGGTAAATCCTAAAATTTTCTGGTTAAACCTAAGATTAACCAGATTAATCAATATTCGGGCTTTTACAGTAACATTATAATGTTGCACCGTTTATTGTCAGAACGTCAAACTAAGCGTTAATTAACATTAAAAACTTTGAACAGTGCTACAGTGTTGTTTTCTTCTTGTTTAACCATCGAAGTGTGTAATAAGTTTATCTTTACATCGAAGTTTTATTAGTTTCATGTGTTGACCAGATTAAAGGTGGAAACATACTTACTACATACCCATCAAATATTCAGCTGACATAACGACGTCGTTGTTGACACTTGACATTGACAACAAAACCAAAAGAAGTTATTCATTGGTTGTTGACGACGACGGCGGAATATTTCAAAGATTATTTTCTACCCGCGTTTAATTTTTATAATTTATTCATAATCCTTTTATCTGTTCACAAGTTATTTAATCCTAATCACCGTAAAAGCTTCAAAAATGTCCATGCCGGCATTAAGACAGCCTAAAATAACCAAAGAAGTGGATCAAAATACGACATCATTTGTTGAACCGCAAAATTATTTGATAGTAACTTTAAAAGATGGTACGAAGCTTGTAGTGTCCTCTGATGCTTACCACGGCATCTTCAAAGCTGTAGAGCTGTACAGATGTGTCTTCTGTGAAACAGAAATGGTGCGAGATGTGATTTCCAAAGAGCGACATAAAACTTCGGAAAATCATAGAAAAATACTTGAAAGTTACCCGCATGTTGAAGAGTTTAAGGAGAATTTGATCAGAAAGGTTTGCAAATCCTTATATTCTTACTTGATATTATAAATGCGAAAGTAACTCCGTCTGTTTGTCTGTCGCGTTTCCACGCCAGAACTACTGAACCGATTAAAATGAAATTTGCTACAGAGATAGTCTAGAGCCTGAAAAAGGACATAAGCTACATTTTAATGCCAAAAATGGGGCTATAAGGGGTTGAAATCGGGGATGAAACTTATAAGAAAATATCCAGACCATGTGGGCGAAGCTGCTGGCAGAAATCTAGTATTTTAAATGCTGTATTTTGGTTCCCTACTGCCGGGCAAAAGCCTACACACATACTTCAGGATCTTCTTCAGATTATTTTTTAGTTTCGACCTACCTATTATCTATCCAGCCTATATGGTCACTGCAGGTAAAAGGACTTCTTTCACATAAATTCGTTACAGCGCAGGGACTCGCCTCATGCTCCGAGCCACTGTTAAGTTTGAATAATACTGTATTTAATCACTAAATGTGTTGCTAAGTGCAAAACTCGAAAACGGCTGAAGCGATTTGGCTGTTTTTTTTTATTGTTGTGTACAATGAAGTCTGAGGAAGGTTCTTATGGAGAGAAAAAGTAAAAACACGGAAACACGGGCGAAGCTGCGATCTAGTCGCTAGTATTTCTATAAAACCAGAGAGAAACCTGCATGAAAAGACTTTCTCAATGGTGTGTGACATCTGTCTGCTTGCACTAACCCAGCGTGGTGGACTACTATAAAGTTCCTATTGGAAAAGAGCTATTTGTTCCCACTTATAGAGGAACAAATAAAATAATAATAAAACAAAAAAATTAAATAGAAAGCCTGAAAATAAATAATAATAAATATCCTGGGCTATTTTTACACAGCACCATCTAGTCCCAAGCTAAGCAGAGCTTGTACTATGGGTACTAGACAATGGATATAATACTTATATACTTTTTTTTTGGTAAATACATACTTATAATACATAGAAAACACCCAGACAAACACAAACACTTAAATTCATCACAATAAATATTTGTGTCCTGTAATAATCGAACCCACGACCTCATGATCTGCAGTCCAGTACTCGAACCACTAGACCACAGATGTTGACATTAATATCTTCTTGTTTTCAGTTAAACGGAGCCACTTACTACTGTACCGTATGTAATGTGATAGTGACATCCCCATTTCTACACAAACATATATTGGCAGAAGTTCACGTCAAGGAGTTACAGATGGCCATCGCAAGAGCTCGGGCGTACAAACCTTCTAACTAATACCAAAAATACTTCCAAAGTGTGCCTGATGTAGTCAGTAGGTATCACCGAACTATAGTCTGCGCGGAACTAGTTGGCCGCACCTTAGGTATGTGAGCGGCGGGACGGAGCGGCGGGGTCGCCTGCGCGCGGTGGGGCGGGGGCGCTTGCTTTTATTCAGAGTAACCCGCCGCCACACCCCCGTCCCTACCTATGGCGCTGCCAACTAGTTCCGCGCGATTATCTAGCTCTGAATAGGCTTAAAACAAAATGTACTTTACAAGCAACAAATTAAAGACTTAATGCCCTGTTTTACCACCTCTGGATAACTGCTAACTGCTAGATAAATTAAAAAATAGAACAAACTTTGTATGAAATTATCTGCCAAGGATGGTGAAACAGGCTCAAAATCTTTTAATGTCGCCTTGAGACGTTTTAGAATGTGAAGGAATATTTTGACCTGGCGGGTGGGACTCGCGGTGGCTTAGAGGTCATCTTCTTAGAGCCGATTTCACCATTTAAATTAAACGCGATCAATTCAAGTTAATCTCAGTTCTCGCGGTTAACTGAGTTCAGGACGCAGGTTTGCATTTCACCAACATAAACTGAACTCAGTTAAGGCTGATCTTAGTTTAAATTCTGAACGCCCGATTTTGGACGTTTAACGTATCCTGATCGCGATCAAGACCTGTCAAAGCCATAAAAGATAACCTAATTCAAAATTTAATTAATTTATTAGAGATATTCTAATTATATGAGTAGTCTATATTTTTGGGTTTCGGCAGTATTTCAATAAAACTCGTTAGAATTCTTAAAACACGATAATTAATAATTATGCAGAAGCGAAATGACATTATTTAATGGAGAAGAGAAACAGCGCCACCAGTGTTATAAAACGGAAACGAAACACGTACGTTTACGAAGATACTATCCAACAAAATGTTTACAAAGACATCTATGAGCTATCATAGAAATTTATATTTATTCAACGTAATTATATTGCCTACAAGCTGTATTTTTTTATTTTAATACTCTCTGAATTTACTCGAACTTCACTATCCTTAAAATCATCTCAAATCTCACTTAAAAATTATAACTTACCATTTTTAACTGCAAAGCGCATCGTAATTTGTCTATGATTGTCACGAACTGACAATATTTACATTCTATGTCAAAGTAAACTTAGTTCTCGTAAACACGATCAAAAATTACCCGGTGAAATCTGCAAGACGTGAACCGAGATCAGAACCAACATATGAACTCGATTAAGCAGAACTTAGTTTTATTGAACTCAGTTCTGAATGCGAACGGTGAAATTGGCCCTTAGCGTGTCATCAACACTAATAATATAAACTATATTTATATTTGTATTTTTGTTTGTTTCGTTGAACACGTTAATCTCAGCAACTACTATTCCGATTTGAAAAATTATTTAAGTGTTAGATAGCCAGTTTGACGAGGAAGGCTATAGGCTATATATCACCACGCTACGACCATTACGAGCTGAGTATAAATTAAAAATGTTGCAAAAACGGGGGAAAAAATCAACTTCTACGGGAACTAAGTCACGGGCAAAGGCTATATATATATACAGGGTGTTTGGTAGAACGTTGAACAAACGAAAATGGTGGTTAGTTGGGGTCATCTGCTACCCACTGGGCCCAAATTATTTAACCTTGGCCGCAATGTTTTTTTTTTACTTTTTTTTAATTTCACAGAAAATTATCAGTTTTTTATCAATTTAAATTCGAATATCTTTACTTGTGATGGGTAAAACAGGCAGGATGTTGTTTTGTATTAATGTCTAATTATATTCGAATTTTAAATAAAAAAAACTGGTAATTTTCTGTGAAATTAAAAAAAGTAAAAATGAAAACGGTGCGGCCAAGGTCAAATAATTTGGGCCAAGTGGGTAGCAGATGACCCCAACTAACCACCATTTTCGTATGTTCAACGTTCTACCAAACACCCTGTATATATATAATAGTTCACATTGTAGGCTCATTTGTCTGGCCCAAAACTCAGCAACGCGGACTGCGTTTGTCGATGCGACCATCAGTGCCTCGACCATGAGTTTTTCTCACTAGACTCGCTAGCGACGCCGTAAAATATATGTATGGAAAACCCTCGCAGCGCCTCTAACGGTTACGTAAGGAACTAAAATCTGCTATGAGATTACAGCGTTTCGATACGTAAAAAACCTATCGAAAGTCATTCGATAGAACTCATGGTTGAGGGGCAGGTCTTCGCATGTGTGTTAACGTGACATGTGGGGCAAGATGGAAGACGGGCCATTAAGAGGCCATAGCGTCTGGTGTACGCAGGTTCGAATGCTGCCCGCCAGTAGATTTTTTCCTTCTTTAAAATTTAGTAATTCTATTTTTTTATAGGCTCTGGCCTGGGAGCCATAGTGCTTTGCTGAATTGAGATTCATGGATTATATTATACAAGGTGGAAGGGACATCGACGCACATCCGAATACCATGAGTTCAGTACATGATTCTGGACCCCCCTGCGTTGAAAGTTTCCGTAACTTTTTTCATCAATTTTCCAATTTTTTCTGCAGTTTTTTTTACTTGAACGTGTAAAAAAACATTATTTCTACCTACCCAAATTAGATTTATAATTAAAAAACCATTATTTCATTCATTTCACTCAAAACAGCAATGTAAATAAAACTCAAAAGAGTACTCAGTCAGCTGTTCCGCTTAAAGTTCACTTGCAAGGTCTGGCAAGGTCAACGCCGGCCTAGTACCTACAGGACGAGCGCTCCCCTATTTTATGCGCACCGTCAAAGGCCGCGCGCGGCGCGTCGGCTCAATTCAAAGGAGCAGCGGCGTATGCAAAAATCTTTTGTATTTCGCCGATTTTGAAATTATTTTTTATTAGTTCCTAGTTTTCGCTCGTGGAGTGCAAACGTATGTGCAGTTTGTCGCGAATTTGCGATCTTATCGTAAAGGTATCAAAATCAAAAGTAACTTTCTTAGTGTGTGAGTACTTGTGTCTGTGTATTGTTATTGTTTTGATTGCGAAAAATTTAAAATGCATTCCGTACAATACTTTACTGCCCGTGAATATGGGAATTATGCTCATGTTCTATGGCGAAGCACATGGAAAAGGTCAGTGAGTTTATTAATAATACCTACATTAGGTACTCTGAATCTGTTTTATGGAAATAAGTTTGTTTCCTCGCATTTTCATATCCTTTTTGGTATAAAATACCTGTTATCGGTTATAAAATTAATAAACTTGACTTTATGATTGTGGTATCAACGTTTAGGTGATGTTTTGTAGGTAGGTATCACGAAAACAACGGTTGCGGACTCACGGCAACTCGCGGCGGCGGTGACTTGTGTGTGTAAATAGGTAGGTAGTTGCGGATCGCGCGTGATAACATTCACCGCGGAGCGTGATCGCGTTGTTAGCAATACACTGCACGCTCAAAAATGACAATATCTGTAACCGGTCATTTTCTACGTGAATGACCTAGGTCATTTTATTTTTGACCTTGAGTGAAACCTTGTCGCGACGTTTGTGCGTCGATGTCCCTTCCACCTTGTATAGATTGAACTCCATAAGGTTATTTGCTGGTCATAAGGCCGATTGGGGTAGCTTGGGGCCTGAAGATATGTATGTATCCATGTAAAACCTTTTTATATAGTAAAATATTACCATATATTTATGTTTTCTAAAGTTTGGAGATGCCTGTACCTGTCTATCTATATTTTTTTTTTCTAATACTTACGCTTTATATTTGAATACACCTTTTATTTATCATAATCAATCATTTCAAATTTAGGATGATTTGTATTCGATGACCAATGAAATATCTGGCTTTCTGTACCTTCTTTCTATGACAAAAATAAATTAACTTTTTTGTATCTTTTTGTATTTTTTAAGCATTTTCCATGCTAAAATTACAAGTTATTGTTAATGAAGGAAAAAATCGGCTGGCGAGCAGGATTCGAACCGCGTCTTCTGGTTCGGTACACCAGACGCTTTAACCGCTAAGCTATTGCGAGCCCCGCTCACCTTAATCCGATATTTTTCTTTCTTTGATTTTTATGGCCGGGTTGAAGTTAGTTTGTGCCAACTTCAACCCGGGCAATAAGTTTGGTGAGAACTGTACTCAATGTCTGCTACACAGCTTTCATGATAATTCTGTTGTTCATTATTGTAATTACTATTATTGTGGGATAATGGGCAACTGTTCTGTGAAATATAGTTTAATTAAATTGTCATATTTATGAACCCTGTTGTTTATTTTTTGAACTAGCCTGGTTCGCCCCACCGTTGGGTAAAGAATTTCATTTTCTGAAGCCATCCTGTGTTTTAGTCCCACTTTTTGGAACCATGCAACTAGTTTGACAATTCAAAAGTGCCTATTTATATGGTCTAATTGAAATAAAATATTTTGAATTAGCAATCCAATCTTTCTTATTAGTCTTTTTGTATGGATTTATTAGGTTAAGGTGAGCAATTATAATGAACAAAATATTTTTTCTAGTATGAGTTAGTAAGTATATGTATAATAAATTAATAACTTTCTAATATTATATAGAGGGAAGATTTGTTTTGTTTGTTACAATTTAACTCAAAAACTACCAAATTAATAAGGTCTTTTACCATAAGAAAGCTACATATTTACAGAGCAAAATGACTATGTATAAATGTGGAGGAATCAGAATCTTAGCAAGTAACAGTCTCTAGTTACTGCCTACCCCCAAAAGGAGTGAGTATATGTATGCTTTTGTCAAAATAATAATAAATTTCTTAAAAAGGGGCCTCTGTAATAAAACAAGTATAATTCTTATAAATACAAGTTTATTATAAGCGTTTTCGCTTCTTAGACTTAGACCTTTTCTTAGTATTTTTCTTGCCGGTTTTGTTGATTTTCGCGATCTTTCTCTTGTGAAGCCATACAGGGTACTGTCCGTTCTGATCTTTGAGTGTTTTCGTACTAAAAACTCTTTTCTTACCATCGTCATCAACGACAACTTTTTCATCATCCGAACTCATTTGAACGTCTTCTTCTTCCTCCTCGGTTACTTCCTTTGCCTTGGCTTTCTTGTTCTTTTTCTCTTTTTGCTTTTTTATAGCTCCAGCATCCAAGAATATGACTTGATCGGTTTCCATAACCTCTTCAGTGGTCTTTTCCGGTTTGTCTTCATCTTTTACGCCCAACATTTTCTTTAGGCGTGCCAATTCTTTTACAGCATATCGTTCGCGCTTTATAGCTCTGCATTTTCGCTTCCACCTGCTTCTGAGTGATTTTGCCATCGTATTTTAATAAATAAAAATATTTTTGCGCGACGTGCTTTTTGACGCAAAGCACATGAAATGAAAGAAGGAACTTGAAGGAAGTGTCAAATATGTCAATATATATATATTTTTTAATTCTCTAGTGGTTGGTTGGCAAGTCTTATTTACAAATTACCGGTTTTATGTCTCTGTTATATATATAGATAAACAATAGACAAGTTCACTGTATAACGGTGGCTTTAATGCCAGTTTATTAGAAGAATTATCTGCTGGCAGCTAACGTTTTGTAAATAGCATCATAGCGGTGAATTTATTTATTTATTTATTTATGTTAATACGGATTACACCAATTATATTAACACACAGATGAAAAATAGAAACAAACAGGCTAGGTTAACATTATAACACTATTTCCAAAAGAACTATTATAAATTTTCACAAAAACTGAAACACACACGCTGGACAGTTTTGAATTCGTCTATAAATAGTTCACGAAGGCATAATGATAAACGTGTTGAATAGTATGAATTATTTTTAACGTAGCTCATGAGAATTATGATTAAAAATTAAGTATTGTATATTTTTTTCTAATTTTAACTATACAGAAGAGCTTTTTAGCGTTACAAAATCGTATAATTCCGATTTTTATTCTTACTATTACCACTTCTATTAGTTTACTTTTATTTAATGCCGTCAATTTGAAAGAACATCCCTAGAATCGACTAAGAAAAATCAATAAATCAATGACCTAAGTATTGATTTTTGGCTTCAGCTCTACTCTAGTTGTTTTCGTTCAGTCAACTTGGGTGAGATTTTGCCTTTGCGAGTATTGTGAATTGTGGTTTCCCAAACAATTATTTTTTGGAATCGTTCCAAGATTTATAATTCGCGACTGTTTTTGTGTATACGGCGGGTCGAATCCTTGTTTATTCCTGTATTCCTTTGTCATACGGTGCGCGCGTTGTTTTTTATTCCTGATGTGAGTCGTTGCGGTGTCCAGTCAGTCTTTCGAAACCAGTTATTTCGGTGAAAATGGGTTCACCGAAGCCTGAAGATACGTCCAATCAGGACCTGGACGACAGCGGTTGCGTTCAAGATGGTAAGTCATCTAAAAAATGATTTTTTTAATGAGTAGGCACGTCTTTTGTCCCATCGAAATTTCTGGTATGTATACATTTTTCAAAACGGCTCTTGTATGTATTATACTTAGCATGTACCCATAGACGTCATCGCGGCTGCTGAACGTGATGTCCTGGATTCGATTCCCAGTTACAGCAACTGGGATAATTCTCTTGGAAATTCGTAGTCGCTGATCAAAAATAAGTTTTTTTGTCGGGTTATAGGCGAACATGCTAGCGAACTAGGTGTACATTTGTACACCTCTGTACTGTACCCTTTCTGGAAACAGGTGTGATTTTTATACCCAATAATAGAATAATATTCAAGTTCGAGAGTCGCTTAGAGGCGGGCCTCTTTGTATGGTGTGTTTGAAGCAAAAGACGTATGGAAGCGTTGTAATAAGTGATATTTATATAGTAAACCCCTGTGAGGAATAGGCGTGGGTGTATAAGTATGTATTTTTAATTCTGACAATGATTAAACAATTATTTTTGAGTAATAGGCACTTCAATGGTGTTAGGCGTGGCCGCATTGATATCTTACCTTGCTATGGCGGCTGGTACAGCCAGCATCACTTCGACCCAATGGGATCTTTTGTGTTGTCCCCATTACCGTATATTCCTTACTCTTTGAAGACGGTTCATGAAGGCGGCTAGCCCACTGAGAGGAAGGAACCTAAAATCTAGCTTCAGGTACCCGTTGCCGAGAAGACTCATCCCGTTTTGTCGCCAGGATGTCACGATCACATAGAATGTGCTACACTGTTTCCTTGAATTCACCACAGGCTCTGCAGTCATTGTTCAAAGTTGGCTTCATTTTATGGAGCATGTCATTCTGTGATTTCTTTCTTCAATATTGTTATTACAGATATTGACATTTTTGAGCATAAAAACGTAATTATAAATGAAATAATGATTTTTTTATTATAAGTCTAATTTGGGTAGATAGAAATAATGTTTTTTTTTCACATTCAAGTTAAAAAAAAGGTACGAAAAATTTCAACGCAGGGGCATAATAATGTAACAACGGATTATTACACTGTGGCAGGGAGGTCCAGAATCATGTACTGAACTCATGGTATTCGGATGTGCGGCTATGTCCCTTTCACCTTGTATAGAAGATTATATGTATATAAATATTTACACAGCCACATCCCTTGCTTTGCAAAGAGTGACATTTCTACCTACCTAACTTCTCATAGTTTGCAAGGAGCGAGATTTTCCACCTTCTCATAGTTTGCAAGGAGTGATACATTCCACATTCCATCACGCCTGTATTTCCCGAAGGGTTCGGCAGAGGGGTACTAATGTACACCCATAGTTCGCCATAGAGCGCAGTAGTTGACTGTATATTCGAATTTCCCAGGTTCGGTGATTGAGAACGGGTACAAGGGTCAGGCACAACTCCTGGACTTGTCTGATGATGTGCTGCTGTATATCTTACAGAACTGTACGCCGAGGGATCTGAAAGCTTTGGGACAGTAAGTTGAATGGTTTTCTTGACATATTAGTGCAGAATGGATCTAGTTAGCTCAAGACTGGGAGAGACAGAGTGTGGGGGACATTTTACACATCACCATCTAGTCCCAAACTAAGCGGAGCCTGTACTATCGGTAGACAATGGATATTTTTTTTTTTAGTAACAAACATTTATCGTGATGAATTTAAGTTTTTGTGTTCGTAATGTGTTGTAAAAATAAAAGTATATAAGTATTATATCCATTGTCTAGAACCCTTAGTACAAGCTCTGCTTAGTTTGGGACTAGATGGTGCTGTGTAAAAATGTCCCAGCATATTTGTTTATTTATATACTTTTTTTTTCTAAATATATACTGATAATAAAAGAAACAGATAAACACAAACACTTATATTTATCATCATCCTCCTAGCCTTTTCCCCAACCAGGTTGGGGTCAGCTTCCAGTCTAACCAGATGCGGCTGAATATCAGTATTTTACACGAAGCGACTGCCATCAGACCTCCGCAACCTAATTTCTGGGCAATACCGATATTTGAAGGATAGACTGGTTGTCAGGCTTTTTGACTTCTGACTACCACTAACGACTGCCATAGGTGTTCGTATGACAACCGGGACCGATGGCTTTACGTGCTCTCCGAGGCCGGGGTCTCGATGTGTTAAGAATGGTCACCCATCCACAGACTGACCTCGGCAAGCGTAACTAAACCTTGCAGATAAGTTGATCAGCGTTGCTATAACTTAGCCACGAGAAAAAAAAAGTAATTTATATCCATTGTCTAGTATTCATAGTACAAGCTCTGCTTAGTTTGGGACTAGATGGTGCTGTGTAAAATGTCCCCCCCATCCACTCGAACCACTAGACCCCACAGACGTCGTTCAAAGCCTGATAGCCTGATAATTTTGCAGCACCTGTCCTCGGCTTGGCGCGTTAGTCTGCGACCGCACTCTCTGGACACATGTGGATGCCAGGTCCTCTCCTATAGGTCAGAAGAGGCTGCGCTGGCTGCTGACGCACTGCCTCTCCCCTGCTACCCTCGAGCTGCAGTTGTCAGGATATCTGAGTAAACCGAGCAAGTAAGTTCTCCAATCTTATTTTATTGTTTAGTAATAATAATAAAGGTTTATTTTCTCATTCTAATACACATTGATTACATGTTTACATGAAAATAGCCTTTATTACAGTCGCCAGAGTTACAGTTTTTGTGTAAAGTTACATATTGGTTCACATAATGTCTCTGATTTCTGTGTGCCTCTTGGCAAAGGTCCTCCAACTGTCTCCACTGGACTCTATCTAATGCCACTCTTGTCCATAGTGACCCCAGGGTTTGGCGGATCTCATCTTCCCATCTCCTTATGTTTACATAGTAACAATCAATTCCTGCTATAAATGTAAAGAGGTTGGACATTATCCGAATGTGCTGTTGTTATATGTGTAAAATAAATATTATGTAAAAATAAAAATGTATTTGTTTTGTTCGCAGATGTCTTGGCGTCCAGGATCTGCACTGGCCCGTCGACAATGAAGGAGGTGGGTTTAGATTCGAATACCATGAGTCCAGTACATGATTCTGGACCCCCCTGCGTTGAAATTTTCCGTAACTTATTTCATCAATTTTTCAACTTTTTCTGCAGATTTTTCTACTTGAAAACATTATTTCTATCTACCTAAATTAGATTTATAATTAATAAATCATTATTTAATTTATATCGCATCGCGCTTGCGATAACATTCAACGCGGAGCGTTATTATCGGGTTTTTGGCAATACACTGCGCGCTCAAAAATGTCAATATCTGTATTAACCGATCATTTTCTACATGAATAACCTAGGTCATTTTATTTTTGACCTTGAGTGAAACCTTGTCACGACGTTTGTGCGTCGATATTTCTTCAACCTATCATAACAAGTGAAAAAATAACTATCAAACTTATAATAATAATAATAAAATTTAATTCAGGCAAAGTAAACCCATATACACAAATTATTAACAGATACTTAAAAAAGAAAGAAAATTATACAGATTTTCTTTAAAATAAGGTCTCAAGAACAAAAACAGTTAAAAATTTATGTATGTAAACTATCTTCCTGTATTGACTACGTGACAAAACCTAAGCCCCCACCGCCCCTGTTACCAAGCGTGGTATTGAAGACCCTTCTCACCCCTCAGAACGGGTCACGTGGTATCGTTCCGTTAGCGAGGAAAATGCCAAAAAATACACAAAATGTTTCATTAAAATCTGCTGCTAGGATTGCCTTACATAATGTTCACCCCTTCAGTCACGTTTTTGACAGCGTGACTCTTTAAATACACGTGATCTTTTCATTTCGGTGTTGTGTTGCAAACTCTTTGTTAAAGTTCAAATGTTTTTCTTTAAGCTTTTACAAGCATTTGTATTTTTTTAAAATTTATGAGCTTAGTTTTGTGTTTGTTTGGGTGCTTCTTATTTATTACTGGCTTTTGCCAGGCTACCGCGTAGAGTTATTAAAGTCAAAGTCAAATGTTTTATTTCAATCAGACCATATCAATAGTTACTTTCGAAAAGCGAGCGACTGCCATCAGGCCTCCGCAACACAATTTCTAGGCAATACCGATGTTCGAAGGAAAGACTGGTTGTCAGGCTTTTTAGGCTTCTGACTGACTACCACTAACAATTATCATAGGTGTTCGTATGACAACCGGGACCGACGGTTTTACGTGCTCTCCGAGGCACGGAGGGGTCTCGATATGTCTAAGAATGGTCACCCATCCACAGACTGACCGCGGCAAGTTTAGCTTAACCTTGCAGATCGGTTGATCAGCGTAATTATAACTTGGCCACGAGCCCCTCAATCTACACTATCTGTGTACCAAATTTCATTTAAATCGGTTCAGTAGTTTTGGCGTGAAAGCGCGCCAGACTGGGGGGCTAGACAAGTTGCATTTTGACATTCGAATCGACAAACAAAATGTATGGAAATGACACAAGCTTCCGACAAATCGGGCTGTCACTAATGTCATTTACATACATTTTGTTTGTCGTTTCGAATGTCAAAATGCAACTTGTCTAGCCCCCCTGACGAGTTACTTTTGCATTTATAATACTAGATTTCCGCCGGCGGCTTCGCCCGCTGTCCCACGGGAACCATACATTTTACCGGGATAAAAAGTAGCCTATGTGTTATTCCAGACTCAAATCTATCTCTGTGCCAAATTTCAACCAGATCTGTTGAGTAGTTTTCGCGTGAAAGAGTATCTCAACACTCCTACAATACTCCAGGAAATCAAAAAACACTATAAGCGTTATACATACTGATCGTTTAGCTGTCCACCCAAACCCCTTGGCTTTCAAATTCCTGGACAGCAGCGAATCAGTCAACCGACTTAAGCGAGGTCAAGTAATCTGAAGAGGTAGCAGGGACAATGGCCCCTGCACCTGAAACGCCAACTAACATGCAACCAAACTGATAAAAGTCCAGAAAGGACTGATGGCAGTTACTTACCAAAAAAAAAATATATATTAGTAAGATAAGATAAGATTAGTAAGGATTATCTTATCCGCCTCCCTTGGAGGGTAGGTGGGGGTGGTTTTTCCAATGAACAGATTTGCTTTACCGGCAGGGTCCCCGCGCACCTGGCCAGATATTCGACACGACGTGGAGCATATACTTCTGCGCATGTGGTACCCACATCTACCACGGTAAGTAGACATGTTTTGTGAGAATAGAATAACTCTTTCTATGTTTTTACAGCGACGGCAACGCCCGAGTGATACCCCTGGGCCTCAAGTCTGCTATTTTACTAACAATTTGTGGAGGGACGGGGAGTGTTGTCCCTCGCACCAAAGGGAGGATCCTCCGACCAGGCGGGTGTTATACCTGGCGGGCCACCGCAATAGTGTCTCAATAGAGTATAGATAGAATAGTTTTACACATTTGGTAGTCTGCTCTTTATTTAAGACCAGTGGCGTTCCACTGACTTTCCATTGAACTACCATTCAACTGTCATAGGCGGATAGACACAGCTTTTGTTAGCCCATCGTCAATAGTTTACGTCTGTAATGAATTATTATTATTTATTATTTATATATGTAGGTATTTATGTATTTATCTATTTATATGTTACGTATTTTTAATTTATATTTACTTAGTAAGTAGACCTTCAACCGCCCATTGTCTAATTTCACACGACTCCTGTAACTTCTGTTATGTCACTTTTATTCTTTTTCCTTTGGTATACAGTAAAGTATATTCTTTCTATCTATCTATCTATCTATCTCTCTCTCTATCTATCAAAATACTAAATAATATATGAAATAAGAATACAGAAGCCATTTTAGCGACACTCCACCGAGCACTATTGGTATGATATTGAATATTTAGCAGAATATTCAATCTGTCGAATTGTAATCTTAACTAAAATAGCAGAATTGGGGCCCTGGTGTTGCAAGCGTCCATAGGCTACGGTAACCGCTTACCATCAGGCGGGCTGTATGCTTGTTTGCCACCTTAGTGGTATAAAAAATTTCATCTAACGAATGAGACTGAAAACCAATAGCTTATGTGTGTGTATTTTTGAAGAGTTACAACCTGGTTACAATTTATTATACACTGATACACACTTAAATAGTCGCCAAATAACGCAGGTGCAAATTTGACGAGGCCGAGACAGGCTGATAACAAATCAAGTGTTAGTACACCTCTGTCTAACCTTTTGGGGAATACAGTCGTGATGGTTATACAAGGTGGAAGGAACATCGACGCACATCCGAATACCATGAGTTCAGTACATGATTTTGGACAATTTTTCAATTTTTTCTGCAGTTGTTTTTACTTGAACGTGTAAAAAATAATTATTTCTATGTACCCAAATTAGATTAAAAATCATTATTTTATTTATTTCGGATCGCGCGCGCGATAATATTCACCGCGGAGCGTTATAATCGCGTTTTTAACAATACACTGCGCGCTCAAAAATGTCAATATCTGCAATAACCGATCATTTCCACATGAATGACCTATGTCATTTTATTTTTGACCTTGAGTGAAACCCTGTCACGACATTTGTGCATCGATGTCCCTCCACCTTGTATAAAATCTGGTTTTCGTATAAGCCATGAACCAAACATTTTGTCTACTACGCTATTGGAAATAACTCTTTATTTATTAGTAATTGCAACTCCATTCAGCATTGATCTACAAATAAAAAAAAGATAATGTTTTCTCTCTTTTTCATGCTTATATTATATTGAAAGGACTAATGTTATTCTTGCTAATCTCGGAGAACAAAGCTACACCCGTTTTGATCCGTAAGTGTTGCTATATACTAAGTTATATGTGTTTGTGAAGGTGTAATACAGGATAGAGCAGACACAGGGCCGGATTTAGGGAGGCCTCGGGGCAACAAAGGAGTCGAGGTCCCAAACTATTTTCCATTTATACAATTTTAAAGGTAAAACAGGGGAAAAAATATCAGGAAAAGTTGTTTACTCGTCGGAATTTGAAAGTTTTTTTTCCGAAGTCACTATTGTGGGGGGCCCCGGGACTGTAGCCCCAGTTGCCCTCTCCTAAATTCTGCCCTGAGCAGACATGCTACTTTTAGCATCGGCGATTGGCGATTTGAGCAAGCAAAAAGCAGTGATAGCCTAGGAATATGACTACTGGACTTCGAATTTTCGAGTTGGAATCGAAGCCTCCGACTTTTCTTAATCATGTCATCATCATCATATCAACCAAAAGCAGGCCCACTGCTGAAAAATGGCCTCCCCCAATGACTTCCACAGAGACCGGATGTATGCTGCCTGCATCCAACAACTTCCAGCGACCTTTACCAGGTCGCTGTGCTCCATCGCGTTTTGGCGACTCACTGCCTTCGATCGCAGTACCGGAATCGCGCGTTTTAGCGACGTTATTGCCGCGTTTGGCGTCTTAAGTGTGCGGTGTGGAGGTCGCTGCATTTTGCTTCTGCAAAGCGATTAAATCGCCGATGCTAAAAGAAGCAAGTCTTCTATAGCCCTAACCCACGAGAGACCGCAGTCGGTAGTTACAGAGCCGTCAGACCGCAGACGGTAGTTATAGACCGATCAGACCGCAGCACATTGGTACTGGTTTCTATGAATTGTAGTATAAATGATTAGTTTTCCCCACAGTGTGCCTCCCGCCTGCGCCTCAATTATGCACATGCAGGGAGAACTTAGTTGTTAGTGCAACATGCATACCCAAATCTATGTGAAACATACAAGTTCTCCCTGCATGTGTATAATTAGCGGGCGGGCGTTGCTCTTTTATCTAAGCATAAGCAGAATTAAACCCAATTATTTCGATTGCAATTTATTGTCATGGATTTACGCAAAGTAACGTCTGATTCCATTAATTATATTGACGTCTCTGAGTTCGACAGTAAAAGTTAAATTTGCAGGGAATATAATTTCTAATTTATCCCCAGTTTCGCCGTAAGCCCTCGCTGGCCGGACAAGAAGGAATTGGAAACTGATCAGTCGGTGTTCCCTAAAGTTCCTCCCGACTTTTACCGATCTGTACCATCGACCTCTAACACGGATCCCTCTCCACCTGCGGAGACCAACGGAGAACCTCCGAAGAAACGTAAGAAGCAAGGCTCCAGCTCTTTCGGCAAAGACTTTGGTTCATTCACGACTGACTGTAAGGGACCACAGTTCAGTTTATCGATACCTTTGCTTCGGGATCTGAGGAACATATGCACCAAATTGACTTCGCTGACTCTAGAGAATTGCAATATTGATTATAAAACTGTGAGTATTGGTTTTTGTTTGTTATTGATTTTGTTTTGACTGCCTCAGACTAGTCATAAAGACCTTTTTGGTGCGGAAAATCCTCATGGGTTGCCACCTGGGGAGGCGGCAGGGTATGATCTAGGGTCCTAGAGATCTATAGTGAGATCTAGGGTCCTAGAGATCTATAGTGAGATCTAGGGTCCTAGAGATCTATAGTGAGATCTAGGGTCCTAGAGATCTAGAGTGAGATCTAGGGTCCTAGAGATCTAGAGTGAGATCTAGGGTCCTAGAGATCTAGAGTGAGACCTAGGGTCCTAGAGATCTAGAGTGAGACCTAGGGGTCCTAGAGATCTAGAGCATTATTAGCTTTTTCTATAAAATTCTCAATAGCAGCTCGGAGTCTGGATTTGTCTCGGAGTTTGGAATGGCAATAGGCACGCCCCTTATTGCGTGGGACTGGTGAATTAGTCGAATTTTCCTAGCTATGTTTGATGAAGGTCGGTTCAAGATAGCCGCCGCCACAAGATGGCAGATGAAATATTTTTTCGCAACTCCGTCAATATGGATATCAAATGAAAGGGCTTGACTAGGAGAATACTATACACATGCTAAATTTTAAATCCAAGGTGGCCGCCACCACAAAATGGCGCATTATTTTTTGTGTCGGGGGATTTTTTAATTTTAGCCTTGTTAGATTTAAGTCTGGCAAACTATTGAGTAAGAAAAAACGTTTTCTTAGAAGTCCTGACCTGAGTCCTTTATTTATCTCCACAGAACAATATCTGCCAGTTCCCGCCAACTTTGAAGAGGCTATCGTTGCAGGGGACTCTGTGTTACAACATACCGATGAACGCGTCATTCCTGGGCAAGATACAGGAACGGTTGCCCGGACTGGAGGTACTTTCTTTGTTATTTGTATGCCTAATAGAGCAGTGATAGCCTAGGGGTGTGACCACTGGACTGCCAAGTCAAAGCTCTCGAGTTCGAATCCAAGGCACGCACCTCTGACTTTTCTAAATCATATGCGTAATTATCACTCGCTTTAACGGTGAGGGAAAACATCGTGAGGAAACCTGCATGCCTGAGAGATTTTCTCAACGGCATGTGAAGTCTGCTAATCCCTCTCATACTGAGAGGAGACCCGTGCCCAGCAGTGGGACAGTATATGGGTTGATTTATTTATATATGCTTGATAGAGCGGCTTGGAAGGTTCCGGAGTAGCGATGGGACCAATTGTATATTTTTCAACTCGAGTTATTCGAGTTGATTCGGGCCGGACATTGATTCGAATCATGATTCGAGTTGATTCGACTCGGTTGAGCAGCGAATGCGACTCAAGAAGCGGAAGTTCAAATCTGCGCTTTGAGTCGATAGAGCCTCCCGTTTGGGCTCGGCTTTGTTACACTACAGTTGAAGAGTCGAGTTGAGCAAAGTATTTACGTATAAGTGTGCCACAATGTACTCTAAAATACGTTTCTTATTTAAATAGTTTGTACAATTCGTTGTGTTCTCGATGTATACAAGGTGGAAGGGACATCGACGCACATCCGAATACCATGCGTTAAAATTTTCCGTAACCTATTTCATCAATTTTTCAATTTTCTCTGCAGTTTTTTTTACTTGAACGTGTAAGAAAACATTATTTCTATCTACCCAAATTAGATTTATTATTAAAAAACCATTATTTCACACTCATATATGTATAAGAACTTTATATACTCAATCAAAAACAATAAAATCTACTACTTTCACAGTCTACATTTACTTTTTACAGTATTCAAAAGGTTCGACGACGTCTGTGGTCTAGTGGTTCGTACCGGACCGCTGATCACGAGGTCGTGGGTTCGATTCCCACAGGACATAAACATTTATTGTGATAAATTTAAGTGTTTGTGTTTGTCTGGGTGTTTCCCATGTATTATAAGTATGTATTTACAAAAAAAAAGTATTTAAGTATTATATCCATTGTCTAGTACCCATCTTATCTTGCTATGGGGGCTGGTACAACCAGCAACACTTACCTGGGATCTTTTGTGTTGTCTCCATTACCGTATATTCCTTACTCTTTGAAGACGTGGTTTACGAAGGCGGCTAACCCACTTAGAGGAAGGAACCTAAAATCTTCCGGCTTCGGGTACCCGTTGCCGAGAAGACTCATCCGTTTCGTCGCCAGGACGTCACAATCGCACAGGATGTGCTGCATAGTTTCCTTGAATTCACCACAGGCTTTGCACTCGTTGTTCAAAGCTAGCTCATTTTATGGAGCATGTCATTTGTGGTGTAGGTCCCTGTAAGGGCTCTAATGACAGCTCGGGCTTTGACCCTTAGTTGCTCAGAACGAATTTAGAGACTCGTGTGAGAAAACGTGGTGAGAGTTCTAACCTTAGGCTGTTGTTCCTAGTACCCATAGTACAAGCTCTGCTTAGTTTGGGACTAGATGGTGCCGTGTAAAAATGTCCCAGGATATTTATTTATTTTATAATGTTTTTTTTTTCAGTACCTAAATGTGTGTCAGTGCGATTGGTTTGAGCCAGCATCTCTGATGCCTGTCAGCAAGCTGGCATACCTTCGGGAGCTGTACATGAGGGACTGCCGGCGCCTCGCCGAGTGTGTGGCGTACGCTTCTCTCGCTACACGATACGGATTCCGACAGCTCAAGGTATTTTTGACCTTTTCCCTACCATGTTGGGATCAGCTTCCAGTCTAACCAGGGGATCATCATCATCATACCATCACGCTTAGGGAGGTGGCAGAGGCGTACTAATGTACACCCGTTATAAATTAAACTGTGTTGTATTTTTCAAGATCATCGACGTCCGTGGCTGCCCGCTGGCAGACTCTGAGATATCAGCTCTTGGCTGGCTGCCGGTCCTCGAGGAGCTGTACTGCTCCCCCCCTTTGGAGTTCTTGAGCTCCTCAGAACACACACACTCCTGGAAAGACATTAAGCTCATCATCGATGAACAGCTGGAGCAATGGGAGGAAGAGGTATGCATTATCAACGCATATACTGGGCACGGGTCTCCTCTCAGTATGTGAGGGATTAAGCTATAGTACACCACGCTAGCCTAATACGGGTTATAGTTCGCGCGGAACTAGTTGGCCGCGCCTTAGGTAGGGACGGGGGTGAGGCGGCGGGTTACTGTGAACAAAAGCGCGCGCCCCCGCCCCTCCGCCCCACCGCGCGCAGGCGACCCCGCCCCGCCGTCCCGCCGCTCACATACCTAGGGCGCGGCCAACTTCAGGCGCAGACTTCACATACCGTTGAGAAAATTTCTTTATACCTCTCATTCTGGGAGGAGGCACTTGCCCAGCAGTGGGACAATTAATGATGATGATTAGTAAAATCGATTCCGCAATCCTATTCTGATCTGGTTATAATATTTTAGGAGCCCGAGTACTACAAGACAAAGACCCCAGACCCCACTGAAGAGGTTGAGGAAGAGGAAGCGCCTAAACCTGAGCCGGAGCCCAACCCCAATAGGCCTCGGGACCGCATCGACGACGTGCTACTGGGACACCCTTGGATGCTGCAGGAGAGGCGGTGAGTTCTTTTTTTTTTTTCTTCTTTCTTTACTCTCTGAACACATTGACTGTGTTTGACTGAAAAGCGCTCGTTTTTTCATTGCGATGACTTCTGTGAGCTAGTGGTTCGAGTTCCGGACAGCTGATCACGAAGTCGTGGGTTCGATTCCCACAGGACACAAATATTTATGTGATGAATATAAATGTTTATGGGTGTATCTTATATATAAAGTATGTATTTACAAAAAAGTTAGTATTTATATCCATTGTCTAGTACCCATAGTACAAGCTGTGGTTAGTTTGGGACTAGATGGTGATGAAAATGTCCCAGGATATTTATGTATTTTATTTATTTACAAGCCTTCTTCATGGCGCGCTATTTCTCCCGGTCCTCTGCCTTCCGCATCCAGCTGCTACCGGCTATCCTTTTCAGGTCATCGGTCCAGCGAGCTGGCTGGCTGGCTGGCGCGCACATGAAGGAGGCTTATTTTCAGCAGTGGACATCAGTAGGCTGCAGTGATGATTTATTTACAACGCCCCATTCCTCCCCGATCCGCGGCAATCGAAATGCACCCTAATGCCTTAATTCTGTCTTTTTTTTACAGAATCATAGTTATACAACCGAACGCTGCTCGCCACGCCAGACCTGAAGCTGTGAACGCGGCTAACCCTGAAGCCGCTGTACTTGGTCCCGCAGGCGAACAGCCAGCGCCCCAGGAACCAGCGCCAATGGCCCAAGAACCGGCGCCAATGGCCCAAGAACCGGCGCCAGTGGCTCAAGAAGCAGCGCCAATAGCCCAAGAACCAGCGCCGATGGCTCAAGAACCTGTGCCAGAGCCAATGTCCCAGAAACCTGTACCAATGGTCCAAGAACCTGTGCCAGTGCCAATGCCCCAAGAACCAGTTCCAGTGGCCCAGGAATCTGTGCCAATACCCAAAGAACCAGCGCCAAAGCCCCAGGGACCTGAGCCTAAGTCGCAGGTAACTGAAACATTATCTCAGAAATCTCAGTCAAAGCCACAGGGACCAATGTCCCAAGGAAGTAAACAAACGCCCCAACGACCTGAACCAATGGTCAAGGGACCACAACCAAAGTCCCAGAGGCCTGAGCCAAAGGGCCACGGACCAGATCCAATGCCCGAGGGAGCTGAACCAATACTCCATAGAGCTGAACCTATGATCCAGGAATCTCAACCAATGCCCCAGGGAGCTGAATCAAAGTTTAAGGGACCTGATCCAATACCCCAGGGAGCTGAACCAAAGTCCAAGGGACCTGATCCAATACCCCAGCGAGCTGAACCAAAGTCCAAGGGACCTGATCCAATACCCCAGCGAGCTGAACCAAAGTCCAAGGGACCTGAGCCAATATCCCAGGGAGCTGAACCAAAGTCCAAGGGACCTGAGCCAATACCCCAGGGAGCTGAACCAAAGTCCAAGGGACCTGAGCCAATATCCCAGGGAGCTGAACCAAAGTCCAAGGGACCTGAGCCAATACCCCAGGGAGCTGAACCAAAGTCCAAGGGACCTGAGCCAATACCCCAGGGAGCTGAACGAAAGTCCAAGGGACCTGAGGCAATGCCTCATGGACCTGAACCAAAGCCCCAGGGACCTCAACCAAAGCCCCAGGGACCTGAACCAGTGCCCCAGGGATCAGATCCAATGCCCAAAGGACCTGAGCCAATGTCCCAGGAACCTCAACCAAAGCCCCAGGGACCTGATCCAATGCCCCAGGGAGCTGAACCAAAGTCCAAGGGACCTGAGCCAATGCCCCCTGAACCAATGTCGAAGGGACCTGAACCAATGCCCCAAGGACCTGATCCAAACCCCCAGGGACCTGATCCAAACCCCCAGGGACCTGATCCGAACCCCCAGGGACCTGATCCAAACCCCCAGGGACCTGATCCAAACCCCCAGGGACCTGATCCAAACCCCCAGGGACCAAATCCACGTCTGCCTCGGCCGCTGCCTAGGGCAGTGCAGCGGGCTCTAATGTATCGTGGTCTAGTGGCGTTGCCCCACATAGCAGCGTCAATACGCCAAGGTGCAGTTCGACTGCACAACAGAGCAGCAGCATTGCGTCAGAGGCCTCCGCCAGCCAATCAAGAACCACCGCCACCAGAAGGCCAGGAACCAGGGCCATCAAAAAAAGAACCAAAGCCGAATGAGGGACCGTCAGATGACCAGCCCATAACATCAGCCCCAACAGCTGAAGAGTCAGCGCTTTTAGACGAGACGTTAGAGTTAATACATCGGGCATTAACACCACTCCACCGTGCGTTTGGACCTGTATACCAAGGAATTGATCAAGAAGACGAGGAAGGAGATGCAGTAGAAGAATTAGTCGACCAGATACTCGCTGACAGAGTCCCAGCTCTAAGACACGAGCGTCTAGACTGGAATGAGATGAATCAGGGTCCATTGGTGGACGAGGAAATGGATCAGGAGTCTGATTCAGAATCGGAAGACAATGATCCGCCAATGGATCAGGTGGATCCAGAACCAGAAGGCAATGGTCCCGCTGTGGATCAGGCTGATCCAGCACTGGAAGACAATGGTCCGGTGCCAATGGATCAAGATTTATCAGAGCCAACAGCACCCACAGACCAGTTATCACCAGAGACGGGTCCATCAAAGCGACCGAACACTGACACTGATGCTCCCAACCCAGTTAAACGTCCCCGCTTGGACTTAGACGATCAGGACGATGACCCTGATGGTGATAAAGCAATCCCCAACAATATCCCGGAAGCGCAAGACCTGGAATTGAGGAATCAGGAGCGAGTAGTGCCATTATCTGGCGCGTTCGTCTCTCAATTGTGGAATGAGCCAAGAGCTGCTGAAGCGTACCCAGATTTTTTTCACAAACCCGCAGCGCAAAGGTCCCAACCCCAAGGAGATCAGGGAAATCCAAGTTCTAGTGGTTCTACAGCACAAGGGACTCAAAGGAATTCTGGAGGAGTTCAGGAAAACCCCGGTCCTAGCATACCTGCAGCGGAAATGGGAGATCAAGGAGATCAAGGAATCCCAGAAAACGATATACCTTCAGCAGAAGTTCCGGGTGGAGTCGAGGGAAAACCATGTCCCAAGCCTGTGCCGCAAGGTGATCAAATAATGAATCAACTGCGAGGCCAGGCCATTCCAGTTCCTAACAATGTACCTGCGGCTCAAGCTGGGGAGCAGGGTAACCCAGGTCCTAACATGCCTGCAGCTCAAGACGCTCCAGGAGTCCAAGTATTCGCAGGTCCATACAACATTCCCGTGCAAGACCCCCAAATGAGAAACCAGGGTCGAAGAATCCAGGTCGTTCTGAACCAAGATGGGGATTTATTGGAGATGGGCAATGACCTCGGAATTCCAGTCGAGATCCATAGAGACTTTCTAAACGTTAACAGGAATAGATTTTTCAGAGATTTCATGCAGGAACGGCCTGGTAACCAGCCCAATGCCGCAGAACAGTGTCCCAGACTGAGGAATCAGGAACAAGGGGACGAGAACAGACCGAGGAATCCAGAGAGGCACTTGGATTTCCATAGACAATCCACGATACACATTGGGCACACCGGTTACCATTTAGTCTCCGATTCCGCAATCCTTCGCTTCGGTAGAGCGGACAACGACAACGTCAACTACGTAAATATAGGGCCCAATGGCGTTCGGGCTGGTGAGCCTGGTACAAGGCCTGAACGATCCAATTTGAGGATATTGTCGGTCACCGGCTACAGGAATATTACTGATAGGAGCTTAGTACATTTAGCTACCGCCGCACCGTATATAGTGTCCATAGATTTTAGCGAGACCAATGTCACGGCTAGGGGCGTTGAAATATTTAAAGCTATACGACCAGATTGTGATGTAACGTTTAGCGAATACGGGAAAAACTCGTAGGCGTCTAAATTTAACGTGTCGGTTTTTTCAAAAATGTCGGTTTTGTAAAAAAAATACTTATTCTTCGAAATCATCGGATTTTTTTAGTATAATACAAATTTTTATTTTAAAAAATCGGATTTTTCAAAAATGTCGGGTTTTTCGAACATGTCGGATTCTTGATGGGCGATGCAGGTAGGATGTAATAGGGTTTCCGACGCTTATAAAGCTGTCGGATCTCTAGTTTCGTAAGTGTCGGTAGGTTTAGTCGGTTTGTAAGAAAATTTAATGAGATCTAAATGGTGTGTTTACATGAAAATGGGTTCTTGAATACGGACATGTCAGAAAAATAGACGATTAAATATGAGAGTATTAGGTTTTGTACAAAACTCTTTTGTATTGTCAGGTTGAGGAATCCTGAGGTATTATTTGTCGGTTTTCAAAAATGTCGGATCTTACAAAAACATCTGAAATCGAGTCGGATTCAGAAAAAAAAATATAAAGTCTCGTAAGATATCATGATATAAATCAACGTATTTTCTAAACACGAATTAATTTTGTCAGCAGTTATCTGATTCGAAGCCGCCATGGCCCCTTCTTATAATAACTAATCTTATATTATTTAAAAAAAAAACATGATTGTCAAAATCACGAAACGTTAATGGTGCATATTTAATTAAAAACCGTTAACTTTCCTGTTTCTAGAATTATTTTTTTAAGCCAAACTTGATTTAAAAATTACACTTAAACAATTATATTTGTTTTACAAACTTAAAATATGTGTAGTCAATTTTATGCGAATTGGTTTAGGCGTTTTGGAGTCATGCCACAAACAATCATCTAAACTTCAGCATTTATTTATACTAGTTTAGAGTAGGCATGGAATAATATTTTACTTAAAGCCAGGAGACGTTGCTTTTGCTGATAAATTTGTTGAACAATCGGCCAACAATGTATTGAAGATGTCTGTGGTCTAGTGGTTCGAGTCCCGGACTGCTATCATCGTCCTGATAGCAAAGCAAGCGATTAATAGCCTAGGGGTATGGCCACTGGACTGCCAAGTTAAGTCTCGAATTTTTTTTCAAGAGAAAAATTTCCATGCCTTCATTGAAGATATATACTGAATTTTATAATATACAGTCATGGGCTTATTTAGAGGAATATGGGCATATTTTGAGCCCGTATTGGGTTTTTGCCGCCCCGGCACAGGCAAATTTGCCGCCCCTTTATTTAGGTATTTAAAATACATAATAATATATGGCCCTTCCTTAGGCCCATTTTGTTCTCCCTTCTCTTAACTATCATATCAAATGTTTAGTTCATATGACAAGGTATTGTTATTATTTTATTTGTAGGTAGTTAGACCGGCCCCAAATTTAGCAAAATCCTCCTCTCTTTGACCATGCCTGTTATTATCGAGTGTAAAATTTTGCCGCCCAATAAGTGCCGCCCGGTTCAGTTTCTCCAAAAGACCATTGTCCTGCATTGTGTCAGTCATTAAAAATATATTCCTATATCTGGACTTTAAAAGAGAGACCTTTCTTCTCAGAGGTCGTCATTTACGAAATACCAGCGCCATCTATTATTAAATAATTTAATGTTGTTAACGTTTCTTGGAGAGATTTAACTAGGGGATTATTTTCCATCATAAAGGCTTCTGTTTTTTTAAATATTTAGTCCAAAAAGTATAATTTTTAATCATTCCCTTAAAACTCACCAAGTTAAACTGTTTTCATGGTATTTCGTCCCTTTTTCCCGCTAAATATGTCCATGAGAGTATTTACAATCGGTATCTAATATAAAATACCTATTTGTATGTCTATTTAATAAAAAGTAGGTTAATATTAATGTATTTTAGAGTAAGTTTAGTGGAATTTGGGGCAGTTTAAAGTATTTTTTTGACCATAATACTGGTATTCTGAAAAGGGTTCGGTAGGTATATCCAAAAACATGTCCATGGACTTAGAGACTGCCTAACCCTTGGAAGATACAGGCGTAATGGTATGTATTGTTTTGAAGCTTTAAAACCGACACTTATAAAAACCAAAATTCTTAGTTTGACCGACTGGTCTGCTCAAAGCGTTTTCTCATTGACAATTTGTTGCAGCTTAGTGTTGATTTGTACCTGCCATATTGTTAGGGAAAATACTTAATAATAAGCGTGTTTGGCTCGATTCAAGCGCTTATAAAAATATTTTAAGCCCTTACAGATTTTTAACCAAATTTGTGTTATAAGTTCGACGTGTCTGTGTGTGTGCTTGTTGTTTGAAAGGTGAATTAGTCGGGTGTTCTTAGCTACGTTTGATGAAAATCGGCCCAAGATGACCGCCGCCACAAAATGGCGGATTACATATTTTTCGTTTTGTTAGACATTTTTCGGCCAGGACACGTTTGCTAACTGTCAGTTCTAGTTGACACTTGACAGCGTGTTGACAGCGATTACCGCTTAGCGATCGCCATTTTGCTCATAATAATCTATAAGCGCTTTTTATCGGCCAAACACTAGCGGGCCTAGCCAAGTTGCCATCAAAATTTCGGATAGACGAACGAATGGAAACAGAATGACATAAGCTTTCGACAAATTCGACGTATACAAATGTCATTTCCATATATTTTCTATTCGTTTGTCGATCGGACGGTAGATTGCGACTCAGCTAGGCTCCTACACAAGAAAAAAACATACGAGAGCCTCAATGAGACGCTTAAGGCACATAACTGGTGAGACTAAAAGAATCTCTTCTAAACATTACTTTCTAGTAGTTCCTATATCAATTTGGTCGGTATCTGCCTATCGGTTCTCAAACTCGCAATATTCTCGAAGTCGGGTTTCATTTTCCTAAAAAAATATATTTAAAATAATGTCGTTATTTTTAGTGTTGCCATGCCACTATATAGTTTTGATTTTCTCAAGATCTCGTATGTAAGGTTATTATTTAACTATTTATAATATTAGCATGATTAATTAAGGATAAATGTTTATTTAGTTGATAATAAATGTATTAAATTTGGGATGCTTATGTGTTAAACACGATTTATTTGAATTTTAAGGGCTTGTTTCACCATCCGTTAACCGTTGGATAAATTAAAAAAATAAACAAAGGAGGTCATCGAAATCGGCCCAAATGATGTACCGAAGGTACACGTATTGGAAAAAAATACCCTGTATTTCGTTAGTTAAAACTCTAGTCGTACTTTTTTTATGTTGACTGGGCGATGAAAAAAATAACTTTTAATTTAAGAAAAATCATGCCATTTTGGCACACTATTGTGTTGTTCTTGTTCGTGTTGTTTCTTAATGATTTCATAGAAAAAACTGTCAACTTGACAGCTATCTGCTGTCAGTGTCAGTTTCGGAATGTCAAACGCACGCCATTAGAGCACAATATTATGAGCACATTTCTTAATGATTTCATGGTAAAAACTGTCAACTTGACAGCTGTCATGTACAGCTGTGATGTCATGTAAATATGGTCTGAGTTGTATGGGCTTCGGATGACCTCCTTTATTTAAAATTATCTGCCAGGTAATTTAATGGGAGCTTATCAGGAAGTGGTGTAACATGCTCTTAGTTTATAGAAATAATTCCGAACCACGCTGCCAACTGCTTAATAGCTGCAACGGCAGTTTGGAAGTAATTTTATATACAAACTTTTTTGAATTAGACTTCGGTCTAGTGAAATTCTCAAAAGCAGATTGAAGTCTGGATTTGTGCCCGGTTAATGACAATAGACTCGCCCCCTAGAACCTTAACATACCGGTCAACTGTGGGTGTACTCCTTAACTTTTCGTTTCTTGCCGAGTTTTTCTCAAGAGACTGAGCATGGGGTTCTTCAAAAGGGTGTGAAAAGATTTTTGCAGGGGTTTGATACCCCTGGTGTTGCAAGTGTTCATAGGCTACGGTTACCTCTTACCATCAGGCGGGTCGTAAGCTTGTTTGACACTTTAGCGGAATATAAAAAAATCAATATGAAAACGAGTAGTTGTCGCTGCGGTCAACTGCATGTGCAGCTTGTGGCTGAAGTCGTCAGCGTGGTTCGGAATTGTGTAGTCGACCATAAAATTACTTTACAACCCTCAGAGGAAATGTCGTTTGCACATCACAAAACAACAAGGTCTACTTTAGCTAATAAGACAAAGTGACAGATTGATAATGAGTCTTAGTAAATTTAATTTTGACGAAAGTTTTTGACAAAAGTTGTAAAGCAATTTTGTGGTCGGGTATACATTAATTATGATTTGTGTAGCGCTTTAAATAAATTAGTATTTCGGGAGATTTTGTAACGATACAAATTATGTATCTATTGCACAACGCGTTAGGATTATTCGTGATTCGGGCCCAGATGATAAAAAAAACAAGATCAGTCTTGTCCATCTTTGGCAATTTGACACTGGTAACACACATGTTGGCCCTAACGATTCCACCAACGTTGGCGCTTAGAGGCTTGAACTAATCTTAAGCATCTACCAGCTAAAAGTGTGCTGGTACCAACAATAGCGTTGGCGGTAACGTTGGAACCAATGTATGGAGCTGGCATTATAAGCCCCGCAAATTGATAATGTTCCTGGCGGCCATCTCGGTGACGTAAAAATGACGTAACCGCTCTCGGGAAGTACGGCGGATGACGTCAGTTTGAGGTTAATTAGACAAAGTTCCAGCCTATTAGCAACTTGTGGGACTTATACAGTACGCTTAGCATAAGTTGGCTGCACTGAAGTCACCCGTTTGCGCACAATTTATAACCGAAAAAATCGATTGCGCGTTCAAACGGTCAACTTCAGTCCGGCCAAGTTATACTGCGCGTAATCAACCCTCCAGAAATAAGTGCTAATTCCGCCCCTGCGCGTTTGTATTTTCTATTTGTATTAAACATTACAAATGCAAAGAATATGTATTAAAATGTGTCAAAGCGATTTAAACGCAACAAATTTAATTTAGTGTAATTCGTTTAGCTGGCCAAATGCAAGTTTCAAATCAAGAAAAATCTCTTACGCTGATCTTCTAGGCTTAAGCTGCAATTGCTGCGGTTTGTACGTGGACGGGTGGGGGTTCTTAAAACATCGGGACCCCGGAGGCCACGCAAGCTGCCGGTCCAAGTTGTCATACGTCTGTCTAAGTTGTCATAAGTCTGTCTAAGTTGTCATACGTCGGTCCCAGTTGTCATACGAGTATGTCCGTCCCAATATTCCCAATTGTCATACGAACATAATTACACTGGATGTCTGATAGGTAATATAATCTAGTAGACCATACACTTCACACAATAAAAACTATCTCTACATTCATGTATTGGAAAGTTCGAAAATTTTAAATTCGGAATTGTAACACATTGTAGCACATCGGTAGGCTAAGCTGCCAGCTATTTATTGGCGTATTTTTTAAATGATATCAATCCTCTTTCGTTTAAATGTCGTCTGAATAGTGCTTGCCAGTACCTATTGTTTTGTTTCTTTTTTTATGAGAAAGTAGGTCTTCATGGCTCTATGACCTGACACCCCCTTAAATCTACCGTTAAACAGCGGTAGTATATTACTATACAATAGTAACATTATTTCTACGTGTTGCGGTGCAGCCCGGCCACAGTCGATTTCGTAATATAAAGACGTATCAATTAAATGTTCCTAAATTGTTCTTGCTGTACCAATGAATAGATTAAATGTACCACAAATATATCTTGTAAAAAAAGCACTTGTTTGTGGCCGGGCGGTACCGTATAAGTTGCAGCCCGGCCACGTGTATATTTTCTGGTAGGATGCCCAGAATGTTCTTAAATATAAGCCAAATAAATGTTCCTTTTGTGTTCTTTATTTCTTTCAGTGAAATTTGCCAAGAGAAACGCTTATATTAACAAAAAAAAAATTTTCTCTAGGAAAACGAGAATTACTCCTAAAGATATGCGTCAGCAAATTTGTACAAATAAGCAGACGTGCTATTTTAGTTCTACAGGCGCTTAGTGAAATTTTTATTTGAATTATATTTTTTGTTAATATAAGCGTTTCTCTTGGTAAATTTCACTGAAAGAAATAAAGAACACAAAAGGAACATTTATTTGGCTTATATTTAAGAACATTCTGGGAATCCTACCAGAAAATATACACGTGGCCGGGCTGCAACTTATACGGTACCGCCCGGGCACAAAGAAGTGCTTTTTTTACAAGATATATTTGTGGTACATTTAATCTATTCATTGGTACAGCAAGAACAATTTAGGAACATTTAATTGATACGTCTTTATATTACGAAATCGACTGTGGCCGGGCTGCACCGCAACACGTTTATTTCTAGCTAATATTTGTATTTGGACGGCTAACCGAACGCCCTACACTTCAATGTATCAATTTTGTAGCGATGCTATATATAATGTATCTCAAACTTTGTAAGTTCGTCGAGATAAACCTAATTTAAACTGATTGATGTAAAAAATAAATGATGAATAAAATAAAGAACTTGTTTTTTTTTCTTAATAGCAAAATAATATTTATTTATAGTCCGCGCGGAACTAGTTGGCCGCGCCTTAGGTAGGGACGGGGGTGAGGCGGTGGGTTACTGTGAACAAAAACAAGCGCCACCGCCCCTACGTCCCACCGTGCGCAGGCGACCCCGCCCCTCTGTCCCGCCGTCTCACCCCCACACATACCTTATGCGCGGCCAACTAGTTCCGCGCAGACTATAGTAGGCAGGTATTTAATACCCGTCTTGTCGTGGTGAATGATCCTGATTCCATGGCCATGCCGCGAAGGGCAAGTACGGTTTTTTTAGTTTGACATACCCTGCCGCCTGCCCGTGTGGTTGGAATCTATAAGGGTTTTTCTCATCCCAAAAAAAGGATCGTAGCAAGTGGAAATCTATAGTCTGCCTATCCCAATAGGAGACAGTCTTGAATCTCATGTAGGTATGAATGAATGAATTTATTACTGTTGACGATAACGACGATTTGACGTCTGTGGTCTAGTGGTTCAAGTCGACTGCTGATAAACTAGGTCGCTTCCCCACACAGGTCAAAAGTCTATATATATAAAAGAAAGTCGTGTTACACTATATTTTATAACTCAAGAACGGCTGAACCGATTTGGCTAGTAGCTTAGAATCAGACGGACCCGTTCCCGTGGGACGTGGTTTTACAAAAGCCAGAATGATGAGACAAACTTCAGCAATCCGATCGAAAGTACTAGGGTAGCATAAGCTGTACGAAGACAGTACAATGAAGCAGTAATTGGGTTAATCATGAAATATATATTTTTTAATTTTTTTTTTACTTTTAAATCGTTCTTGAATCAGCGTATGATAATCAGCACAATACATATAGATTATAAATTAATTAAAACTATATATTACAATGTAATTAGGACATTAAATCTACTAAATTAAAAATCTATTCCTAAATATAAGAAAAATAAAAATAATTTAATAAATTTTTTAAATTAGGTAATTAATAGGTATGAAATAGCCGAGGCGTCGCGAATTGGACATAGAATAAAATTACGAGACGCAATTATGTTGATAACGTTAGATAACGTGATAGCCTAGTGCAATGCCCACTGGACTGCCAAAACAAAGGTCTCGAGTTCAAATGTCACTTCTGACTTTTCGAAATCATGTGCGTAATATTACCTACTCGCTTACAACGGTGAAGGAAAACATCGTGAGGGAACCTGCATGCCTGAGAGATTTTCTCGACGACATGTGAAGTCTGCCAACACCAGGGCCGGATTTAAGGGAGGGCTACAGGGGCTATTGCCCCGGGGCCTCCACAAAAGACAGGCCCCCACAATAGAGACTCGAAAAAAACTTTAAATTCCAACTAGTAAACACTAGTTAACAACTTTTCCTTTGATATATTTTTTCCGCTGTTCTACTTTTACCTCTACCTTTGTACAAACATGGTTATGATTATTTATTGAAAAAATCGACGAAAAATATTTTTCATTTTATTTGGATACTAATTTGGTGCCGGGGGGGAGGGGGGGCTCTACTTATTTATTGCCCCGGTGCCTCCACACCTCTTAATCCGGCAATCCGCGTTAGGCTACCGTGGTGGACTATAGCCTAATTCCTCCCATACTGAGAGGAGACCCGTGCCCAGCAGTGGGACAGTATAATATTACGATAAGAGTAAACGAAATATGATTTACGAAAAAAATATCAGAACGCACACTGAAGCGCGCAACGGACCATTTCCACTCAATGACACGCTAAACACGCTCACGCAAATCTAATGATATATTTATATAACATGTAGGTACCTAGTTACAAGCGGACATACAATACTACTATATACCTACAAGTCAAACAAAAAAATGCTTTTAGGCTTCGCCGCAGTCGAGTAAAATTTAAAATAATATGGAATTTATCAAAATATTCTAATATGTACTACCTACATATAGTTCTCAAAATTCAATTCAATTTGTAAAATAACATTATTATGGAATACTGGGTATCAACTTATCTTCCTCCTAGCCTTTTCCCAACCATGTTGAGGTCGGCTTCCAGTCTAACCAGGATGCGGCTGAATATCAGTATTTTACACGAAGCGACTGCCATCAGACCTCCGCAACACAATTTCTGGGCAAAACCGATATTCGAAGGAACTGGTTGTCAGGCTATTTAGGCTTCTGACTACCACTAACGACTGTCATAGGTGTTCGTATGACAACAGGGACCGACGGCTTTACGTGCTCTCCGAGGCACGGAGGGGTCTCGATATGTTAAGAATGGTCACCCATCCACAGACTGACCGCGGCAAGTGTAGCTTAACCTTGCAGATCGGTTGATCAGGCCACGAGCCCCCTGGGTATTAACTTAAAATAAGTTAATTAATAGTACATCTTACTTATTATTATAACAACAACTTATAACTCGAGAACTGCTAGACCCATTTTTGTGGTTTATGGTTTGTTGGATTTGTCTCCGCTCCGAATAGCAGAATAACTATTAAAACATAAAAAAAACACGGGGCAACGCCATATTTGACTTCGGGGGCATGACAGCAAACGACAAACTTCAGCAATTCGATGAAAAGTACTAGGGTAGCATAAGCCGCACGAAGATCAAGAAGAGGTACTGGTTTTCGTCACGGGGGGCGCTGTGTATGACGTTGACGTCCTGTGCCTCGACCATGAGTTTTCCTCATACAACTCGCTAGCGACGCCGTAAAATATTTGTATGGAAATCCCTCGCAGCGCCTCTAGCGATTACGTGAGGAACTAAAATCGGCTATTAGATATGAAAAAACCTATCGAAACAATTCGATAGAACTCATGGTTGAGGCACTGTTACATAAAACATGAAACGTGGCGTTGTATGCTGGTTCCGGTAATGTCTACCCTTGTGAAGCTGGGACAGACCGTTAGTAATTATATATTATATTATTACGAAGTTATGTCGCCGTGCCTGACAAGGACCACACATGTTTCTTGTATCTAATACTAAGTTAGCTTTTGCTTGCGACTTCGTTCCCCTAGAATTTGGTTTTTTCCCCCGTTTTTGAAACATTTTTTATTTATACTCAGCTCCTATTGGTAGTAGCGTGATGATATATAGACTATAGCTTTCCGCGTTAAACAGGCTATCTAATACAAACAATTTTTTAAAAAAATCCTGAGATTAACGCGTTCAAACAAACAAACAAACTTTTCAGCTTTATAATATTAAGTATAGATTATTGTAACATCTATGTAACTTGTGGAGTGCAATATAAGTAGGTACAGTGGCGGATTTGCAGTCTTTTCCGGCTACTAGTACCTAAGTACGATCCCGCTTCCTTTTCAGCTCTTGACTTTTCAAAAGTACCTATTTATATTATGGTCTAAAGGTGCTCCCTCACAGGAGCATTTTCCTGTAATGTTATGTTACAGAGTCGAGCATTACAGTGCGCAAACTGTAATGTTACAGAGTCGAGCATTACATCAGTGAGGGACGAGAACCGAGCATTACAGTGCGCAAACTGTAATGTTACAGATTCGAGCATTACAGTGCGCAAACTGTAATGTTACAGAGTCGAGCATTACATCAGTGAGGGACGAGAACCGAGCATTACAGTGCGCAAACTGTAATGTTACAGAGTCGAGCATTACATCAGTGAGGGACGAGAACCGAGCATTACAGTGCGCAAACTGTAATGTTACAGATTCGAGCATTACAGTGCGCAAACTGTAATGTTACAGAGTCGAGCATTACATCAGTGAGGGACGAGAACCGAGCATTACAGTGCGCAAACTGTAATGTTACAGAGTCGAGCATTACAGTGCGCAAACTGTAATGTTACAGAGTCGAGCATTACATCAGTGAGGGACGAGAACCGAGCATTACAGTGCGCAAACTGTAATGTTACAGATTCGAGCATTACAGTGCGCAAACTGTAATGTTACAGAGTCGAGCATTACATCAGTGAGGGAGGAGAACTGAGCATCACAGTGCGGAGTGTCAGTAATATTTTGATACAACAACAGCATGCTCAGAATGATGTTACATTTCAGGCGAATGTTCATAATGTCAGGGAGGCAATACTGTAATGTAATGCTCAAAATCGAATCTGAAACGTTACAACACAGGTGAGGGAACACCTTCATCATCATCCCACTGCTGGGCACGGGTCTCCTCTCAGTATGAGAGGGATCAGGCTATAGTCCATATAGACCACGCTAGCCTAATGCGAGTTTTTTTTTTTTTATATAATAATATTCTTTATTATATATAATTATATAATAAAGAATTCTTTATTATATATTTCTTTAGTTGGCAGACTTCACATGCGGTCGAGAAAATCTCTCAGGCATGCAGGTTTCCTCACGATGTTTTCCTTCACCGTTAAAGCGAATGACAATTACGCCTTGGATTTGAACTTGAGACTTTTGACTTGGCAGTCCACTGGTCATACCCCTTGGGAACACCTAATCTAATATATATAAAAATGAACCACTGAAATGTTTTACGCGCATAACTTCCAAACGACTGCGCCAAATTGGATAATTCTTTTTTTGCTGTGATAGTCAGGACAAGTTTTGTATGTAGATTTTTTTTTTAAACTAAGTACCGGAAAATGCGTGCAATACTGAGCACGGACCGCTCGTTTGAAATAAAACATTTCATTTTTATTTTTATTTTTCAGGAATCCGTAGTTTTGCTAATATGACGTAAACGGCGAGGTTTATAATTGATTTTAGACCGTACGCTATCGAACATAATTGTACAATCAAAAATACATGCACCTTAATAGAATGTTTCAGAAAATATCGCTGTTAGGAAAAAACCTGCCATTTAGCAATAGTTGATAGATATGGGTAAACATAATTTATTTTTAAATAAAATGCTACGTATTTTCTTATTTTGTAAGTATTTTTTCTGTTAAATTTTATCTTATCTGTTTTATACTGATAACTTCCCGTTAAATTAATTAATAGATAATTTCATAAAGATTTTGTTCCATTTTTACCCGATTGACGAAGGAGGGTTATGTTTGTGACGTGTATGTATTTATGTAGTTATGTATGTTCGCTCGTAACTACTTAACGGCTCAACCGATTTAGATAAATGATACGTCATTGGATTCGTCTTGATGGAACGAGTGTCACTAGGTACATGAAATTCTAGAAAAATCAACGTGGCGCGCTGTATGCGCTTTAATTTGTGGGTTGATTTTGAAAATCATCTTTAAGTGTATATTTTTTCTTTTCAAATGATCATTTTTTAAAGGAGGTCATCGAAATCGGCCCAAATGATGTACCGAAGGGTCACTTATTGGAAAAATACTTTCTATCACGCTGGTTAAAACTGTAGTCGTACTTTTTTTATGTTAACTGGGGGATGAGAAAAAAATCTTTTAATTTGAGAAAAATCACGCCATTTTGGCACATTATTATCCGTTTCATATTGATTTCATAGTAAAATAAAAACTGTCAACTCGAGAGCTGTCTGCTGTCCGTGTCAACTAGCGAAATGACATTTATCAACAAAACTTGTCTTTTACGTTTTGGTACATATACATTTGATTAGTAGAGTTTCATATTAGATTCGAAGAACCATAGTGTTGTTTAGGCTTGTCTTATTTTATATTTCATTTTTATAACCTTAATATATCATAACGTTATTTTGTTAAATATAATGAATAAATTTTTAATTAAATAATTGAAAATAAAACATTTCTTAAACGAAACTAAACGCAATTTCACACTCAATGTTGCTACGTGATTTAATTGTACTACGGGTTATTAAAACTTTCAAACTGTTTTTCATACAAGTAATTTAGTTTTGGATGACAAACAATTTTTTTAGAATTCCTCTGATTGTTCTTTACAATTTGGTGTGTATGTGCCTCGGGTAGGTACTAATTTAGGTTGAGTTGTATGGGTTTTCTACGGCCTCCTTAATCCTGCTGTTAGTATCCAGAGGAGGTAAAACAGTCACTAAGTATCTTAAGACTTCGCCCCAGAGGGATCTTGTGTTTTCCCCAGCATCATACATTCCTTCGTCTTTAAAGACGTGGTTCATGAAGGCGGCTAACCCACTAAGAGGAAGGAACCTGAAGTCTTCTGGCTTCGGGTATCCGTTGCCGAGATGACTCATTTGTCGTCGCCAGAATGTCTCAATCACAAAATGTGCTTTAAACTCGTGCAATATTTCAACGTTTTCTGACTGTTTTGGGTCATTTCAATGACCTACGCAAATGTCTTGCTGATCTGGTATCGTCGTGCGACGGGTCTTTAAGCTCCCTAATAATGGTTGAGCTACACGATGACTGTTGCATGCGTGCTGTCTGTTAGGACTGGTCAACTCAAAACTGTGGCTCTTACTTTAAAAGGCCATTTCGGATTGTCTGGACTTTAAAAGAGACCATGATTCTCCTAGTTTGTTTCGGCGTTTCTTCTCAGAGGTCGTCAGCTAGGAAACGCCGGCGACATCTAGGATTTAAAAAATGTAATGACGTGTAAAAGTCTCTTTAACAGATCTATTTACAAAAATATATATAATTTAATTTCATAAAACACCGATAACACTGCTCGACCCGAGAATAAAATCGGATCTTAAGCATAATAGCCGCTCCTAAAACCACTGAGATAACGAAGAAGGTAATTAATTAGTACCTAGGTACCTAATATATTTTCATTTGCAGATATCATTTTACAATCAGCCTCCGGTGCAATAGACTACGGTTACGAACGAGATTTAGACGACGTAAAAGATTTTAAATACAACGATAGACAGGCCAAACATAAAAAATATAATGAAGTTCTATCAAACCTTCATGGTTTGTTCAAAAAATCTGAAGACAATGGCGAAAATTCAATGACACTACTAAAAGACCATGATAAAGTACAATTTGATAAACTTATAGGCGATGTCACGAAATCATTAGACAAAATCAAAGAAGAACTAATTAAATTCAACAATGAAGGTTTGTTAACTGTAGAAACACCAGCCGTTGATACAGAAAAACGACACAAAAGAGATATTAGCAACGAAACATTAACAGAAATATTCATTGATGACAATTCTACCGAAAGTATCGAAATAACAACGGAAAATACGGATAGTGTCACAGAAAAAGTAGAACCGATAACGGTACTTCCTGAAAATTTTCCCGATAAGGAAGTACCTCGGACTGGAAACGACACTGATGTTACTGTTGACGCTCCTGTTGACGCTACTGTTAATAGTAGAAGAATGATTCCAGGATATATTCCAACAAATTCTAGGGTAAAAGACAAACTGCTGAACTATTTAGAAGATACTTTTAACGAAGTCGAAAAAAAGATAAAACCATTGACAAATATAAAAATTGCGCTGTCAAACGATGATCATTATAGAATTGGTTATATTATAGCGACCATAGACACTTTAGAAGTGAATTTGAAAAAATTAAAAACGGATATGAATTTACATCAACAAACGTGGAGCGATGAGAAGATTTTAGATTTATTTGATAGAATTAAAGCTACTAATACGGTAACGACGACCTTAATAGATACACTGAAGAAATATTTACCAAGACATAATTAGTTAGATTAAAAATAAAGAATAATGTTGTTTGTTTTTTTTTCATTATCTTTTTAAAATAAAAGGCGCCAAATTGCGTTTATCGCGTTCAAAATGTAACAAGAAGGTTAGATGAAAAGTTTGTTCACACAATTTATAAGGCTGAGTAGTAAATAATTTATGTTAGTAGTTAGTTGCCTTACAGTGCATATAGGGCCACAAATTTTTAGGCAATTAGCGTTGTTTGTGGCGGTAAAATATGTGTATGGAAAACTCCAACGCCTCCAGCGGTTACGCAATGAACTAAAATCGCCTATGAGATTAGTTACAGCGTTTCGATGCGTAAAAAACCTATCGAAAGCAATTTGATAGAACTCTTCTACTTTTCATGGTTGAGGTACAGTAGTGTGACGAATAGTAACGTGGTTATTAAAATAAATTATACAACACATTAGTATTTCAGTATAGTTTCGGCACACCTGTGACACTACATACAAACTTTCCGATACCGCTGCACACTACATACCAAATGTCAAACTTGTCAAAATTACGTTTGTACACGTGCAAATGCTAATGAGTGCGTAGGGTTTGTTGGCAGTACGTCCGGCAAGATGCGGGGGACCTGAGGTATCTGACGTTAGGGAGGGGCGGAGAGTGGCCATTCTGTATTATTTATTCTGTGGTACAGCAGTGTGACGTCATAGTAACGTCAATATTTAAATAGATTATACAACACATTAGTATTTCAGTATAGTTTCGGTCACACGGATGCTTGGTCTGTCTGACAGAAGGACATAGCTAGAATGTCATTCATACCTTGTGCGTCCAGCGACAACAACTATAACCTATTTTATTTATTTAACGTCACAAGTAAAATAAAAGATATACGTATTAAAAGTCCCGCAAATTTGATTATGTCTGGCGGCCATCTTGGTGACAAACATGACAAGCCGGCAAGTACAGCGGATGACGTCACAATTATGCAAGTTAACAAGGCAAGGTTCCATCCTATTAGAACAATAGATATTTGTGCAAAATCAAACTTATAATAGTTAAGGTGTCCCGCGATCATGAACGCTGTAAAGGGTTCGAAAGGTCGTGATTAAAACAATATCAATAAAACACGATAAAATCTGTAAAAAAGTAGTTTTTTTATTTTAATGTCTAATCTTCGCTTGTCAGCCGTCAGGCTAGCCCGGCCACATAAAGCTGTCTCTAATGTAGAAAGAAAGAAAGAAAAATATTTATTCAGCACATTTTTTTTCCTTAAATACTACTTACTAACTATACCTTTACACACTAATATAAATTGCGCTGAAACGGCGCTGTTTCAGCATAAGCTTAAGTCTTAACCAGAGCGGTACAGATGAAATGAAGTACAAATGATCGTTGATACATTCTTTAAGGCCGGGCCGGGCCAGCCTGACGGACTCAGAAATCAGTATCGTCTGTCCTTAAGCATAGTTTCTCAACATAAATGTAGGAATTTCAAAGATTGTAAGATGTATGGAACAGAACGTGAGATGAACGAGTGGTGGAAGGTGCGAGAGAGAAAAAAATATTTAAAAACGATGGCGATTGTGCGAGGAAGACGTGAAAGACAAAAAGATTTTTTTATTGTAATAAAAGTATAATTGAGGATTTCAAGTTTTTCTTCTTGATCCCTTATATAAATACACCCTCTTGTGGGACTTAAAGACTATCAGGCGCAATAGAAGATCTCGAGAAAATAAGAGCGGATTGAGATTCAGATGGTAATAAAAAAAAATGGCGGTTCATAGTAAATGGCACTTAAAATTAGAGTTCCGCGCAATACATACTCATAATTACACATTAACTTTAGCATGAGCTTTGCTAATGAGCGAGAGCGTAGATACGATACAAGGAGATTAAGATAAATATCAAACAGTTGTCAAAGATACAGATTTGGTAGGTGTCGAAATGTCTACCGGTCAAGTCAGCATCATTTAATCAGCTCAAAGAGAGAAAGATCCAATGCTGAATAGCGGCCTCCCTATTGACTTCCACAAGGACCGGTCGTATTCTGCCTGCATCCGACGACTCCCAGCGACCTTTACCAGATCATCGGTACATTAAAAACTCAAGGAATCACTTTTGTCAGTGTAATGTGTCTAGATCCCTTTTGTTGTCACTGCGCAGAATGGGCTCTATTAAATAGTTTTCTAACGTGTTGAATTTTGCTGCGCATGCTACAAATTACACTCTGCTGGTCGAATGCCCCCCATTTTTTTTCACGGCCATATTTTTCAGTGAAAATTAATATAGCCATTCTGGCAGATTGGTCTAAGCCAGGCCTCACATTTGTACCGCTGATATCAAAAGCATTAGCTCTCACACCTGTCAATGAACACACACTTAACGCGCTTTGAGTAAAAACTTCTTCCAACAACTTTCGAGCTAAATCTTTGTAATCTTTAGAAATTCGTTTGCAATGCGCAAGTTTTATAAACTCGACAAATACATTACTTTTAGGGACCAGTTCTACGAGGTTAAGATTTGGATCATTTTCGCGGTATTTTAGGGTCCATCTTGTATCGTCAGGGTCATATTCCGGTGGTAAAACAAAGCTGCTGATGCAACCACGAGTCGTTTTCGGAACTTTATTATCTTTATCTGTAATGTCTTTAATTTTTCCATCATTATCAACATCATCAACAACATCGTTGTCATCACCATCAACATCAGCATCGTCATCGTCATCAACAACAAAATCACTATCATCATTATCATCATCACTTCTTTCCGAGTCCACATCTCTATCTTCCACCATATTAACATTACGGTTTTCTTCCTGTTTCTTTTCAGCAGAATTCTCTTTAGCCATTTGCTGAATCTCCACCGAAACGTCTTTTGACGATGCTAAAGTGTATTTGTTGTTCTTATTTTTACGAAACATCTCTGCTGCATTAGCTATACGTTCAACTACTTTGTTAGTTTGAAGTAATGATTTATGCAAATCATGAGATATCTCACAGGTTGCCGAAAATTCAACTTTCATTCGTTGGAATATATCGACTAGTTGATCCGCCCAAACATCTGCCTTGTTCAATACAGATTCAACTGACTGGTTTTCTTGTTTATTAGAGTTTGAAGTAGCAGTCAGTACTTCTTCTTGACTTATTTCTGGAGAGCTACTTCTTTCATCATCATCATCGTCATCGTCATCATAATCATCATCTGAAGATGCGTCACTCGACGTAACTAATTCAATTACTGGCGGTTCTTCAGAGCTTTCTACGGATTGATCCGAATGGTTTGCATTATTCAAAGAGCTTGGATCAGCAGTGGATTCATTATTTGTTCCAACTCCAGAAAAGACATTTTCTTCGATACAGCTCGCTACAGGGAATCCATCAGCGACCATTTCTTCCATGGTTGAACCTTGATACTCTGGTGAATCGTAACAGGTAACCGATGAAGGAGCATTCATCATCGTACTATGATAGTTAGGTTTTGGAACAGCACACACCACTTCTGAAGATTTTGTAGCAGTTGGCGAAACTTGCGGATGATCTTGATTAACTGGCGCTGACTTTGGAACTTCCAATTGACTGGACTGGTGAGCCTCGTTGACAAACGATGTATTCGACCCAAAATCTGAATCCCAGCAAAGAGGTTCTGGAATATCAAGATGGAAAGTTCTTAGATTAGGAAAGACTTTATTTTGTATTCCGTGAGTTAGCGCAATTTGATTTAAATGTTCACGATACATCGATAATTCTTCGTCTTGTTGTTGGTCAGGAATACCACAGAATTCATATACGAAATTTAGTGGACTACGGGAAGCATGAAGGGTTTTCCTTGCGATATTTTGAGACTCAACTGTTGGAGCATTCACTTGGGTTCCGTTATTCGGTGTTTGCTCAAGACGAGGGTCACTGAGACTTGGTACAACATCATGAGGGATTTGTTCATGGTGTTCTCTTCTCTTCTCTCTTCCAGTCTTCTTAATCACAATATTTTTAGGAGAAACGTGGTCCCGCAGATCCGTTGAAGTTGTTCTAGATTCAAAGTTAGGATGTTCAGGAGACTTACTTGAAGATGTCATTGTATTAACAAGAGTTGCGTCATCAAGTACTTTCCGCTTTCTTTCATTACTTTTCAATTGAGTGTCTTCTTTGGTTGTTTTAGGTACCGGACTGTGTCGTCTAGGTACTTTAACTGGCGGCGCTGGCGCAAGTTCATGCTCTGCAACAATAGGGAATATGCGTCTGACTTAAAAAAAGGTCAAATATTTTTTTTATGAACTTTATCGTTTTAGAATTATGTCTATGTAGATATTTTTTTATATTATTTCTTTTTACATGAGAAAATAATTATTAAAAAGTCCAAAAAAACTGTTGGAAATTCAAATCACTTGAAACGCAACACTATCGGTCAAATGGAACATGACGTCAAAGTCTACTAAAACAGTGTCTGTTGTACGTGGTTGTTTGGTTGAGAGAACGTAGACTTTGACGTCACGGCAAGCGCGCCAAAATCGCGGGTGTTAAAATGCCAATATCTGTCTCATAATTTAATAAAAAATTTTGTTACTTAATTTTAGTTTTAAGGTGCTAGAATTTTTTTACGGCTACATAACGATATAAAGTATCGTTTAAAAATATAAAAAAAATGTGCATATTCCCTTACTATGACATGAGAATCATAAGCTGTAAAACCGTGAGACTCAGTATTTACTTTGCCGCGGCATTATGCGAAACGTTTAGATATTATTGTTTTGAAATAAACTAATGTTATAACTAACTCAGTTCAAATAAGGTCGAAAATCAATTGTCGACAAAAAAAATCTTTACCGCACCGTTCCGTCAATGATAAATGATATTGATTTCCGTAAGTCTTTTAAGACACTTTCAAAGAGCAAGGAATATACGGTAATGGGGACAACGCAAAAGATCCCATTGTTTTGTTATTAAGCAAGATAAGATAAAGACACTTTTACAAGTCAATAGTACATAAACCTATATTTTATTAAATCAGATGGCGCCGCCATTTACTAGCTTACGACCTCTGAGAAAAAACATCGAAACGGAGAATTCATGGTCTCTTTTAATTCCAGTCATAGTAGAATAATATTTAGTGAGTGACGAAAGATGGATGGATTGTGTTAAGGTCGATATAATGGAAAAGGGAATGAATGAGGAGGTGACGGGTAACAGGGATGAATGGAAGAAAAGGATAGGCTGCATCAACCACAAATAAATTGGGACAAGGGCAGGAAGGTAATGACGAATAGCTGCAAACAGATACCCACCGTTGCTCATTACGAATGAATGTATACTTGTAGACGCATTGTGTAGTTTCTCCATAATGTACTCGCAAGCATCTGCGCATGAATCTAAAAAAAAATACGAACTAAATTATTTCATTATGTTGTTACAACACAGGTATGTTAATAATACTTCTGGTGTACCGAACCAGAAGACGCAAGTTCGAATCCTGCCCGCCAGCCGATTTTTTCCTTCATTAAAAATAACTAATAACTATGGTGTTCGCTTGGTGCTCGAAATTCGACCATAATATACATATAACGGTGGAAGGACGTCCGCAGTGTTTTTTAAAAGTGTGACGTCAGCATTGCTGACTTCACAATTGTTTAACGGTTTAGAGAATTTATTTCTTATAAAAACTTAACATTCATTTACAATAAGAAATAGTTTTTATGAGTTTATATCCTGATGATCACTCATGTTTAGGTCTTCGAAAGAAAACTTCACAAGTATTTGATGAACTTCGTATATTCCACGGGCAGCGTAACGACACAGAGAGGTCCATACTGTACGACGTATCGGGCACGAATGACCGAGCGCTTTTTTTTTTTTTTTTTTATTATTATTTTTTTTAGGACGGATGTAGATTCTAGCTCAGGAGCTTTAGAATCTTAACCGGGCTTGGGACCGAGCGCTGACAGTGCGGCCGTATTTATAGGGTCGGCGTTCTTGTACTTAATTAATGAACAAGAGAAAATTGACACGCTGTTTAACGTAAATTTTACATCATAATAATCATAAAATAATTAATTGGGTGACTTATGAACAAATTTTAGAATAATTAGATTAACTAAACAGATTAATTGTTGTATTTGTGTAATGCAGTATATAATCGTTTCACTGTTGGTCACGGGCTTCCGCTCGGAATGAAAGGGGTTTAGGCTATATATTTATTTATTTATACTTTAATGTACAAAGTAGTACAAAAGGATATATATATATAGATATATAGTATATATCTCGCGAGACAGAATATAATCTAATGGTATTTGCATCTACATGGGTACTAGACAATGGATAAGTCGCATCGGACATGATTACGGACGGTCAGTTGACTTATTGAGACGACGGCGCCCCCCGGTGACACTGAATGGAACATCATCGACGTCACAGATGGGATATGAAAGGCACAGTAGCGCAGTACTCCGCAGTAGCGAGCGCACTTGCTCTTGGCACTTCACACTGGGCAGTCGACCTATGCGGACGTCTGGTTTGATTGACTGACTGCTCACGTTACTTTATAGTTCTACCTGCATTGGTATTGTAATTGAATTTTAATTTCAATGTAGCTTGGTAATCGTAAATTCGTAACTGACAATTGATGTGCTTGAGGAGTTTCTTCCGCGGCTTCTTCTCCTCACTAGCGAAGCTGCGGAGGGCGGGCGTTTTGGGGGATGTCTGTATTGTAATATTGCGTACTCAGTCAAAACTCAACTCAGTCAAAGTCAAGTTTGAGATTTGAGTACGAGTTCTGTGTTTTGAATGTTTGAACCAGCATACCACCGGTTGCCCACAAGATAGTCGTTGCCTTGCCTTCCTGCCAAGGACACAGATCCTGCATCTGACAGATATAATAGATATTAATATAATTCAAGGTATTAGTTACCTGTTTCCCATTTTATAATTGCCATGTAGCGTTTCCATAGTTCCAGCGGCTTTTCACAGTTCATAATGCGTAATCTCGTCATTGACGGAGGTTCATCTTTTGGGAACGCGACCATAGTTCGTCTATCTGTTGGTCTTCGAGCATGTATCCAAGAGTGTGGCACACATACATAGTCATCGATATCGTCGTACGGTTGCTCCAGAAATTGGACAACAGCGTATAGGTATTTATAAGAGCCATCTCCCTGGAAAAATCAAATAAATTCAGTACCTCAACCATGAGTTCTACGAATTGCTTTCGATAGGTTTTTTACGCATCGAAACGCTGTAATCTCATAGTCGATTTTAGTTCCTAACGTAACCGCTAGAGGCGCTACGAGGGTTTTTCATACAAATATTTTACGGCATCGTTAGCGAGTTTAGTGAGAAAAACTCATGGTCGAGGCACTGGTCACAATATCTATCAATCTATTCTCGGGCTCGACGGGGTGTTATAAATTTGACGTGTGTCTGTGTGTGTGTGTCTGTGGCATCGTAGCCCCCGAACGGATGAACCGATTTTGAATTGTTTTTTTTTTATTTAAAAGGTGAATTAGTCGGGAGTGTTTCTAGCTATGTTTGATGAAAATCGGTCCAAGATGGCCGCCGTCACAAAATAGCGAATAACATATTTTTTCACAACTCCCTCAATATGGGTATCAAATGAAAGGGCCATTAACTAACTAACTAACATTAACTAGGAGAATACTACACACTATGATAAATTTCAAATCCAAGATGGCCGCCACCACAAATTGGTAAATTACAATTCGTGTCTGGGGTTTTCTAAATTTTTAAGTTAGGTTATTATTCATTTTCTTTCTATTCGAATGTCAAATTGCAACTTCTCTTAGAAGCATTGCTTTCCAATAAATGTCACTAACGTCACCTTGAGAATGTGAAGGAAAATCTCGAACGAGCGGGTGGGACTCGCGGTCGCTTATGCTTATATTCAGAGACGATGCTTAACATAAACTTAGGCTTACGTATGACTCTGAATATTTAGCCTAAGAGTTTGAGGCTAAATATTCAGAGACGACGCTTATCGTAAAGTAACGTCAAATTTGTATTACAATTTGTCATACGGAAGCGTAAGGTTATGCTTAGCGTCAACTCTGAATATTAGCCTTAGAGGTGATAGCGTCTGGTGTATTTAACCAGAAGAAACGCAGGTTCGAATCCTGCCCGCCAGTCAATTTTTTCCTTCACTTAAAATAACTGGTATTATCTTAGCACGGAAAATGCTAAAAACTACAAAAGATAAATATAATACATTCATAATTTAGTAAGGCTGTTAATGAATTTTTAAATGCACAATTATTATACAAAAATTACAAAATTTGCCACAAATCTCGAAATTTTTTGAATGTGACAACACTATCACCTGCCGTGGTATATTTGGCATTTATGACGATTCACGATTGTCCCTGCAACTATGAAATATGTAGGAAGTTAAGTTTTTGAAAATAAAGTACGAATAATGACGATTTATTATAGAGGAATATGGAATATATATTCCTCTATAATAAGTCTCTAAATCTCCATGAGAATATTTTCTTAGTTCTAAGTCCTTACTACTTATCGCTACGGATGCACGTCGCCGAGCGCAATAGCCTAAACAAAATGCATGTACCCAGACTGCATACTGTCATAGCATCTGGTCGTACGTCAACCATGAGTTCTATCGAATGGCTTTCGAAAGGTTTTTTACGCATCGAAACGCTGTAATCTCATAGCAGATTTTAGTTGCTTACGTAACCGCTAGAGGTGCTGCGAGAGTTTTCCATACAAATATTTTACGGTGTCGCTAGCGAGCCTAGTGAGAAAAACTCATGGTCGAGGCACTGAACCAGAAGACGCAGGTTCGAATCCTGACGGGCGGACGAATTTTCCTTCATTAAAATAACTGGTAATCTTAGCATAGAAAATGCTTAAAAAAATACAAAAAGATAATTGTGTAGTGTATAACGCAAAATATGTCCAAACGCAAGTATTGTTACCTGCTTACACATCAAACTTTTTGGTTTATAGTTCACGCGGAAGTAGGTAGCCGCGCCTTAGGCAGGGACGGGGTGAGGCAGCAGGTAATTGTGAAAAAAAACAAGCGCCTCCGCCCCTCCGTCCCACCGCGCGCAGGCGACCCCGCCCTGCCGTCTCACCGCTCACATACCTAAGGCGCGGCCAACTAGTTCCGCGCAGACTATAGGTATTTCACAATCTTTGTCAAACCACAAATTGCCCGTATACTTATCCCTTTTGTTGACAGTGTATGGGATCTAAACATACCGGTTACCGTTGTGTGTGCATTAGTATACCTCTACCTATCCCTTTGGGGATACAAGCGTGATAGTGCGTTAGAATAACATCAATATAGCCTAACCTAAATTAAAAACTTAGAAAACCCCCGACACGAAATGTTATTTTCCATTTTGTGGTGGCGGCCATCTTGGATTTGAAATTTATCATAGTGTTTAGTATTCTCCTAGTTAAGCTTTCATTTGAGGGAGATGTGAATTAATATGTAATTCGCTATTTTGTGGCGGCGGCCACCTTGGACCGATTTTCATAAAACATAGCTAAGAACACTCCCGACTAATTCACCTTTTAAATAAAAAAACAAAATCAAAATCGGTTCATCCGTTCGGGAGCTACGATGCCACAGACACACACACACACACACACACACAGAAACGTCAAACTTATAACACCCCGTCGTTTTTGCGTCGGGGGTTAAAAATTGACGCTCCACAAATTAATTGTGTTTGTTTCGACTATAAATAACCTTGAACTCTATTCAGGGATCGGCTTCAATATGAAACTGGCCGATAAGCAACAAGTATACTTATTCTATTGTAAACAAGCGATTCTAACCTTTACTTTAGTGTATATTTCACCTGACTCCATTGTCAACACGGTATAAATCAACAAATCTGATTTTACATTATCAAAACACTTAATTCGCACTTATTTGTTTGTGCTATTTCTGTAATATGTCATTTACAGCTGGCGATAGTATTGCCATAATCCGACTCCAGTTTTCCCTAATAAAAAAAACATTGGAATTTAAGAAAAACAACGTATTTTCTTTTTTGTTCTAAATAAGAAAATACGTGCGGTATTATCTTTTTTTAACCCCCGACGCGAAAACTTCGGGTGTTATACGTTTGATGTGTCTGTGTGCGCGCCGCGTGTGTGTGTGTCTGTAGCATCGTAGCTCCCGAACGGATTATGATTTTTTTTGTTTGAAAGGTGAATTAGTCGGAAGTGTTGATGAAAAAAATCGGTCCAAGATGACCGCGCCCGCCACAAAATGGCGGATTACATATTTTTTTCCACAACTCCCCCAATATATGTATCAAATGGAAGGGATTGACTAGTAGAATACTATATACACTATGATAAATTTCAATACCAAGATGGCCGCCACCATGGTGATTTTTTTTTTTTCATTTCATTTCAGACGTGCCGTTTCCCTCGCGAATTTACTTTAAATGGCGGCCGAAAATATACCTTATGGACCGTTCAAAAGACTACCTTGGGTCATTAGGCTGTGAATTAACGTGGGCGAAATACCTATGCCTCGACCATGAATTTCTCTCACTAGACTCGCTAGCGACGCTGTAAAATATTTGTATGGAAAACTCTCGCAGTGCCTCTAGCGGTTACGCAAGGAACTAAAACCTGCTATGAGATTACAGCGTTTCGATGCGTAAAAAACCTATCGAAAGTCAGTTGAGGGGCTGTTGGCTTTAAAGTTCCGTTGGTTGGCTTCACACGGATAAATATTCTAGACATGTATTACCGGAACCAGCATACAACGCCATGTTTTATGCAACCCTAGTACTAGACTGCAGCCGAAATCTCTCAGAACGTCACCTCACATCATCATATAAAGCGCCCCACGCAACGAAAAGCAGTACTATCTTCATACAGCTTATGCTACCCTAGTACTTTCTGTTGGATTGCCGAGGTTTATCTTCAACTTTCATGCCACAAATAACATTTATAGTAAGTAAACCAATGTCACTAGTAGCTACTATGATGAAATTGCCATTCGTGGAATAATATCGTCCACGAATCCCAATTGAACAAAATAGACCAAAATAATTGATAATTGCCATTCGTGGAATACGTCAATTGCTATTCGGATCATTGCTATTCAAATCGTTGCTATTCCTGGAATATATCAGATACATTGCTTCTGGTTAAAAGGTACTAAAATAAAATTAAGCTTGCCATTTTAAATTACGTTTTATTTTAATTTATCAGTCTATCATTTAACAACATAGAGCCTCTTTACAGTACAATATAGTCGGCTTTTACCCGACTACGGAAAAGGAAGGGATTTAAATACTAAAGATAGGGCCGTCCGAACATTTGATAAACGCGTTCGCCATACACAGAAAAAATAACGCCATCTGTTAAGTATCGCATGGCATTTATTGTTTCAAGCCGATCGCGGACTATAGTGCACTTCGGTATAAAGAAGATCATTTTGGGAGCAAGTTCGGGGGTGTCACTGTGACATGCGGTCCACCCAGTCCTTATGCAGTAATATTTTAATTCAATGCCATTGACTGTACTTAGTAATTATAATATTTTGTATTCTTTTAAAGTACAACTTATTTTATCATAATTTTTACTTAATAATTCGGCTTTAAATGCCCGTTATATTTTTAAAGATTTTTTACTTACTTAATCAATATACGAATAATAATAATAAGACAAAATATTCAATTATTTCAAACTGCTTTTAGGCTTAGTAGAATTTTGATTTCACCAAACAGCAACCCCAAACGCAGTTTAAATAAACACATTGATCAGGAATTATCATGATTCAAAGAAAATTCCTTAAAAACGTCCACAAAAATAACTTACAACTAACAATTCCTAAATTAAACTCTAAAAACTTAATATCTTCCATCACTTTTAAATATAGTGATGTTAACAAAAATATGTTGCTTATGTAACAAAAATTCTACTATTTTAGTAGATTTACAAATGAAACTTAACGAAAAAAATTATGCTATGCTTATTTTTCGATTTATCCTCCTCTGTTAGGAAACTGTGATTTTCTGTGCGATTGTAGAATTGTGTCCATTACTACCGATGCTGCATTCACTTTGCTGCATCTGAGAAAAAAATATTTATGATTACGAAATACTTGCCTATTCACCACTCCGTTCCGTATAGGCACTAATCACCGGATAAATAAAAAAATGGGAAAAAAATGGAAAAAATTATCGGCCAAGTAATTTTCTTTTAAATGGTTATTTTTTTAAATATTTTTGCTTATATTTAGAAATAGATTTAGTATTTAAGTAAGTAAATTATAACATACTAGTTTCTAACACTAACGCGAATATTAGACATTTTGTAATAAAACTACTTTTTGCGTTTATTATAATTGAAATCCCGACGTTTCGGACCCTTTACAGCGTCCATGGTCACGGGCAGATACGGACAAAGTCTGCCCGTGACCATGGACGCTGTAAAACGCGATAGAATCCGTAAAAAGTTGTTTTATTACAAAAGTAAATTATAACATTACACGGCCAAGTAATTTTTAAACTAGGAGGTTGTTTCACTATCTCCTAATAAGTTCCCGTTAAATTATTTGGTAGAAAGAAAGAAAGAAGAAGAAAGAAAATGAGTTTATTTTCGTCTAAAACGACGCACGACATAATTATAGTAAAACACACAAAGGTTTTGGTTAAACATAAGTAAAACAGCTTCATAAAACAAAGAAATAAAATAAAAAATAAAATATCATGCTTAAATTCATGCGTGTTTTTGGTAATTACATTTATTCTTATTCAAAACGACGCACGAAAATTGTATGATACTAAGCCAAGGTCATATTATATTATATTATATCTATGGGTCATACATCTACATTATTTTGATTTTAAAACGACCAAAAACACACAAAAAAAAAAAAACAAAACAACATAAGAAAGTTACTTATAGCACTGACAACACCGAGTGACAAGTGACAGCTAACTGCCAAGTGCCAACATAATAATAAAAATGACAGTGGTGGTAAACAAAAATTACAAAACACAGAAAGACAACAAAAACACAGTACGATTTTTGTGCTATTATAACTTAAAACAAGTGACTAAACTAGAATAAAGAGAGGGATGTGCGCCATTATGACGAAAAAAGGTCATAGCTCAGCATTTTGCTGCGGAGATGCAGTGTTACAACACCGACAGCGCTGGTTTTCAGCTTTGACCTATGCTGTGACGTAATGGCGTCTTCCAGTGTTAAAAAAAAAAAAAAATGATTTAATGAATTAAAAAAACAAAACGTCCACATTTACTTCTAAGACTTAGAAAAAAAAACAAACTGAATAAGTCAACAATTTGGTTAAATTATGGATAAGTAAACGTAAAGATTTACTACCAAGTGAATGAAGATAAACATGTATACCTAAATAAAGTGATGTGCGTATGTGAGTCTGTGAGAACCCCTAGAAATGATCTGTTGAGAACCCCAAAAACAAGCACACGCCAGTTCATAGTGAAAGTAGTGCTTTCCTAATTCCTTCGTTCTCTGGCAGGCAGAAACCTGAGGCACCATACACCTACTGCTAAGTGCAATCATAATTGTAAGTACTATATTAACAATAAATAAATAGGAAATCAGTGATTTAATAAAAAAAAAAGATTTCAAATAGCGTGTCTAATTACAGGCTTCACAATGTTATGGGCTGCCACACTCCTTATAGACAGACACGATGACAAGCATCAATGGAATCGATCATATACGCTGCCCACACAGTGGTAACCTCCACCCAGACCCTGCCGGCCATACACACAAGGTATATTATACAAAATGACTGAATGTTGTGGGCAATTGAAGTTGCATTTTTAGATACAACTTCTTTAAGTGGCATATTAAGCTTTGTTTTGTTTTCAGGTTGCGGATTGGTGGTGGAAGGTCATTCCAGCAGTGTGTGGCAGCATATTTGAAACTCCCCCTGAATGCTGCAGTCCTGTGTTTCGGAAAAGATAGAGGGTCAACTATAGAACGTAAGCAGTGTTTTGAGTGATTTTGTCTCCAATCCAGTTTCTCAAACAAATATCTAGGTTTATTGGTTATAATGACTCCAAATAGTAAGCTAGCTAAGTGCAACCGTCTTCTAGCAGCCATTTTTAGGACATTATGTTCATTCAAATAAGGTGTTATGTGACTTCGTCTTGGAATATTGAAGCAATATCGTGCACAAGCATTTTGGATGCGTTGAATAAGTTGCACTGTCCTAGATAAGAGACATGGTCCATATACTGTGTCACAGTAGTTTAGTCTAGACAGTACCAGGCTATCCATCAGTTGTTTACGGATAGGTATGCTTATGTATTCCCGTATAGCATACAAGATTTTAAGTCTGTAGAAGCAATTCCTTAAAGTTTTGGCAATGTGGGCTTCAAATCTCAGTTCTGGATCCATTATTATTCCTAAATTACGGGCAGAGTGAACACATTCAATTTTATCACCCAAAATAACTATCTCAGGGTTTACTGATAGTATGGCATTAATTTGGTTTTTACTACCCAACACCATGAACTTAGACTTTGTTGGGTTCAATACTAAGGAGTTCTGGCTAGACCATATGACTACTCTTTGAAGATCCTCGTTCATCTTTTGCACTGCCAGTGCTGTATCTTGAGCTTTAAAAGATATGTATAGCTGAATATCATCAGCATACATGTGGTACTTGCAGTGTATGAAAGATTTAACCACATCTGCACTGTATAGGATATATAGGAGAGGACCGAGAATAGATCCCTGGGGTACGCCCCTGACCACAGCAAGAGGCCCAGATTTATATGTCGACCCATCCTCCCCCCGTATCTCAACACATTGCGTTCTATTGGTCAAGTAGCTGTTGAACCACTGTATTGCCTCCACTGCGAAGCCATAATATGCTAGCTTGGAAAGCAAAAGAGTGGGATTTATTGCATCAAATGCCCGGGAATAGTCCAGCAATGTGAGGATGGTTCCCTCCCCCACATCACGAGCCTCTAGGATGTTCCCCACGACATCTAAGAGAGCGGTTGCTGTGCCCCGGCCCCGTCTAAAACCAGACTGCAAATCGGGTAAAATATTGTTGGACTCCAAATATGTCATTACTTGTGTGTAAACTACTCGTTCCAAGACCTTCGACAGGCAAGGTAGAATACTAATTGGGCGCAGGTCGCTACAAGTTATAGGGTTTGAGGTTTTTGGAATAGGGCGGACCACAGCACAGCGCCATAAGTCTGGAAAGGTATGTGTGAGTATAGATCTATTTACGATGTCGGTTATAGCCTGTAAAGTTGTTGGCAAGGTAAGAGAAACCATCTCCAAACTTATTCCGTCAACCCCTTGTGCATTTGATTTAAAACTTCTGAGAACCCTTCCAACCAATTCACAGTCAACCGTTTTCAATGCAAACTTGGCATCGCTGTATCTGTGATGCTCAAAGAAAGACAGTTGTGAAATGTTAGTTTTACATATACCTGGAACCTCTAGAAACGCCCTATTCACTGCATCTGCATCATTAAAATGCCTTGGTAGTTGGTTTTCTTTGTGTGACTGTGGCAGAACATCCGACTTTAAGTTTTTCCATAGCATTTTAGGGTCCTTGATGTTATTGTTGACATACCTGGTGAAGTAAACCTTTTTTTCTGATATTAATGCAGTAGCTGCCTGATGTTTGAGGTCCAGGTAATATGTTTTTGAGGAATCACTTTTTGAGCAATGATACTTGTTTCTGGCTTCGTCTCGCAGTTTGAACATTAAGTGAATGTTGTCTGTGATCCATGGTGTTGGGCGTGCCTTGAAAGATCTTTTTTGTAAGGGGGCGTGTAGGTCAAAGAGTCCAACAATATTTGAGGTAAGAATATGTACCATGTCATTTACATTTGTAATTTTTTTTATTTCTGACCATGGGTATGTGTTCAAATCTACAAGAAAGGTATCCTCTAGTATGTTGTGTAATTGACGGTACAGAACTATCCTAGGTTTGGGCTTTTCCTTTTTTATAACAGTACTGCATGTTATAAAGCAGTGGTGACCCAGCTCAGCAATATGATCCACCTCAACAGTGCAGGCACTCATATCAGTACAAATGACGTCAATTAATGTACTGCTGTCTCCAACCATATGTGTGGCTGTGTTGACTATCTGGTTGAGGCTTAGGCAGGTCATGAACTCCATGAGTTTTTTAGTCTTGACATTGTTCGTCTCTAGCATGTTGACATTAAAATCGCCTAGTAGTACAATATTGTCATATGGTGCTAGAGTGCTTATGCTGTCTGTTAATCCCTCCAGAAACCTAGTAAGGTCAGCCCATGGTGGACGGTATGCAGTTCCAACCAGTAGTCTTCTACCATTTAGACTGAGACTCAACCACATCTGCTCAATATCCAGCTGCTCAGGATGAGCTTTAACTCGTGCACTAATCCCAGTCTTTATGTAAAAAGCCACCCCTCCTCCGCGTCCTCCATGTATAGACGCTGGTCGTGGTATATGCCTTAACCTGTAGCCTGGTACACTAGGAGCTCGACCTTCTTCACCCGGACGCAACCAAGTCTCATTTATGGCCATGATATCCACTGCGTGGCGATTCATAGCTATCAAATATTCGTCATGTTTAGTACCCAGGGAGCCAGCATTTAATAGGCCAAACTTCAAATGTTTAGTACGAGTCATTTATGGAAGGTGTGTTTATGTATATAGTGTTTGTTTAATAATGTGATTTTGTGACACCGGGAGTAACTAAAAAATGTAAAATAATTAAAAATAATTAAAAAATGTAAATAGATTAGTATAGTGTAAAATAGTAATATTGTGAATAGTAAATTGAAGTAAATAACAATTAGGATAGTGTAAATAATGAATATTGTAAATAGTAGGTTTATATAAATAAAAATTATGCATTCATTTTTTGTATAAGTGTCCCATGTAAATAGTGTACGGGTAGCATCAATTTTACCACAGCAGGATAACGCCAACTTAATAGTTAAATTATGGAGATACTCGTAATGACATGATAAACATACATCCCTCCCTTCACGATTAGTAAACTTAACAATAATTAAAGAAATGTAACATAAATATAAATAAAGTTTTGAATTTCTATAACTAATTTGTTTTATTTGCAGGGCCAATGATGGCACATATATCTGACTCTGAACGAATTCTACACGTTGGGTCGCCAGGCTTGCTTCGTACCAGGATCCGCCCCCGCTTTGTCCAAGCATACCTCCAGCCGTGAAGACTAGCGGCATCACGAGTCCTCCGAAACAGCTGGCGGTTTGTTTTTGTCAGCCGTTCGTTTAAGAAGAACTTCTTAGACGGGCCAGGCATACCGAGGTCGGCGGTGGTGGCCCCGCGGCGCACCCGGGCGCTGCTCAGCAGCTGGTCGCGCAAGTCGCGGCGCGCCAGGCGCACGACGATGGCGCGCGGCCGCTGCTCCACGGCGCCGGCGGGGCTGCTCGCACTGATGTGACGCCCACCGACTCGCTCCGCGCTGACAATGTCCCGCTCTTCCACGGTGACCCCCAGCTTACTGCCGATATTCATTAGAATATGAACTGGGTTCTCCGCGTTTGACTCTGGCACATTGGTAATTTCAATGTCATTCGCCAGTAGGTCTTGATCTCTGTCGTTCAGCTCACGTCTGAGTTCCTCGACGATATCGCCAACACTCGGGGAATCTGCCGAGCTTGAACAGGCGCGCTGCTCCAAGACCTCCACCCTTGTCTCGAGACTATCCAAGCGAGTGTTACAATTGACCATGGCTCCCTTTAACTCGGACAACTCAGATCTCATCTGTAGCCTGAACGCCTGTATTTCAGCTCGCACAGCTTTAAGCTCCTCTAAGACAAGCTGCAAGTCGGAGCCAGCGCGTTGCTGCGTAGGCTGTCGGGTGTCATCTATTTTGACGACCGGGACAGTTAGGCATTGCATGTCCTCTCGACGTGCGACATCTTCAACCGGACTAATGCTGTGCAGTACTTCGCGAGAGTCATCTCCCGAGGCACTGTTGTCACTCCCTGGCGTTTCAACATCCTTGCTAGTGCCGCCCTGATAATTCGTGGCTCTCACTGGTGTCTCAGCCTTGTTGTCCCTTGGAGTTTTTTTGTTACACTCCGGGCATCGCCAGTTCGGTGAAATATTACCTTTAACAGGTAAACCCACGCAGGCTCGGTGATACTGCGAAGAACAATTACCGCATTTAACACCATCTGTCGACGCTATGAAGCGTCCGCAACCCCCACACTTTGCTAGCGGCATGGTGTCGATCGATCTACCACACTTGCAATATTGTAATAGATGGTGTTAAGTTGAGAAACTAAAATAATTAGTTGACTAATTAATCTTTCAAAATGTGGGTAATTAATTAAAATAAAGTCAATGAGTCTAACTTTTGCACTATGTTTTAGCACTAATAGCAACTGTTTTTATTGTTCACTACACTAATACCACTGTATAATATCACTGTAATAATTTTGATATACTGTTTACAAACAATTGAGCTTCGTTTTATTTTTTAATTGGCCAAGAAGTAGACTAGGGTCCCACCGTGACAGACGCCAAAACGTCACCGTCAAGTCTCAACTGGTAGATAATTTCATACAAGTTTTCTACTTTTTTTCCTATGTATTTACAAAAAAAAAGTATATAAGTATTATATATATTGTCTAGTACCCATAGTACAAGCTCTGCTTAGTTTGGGACTAGATGGTGCTGTGTAAAAATGTCCCAAGAGATTTATTTATTATTATTTATTTATTTTTTAATTTATGTGGGGGTTAGCTGTTATAAAAAAAAACTAGGGCTTTAGTATTATATCATTTAGCTTACCTAGGAAACATATCGTTACACTTAAGCTCAGTCCATCCGGTTAGAACTTCATATAACATGGTGTCGAGTGCCTTGTTAGCACCCAATTCTCCTGTCAACATTCTTAAAGCCACGCTGCAATAACAAAAGGAAAGATAATTAAGTACTTATTAGCCATTTTGAAAGTACACGGAAGTCCGTTGTTACACGGAAAATCGACATGGCTGAGGGCCGGATGGCGGACTTTCGCCATCTTCTCGTCTCGGTATTTCTTTTCACTTGCTTCATTTAAATCGGTCCAATAGTTTTCGCGTGAAAGCGCGACCGAGTTACTTTCGCATTAATAATATTAATAAGGATTTCTTGGCGATTCCAACGATAAAAAGTTTATACACAATTCATATACAAACTTTTCGAGATATCCTCATTTTTATCAGCCGCGCCGCTATAAAGCGAAATCGCGTGACAGATGCACTGACTATTCGCAAAATGTCCGTCTGCGCGGAACTAGTTGGCCGCGTCTTAGGTATGTGCGCGGTGGGACGGAGGGGCGGGGGCGCGCGCTTTTGTTCACAATAACCCGCCGCTTCACCCCCGTCCCTACCTAAGGCGCAGCCAACTAGTTCCGCGCGGATATTAGTCCCCAACTGTCAATGCACCGAGCTTTTATCACAAGAAACTTGATAATTCTTCAGAGAGAGAGATTGTCGATGCTCCAATTACAATTTAATTCACTCTTACCCGTTAATCCTCGCCATGGTGCTGTACGGTGGATTCAACTTTGTAGTAGCTACCAAATTCCTACAATAAAGCAACCACACGCAGTCCAACTCCGTGTAAAAACTACCATTGTTGGCAACACCGTGCGTGCTGTCAAATGACGTTTGTAAATGATTCAGCGCGTGTGTGTTGGCATCAATGTTGCGGGCGATTGGCGGCTGCAGGTTGGTAGCTTGCAGTTCCTTGTTTGAAATTTGGTTGAGGATGTTTCTAGAAAACAAACATTTTTTCATTAGAATAGCTATAAATATCATGGCTAAATCGCACTGAAAATCTATAAAGTATATAAAGAGTTCTGGGCGTAAAACTCACAGATCGCATAAGAAATACAATCGTCAAGGTCACGTGCAAAGCCAGACAGCTCAAATGGGATTGGGCGGGGCATGTATGTCGCATGCCAGACGAACTGTGGGCAAAAGTTGCCACAAATTGGATCCCACACGGAATGAAGCGACAGCGTGTTCGGCCCAGACGGAGATGGCGCGACGAACTCGACTCCCACGAGAGAGATTGGATTCTCAAGTCAACAGACAGAGCGGCTTGGAAGGAGGAAAGGGAGGCCTTTGCCCAGCAGTGGGACAAAGTGGGCTAGTAAAAAAAAATACAGGGTACGCCACAGCGACAAGCATACGGCCCGCCCGATGTTAAGCGGTTACCGTAGCCTATGGACGCTTGCAACACCAGGGGTATCACACGCGCGTTGCCGACCCTGTAAAAATCTTTACATACCCGATCCCCGAACCCCATGCCACAGAATAAATAATAACAGAATGGCCACTCTCCACCCCTCCCTAACGTCAGATACCTCAGGTCCCCCGCATCCAGCCGGTGTTCTTGTCGGACTGCCAACAAACCCTACGCACCGTCACGCACACATTTGCACGTGTACAAACGTAATTTTGACAAGTTTGACATTTGGTATTGTAGTGTGCAGCGGTATCGGAAAGTTTGTATGGAGTGTCACAGGTGTGCCCGTGCTATATCTCTAGGTTAAAGAAATAAAATACTTACTTGGTATTCTTATAAGCTCTGCCGAGGTGTATGGCAGCTCTTGCAGTGCTCATGCCGACCTCCATAATATTCTCTAGAAGACTCTTGCCGATACTTAGATCATCTATAGCATCTTGGCGAGGGCTCAAGCGTTTTCTGTAAAATAAAATTATTATTGAAATAAAACTACTTTTTACGGATTTTATCGCGTTATATTGATATTATTTTAATCCTGACGTTTCGGACACTTTACAGCGTCCATGGTCACGGGTGACTCCAAATTGGTGGGTCCAAATTTCAATAGAGAAGATGGCTGGGTCTTACCGCCTGCTTGGAACCCTATTATAGATTCAATTAAATCTAAATCCAAGCCTAAAACTGCAAGACTGAAGGATACGGTAAGCTCGTTTGCGTGAATCGGATTGCCAACAATTAACAAAAATGTAGGGTAGCTGTTAGTAATTGAAACGTCAAGACGCTTACCACCTTAGTCACCCGTGACCATGGACGCTATAAAGGGTCCGAAACGTCGGGATTAAAATAATATCAATATAACGCGATAAAATCCGTAAAAAGTAGTTTTATTTCAATGTCTAGTATTCGCGTAAGTGTCAGAAATCAGTATAAAATTATTAGTAGGTCTTGTGAAGAGAGGTGATAATATTGAATTTAAAAAGATAGGGCCGTCCAAACATTTGACAGACGCATTCGTCATACATAGAAACGCTAACGCCATCTTTGTTAGTATCGCGTGGCGTTTGTTTTTTAACCGATCGCGGACTAGTTCACTTCGGTTTAGAGAAGACCATTTTGGGAGCAAGTTCGGGGGTGTCATTGTGACATGCGGTTCGCCTATAGTCTGCGCGGAACTAGTTGGCCGCGCCTTAGGTATGTGAGCGGTGGAACGGCAGGGCGGGGTCCTGCGCGTGGTGGGACGGAGGGGCGGGGGCGCTTGCTTTTGTTCACAGTAACCCGCCGCCTCACCCCCGTCCCTATCTAACCAACTAGTTCCGCGCGTCCTTACGCAGATATTATTATCAATGTCGCCATGTTTGTTTTGTCGATATAAAGTTTATATTAATAGTAATCTTTATTTAAAGGACTTGGTACACAAAAGAAGAGCGACCATGTCGTCCTAACTATATTAATAGTAGTACTTACAAAAACAAGGAACTGTCGTGCGCCACTTCATTTTGCTTCATTTCCACCTTCCCAGGGTCCAGGAACAGAGCATTGAACGCGAACACATCTGGGTCTTTCATCATCTTATTCCTAGCTACTTCCTGAAAATAACAATCATCATTATTAACCCACTAAGCCTTTGCCCGCGAATTCTGCCGTGCTTGTGATATATACAGTAAGTGACATTGAGACACTTTCGAGAAAGGCGATCAAAGTTTTTTTTTACTTCTGACGTTTCTGTCTTACTGTAATTATGCTTAAGCTTATTTGATTTTCTAAACCACTTTTTAAAATTTTAAGTATACAGAAATGTAGATCCCAATCTCTACATTCCGAATATATACATAACTCAATATCGACCAAAATGTGACTTACTGTAATTATCATATGCGCGGCAGAATTCGTTCCCGTAGAAGTTGATATTTTTTCCCCCGTTTTTGCAACATTTTTAATTGATACTCCGCACCTATTGGTCGTAGTGTGATGATGTACAGCCTTTAGCCTTTCTCGTTAAACAGGCTATCTAACACTTGAAGATTTTTTCAAATAAGACCAGTAATTTTTGAGATTAGCACGTTCAACCAAACAAACAAACTCTTCAGCTGGCGGGCAGGATTCGAACCTACTTCTCCTGGTTCGGTATACCAGACGCTTTGACCGCTAAGCTACCACGAGCCCCACTCGAAAGTCGAAATCTTCCTTCTTAACTTACGTCTTAAGGTGACGTAGCGACATCTATTGTGAATGCTTCACAACCGACACGACAAACTTTACAGGTAGTTCAATGTTGTATGATGCCACCTTAACTACTAACTATATATTTGTATTTTTTATAAGCATTTTCCATGTTAAGATTACAAGTTATTTTAAATGAAGAAAAAATCGGCTGGCGAGCAGGATTCTAACCTGCTTCTTCTGGTTCGGAAAACCATCTCATCTCAATACTGATGTACTGACTTGTAATCTTAGCATGGAAAATGATTATAAAAAAATTGTAGCGGGTATATCCGAACGCAGGCAACTCCCTGGGCGCAAGAGCCGTGGTAAGGCTCCAAGGAGTTATTCTCCTCCGCGCTAACTGCACGTGTATCCGAACATCCTACCGCGCATGCGTACTGCGCCGACCAATTACAAGACGGCCGGCGCGCTTAGCGTTACTTTGTAAGCCTATGATTGGCTGTAGTTTAGTTAGTAAAAGATGGCGGTTTGTTAGTTAACATGTGACTTGTGAGACTGTCGGGTGTTTCCTAAAAGTTTTATTAAAGTTTTGTGTCCTATGAACAAGACTCTGTCATTAACCGACCCACCCCAACTATAAAATACAAAAAGATAGCAAACATACCTGATTCTCCCACGCCATCAGCTGTATATTATGCAATAACATCACATCTAACGTCAAAATTCCGAACGACAGTAAATCAGTGCTATTTGTCACCAAAACCTTCCTGCTGGCGTTAAAATTGGTGTAATTCTCACCAAAATACAAATCTTTCAACTTATGCATGACTATAGTCACATTGCCTTCCACCAGGCTTTCGTTTAGAGCTTTTAGGAGAGACCCAAAATCCGTCTCCTTTTGCGTATGGGTGGTATTTAGGTCTGGGTCGTTGACTACCCATTCGTGTAACTCTTGAACCTTTTCAATCAAATAACTGGTCATCGTATTGCTTTGCATATAATCATCGTAGAGATTTTCATCGTTGTAGAAATAGTCGTCTTTGGCTGGAATTGTAAAATGGGTTTTGAACACTCGTTCATCATATCGCTGATTAAATGCGAAAAGGCCACAACGCAAAAAACACTGAAACTCTTTTTTTTCCAAAAAATGTAATTAAATCGTTCTATTTTTTATATTCGAAAAAGACACCCATGATTCTATCACTAAAAATGGACCAATCACACAACCGCCTCTTTTGCATTCCGTGACTTTGGTGACCAACTTTAGATCGAAACGGCCATCTTGTCAGTTGCATCCTCGTAGTCGGCGAGAGCGTACGCAAGTTTTATGACAAAGGGCCATATTGCGATATTATCTAGTTTTACTTTAATTATATAGACCAAAGTGCCTTATTTTGTATTGGATTAGTCATTTTATAAGTAAAACGGACTCATGTGACACTATACTTTCGTAGATGCAAGCTGATACAATTTGTTGGTATTACATTAATAAAGCTCTAAAATACGCATCCGATGATATATAACACTTAGTTGTAGCACTAGTAGATTCGCAAAAAAACGTAAAATATCACGATGAAATCTTTGATGGACTTTCCTGTAAAATTTAGCATTTTCGTCATGTGGCCCTCTGGCATTTAATCAGCGATATACGACCGATAGCGAGGTTGATGTTAGTCATAAAATCACACAAGACGGTATTTATTACTATGAATTTTGTTCTTATAAATTTTACAACCTCACGAGCCTTGTTAAACTCCGGAGAATCTTAACATCGCCATTCAGGAATAGACGAAAATCTGACAGCGCCATCTAGTTAACGTTTGTGAACTAAAATTAATTTGACGGAATTACAAAACTAAATTAATGGTCTTGTTGAGTTACAAATATAAACATTATTTTTCTCATCAAATAAATAATAATTTAGATAGAGACTGATGTCTGTAATTGGTAAAGCGGAAAACCTATGTTACAGATTTATTTATTTATTGAAATAGTACAGCCACATCAAATACAACAACACTTACGGTAAATAGACTTTTAAAAACTAGGACTAGCATCTGACAATTGAGGCGTACATAGCATTTACTGCATCATAATACGATAACACAACAACTAACGAGATAATAATAAAATCAGTCCATAACAAAACTAAAACTATGTAAAAATGTGGATACTAATACTACGAGAATTGCAAAATCTTTTTCTTAAAACATGGCAACGTGTTATTGAATAATATGTCTAATTCTGAATTTTTTGAGGCAAGATCATTGTATGCATTGTATGCATTTACAGATCACCAGGCCACCCTATGGAAAGACTATTTGCATGTTAAACATAATAATAATGAGTTTATTCAAACAAAACACGCCTTTTCCTACAGGTGTAGGTAGAAAATAGAGACCGCCACTTACTACGATTCTAGCATGCTTTCTTCACATACATCTTGTCATCTTCATCTCCAACACGCGCCGTTTGCCTCACTAATAAGGTCCGTGTTAGTCTTTCTAGGGCGTGCCCTCCGGGGCCTTTTGTCAGTTCATCCATTCGCATTGTATTAAGTATTACTTTCAATAAAAAAACTTACCATCCATATATCCATAATGCAAATCCAGATCCATATTTTTATCGATATTTGGCAGAATCGGTTTGAAATTCGGCACAAAATCTTCAACTGTATTAACATCTGTGTGATTTTCTTCTATTCTATTTAAATCTACATTACTGTTTTCCTCTTGAGGAAGTGTAGCGATATCATTTTCTTCATTGTTACTTATTACAATCTGATTATTTTCTTTAGCAATATAATCTTCATTCTTTATATCTTCATGAGGTATTTCAATAGCTTTATCTTTCTTTTTAATATTTCGTTCTTCGTGTATCATTTCGTCGTGTAATGGATGTATCTGAGGTTTGTATATCAAATTCTTGTGTTCTCTATTAGCAACGATATTTTTGAAAATAGATAGTTTTTCTAGAATAGTATTCTCGTGGAGTTCCGCCAATTCTGAATTGATTTCGGTTGTGATTTTTGGGTATAGCTGAGGTGAATGCACCGGTTCCTGAAAAAGAAAAATTATGTGATTAACGCTGGTCTAATATCAGTTCTTTCCACGATTTCCAGAAAAAATGGATTTAACATCGTCAGTATACTCCCTAAAGCTTTCGGTGTACAAAACCGGTGGATGCATGTTGAATCCTCGCAGATTTAATACAAAACCAGTGTAACAGTTTAGTAGGTCTCGAGTTTGAATCCAAGGCACGCACCATGTAACGGTGAAGCAAAACAACGTGAGAAAACCTGCATGTCTGAGAGATTTTCCCGACGGCTTGTGAAGTCTTCCAACCTGCATTAGGCCAGAGCGTTGTGGACTATAACCTAACCCCTGTCATTCTGAGAGGAGACCCGTGCCCAGCAGTGAGACGATTAATATGATGATGATGACTGCCTTAAGATCCTAGTGGTCTTAATCTCGACTGCTACGCTAGTGGTCCTGTGTTAAATTTCTAGGTCGAACAGAGTTATATTATTAATGAAAGTTATAAAATCACCTGTGATTGAAACAGTTCTCGTGTGGTGAAGTTGTCAGCTGTTCCCCACTTGGTGATTACGACGGTGGCGAGGACCAGCGCTGCGCACACGGCGAAGCAAGACGCACTCGCAATTATCCACACCTTCAAGGGCACCTGAAAGATCAACAAATAGATATTGTACTTAAACCTAAATCTTCTGCATATGTAAAAGAAAAAGATGACTACCCACAGCTCAAACTACTAAACGAATTGGGTTGAAATGAGACACAGATAGTTATTATGGCGTAGGTATGAACTAAAAGAGGATTGAGGAAATTGCCAAAGTATTCGCAAAATATAGATGAACGCCCAGCTCGTTTCTTCTTCTTCTTGGATATAGCCAAAACCTTTGACACGGTCTCCGTCCCGATCATGTTAAGCACATTTGAGTAAACTGGTATCAAGGTTACACCTCTACTGAATTTTAAGGATTATTTTAGGGATTATCTATTGGTTATATAATGGTGTGCCACAGGGAAGTGTTGTGGGCCCTACATTTTATCAAACATATTAATGACCACTGATGACAGGTACATGTGTGTGTGGTGCACAGACCAAGATATAATATAGACACGCCTCCTTTCCCCGAAGGATTAAGCACAGGTGTATTAACGGCGAAGGAAAACATCGTGAGGAAACCTGCATGCCTGAGAGATTTTCTCGACGGCATGTGAAGTCTGCCAACCCGCATTATTTTATTATTATTATTTCCATTTATTTCAGGCAACAAGGCCCATATAAAAATATATTAGGCTAGCGTGGTTGACTATAGCCTAATCCTTCATACTGAGAGGAGACCCGTGCCCAGCAGTGGGACAGTATTTGGGTTGATGATGATGTATGATGGATGATGATCACGGGTATGTTTAAGGTTCCATGTAATAGGGGGCGAGCCTTAAATTAACCAGACATCCAAACTAGTACTTAGAATTTCATAGAAGGATCCAAATAAATACATTTCATTCACTTGATTGAGGAATTGAACTCGGAACTACGAGCGTAGCAGTAAAGAGGAAACATTTGATTGTTTGTTTGTTTGTATTGAATAGGCTCCGAAACTACTGGACCGATTTGAAAAATTATTTTAGTGTTAGGTAGCCCATTTATCGGGTAAGGCTATAGGCTATATACCATCACGCTACAACTAATAGGAGCGGAGTAGCAATGAAAAATGTTGCAAAAACGGGGGGAAAAAGTTATCAAGACCACGCGGGCGAGACCGCTGGCGGGAAGCTAGTTATAATAAAAACTAACCTAAATTAAAAATTTAGAAAACCCCCGACACTAAATGTAATTTCCCATTTTGTGGTGGCGGCCATCTTAGATTTGAAATTTATCATAGTATTCTCCTAGTTAAGCCCTTTCATTTGATACCCATATTGAGGGAGTTGTGAAAATATGTAATCCGCTATTTTGTAGCGGCGGCCATCTTGGACCGATTTTCATCAAACATAGCTAAGAACACTCCCGACTAATTCACCTTTGCATTAAAAAAACAAAATCAAAATCGGTTCATCCGTTTGGGAGCTACGATGCCACACACACACACACACACAGACACGTCAAACTTATAACACCCCGTCGTTTTTGCGTCGGGGGTTAAAAAATCTGTTGTCAAACTTACAGTAGTCTTATCCGGTACTCGATGTATGACGGTGGGTCGCGGTGGCAGCGGGCGGCGCGCGTTCGGCACGCGCTCGGGCACCGTCGGGTAAGATCGGCTCCAGTCGGTCGCCACAGTGGCGCGACTATCGCACGACGTCGAAGATGGCGGACGCTTCTCATAGTCGTATTGAAACATATTACTGTAACAAGAAATTTTTATTATTGGTACAGTGCCTCGACTATGAGTATTGAGACATTCGAATCGACAAAAGAATAGAAACAAAATGTATGTAAATGACATTAGTGACAGCCCAATTTGTCGAAAGCTTGTGTCATTTCCATACATTTTGTTTCTATTCGATTGTGGATTCGAATGTCAAAATGCAACTTGTCTAGCCCCCCTGTATGGAAAACCCTTGCAGCGCATCTAGCGGTTACATAAGGAACTAACATCGGCAATGAGATTACAGCGTTTCGATGCGTAAAAAACTTATCTAAAACAATTAGAACTCATGGTTGAGGTACAGTTTTTGCCACTTATTGTCCGGCTTGAAGTTGGCACGAGCTAACTTCAGGCCGTGAAAATCGGAGATAGAAAAACACTGGACTATTCTTACTAATATTATAAATGCGAAAGTAACTCTGTCGCGCTGTCACGTCAAAATTGCCAAACCGATTTAAATTAAATTTGGTACAGAGATAGTCTAGGGATGTCGGAAATTCAAAAAGTATCGATATATATCGTATCGATATTTTTTTATAAAAATATCAATATCGATATTTATATTTTCAAAAAATATCGATATATCGATATATCGGCCAACTTAAAACTAAATTATAAAACAGCCAAAAAAAAAAGATTATTTGTAATCTTTTAACTTACTTTTTGCTGTTTTATAATTTAGTTTTAAGTTTGTCGGTTTATTGTTCTGAAAAAAATATCGATTTTGATACCTTTTCGATACTTGGAATTTTATATCGATATATCGAAATATTAAATATCGCTCAAAAATATCGATATATTGAAAAAATAATATCGATATATTGATATATCGATATTTTTTCAACATCCCTAAGATAGTCTAGAGCCTGAGAAAGGACATGGCTAGTTTTTAATGCGAAAACAGAGCTGTAAGGGGTTGAAATAGGGGGTGAAAGTTATAAGAAATACCGAGACCACGCGGGCGAAGCCGCTGGCGGAAAGCTAGTAATAAATAAAAACGAAAGCTCAAGTCGTAGGTTGTCGTTTTAAAAGGCGGGCATTAACGACTTCTTTGCCATCATACGGAAAAGAACAGCGTGCATGAGCAGGGTACGGGAAAGTACGAACACTATCCTCAGGACGTTAGTGAACAAAATTGATAGTCCTTTTATTGTATACTGGGCAGGTGTACATCTGCTAAGTAATAAGAAATAAAAATGGTATAATTATGTAATTTTTTACTTGTCTACAAACTACTAACACCTTTTTAAATTATTATGTGTAGGTAATACTAACAACCTTACTAACACTACCTATGTACAAATGCTATGGACTATATGTCTGAAAATAAAGATTATTATTATCATTTTGATCAATCTTTTTTTCTCCGATTTTTACGGCCGGGTTGAAGTTAGCTTGTGCCAACTTCAAGCCAATAAGGATAGGCATTTTCTATTCTAAGATTACAAGTTTCTTTTTAAAAAACCGAACCAGAAGACGCAGGTTCGAATGCTGTTCGCCAGCCTATTATTTCCTTCATTAAAAATAGCTTTACAAGCTTAGCATGGAAAATGCTTAAAAAAAAACAAAAAGAAAGCCTGAAACCGTTTATTTTGGCCGGACACGCAATTAAAAAGCCTAACTACGTCCGGCTTTATCCGGTCACCTGGCAACGCTACATGAGACTATGTCTTGTCACTGCATGATATCTAACCCATTACTGTGTCCATCTCACCATGAAATCCAATCTAGCTCTGTGGGAAACGGTAAAGATGGTAATTTACTTAAGAGGTAGGGCACAGCCATTTATGGCTCAAATCTGGAGCAGCCCATCTGGGGAAGTACCTCCAGCTTACAGAAAACTGCAGCCAAATAACATACTTTATTGTGTGTTGTGTTCCTGCAGTGAGTAAGGTCGCCAGAGCTCCTTATATGGATGCGCTGCGCTGGCAGCAAGAGGAACATTCCCTCAAACTGTTGGCGCAGTGAATCCTCCATAAACCCCTAGGTTTTTAGGGTCGTCAGCGCGCGAGTGATACCCCTGGTGTTGCAAGCGTCCATAGGCTACGGTAACCGCTTACCATCAGGCGGGCCGTATGCTTGTTTGCCACCTTAGTAGTTATAAAAAAAATCTCATGAATACTTAAGAATTTGAACTGTAAGGTGTTTTTATTTTATAACTAGCCTTTGCTCGCAACTTCGTTCCCGTAAAAGTTGAATTTTCCCCCTGTTTTTGCAACATTTTTAATTGATACTGCGCTCCTATTGGCCGTAGCGTGATGATATATTGCCTATAGCCTTCCTTGATAGTCTCACAAAAGTTAAAGTTGCATTGAACAATAATAACACATTTAGGCTGAGATTCAGAGAAGAGACTCGGCATGAACTGACGCTTCCGTATGTCAAATTGTAATACAAATTTGACATACGGAAGCATTACTTTACGCTTAGCATCGTCTCTGAATGTTAGGTTTAGATCCCCTACCGACTGCTTAATGAGAGAAGGGAACTAGCCTTTATGCGCAAGTCTCACAAAAGTTAAAGTTACATTGAGCAATAATAACACATTTAGACACAATCGAGTGTAAAGCTATTATAGTGAAAGTACGGAAGTTACGTCGCAATATGCGCAATATGGTCTGGCCATAGACAAGTTTGCAATCTGACATTTCAATCAACGAAGAAATATTAAGAAAAGTTCTGACAAATCCTTAATCCTTACTTTTACTATTATTATTACTATTATTTTTAACGACGTCTGTGGTCTAGTGGTTCGAGTACCGGACTGCTGATTATGGGTTCGATTCCCACAAGACACAAACATTTATTGTGATGAACTTAAGTGTTTGTGTTAGTCTGGGTGTTTCTTATGTATTATAAGTATGTAATTACAAAAAAAAAGTATATAAGTATTATATCCATTGTATAGTACCCATAGTACAAGCTCTGCTTAGTTTGGGACTAGATGGTGCTGTGTAAAATGTCCCAGGATATTTTATTATTTAATTTGCAGGTTTCAAGTGCGTGAAGTCATCGGCCTAAGCCGGATCTAGCGGATGACAGATAAGTATCTACAACAGCATCAGCAACAAGTAGAGCGTGCTGAAGATTGCTGTAATATTATATACTAGTACAGTAAGTGGCACATGAGATGGTAGGCAGAAATGACAGCTAAGTAAAGTAATACTCAAGTCAAAATCAAATTCTTTTTCTTTTATTTCAATTAGACCGTATAATTAGGCACTTTTGAATAGGGAATATGCACATTTTTTTTATATTTTTAAACGATACTTTATATCGTTATGTAGCCGTAAAAAAAAAACCTTAAAACTAAAATTAAGTAACAAAAAAAATTATTAAATTATGAGACAGATATTGGCATTTTAAACACCCGCGATTTTGGCGCGCTTGCCGTGACGTCAAAGTCTATGTTCTCTCAACCAAACAACCACGTACAACAGACACTGTTTTAGTAGACTGACGTCATATTCCATTTGTCCGATAGTGTTGCGTTTCAAGTGATTTGAATTTCCAACAGTTTTTTTGGACTATTTAATAATTATTTTCTCATCAAAAAGAAATAATATAAAAAAAATGTACATAGACATAATTCTAAAACGATAAAGTTCATAAAAAAAAATATTTGACCTTTTTTTAAGTCCGACGCATATTCCCTATTGTCAAACTAGTTGCACGGTTCCAAAAAGTGGATCTTATGGAGAAGAGTTTCTTGAAGGAGAAGATCTTATGTTGTTTTTAATTAAAAATCATTTTTATTTACACAACGTCTGCATTATCTTACACTAACCTTTTTTATTACATTTATATCTACTTAAATAACATAAATAAAACATTTACATAAAAGAAAAATAATAAACACCTACAGAGGAAAAAAAAAAAAAAAAACCGTTACACTAAGCGTCGAAGAATTCCTCCGCATCACTGTCGTCTGGCAACGTGCCCAGAAGACTGGCAGCATTGCCACGTTGAATGGCAATGCTTATACGTTCCCCTAGAAACAAGCCAGCCCTCTGGTCACGTGAAGAGTCGACCAGTCTCCTTGAAATTTCTTTAAAAAGGAGACGAGCACTCGGACCCCACGAACCGAGCGTTTCGACTCCAAACGGCTCAAATACATAACTACCAGATAAGTTAGTATACTTGCGCCGTTTGAGAGTCTCCGCAGCAGCAGCAGCAGCGCCAGCGCAGCCAGCTGAGCTTGAAAGATGGGATGGAGCAAGGGTGTCAACACAAGTTGCATCCCACACCAAAGGCCTACCCATTTTCCATGGCAAAAGCGTCATACCATCTGGTCTCTTACCATCGTCACGTACCAAGCCATTAGGTTCTAAAACAGCTGGTACGCCGGCGGTGGCAAGAGCGCGACGGAGAATGTCGTTAATGCTGGCATGTCGCGCTATGCGGCCTGCACTCCTGCAACACGACAGACCGTGATGTCCGAGGCTGCCGACAGCTTCACCACAGTGACACCGATGCGGAGCAACACAAGGAGCGCCTAGACGAAGACACGTAGCGAGCCGAAAAGTTGTGTCATCCAACATAGTCCCTAAGTTGGACGACGGAAGTGCCAGAAGCCAGAGACCCGATTCCCATTCACCCACAGCCATCAGACGAGCACGCTCGGCAGTATTGACTGACGTATGTAGAAGTTCTTTCCGCGTCAAACTGCAAAGCGGCTCGTCCCACAGCCTCTGGGAAGATGGGATCAAAGGTAAAACCGTACTCGGACAAGCCATTTTCCATACGTTCATAGCATCAGACATGAACGGTACTTCAAAGTCAACCCGAGATGGTCCTAAGATATCTCTGGTCAACTTATCAGTACCGTGGACTGAGGATATAAACGCAGGTAAACTAATACTTGAAATTTTGCGGATGCCCAGGCCACCCAAACGAATGGGAAGCGATGCTTGAAGCCAAGCTCGGTCATCCAGTGCCACGTTTAAAAGAGAAGACAGAAAATTTCGTATGATTCGATCAACTTTTTCCAAAAGATGTGGGTACATCCACAAATGTGAAGAACGGAGAAAATAATTTTGGTCCAAAACAACAGATCTTATTTATTTGTATATTTTATTTATTTGTCACTAGCTGACCCGGCGACCTCGTACCGCCATATTTTTGTATCCGTCCGTCAATTTGATAGTGTATGTCAGAGTTTTGTCAATATTACGTCAATCTCACAGTCTTCCGTCTCATTCGCATACTCACTTTTCGGAATTTTTTAAATATTTGCTATCGTTTTTTTATTTTTTTTTCATATAAACCTTCTCCTGACAATTACGAACACATAAAAGAAAGAATTATTCAATTTGGTGCAGTTGTTCGGAAGTTATGCGTAAACAAACATTTCGGCGATTCATTTTTATATTATTGAGAAGATATTATAGAAAAGCTGAGAAATTTAAACCCGTGTGAAGCCGGGGCGGGTCGCTAGTACCTACTACTTTTAGAGGCATGAATTTTATAGGTGGAAACAACTTATAAATTCATTCAAATGTTTTTAAACATAAAAAATATTCCGTTATCGATACAACATGACATAAATTATTTGTTTTTTATTGTTCCTGCAAGTTTCCACAAATAAATCTGAATTCTATGATTGTAATTTTTTTTTTATTGAAATAAATTGTCAAAAATACCAAGGACCGTCTGATGCGACCGTAGCCTAATAGTTCAAGTTCTAAGTTCAAATGTTATTATTCCAAACTAGCTTTCCGCCAGCGGCTATGCCCGCTATCCCACGGGAACCATACATTTTACCGGGGTAAAAAGAAGAAAAATAGCCTATGTGCTATTCCAGACTATAATCTATCTCTGTGCCAAATTTCATCCAAATCCGTTCAGTCGTTTTTGCGTGAAAGAGTAACAAACATCCATCCATCCATACATACAAAATTTCAGATTTATAGATATTAATTTTAAAGTCACAGGCACACACTGGACCGGACCCGGAATATGGATTTAAGAACAACATAACTTCGCCATTGTTATTATAAATATAAATTAAAAATAATTATTAAAATAATCAACTCCATTGTTTTTGTTGCCTGAGAACGACGCCGTTGGAATTTTTCGAGTGAAGTAAAGAAATTGTGTGTTGCGTCGCAGCTCGGCCACAGTCGATTTCGTAATATAAAGACGTATCAATTAAATGTTTTTAAATTGTTCTTGCAGTATCAATGAATAGATTAAATGTAGCACAAATATATCTTGTAAAAAAAGCACTTGTTTGTGGTCGACGGTGGCCGGGCTGCGCCGTAACACACAAGAAATTCGCATGAATGAAGTGGTATAATGTTTATTAAATATATTTATTTTACGGACTGCCTCCTCAGTATACGCTTGTAACCACTTAGTCTAGCTAAGTGGTTACAAGCGTGACTGCTATGCTTGAGATCCTGTTCGAATACCAGGTCGAGCAAGGGGTTACTGAAGTTTTAGCAGCAATAAATATAACGCCGATCCCGAATGTGAAGTCTGTCATACCGTATTAAGTAGGCCAGCATAGTGGACTATAGCCTAACCCCTCTCAAACTGAGAGGAGTATCCTCTCAGTTCGTGCCCAGCAGTGGGATAGCATGATAAGATGATGAAGTGTGCTGAAGACTTCAAGGAGGTCATCAAAAACCCATACAACTCAGCCCAAATTTGTACAGGAAATATTTGTACATGACAGCTGTCAAGTTGATAGTTTTTACCATGAAATCAATAAGAAACTGATAATAATTTGCCGTAATGGCGTGCGTTTGACATTTTGAAACTGACACTGACAGTTTTTACCCGACTGCCGAAGGAGGAGGGTTATGTGTTTGACGCGTATGTATGTATGTATGTATGTATGTATGTATGTATGTATGTATGTCCGTTCTTATGTCCGGTCGTAACTACTCAACGACTCAACCGAATTAGATAAATGACACCTCATTAGATTCGTCTTGATGGCACGACTGTCACTGGGTACATGAAATTTAAAAAAAATCAATATGGCGGATTTTATACGCTTTAATGTGCGAACTGATTTTGAAAATGATCTTTAGTTGTATCAATTTATATTTTAAATCATCATTTAGGATCTATCTAGTGATTCTATGATGATTTATAAACTAAAAAGAAGGAAATAAAATCAATTATTAAAAGAAACAAAAAACCCGACTGCGTAAAAACTACTAACTAAAAATTTAAAAACAAGCTCTGTGATGTTGGAAAATGTATTGCAGGCGGGACAAGCAAAGAAACAATTTTGTTTATGAACGAACAGCTTGTCCCGCCTTGAAATCATTACGAAACAGATAATAGTGTGCCAAAAGTGCGTGATTTTTCTCAAATTAAAAGCTAGCATCCCCCAGTCAACATTAAAAAAAAGTACGACTAGAGTTTTAACCAGCGTAATACAGAGAATTTTTTTCTAATAAGTGTACCTTCGGCACATCATTTGGGCCGATTTCGATGACCTCCTTGACAGAAATAGTCATCATTTATGTTATTATTAAAACAAAGTGTCAAACATTACGTCACTTCCAACTATTTTTACTTAATTTAAATAACAAAATGGCCGCCTGATTAGAATTTAACCCGCTATTATAATTATTTAAATTGGTTCGACTTTACAAAATATTGTAATGAGAAGTGAACATAATTATCATCAGTTAGTATGGGTCCCGGGGCACCAAGGCATCGAAGGAAATGAGAAGGCTGACGAGTTAGCTTGAACAGGATCAGGAAATGCAATGATTGGACCAGAACCATGCATGGAGCTGCCTGCATACATGCACCCTTAAAAAGGCCTTACAGGACTATGCCGATATGAAACGCATAGACAAGTAGAACAACAGCCTAAGGTTAGAACACTCACGACGTTTCCTCGGCTGCAGCACCACACGAGTCTCTAAATTCGTTCTGAGCAATAGAAGGGATAAAGCCCGAGCTGTCATTGGAGCCCTTACAGGGCACTACACCACAAATGAAATGCTCCATAAAATGAAGCTAACTTTGAACGACTGCAGAGCCTGTGGTGAATTCAAGGAAACTATGCAGCACATCCTGTGCGATTGTGACGTCCTGGCGACGAAACGGATGAGTCTTCACGGCAACGGGTACCCGAAGCCGGAAGATTTTAGGTTCCTTCCTCGCAGTGGGTTAGCCGCCTTCGTGAACCACGTCTTCAAAGAGTAAGGAATATACGGTAATGGGGACAACACAAAAGATCCCATTGGGTCGAAGTGTTGCTGGTTGTACCAGCCCCCATAGCAAGATAAGATAAGAACATATTATCATGCTTGGATTCCCCGAAGGGCTAACTAGATATAGGCTATATATCAGTATTTTACGCAACTGCCATCAGACCTCCGCAACACAATTTCTAGGCAATACTGATATTCGAAGGATAGACTGGTTGTCAGGCTTTTTAGGCTTCTGACTACCACTAACGATTGTCATAGGTGTTATGACAACCGGGACCGACGGCTTTACGTGCTCTCCGAGGCACGGAAGTGTCTCGGTGTGTTAAGAATGGTCACCCATCCACATACTGCCCTCGGCAAGAGTAGCTTAACCTTGCAGATCGGTTGATCAGCGTAGTTAAAGATTAGATTATTATAATAAAAAGTTAATTAAATAAATAAATAAAAAAACTTCCTACAAATAACATTCTGCAACAATTAAATTACATTAAATCTCCTAAATAAAAATACTTAATTCGCAGTATATTACTGCGTATTCAAATCAACAATAAATAAAAAATACTATATTCAATTACACATAATAATAATAAATAATTAAACGATATATCTATTTGTGATAATTAAAATACATAAATTAACTAATTAATTTACAATAAAACCTATTGAAACTCTCCCTCTCTCCTACTTTATTTAATGTTACTATGCTGTGCCCGACAGGGTCCATAATTGATCCCTAGATATAAGTTTACCACCTGTATTTACATTATGGAACGCAATAAATTTGATTTGATTTGATTTTAGCCACGAGCCCCTCTGTTCACCTGTAAGAATGATGTAGGTAATTAAATCGCTACCCTGTGCTTGATCTTTACAGTTCATGGTCGAATACATTTAAATTTTATTCGTAAGCTGGCAATGTATGTGCCACTACTTACTAAATTACTTTTAAACAATACAATTTATAACCTCACGCTTGTATTCCCCGAAGTGTTGGGCAGAGGTGAGCTAACTTGTACCCATCTAATTACGGTTCATGAGAAGGCTGCTGACAGACATACGGACGGAAAGCAGAGGCTTAATAGTAGGGTCCCGTTGGCACTCTTCGGATCACCATCAACCCATTAACTGCACGGGTCTCCTCTCAGTATGAGAGGGATTAGGCTACAGTCCACCACGCTGGCCTAATGCGGGTTGGCAGACTTGACATGCCGTCGAGAAAATCTCTCAGGCATGCAGGTTTCCTCACGATGTTTTCCTTCACCGTTAAAGCGAGTGATAATTACGCATGATTTCGAAAAGTTAGACGTTCCTTGGACTCAAACTCGAGACCTTTGACTAGGCACTCCAGTGGTCTTTCTCCTAGGCTATCACTGCTTTTTTGGCGGTCAAGCGTAGGCCTATTCTGAATAAAAAAAAGAGACGTGTGGCACTCGGAGACTGCCGCGGTAAAGCTATTGCATAGCATTTTTTATCAACTTATGCAATTATAATTATTTATTTATTTTATTAATTTACACAAAAAAAAACGTTTACAAACACACACACACACACACATACACCGCTGTACCGGTCGGAGTGGGGGGTGTTAGGTTTTTTTCGTTACGGAATTTCTGGATTCGGTCCCCACGCTCAAGGCCCGCGATAAAAGCTATGCAATAGCTTAAAAACGTCTTGATACTTAACACCATCTGATTCAAACTGTGCTATAGGTAATATGCAAAGCTACCTTGTAATAAGTCCCGTTAAGACTCAGCCTCAGAAACCAGTATCTGACGCCGTTATCTCAATGATGCGAGACTAAATTAGCAAGGAAGGCATATTTCTGTGGGTCTGCTGATTACAAAGTAGTGGGGTTCAATTCCCACAGGACGCAATAGTTAGACCATGATAGTTATTTAATATTTAACCCCTGACGCAGAAACGACGGGGTGTTATAAGTTTGACGTGTCTGTGTGTGTCTGTCTGTGGCATCGTAGCTCCTGAACGGATGAACCGATTTTGATTTTGTTGTTTTATTTGAAAGGTGAATTGGTCGGGAGTGTTCTTAGCTATGTTTGATGAAAATCGGTCCAAGATGGCCGCCGCCACAAAATAGCTAATTAAACTAACATATTTTTTCACAACATCCTCAATATGGTTATCTCAGCGCCTCTAGCGGTTACGGAACTAAAATCTACTATAAGATTACAGCGTTTCGATGCGTAAAAAACCTATCGAAAGCCTATCGATAGAACTCATGGTTGACGTACTGGTTATCGTTAACGAATAATAAGATTTACGGTGACTCATGCTTGAGCCACAGATCTATAAAGATGTCCGTCAGTTACCATTTACGTTAAACATCTCTTTGTTAAACACGGGAAGTTTGTGTAAAAAAGAACAGGCGACCACAGCGTATGTGCTAAATGCCTTTCACTATTTAGCGTGAAGCAACGCGTGAACTCAATATGTCTGTTGCTAAACGAATACTCTCTAGTTAAGCGTCCTAGAAGCCGTATTCGTAGGTCATAAGGTCAAATCATACAATACAAGATCAATTTTTAAACCAACATCGGCCTGTGTAGGGTTGCCAGGTCGGCAAACCTAATAGCCGGACAGCCCAGCAAGTTTGGCCGGACATTTCTATACTAATATTATAAAGAGGAAAGATTTGTTTGTTTGTTTGTTTGTAATGAATAGGCTCCGAAACTACTGGACCGATTTCAAAAATTCTTTCACCTTTGGAAAGCTACATTATCCCCGAGTAACATAGGCTATATATCATCACGCTACGACTAATAGGAGCGGAGTAGTAATGAAAAATGTAGCAAAAACGGGGAAAAAATTATAAGACCACGCGGGCGAAGCCGCTAGCGGGAAGCTAGTGAGTAATAAAAAGGCCCGACATCCTCCCGGCGACCGACAGTCGACTCGCCTACGCTCGGCCACGCTCGTTTGTAAAATGTAAAAAGCCTAGCAAAGGCCAGAAACCGTTTATTTTGGCCGGACACGCAATCAAAAGCCTACCTATGTCCGGCTTTATCCGGACGCTTGGCAACGCTAGGCCTTTTTTTTGCGTCTGGAAATGCTTTATGCACAGTCACGCCGCCCCGGGGAGGACGGCGCGGTGTGTGGGACTCTGCCCTGAAAAGGACGTCTACCCACTAAAACCAGACGGGTGTTCGCCTCATCACCATTCGGCCGGGGTCACGGGTACGTGTGGACATTCTTCCGCGACCCCGGTGGTGACGGGCCGCCTATGCGGGAGCCGCATAGGCGGCTCTTTTGGGAGGGGTGCCTGTGGTGTGCATCCTCCTCTCCTACCAATCCACTGAGTGGGATAGCAACGCTAGGCCTGTGCCAACCCACATTAGGTCAGCGTGGTGGGCTAAGCCTAATCCCTCTCATACTGAGAGGAGACCCGTGCCCAACAGTGGGACAATTAATGCGTTGATGAAGATGATGATGGGCACGGGTCTCCTCTCAGTATGAAAAGGATTAGATTATAGTCCACCACGCTAGCCTAATATGGGGCAGACTTGCCGTCGAGAAAATTTCTCAGGCATGCAGGTTTCCTCACGATGTTTTCTTTGACTTTTAAAGCGAGTGATAATTACGCACATCATTTCGAAACGTCAGAGGTGCATGCCTTGGATTCGAACTCGAGACCTTTGACTTGGCAGTCCAGTGGTCATTCCCATAGGCTAACTATCACTGCTAAACTAATATTATAAAGAGGAAAGATTTGATTTGTTGTTTGTTTGTTATGATTAATGATTTTTTTTTAATCTTTCGCTATTAGAAAACTACATCTTTAACGAGTAAGATCGTACCCAGACCACACCCGGGCGAAGCAGCTTGCTGAAAGCTGAGTAGTCTCTATACTAAAATAATATTATAAAGTTGAAGAATTCGTTTGTTTGGTGGAACACGCTAATCTCAGGAACTTCTGAGACAGACGACGTCAGTGGTCTAGTGGTTGCTGATCACGAGGTCGTGGGTTCGATTCCCACAAACACAAATATTTATGTGATGATGAATATAAGTATTTGTGTTTGTCTGGGTGTTTCCTATGTATAATAAGTATGTATTTACAACAAAAAAAAATGTATATAAGTATTATATCTATTATCTAGTACCCATAGTACAAGCTCTGCTTAGTTTGGGACTAGATGGTGCTGTGCATAAAAATGTCCCCAAAATATTTATTTCTTTATTATTAATCCGATTTGAAAAATACTTGCAGTGTTAGATAGCCCGTTTATCGAGGGAGGCTATAGGCTATATATCATCACGCTACGACCAATAGGAGCGGAGTCTCAATTAAAAATGTTGCAAAAACGGGAACTTCAATTTCTATGGGAATGAAGTAGCGGCACACTTGTGACACTTCATACGAACTTTCTGATACCAATGCACACTACAATACCAAATGTCAAACTTGTCAAAATTACGTTTGTACACGTGCAAATGCAAATGTGTGCGTGAGAGTGCGTAGGGTTTGTTGGCAGTCCGGCAAGAACACCGGCAGAATGCGGGGGACCTGAGGTATCTGACGTTAGGGAGAGAGAGTGGCCATTCTGTTATTATTTATTCTGTGGTAGCGGGCAAAGGCTTCATGAAGATAAATTGGCATCAATGTGGAACTTAACCAAATAGGTAAGCAAAGTGCTTCTCGAGGCACGGAAGGGTCGGTGGTAAATGTTGTGTATACCTGTAATTGGCATATGTATCAGACCTTTTCTATGTACCTTTTTTATTGAATGTAAAAATATATATGCTGTTGGTGTACCTATTTAAATAAATAAATAAATAAATAAGGGTCTCTCTATTTGTGTCAATGGTCACTCATCCGCAGACTAAACAGACTAAACACACATTTCAATTGTTTAATTCTTAGAATATAGTTTTTAATACGAATATTATAAATAGAAACAAAAAAGAAATGATTAAATAGGTATTTAATAATTGACATTAAATATTTCATGTATAAAAAAAATAAAATAAAAGAAATTTTAAGTTAGTGTATCATGTTTATTAAAAAAAATTAAGCTCAGAATATTCCTTTAATAAGGCACTTTATTTAAAAAAAAGGTATTTCATTTATAATTAGGTTAGGTATTTCTTTTATTTTTAGAAACACACGAACTGCACCTATTACTGTCTAATCATTTAATTGCGAGGGCTCTGGTACCCAAAACTCAAGTTAAATCTTACCTTGGGTACCTGTGTTCAATTATTTGTAGTGCTTTTGTTTCTACAGTGTATTTAAATGGTAATAAATTATTATTATTTATTATTCTTATAGTTAGGCAGTGGATCAGCGAAACAACTCAGTCGCGACCCCTTCAATTTATTCCACTACTTACTTACCACACAAATTGTATAAATGCCTGAAATAAACAAAAAAAACAGACACTCACCTTAAAATTATCAACAATATATCAATCAAAACACTTTAAATCCTAAATTTTCTTAATATAACATGGTATTTGCACTGGGTTTAAAAAAAAAACAATCACAAAGATTCGCGGGCACCGATTTGTAAGACGTGCAAGCTGCCTGCGTATAGGAATGATACTAAAAATGTATGAAACAGTTACCTCTGTCGCATTTGTGCGCTGGCGAAAGTGTGACAGCCTTCGCGTAAAAAACTTTGCATTTTGTTTGTTTGTGTGTAAAAAAGAAAGATATGTTATGATTTTAGAATATTCTTTATTACACGTCAACAATCAATGTAATAAGATAAGTATTATATTTAGCATTTATCAATGCAAAGTGACAGACTTCTTAACGCGTGAAAAACTTTGCATTTTGTTTGTTTGTGATTAAAAAAGAACGACATATTGTTATGATTTTATAAATACTCTTTATTACACGACAACAGACAGAGAGGTAGGGCACAGCCATTTATGGCTCAAATCTGGAGCAGCCCATCTGGGGAAGTATCTCCACCTTACAGAAAACTGCAGCCAAATAACACACTTTATTGTGTGTTGTGTTCCTGCAGTGAGTAAGGTCGCCAGAGCTCTTTCTAAGGATGCGCTGCGCTGGCAGTAAGAGGAATATTCCCTCAAACTGTCGGCGCAGTGAATCCTCCATAAACCTCTAAGAGGATTTTTGGGTCGGGCACGTGCAAGTGATACCCCTGGTGTTGCAAGCGTCCATAGGCTACGGTAACCGCTTACCATCAGGCGGGCCGTATGATTGTTTGCCACCTTAGTGGTATCAAAAAAAAACAACAATCAATGTAATAAGATAGGTATTTAGCATTTATTAATGCAAAGGAACAGACTTCTTAACGCGTAAAAATTTCAATATTTTTGGCGCTACGATAGATTATAAGTCTAACAGCACATAGGATATTTTTTATCCCGGTAAATTCCAGTGGGATATATTTGTTTTAAGAAGATGAGTGATTGCGTTGTGAGTGCGATGAGAAATATCCAGATCACGCGGGCAAAGCCGCTGGCGGAAAGCTATAGTCAACGCGGAACTAGTTGGCCGCGCCTTAGGTAGGGATGGGGGTGAGGCGGCGGGTTATTGTGAACAAAAGCAAGCGCCCCCGCCCCTCCGTCCCGCCGCTCACATACCTAAGGCGCGGCCAACTAGTTCCGCGCAGACTATAGTAGTACCTAGATAATATTAGGTCTAATATCAAATAGGTAATCGAGTTTTAAAATGTAGGGCTATTAAAATAAAAAATATTTAAACGTTAAAGGCAGTAAGCAAACCCACGGTATACGACCTTTTTAGTTTATTTTTGACACTTCATTAAAGTAAAGAGGTTAGTTCCTTTGAGTATTTGTTAGTTTTTAGTGTATTGTCGCTAATACGATTGTCAGGCAACTTTCATCGCCATGTATGCATGTGACAGTGACCAGAGAGAAACTAGAACAAATTATTTATTATAGTCCACGCCGAACTAGTTGGCCGCGCCTTAGGTAGGGACGGGGGTGAGGTGGCGGGTTACTGTGAACGAAAGCATGCGCCCCCGCCCCTCCGTAACACCGCACGCAGGTGACCCCGCCCCTCCGTCCCGCCGCTCACATACCTAAGGCGCGGCCAACTAGTTCTGCGCGGACTCTATAAGAGAGCCAGTATATCTTAGTACACTGACAACATACTCAAATATGGAAAAATAGGCCAAGATATAGTAGCCACTGTTTATTAACGATTTATTAAAGTTAATTGACGTTTCTTTTAGTAGGGATCGTCGTTGGGAATTTAGTATTCAAATTCAAGTTCAAGTTCATATTTTTTTATCTCAAATTCAAATTCAAAATATTTTATTTCAATTAGACCATATAAATAGGTACTTTTGAAACGTTAAACTAGTTGCACGGTTCTAAAAAAAGTGGGTCTTATGGAGAAGAGCCGGCAAGAAACTCCATAGATACTCTTTAAAAAAAAAAAATTAGTGGTAACAGTCTATATATTACAATACAAAATCTATATGGGTGTTTCCTATGTATTATAAGTACGTATTTACAAAAAAAAAGTATATAAGTATTATATCCATTGTCTAGTACCCATAGTACAAGCTCTGCTTAGTTTGGGACTAGATGGTGCTGTGTAAAAAAAAATGTCCCTAGATATTTATTATTACCTATTATTATTATTATTATATATAATATATCTATACAAATGTGTCTGGCTCAATCATCAACCCATTATTAGTCCCACTGCTGGACACGGGTCTCGTCTCAGTATGAGAGTGATTAGGCTATAGTCCACCACGCTGGTCTAATGCGGGTTGGCAGACTTCACATGCGTTCGAGAAAATTCTGAAACTGATTTTAATGGTTTTTAAAATCTCTTCCTAGCTTAAGAAGACTTTGGTGAAATTGATATTTAAAAAAAAATAAGAATAACTTATAGTTGCCGGCAAATAGCTTGAACTATAATTTGTATTGGAGTCGGTGCCAAACAAATTTAATTTAAATTGTTTGTTTGGCACCGACTTCAAAAATAATTATTCTTTTGCTTTCTAGTTCCTGGGTGTTTTTGAAAACGATTTGTTTTTTTTTTGTGAAAGAACCATTGACTTATTCGTATTTATATATCAATGGACAGAACAATGTATTTTGTGGTTTTCTCATGGATGCCATTGTAAGAACTGGACGAAATTATGACAATTAGGGAAGACACGGGAAACACCAGCTTTCAAATAAAAAAGAATCATCAAAATCGGTTCACTCAGTCAAAAGTTCTGACGTTACAAACATAAAAAAATACACTCGAATTGGGAACCTCCTATATGAAGTCATTTAAAAATGGCGGATGCGCAGTAGTCGTTTTTTAGCACATTTTGCTCGCAACTGTACTGCGCAAACATTCCCGCTCTTTATTTTTGATTCAACATTATGTGCCGCGAACTACATCATCATTCTCTTAGCCTTTTTCAAACCATGTTGGGGTCGGCTTCCAGTCTAACCAGATGCGGCTGAATATCAGTGTTTTACACGAAGCGACTGCCATCAGACCTCCGCAACACAATTTCTGGGCAAAACCGATATTCGAAGGATAGACTGGTTGTCAGGCTTTTTTGACTTCTGACTACCACTAACGATTGTCATAGGTGTTCGTATGACAACCGGGACCAATGGCTTTACGTGCTCTCCGAGACACGGAGGGGTCTCGATGTGTTAAGAATGGTCACCCATCAACAGACTGACCTCGGTAAGCGTAGCTTAACCTTGCAGATCGGTTGATCAGTATTGCTATAACTTGGCCACGAGCCCCTACATATTGTACTTTTTTAAATACCTACGTAGGTCAGAATGCGTTTTTTAACCCAGTCAGTCAACCGCACACTAATTAATGCGACCTTTTGAACCGGTCGGTACAGAATTACATTAGCGTTGTCATTGACTTAATTTCAAGTTTTATCGTTTTTATCTGTCAACTTTATTGACAGGTTATCAACTTCAACTTGATGTAAATCGTCGATAAATCCTTTTACGATGTAGTAGATTTGAGTTAGTCACATTTTTTCTTCTTATCTTCTATAATATAAAAATGAATCGCAAAATGTGTTGGTAAGCGCATAACTCAACAACGCCTGGACCAATTTGGCCAATTCTTTTTTTAAAATGTTCGTTGAAGTCCAACGATGGTTCTTACGGCGAGAAAAAATCGAATAGTTGCCGGGAAAACCCTAAAAACAGCCCTTTTCTTTTTCACATACAAACGTTTTCTAACTAAAACGTAGAATCAATTTGAGCTTTATTGCTATTGTATAAAGTTCATATCAAATCTATAATATAAAAATGAATTGCTAAATGAGTTGCTAAGCACAAAAGTCGAGAACGGCTGAACCGATTTGGCTGATTTCTTTTTTGTTGTGTTTGGTGAAGTCTGAGGAAGGTTCTTATGGAGAGAAAAATCCTAAAAAATACGAGGAAAAAAGTAAAAACAACAATTTTCTTTTCCCATACCACTTTGGCTGTCAAACATTTGACGTCAATCAAAACAAAACAACGTTAGGAAGAAATAGAAATGATATGCAACCTCCAATCAACTAAACTAAAAGGCATACGAAAGATAATTCTAACGGGGCAGAACAAGGTCTGCCGGGACAGCTAGTTTCATATAAAACTAGCTTTCCGCCAGCGGCTTCGCCCGCGTGGTCTTGATAACCTTTTTAACCCGCTTTTCTGTTGAAATTTTTCCTGAATTTTCTTTGCTATAAACCTCACGGATCCCGAGACCTTTCCAACGAATGCAAAACCGTGGAAATCGGTTCGTGCGTTCTGGAGTTATAGCGTCAGGAAGGAAAACCCGACTTATTTTTATGTAGTAGATTATAATGTGGTTTTTTTCTTAAACTTTCTTCAAAAATAATTTTATTTCTTAGTAAATAAGTAATTTCTAAAGCGGCTTCCAGAAGTTCAATTTTGACTGAACAGTTTTAAGGCAAAACTGAGGTTCTGAACAGTTTAAATGTTATGTAAGAATTCAAATTAGATTTAATTTCGAATCTGCAGTGAAAACTCGGTTTTCAGTTTTGCCTACACACGTATGATTTAGGTAACTGATCAGTTAAAACTGAACGTCTGGAAGAATGAATGAAGGCGCAAATGTTAGTGAGCGTACGGTTAAGCTGGGTACTCACTTAACAGTGTAGCATGTAATGTATCAGCTACGGTATCAAGTGAGTACGTAGGCACGAGCCCGCTGCGAGCCGCTCGCGCGTGGAGCGCTGTAAGCTCGCAGTGACCCGCCGAGTGGCGGTATCACTGCGAACACAAAGGCGTCTCCGGCAGCTCGTAGCTAGATACGCGGTGGACCGTGGACGAGCCGTACCCACTTGCAGGTTGATACAGTATCTGATACGTTACATGCAACACTGCTAAGTGAGTAGCTTTAGAAGACGAATGGAGGAAGTTAATTTAAATGGCCGTGGGCCACTACGCGGCCCGCGACTTCTCAGACAGCACCAAGCAGCTCGACTTCAGTTCGCTCGCAGTTATTACAATTAATTAATTTCGGAATTTAATCGTTTAATCATTTTGTTATTTAATCGTTAAATCATTTAACCGTTTAATCGTTTTAATGATGTTAATTTTATACTGAAATGATTGTTATTATGATTTGTATGTATTTTTGACATTACTTGATTTGATAATTATGTCTGGACTTTAAAAGAGACCATGATTATCTGAGTGTTTCGGCGTTTCTTCTCAAAGGTAGTCAGGAAACAGCGCCATCTCGAAAAAAAATGTAAAATTGTAAAAGTGTCTTAAAAGATCTATTTACATAAATAAATATCATTTATCATTCAATGAAACAAACAATTAAGTATGATGCTGAGTAATATAATTGATATTGGTATAATAATATTAAATCGGTTCCATATAACAGTCATGCGTTTTATTGGTCGGTTATCTATCCTGCTATTATCTATCCTGCCGTTATTTATCCCGCCGCGGTGGGTGCCGTGGTCACTGTGGTCGCCTTCGTTGTTGGCACAGACGAGGCGGTAAGTGCCACACTTGTGGTGTGTGACACTACCTTCCCACCCATTTTGCGCTGAAAAATAAAATAAATAAATATCCTGAGACATTTTACACAGCATCATCTCAGTCCTAAGAGCTTGTATTTTTGTTATTGTAATTTTTTTTATACCACTAAGGTGGCAAACAAGCATACGGCCCGCCTGATGGTAAGCGGTTACTGTAGCCTATGGTCGCTTGCAACACCAGGGGTATAACTCGCGCGTTGCCGACCCGAAAATCCTATTAGAGGTTTCACTGCGCCGACAGTTTGAGAGAATATTCCTCTTGCTGCCAGCGCAGCCCATCCTTAGAAGGAGCTCTGGCAAAACTGATGTACAATTTCACAAGCAATAAAATAAAAAGAACAATAAATAATGCGCATGATTGACATCTATATGATGTGAATCCGGCAAGCTTATTTTAAGACACATCTGCTTAAGTTAAGATATACCTATATATAGACTGTGAGAGCGTATAGTCTGCGCGAGTGATATCCCAGGTGTTGTAAGCGTCCATAGGCTACGGTAACCGCTTACCATCAGGCGGGCGCAATGATTGTTTGCCACCTCAGTGGTATAAAAAAAATCTTAGCTACGACTGAGAATTTTATAAAAAAACCCCAATGACTGTAAAATCTGATTTTACAGCTGCGCGGAACTAGTGGCTGCGCCTTAGGTATTTGAGCGGTGGGACGGGGGGCGGGGTCGCCTGCGCGCGGTGGGACGGAGGGGCGGGGGCGCTTGCTTTTGTTCACGGTAACCCGCCGCCTCACCCCCGTCCCTACCTAAGGCGCGGCCAACTAGTTCCGCGTGGACTATAGTAAGATTTTTCGTTAACTACTCTATTACTACAGTGACACGTGCTTGGGCTACTGTTGCTCAAGCACGTGTCACTTTCAGTAATAATCTTACTATTCGTTAACGATAACAAGCCCTCGAGTTTCACGATATTTTAAGTTTACTATCCGTCAGAAACGAACTCGTGGTATCGTTTTTTACAAGTCCTTGGGGGCTAGACATGTTGCATTTTGACATTCGAATCGACAAACATATGTAAATGACATTAGTGACAGCCCGATTTGTCGAAAGCTTGTGTCACTTCCATACATTTTGTTTGTCGATTCGAATGTCAAAATGCAACTTGTCTAGCAACTTATCTCACTACTTGAATACCTTAACTTTTCAATTACTTGACTGAAAACTTATGCTGGGATATTTTTAGTTCCCTTCACGTCCACCGCAGCGCATATCAGTGTTCCATACAAAATAATTCGAACTCGATACGATTACTTTAACTACTCTATTACTAGTAACTTGTGCTTGGGCTACAAGAGCATTGGGATGCAAATCAAAGTAGGCCCTATACACTCTGGGCCTGCGCCCTGCAGACAACTTGCAACTTGACATTATCTTGACTTGTTTAATATTTCGAATAAATATTGAACAAAACATAATAGATACCTAAATGAACGTAGTCATAATAAATATTAAAATATAAATAAATAATAATAATAAATAAAAATTAACATAGTTTAATTTATTGTAGGTGCAAAATAAATAAAATAAACTACTAAATAGTTAATCAAATTGTTATTTACATAGACCTACACATAAAAAGATACATGCTTACTAGATACACTACACTATAAACACTACTACTTACTACTAACTACTGTATTATATAGACTTTAATATTATAAAATTTATAAAATTAGCTATAATTAGATGTAAGCAAATACTAACAGGGTTCATGTTTTGAAACTAAGCCAAATGTATACCAACATTGTAAACAAACATGAGTGCAATAAATTTATGATTTATGATTCATGACAAACGAGTAGAAACAAAATGTGCGGAAATGACACAAGCTTTCGACAAGTCGGGCTGTCACTAATGTCATTTACATACATTTGTTTCTATTCGTTTGTCGATTCGAATGTCAAATTAAAACTTGTCTAGCCCCCCCCACGGTCGCCGAGATCTGTCACCTAAGGCGGTAACGCAGTAATTGCTGCTCCCGGCACTTATGCCGGGAGCAGCAATTAAAAAGCGCAAGCATTTTGTGGAGACTATTTAAGAATAGTCTCCACAAAATGCTTGCGCTCAGTAGGTCAAGCATTTTGAGGAGACTATTATTAATAATTACTCACTCTCTCGCCTTCGGAGGCTGCCTCCGCGGCTGGTTCAGGTTCAGAGGCTTCCTCGTTTCCTTCGCCTCCCTCACTCGCAGCCGCCTCGCTAGCGGCTTCCTCAGAAGCAGCGTCTGAACTATCACCTCCCCCGCCATCGCTGCTCTCTAAAAAACCATAATAGCAAAGTGTTAATGGGCTTCGTCTATAAAATTCTCATATTGGCGAGCCTATCACCATTAACTGGGACAAATCAGAGAGGTAGGGCACAGCCATTTATGGCTTAAATCTGGAGCAGCACATCTAGGGAAGTACCTCCACCTTACAGAAAACTGCAGCGAAATAACACAATTTATGGTGTGTTGTGTCCCTGCAGCGAGTAAGGTCGCCAGAGCTCCTTCTAAGGATGCGCTGCTGGCAGCAAGAGGAATATTCCCTCAAACTGTCGGCGCAGTGAATCCTCCATAAACCTCCAAGAGGTTTTTCGGGTCGGCAACGCGCGAGTGATACCCCTGGTGTTGCAAGCGTCCATAGGCTACGGTAACCGCTTACCATCAGGCGGGCGCTATGCTTGTTTGCCACCTCAGTGGTATGAAAAAAATCCTAGCTACGACTGAGAATTTTATAAAAAAAACCCCAATGACTGTAAAATCTGATTTTACAGCTGCGCGGAACTAGTTGGCTGCACCTTAGGTATTTGAGCGGTGGGACGGGGGGGCGGGGTTGCCTGCGCGCGGTGGGACGGAAGGGTGGGGGCGCTTGCTTTTGTTCACAGTAACCCGCCGCCTCACCCCCGTCCCTACCTAAGGCGCGGCCAACTAGTTTCGCGCGGACTATACTATGTGTGCTAGAAAACTCTTTTAGGTGTATTAAATCTTTACCTTCGGCAGCCTCCTGCGAAGCAACCCTGCAGGAAAATAAATAAATAATAGTTATTTTAACATTGCCATCACGCCGATGTTCCCCGATGGGGTAGGCAGAGGCGTACTAATGTACACCTACATTTCGCCGGTATGTTTAGGTCCCATGTAATAAGGGGTGAGCCTTTTGCCATCTACCAGGCACTAATCCAGACTCCGAGCTGCTACTGGGAATTTCACAAAAAACCCAACAACACTTTGCTCGACCCGGGAATCGAACCCAGGACCTCTTGCGTAGCATTCTGCCGGTGTTCTTGCCGGACGTACTGCCAACAAACCCTACGCACTCTCACGCACACATTTGCACGTGTACAAACGTAATTTTGACAAGTTTGACATTTGGTATTGTAGTGTGCAGCGGTATCGGAAAGTTTGTATGGAGTGTCACAGGTGTGCCTCGGGTACAAATTTGGGCTGAGTTGGCTTTCGATGACCTCCATTTGTTTCTATTCGTTTGTTGATCAATTTGAATGTTAAATTGCAAATTGTCTAAGCCTTGTAAATGAACTGTGTGGCTACATACCCGATCTCCATGACACTTTTTGTGACCTGTTCCCCTTCGAGTACAAATACAGTTTGGTAGACCCCTTCGTAAGCCGATGTGAACTCTGTGATGCGTATGATAACTGAGGATTCTCCTGGCTGCAATTAGGGTATTTTGTTCTATTTTATTTATTAAGGAAAACCAACAATTACACACTATATATGATTAAAAATGGCTTACAATTAAGGTATATCAGTGCGTAACTAACTACGTTATCCACATACATGTTCAAATTTGGAATTTGGAAGTGCACGAGTACAACATTACTAATTAACTAATCAAACAAATAATAAAAAAAATTATAAAAACTTATTATAATACTAAAAATGGTTGTTTGAGTTTAATGTTAAGTATTGTCTATTTAATTGTTGATCATTTTAAGTAGATCAATGCGGATCTTGTTAGCTGACAAAGAAAATAAGTCTAATTCGGAAAAAAGGGTATTATAATTAGTTGCTAGACGACGTAGAGGTGCGCGGGCACCCGCATTGGTGCGATGAGAAGACACCGCAAAAAGCGGCCGCCCACGCAACCCACGCCGCATAACACAATTTGTTTGTAAGCTCTGAGCAATCATATTTGTTATTACACAAGTCATATAGAAACTTAGTCTCCAAAAAAGTGCGTCTGTCATTTAATGCACTCAGTTTATAATATTTCAACAAATTAACGTAGGATGTTTTTTTTCGGAAGCAACGATAATGTGTAGCTTTAAGGAAAAGGACTAAGTACAGTTCTCGCCAAACTTAGCTGAGCTTTCGTTTTTATTACAATCCTATAATTTTGTTTCTCCGATTTTTACGGCCGGGTTAAAGTTAGCTCGTGCCAACTTCAATCCGGACAATAAGTTTGACGAGAACTGTAAAACTCTTAAATCATAAAATTGAGATTGCAATAAGCAGTCGCAGAATGTTAGGTTAGGTTAGTTTAGTTAGTTTAGTTCACAAAAAATCTAAAATACTTTCAGTTTTCACTTTTTAATTATGTTTAATAAGCGAAACAGTTGCCGCCATATTATTACGTCATACTGTTATGTAAATAAACTAAAAAATGACAACTGATCAACGCTCGACGTTCATGACTTTTGTTTCCATAGCCTGCCGGTCTAACATGCACGCCGCGAGATCATTTTATCGACGCTTATGTCGTGCTTGTTTGTGTTTGCTTGTGTCTCGTTTTCGCACGAGGAAGAGCGAGACAAAAGAGTAGACAAAATTTTGTCGTGACGCGCATGTTAGCTGGGCAGGTGACTTCATGACAGAACATTATGGCGTCCAATGATTTTGCGCACGATTTAAAATTTAATTTTTTTAATGTATTTTAGTGACATCATTTCAGGAGAGGTAGGGCACAGCCATTTATGGCTTAAATCTGGAGCAGCCCATCTGGGGAAGTACCTCCACCTTACAGAAAACTGCAGCCAAATAATGTGTTTAATGTGTGTTGTGTTCCTGCAGTGATTAAGGTCGCCAGAGCTCCTTCTAAAGATGCGCTGCGCTGGCAGTTAGAGGAATATTCCCTCAAACTGTCTGCGCAGTGAATCCTCCATAAACCTCTAAGAGGTTTTTCGGGTCAAGTTTCTAGGGCAAACAAGCATACTGCCCGCCTAATGGTAAGCGGTTACCATAGCCTATGACCGCTTGCAACATCACCCCTATCACTCGCGCGTTGCCGACCCAAAAAGCCTCTTAGAGGTTTATGGAGGATTCACAGCGTATTCTTAGAAAGAGCTCTGGCGACCTATAGATAATTATATAAGGTGTTACAAAATTAACTCTTAGAATTTCATGTGGTGACTTAGTATCGAAAAACTAACATATTCCAAAAAAAAAATATTTTTTTCGAGCGAGTTCAATATTCTCTTAAAAATAATATCTAGTAAAATGATTTTAATGCGCACTGTACATGGGGCTGCGCTGGCGTCACAGCGCGGTGGCGCCGGCGTCTCGTGGAGCCCCGCGCTGTGTCTTTAATGTAAATCCACACGCGAGCACACGTGACGCCGGCTGTGACTTAGGAATAAGTCACGTGTCCACCTGGAGAGTCCTACATGAAGAAGGCCAACACCCGTACCACTTCCTACGAGTACAGGAACTACTTCCTACGGATTTCAAGCCCCCGCGGCGGGCGCGGGCGGACGCTCACCGCAGCGCGAGCCGCGTGTTACGGTCATTGACTTATGTTACGGTACTCTGTGCATATTCAATAACTTGGGAGTAATGAAAACTATTGCATATCTGTGTAACGGATATTATTTTATATTTTTTTTCTTTATGGTTACTTTTTAATTATCATTATAAACAACTCTGTAAATTTCTAAGAGTTAATTTTTTAACACCTTATATAATAGGTAATTAAATCGCCATCCTGGATTCAAAATTCCATTAAAGAGTGTAAAAACATAGTTAAGAACACTCCCGACTAATTCACCTTTCAAATAAAAAAAACAAAATCAAAATCGGTCCATCCGTTGGGGAGCTACGATGCCACAGACACACACACACACAGACACGTCAACCTTATAACACTCCGTCGTTTTTGCGTCGGGGGTTAAAAATGTAAGTGGGTATTAAGATAATGTCACCATACCATAGTAATCAGCTCACCTTTGGTTCTCCTAACAAATAAAATGCTATAGACCCCACGTTTGTTCTTCTCGTCTGTGTCTCCAATGGTATACCGTTGACAGTGATCTGCAAATTAACAGTACTTACAATTAATAGGGTCGTTAGGACTGTAGGTGGGGTAGACCACAGAATAAATAATGAATGAAACAAACAAAACAGAATGAATGGCCACTCTCCGCCCCTCCCTAACGTCAGATACCTCAGGGGGGCTAGACAAGTTGCATTTTGACATTCGAATCGACAAACAAAATGTATGTAAATGACATTAGTGACAGCCCGATTTGTCGAAAGCTTGTGTCATTTCCATTCATTTTGTTTGTCGATTCGAATGTCAAAATGCAACTTGTCTAGCCCCCCTGGTCCACCGCATCCTGCCGGTGTTCTTGCCGGACTGCCAACAAACCCTACGCACTCTCACGCATTTGCACGTGTACAAACGTAATTTTGACAAGTTTGACATTTGGTATTGTAGTGTGCAGCGGTATCGGAAAGTTTGTATGGAGTGCCACAGGTGTGGGGTAGACTGCTCTTGAAATTGTTCATAATAATAGCACGCTCAATGAAAAATATAATAGACTAACTTTCCGCCAGCGGCTTTGCCCGCTACCCACGGGAACCATACATTTTACCGGGATAAAAAGTAGCCTATGTGTTATTCCAGACTATGTTCTATCTCTGTGCCAAATTTCATCTAGATCCGTTCAGTAGTTTTTGCGTGAAAGAGTAACAAACATCCATCCATCCATCCTCACAAACTTTCACATTTATAATATTAGTAGGAAGTAGGATAGGATTAGTAGGAAGTATCCTACTTCCTACTTCCTATCCTATCGGCCTATCCTATCCTAAGGATCCTATCCTAAGGATAGGACAGGAGGTAGGAAGTAGGATAGGATACTTCGTGTAAAAAAATAACTAAGAAATTTCTGAGAAATAAGCGTTAAAGTTTTTTACTTCCCATCATGCCTGTATTCTCCTAAGGGGTAGGCAGAGGTGTACTAATGTACACCCACATTTCGCCGGTGTGTTTAGGTCCCATGTAATAGGGGGCGCGCCTATTGCTATCAACCGGCCACAAATGCAGACTCCGAGCTGCTACCAGATTTTACAGAAAAACCCAACAACACTTTGCCCGACGCTGTTGTTGTTGTTTTACAACAACGCTGATCAACTGATCTGCAAGGTTAAGCTACGCTTGCCGAGGTCAGTCTGTGGATGGGTGACCATTCTTAACACATCGCGACCCCTCCGTGCCTCAGAGAGCACGTAAAGCGGTCGGTCCCGGTTGTCATACGAACACCTACGATAATCGTTAGTGGTAGTCAGAAACCCGAAAAGCCTGACAGCCAGTCTATCCTTCGAATATCGGTATTGCCTAGAAATTGTGTTGCGGAGGTCTGATGGCAGCCGCTTCTTGTAAAATACTGATATTCAGCCGTATCTGGTTAGACTGGAAGCCGACCCCAACATGGTTGAGAAAAAGGCTTGGAGGATGATGACTAAATTTTACCTTTTCTACGGTACATTCTCCGGCGCAACTGAATTTTAGTTCATGTTCGAATTGTTCTCCTTCTGCCGGAGGAGCGTATAGAGGCATAGGATCCACTGTTATCGCTGTAACATATAAAGATTTTTATTAAATAAATAAATAAATATAATAAATATCCTGGGACATTTTACACAGCACCATCTAGTCCCAAACTAAGCAGAGCTTGTACTATGGATACTAGACAATGGATATAATACTTATATACTTTTTTTTTGTAAATAAATACTTATAATACATAGGAAACACCCAGACAAACACAAATACTTCATCAAATAAATATTTGTGTCTTGTGGGAATCGAACCCACGACCTCGTGATCAGCAGTCCGGTACTCGAACCACTAGACCACAGACGTCGTCATAAATGGTGGCTTTATGCTTTGGCCAGCTCACCAGGGCCCAATTCTGCTATTTTAGTTAAGAGAACCATTCCAGTGACACACTTCTGAAATTCTATTGATATTTTCACAGATTGGGTATTCTGCTAAATATTCAATACTACCTTTTGCCCGCGACTTCGTTCCCGTTTAAGTTGAATTTTACTCCGTTTTTGCAACATTTTTAATTGATATTCCGCTCCTATTGGTCGCAGCGTGATGATATATAGCCTATAGCCATCCCCGATAAATGAGCTATCTAACACTGAAAGAATTTTTCAAATCGGACCATTAGTTTTTAGTATATTTAGTTTTAAGCTTACTCACTTAATCACTTGTATTTGGGAATGTTGGTTCGCCTGTTATTGGCAACTGTCATAGGTAAGTCCATTACCAATTGTTTTTAATTTTAAATGTTGTATACAGAAGCTGTTGGTGTACCTTAACTAATAAATAAATTAATTAATTAATTAATTCCTGAGATTAACGCGTTAAACCAAACAAACAAACTCTTTATAATATTAGTATAGATTCTACCACTAATACTGTTTGGTTGTGTCGCTAAAATGGCTTCTATATTATTATTTGATTTATTATTTAATATTTTGATTTATAACAATCAATTATAAACGTAAACTATTGACAAACAAAATGTATGGAAATGACATTAGAGACAGCCCGATTTGTCGAAAGCTTGTGTCATTTCCATACATTTTGTTTGTCGATTCGAATGTCAGAATGCAACTTGTCTAGCCCCCCTGTCCGTCTATGTCAGTTGAATGGTAGTTCAATGGAAAGTCACTGTAACGCCACTAGTTCCAAATAAAGAGCAGACTACCAAATGTGTAAAACTATTCTATCGAGACACTATTGATACTGTTGGTAAAATAGCTGACTTAAGGCTCAGGTAGTGCAGTTCACCAGGGCCCAGCAGCTCAGAGCCGTAATCTTTGAAAAGAAAGGAGCAGCCAGAACAGAGAGCCGTGAGATTTTTTATGAATAAAATTGATAATTCGTAACGCGGTCGTAAATAAAACCCTTCCTTCGGCTTTTTGCCGTGTCGTCAGGTAAAAACGGAGAGAGAAAAATATTGGATTAAAATTAATCTAAACAATAGCCTAGAGCATTCGTTTTTATTTACTTAAAAAACATATTTTTACCCGACGACACGGCAAAAAGACTTCCTAATATAAAACCCTTCCGGTTTTATATTAGGAAGTCTATGTATCGTCCTATTTACGTATGTTCCACTACAGCGTCTAAAGTACTCATCTGATCTTGATGAATGAGGTGTCAAACGATTCGTTATTATGGTCCCGGTAACAATGGCTACATTTTAAATAAACAAAATCAATACGACGAATGGTACATGCAAAAAAAGAGCAAAATTTTTAACTTAAAAGACGTCAGAATGTGGAATCAAAATTCGACATTCCAAATTTTTTTTGCATTTTTATTCTAGGAGTAACATCTCTATAACAAGCTCTGTAAATTAATACTAAACAGAAAAAAAATTACTTACATGGAGCTAAAAAATAATTAAGGAATTAATAATCATTCAAATAATCATCCTACTGCTGGGCACGGGTCTCCTCTCAATTTATTTCAAACTAGCTTTCCGCCAGCGGCTTCGCCCGCGTGGTCTTTATAACTTTTTTACCCCGTTTCTGCAAAATTGTTCATTGCTACTCCGCTCCTATTAGTCGTAGCGTGATGGTAGGTATAGCCTGTAGCCTTCCCCGATAAATGGGCTATCTAATACTGAAAGATTTTTTCAAATAGGCCCAGTAATTTCAGAGCCAATCAATACAAACAAACAATCAAATCTTTCCTTGCCTGCGTGTTATGGTGGATTTAATAAATTAAAAATTTAGACAACCCCCGACACGAAATGTAATTTGCCATTTTGTGGTCGCGGCCATCTTGGATTTGAAATTTATCATAATGTATAGTATTCTCCTAGCTAAGCCCTTTCATGTGATACCCATATAGAGGGAGTTGTGAAAAAAATTGTTATTCGCTATTTTGTAGCGGCGGCCATCTTGGACCGATTTTCATAAAACATAGCTAAGAACACTCCCGACTAATTAACCTTTCAAATAAAAAAAATAAAATCAAAATCGGTTCATCCGTTTGGCAGCTACGATGCCACAGACACACACACACACACACACACACACACACACACAGACACGTCAAACTTATAACACCCCGTCGTTTTTGCGTCGGGGGTTAAAAAAGATACACACAAACCTTGTCAAAAAAGGAATTAAGTATTCAATTTGATGCAGTTGTTCGGAAGTTATGCGCGTGCCGCGTACAAACATTTCGGCGATTCATTTTTAACCCCCGACGCAAAAACGACGGGGTGTTATAAGTTTGACGTGTCTGTGTTTGCGTGTGTGTCTGTCGGTGGCATCGTAGCTCCCGAACGGATGGACCGATATTGATTTTGTTTTTTTTTATTTGAAAGGTGAATTAGTCGGGAGTGTTCTTAGCTATGTTTGATAAAAATCGATCCAATATGGCCGCCGCTACAAAATAGCGGATTACATATTTTTTCAAAACTCCATTAATATGGGTATTAAATGAAAGGGCTTAACTAGGAAAATACTATACACTATGATAAAACATTTCAAATCCAAGATGGCCGCCACCACAAAATGGCAAATACCATTTCGTGTCGGGGGGTTTTTAAATATTTAATTTAGGTTAGGTTATTATTTAAATAGATAAATAAATATTTGAAATAATCCTATTCCTATACCTACGAGTCTATGTAGATAATATATCAATAAATTAAGAATATAATCATATTTTGTTATGGTAAGACAAAAAGACTTGGTCACTGGGGATCTATCACTATCAACGAATTAACGGGCTCGTCCAAAAGTGGTCTAGAAATAGCCGACACATAACGATCCGTTAAAACAATTGTGAAGTAAAATTTTTCGTGTGTGGGCAAACCACATCGATCGTGGTCATTTCAAACAATTCCTCAGAACACTGCCTGTTATACAAACGGTAGAATACACACAGAGAGGCAAAGTCTCTCCTCAGACACGGTTTTTGAGATTGAGCTCGTTGACAGTTTCCTTTTGAACCTTATTTCCGTCGCAATAGCAGTGATTTTTGTAAAGCATCTGTGTAGCTTGAGTACTTCTATGTACTATATCTTCTTTCGGGGGGCGTTTAAAACTGTATCACTCAAATTGATACTCACAGCTATCTGTAATAAGAAACAAATTAGAAAATTAATTATATCTTCTCAGAAGAATAATGAAAGTAAAATAAATACAGTAGAGATGAGAGCTTTGAGAAGTATGTGTGGTGTAACTTTGAGAGATAAAGTGAGGAACAGCGTGATAAGGGAGCGTTGTGGAATGAAAGATGATATAGTAACTAGGATTGAGAGAGTTATGTTAAGATGGTTTGGGCATATAGAGAGCTTGGATGAACGGAGGTTGACGAAACAAGTATACATGGCGAGTACGAATGGAAGAGTCGGAAGGGGTCGACCTGGGCGAACGTACCACAACCAGATTGCGGACGTTCTCAGAAAAGGCAAGGTTAAGAGCACCCTAAATCGACGAGCATGCATGGGGAAGTTAATGAACATAGACGAAGCGAATGCAATGGGTATGCATGTTGCACTAACAACTTAGTTTCTCTCTGCATGTGCATAATTAGCGGGCGGGAGGGTGGTGCTCTTGCATCTCAGCATAAGCGGAATTAAAACCAAATATTTACATTGCAATTTATTGTCATGGATTTCCGTAAAGTAACGCCTGATTCCATTAATTACATGTCCTTTAAAGCGAGATTACGCATCATGATTTTGAGTAATATTACTAAGCTATGACGATACTTACTATCAACTAAAGCCAGAATTTTTCTATAAGTAGTATCTCCCTTCTTAAAGATACCCATGTAGACGCAAGCGTTGGAATCATCAAAACTGTAACAAAATAAAAACAAATAGGACATTTTACACAGCACCATCTATAGTCCCAAACTAAGCAGAGCTTGTACTACGGGTACTAGACAATATAATTTAATAATTTTTTGTTGTTTAGGGGAAGCAAATGCGGTGTTTGGTCGATCCCCAGATGACAGGGATCTATTATTTTTACACATAAAAAACATTTTCTTTGTTAGATGTTGTTCAACTTTACTACACAAGGTGGAAGGGACATCGAAGCACATCCGAATACCATGAGTTCAGTACATGATGCTGGACCCCCTGCGTTGAAATTTTCCGTAGGTAACTTTTTTCATCAATTTTTCAATTTTTTCTGCTGTTTTTTTACTTGAACGTGTAAAATAACATTATTTCTTACCCAAATTAGATTTATAATTAAAAATCTTTATTTCATTTATCTCAGATCGCGCGCGCGATAACATTCACCGCGGAGCGTAATAATCGCGTTAGTAGCAATACACTGCGCGCTCAAAAATTACAATATATGTAATAACTGATCATTTTCTACATTAATGACCTAGGTCATTTTATTTTTGACCTTGAGTGAAACCTTGTCACGACGTTTGTGCGTCGATGTCCCTTCCACCTTGTATTACATTTACAATGATACTAGCTCGCTGAGTGACCTTGGGTTTTTTATGAGGACCACAGTGGTTCTTACGGCTTACCCAGGGAAATTAATGTTGACGGTTTTTGACGTGGGTATGAGGGTGATCCTGCCACCGTTCATGACACTTTCTCCTCGGCAAACCACGTCAGTGAGCTCACAGTCCGTGCAAGAGTAGGAAATGGTCTTATCATAGTGTTCTCCAGGCGCCACTGATGAACGGACACGGAGAACCTCGATTTCTGTAAATCAGTACTCATATTTATTACTAACTAGCGACCCGCCCCGGCTTCGCAAGGGTTTGAATTTCTTGTATTTTCTGTACTATAATATGTATGTATTATACATATAAACCTTCCTCTTCAATCACTCTATCTATTAAAAAGAACCGCATCAAAATCCGTTGCGTAGTTTTAAAGATTTAAGCATACATAGGGATACAGGGACAGAGAAAGCGACTTTGTTTTATACTATGCAGTGACAGTACCCGCGGCGCGCATTAAAATAAATGAAGAGGTCATCGAAATCGGCCCAAATGATGTACCGAAGGTACACTTATTGGAAATATTACGCTGGTTAAAACTACTTATAGTCGTACTTTTATGTTGACTGGGGGATGAGAAAAAAAGACTTTTAATTTGAGAAAAATTACGCCATTTTGACACACTATTATCTGTTTCGTTATGATTTCATAGTAAAAACTGTCAGTGTCAGTTTCGGAATGTGAAACGCACGCCATTACGGCAAATTATTATCAGTTGCATAGTGATTTCATGGTAAAAACTATCAACTTGACAGCTGTCATGTACCTCCGGCACAAATTTGGGCTGAGTTGTAAGGGCTTTTGACGACCTTCTTTCTAAAATTAAAGTAGCGTAAGTTTCTTCTGATAACATTAGCTATCTACCAGTGAAGTTAATTTAAACCCTTTTACTTACCGTTATCTGAAACATAAAACCATTATTAATAACAAATAATAATATACCTAATAGATTAATTTGATATTAATTTAAATTAATTTATATTGTATCTACGTATTCTTGTTATGATTATTTTATTTTATTTATTACATAAAACAAACTTATTTACTTATAATTTCCCACAAATCCGGTTTAACGGTTTGACTGTGGGTGTTGAGCTACTTATTAATAAAACTGTACTAGGTACTATATGTTAATAGAAATAAACTATAGGAACAACGCCTAAGCCTGCAAACACGACTTGTTTACAGACTCAGGAGGTGCCTCTTTAGTTTCTTTTAGCTATTTAGTTTTTTCTTTTATTAGCTTGCGATATTAGGTATACAGGTTAGCGAGTTCATTACCAGTACGTCAACCATGAGTTCTATCGAATGGCTCTCGATAGGTTTTTTACGCATCGAAACGCTGTAATCTCATAGCAGATTTTAGTTCCTTACGTAACCGCTAGAGGCGCTGCGAGGGTTTTCCATACAACTATTTTACGGCATCGCTAGCGAGTCTAGTGAGAACAACTCATGGTCGAGGCACTCATAGCAGATTTTAGTTCCTTACGTAACCGCTAGAGGCGCTGCGAGGGTTTTCCAAACAAATATTTTACAAGTCTAGTGAGAAAAACTCATGGTCGAGGCACTGCACTGCTTCAACGTATTGTAGTATTGGTAACATATAACATATTAAACATAATTTATAATTTGTATCTATAAGCAACTCCGTGATACAGTGATTAATAGTTATCCTACATTTTCACAAAATGCTATGCACCACCGCCGTACATAGAACTTCGCGGCAGCGGCAGCGCGCTTTTTATGTACTCGCTATCTCTAGCCAAATAAGTACTTAGTAAGTATAACTACAATAAGTTCAACGTCCGCGCTATGTCTGCATACAAAATCAAAGGGATTGTGAAAATGAAAAATTAATATTAATTAATTATCTTTTCTTGATATGGCTAGTATATCTTAGTAGTAATCGCTACCTTGTATATGGAGCCTATATTTTAACCTTCCCACTACCGTTTCAACACTAATAGTTTCCAGTAGTACTTACCTGTATCTAAAATAATAAAAAATATATTTGATTAATATTTTCTGTGACGAATTTATCTAGCAATAAATTTTTATTTATTAAATAATAATATTACCAGTAGCTAAAAAAAAAGGATTTTGTTTAGTTTTTCTTTTTGAAATATTACATTAAATACAATATTTTATTATAATTATACAGGGCCTTTTTAACCACCTCTCAGTTAGTTCGCGTTAAATTTAACTTGACAGATAATTTCATATACATTTTGTTTTATTTTTTAATTTATCCAGCGCCCATTTAATCAGGCCCTTAATCATCATAAGACAATATTTATTATATTTCTAAAGTATAGAATTACTAGTTATAAAGGAAAAAGTCGACTGGCGGACAGGATTCGTACCTTTTTTTAAACCACTGAGGTGGTAAACAAGCATACGGCCCGCCTGATGGTAAGCGGTTACCGTAGCCTATGGACGCTTGCAACACCAGGGGTATCACTCGCGCGTTGCCGGCCCTAAAAACCTCTTAGAGGTTTATGGAGGATTCACTACGCCGACAGTTTGAGGGAATATTTCTCTTGCTGCCAGCGCAGCGCATCCTTAGAAGGAGCTCTGGCGACCTTAATCACTGCAGGAACACAACACACATTAAAGTGTGTTATTTGGCTGCAGTTTTCTGTAAGGTGGAGGTACTTCCCCAGATGGGCTGCTCCAGATTTAAGCCATAAATGGCTGTGCCCTAGCGTGGTCTGATTAAATACACCAAACGCTATGACCTCTAAGCCACCGCGAGTCCTACTCGCCATGTCGAAATTTTCCTTCACATTCTAAAACGTCTCAAGGTGACGATTTTTTATACAAGAAAGATATAAAATTACTAGTTCATCATAGATATTTTGTTTTATGATTAAAAAAATGTTTCAAGAAAAAGTTTAATTATGTCATTACTTAACAAGACAACCAAAACTTACCAGGTGCTGAAATATACAAAAAATATATTAGTAAACTGAAATATAGTAGCGGCATTAGTAAACACAGTATACTTGATTAAATAACGGCGAAAATGCTACCACATGACGACCACGACCGCTCTGCCAAGAGCGAAACGATATAGAAGACGAAAAACAGGCGCGAAGACGCACAGACATGTTATCCGTTTCTCAATCTATCATTCCGACAGGCATCGGCCCTTTTTTTATCTTAGACAGGCTTGTGCTTGACCACAACTCGCCTGATAAACAACGATGTGGTCTACGATAGAGCGCGCTTGCCTACAATAAACCGATTCACTCTCGTCTTGAAGACACCGAAATTATAAGTCTCGGGGAACAAAGGTTCCGACAACGAGTTCCACAATAGAGTATTTATTTATTTATTTATTATATAATATTATTTATTTAGTAGTACAACCACATCATACATATTGTTACAATTGTTATGCTAATGTTACAGAATATTTATATCTGATATGTATGACACTTACGGTGTACATATACACTTTAGGTGACTATAATTATGTGGGATTTGTTAGTGTGTATCCGAATGTGTCAGTGAGTGAGGTGAATATATCCGAACGGATTGTGTGAAAGGGAAGATATGGGAGAAAGGGACAATTAAATAGATGGAGGGGAGTGACAGGTTGGTGAAAGAGTTGAAAAGGAAAGAAACGGAAAAAAATATGATAAGTGTCTATATTGCCTTTTTATTAAAAATAAAGTCAGAAAGCAAGATACGGTGTTCATATTTAACTCCTACATATATTAGACAATATTAAATTATAACTTAAAAATAACCAAGATAGGTATATAAAACTTGTTACTTGAGCTACTGTTTTTTTTAAAATTTAGTTTTGAATTTGTTATGGGAATCACCGAAAACGTCAATGTCTGGATCGCGTGTTTGGATAATATTGCAGTGATTTAATACTCTATGTATAGATGAATGTTGTCTATAACAATGTTATTTATAACAATGTTATTTATAACAATGTTATTTATAACATCACCAATACCTATTTATTATAGATTATTAGCTCACATTTATGTAGTTCAATATAATTATGTTTATATAATGCAAATAATAATACTTTCGTTTATTTATTATATTATATTTATCAATGTTATCTGTGTCCGTGTGTCACTGCTAGGGTGCCAGCTGAATACCAGCGCTGGGTAATAAATACCCCCAGCATAATGCTGAGCTGGCAACCCATTCGGGGCAAGCATGCCGACAGCATAATATAGTGCCTTTTTGTTGGTAACTCATTACTACTTATTATAGCTCTGTGTTTGTCGGATGTGTGTCTGAATAAATGTATTTTTCTTTCTTTCTTTTCTTGTCCCAAATTAGTTCTATCTATATGATATGTGTAATCTTGTGAGTAGGTTATGAACACAGAATTATACAGTTTAGAATGCTTACATTTGATTGTCAGTGCTTTAATCCTCTCTTCGCCTCCGTCATCGTTCTGTATCATCAGAAAATAATCGCCGAAATTGCGCGGTGTCATTTCGTCAAAATCTATTTCTATATACGATTGTCTGGACAAAAAACATAATTATGTAAATGTAAAAATAAATAATCCTTATCTTTTTGTATTATAAGCATTTTCCATGCTAAGATTACAAGTTATTTTTAATGAAGGAAAAAATCGGCTGGCAGGCAGGATTTTAACCTGCGTCTTCTGGTTCGGTACATCAGACGCTTTGACCACTAAGCTACCGCGAGCCCCGCTCGCCAGTTGAAATCTTCCTTCACATTCTAATTTACGTCTTAAGGTGATGTAGCGACATCTATTGTAAATGCTTCACAACCGACACGACTAACTTTACAGGTAGTTTAGTGGTCAAAGCGTCTGGTTCTTTCCTTCATTAAAAATAACTTATAAATAATTCTTACTAATATTATAAATGCGAAAGTAACTGTCTGTCTGTCTCACTTTCACGCCAAAACTACAGACCTGATTTAAATGAAACTTGGTACAAAGATAGTCTAGAGCCTGAAATAGGACATAGGCTACTTTTTAATACGAAAAAAGGGCTGTCAGGGGTTGAAATAGGGGATGAAAGTTATAAGAAATAGCCAGATCACGCGGGTGAAGCCGCTGCCAGTTAATAGATCTTTTAGAAATACTTTTAAAAGGCAATGTATACACTTTTTAAACTAGATGCCGCCGCCATTTCCTAACTGATAACCTCTAAGAAGAAGCACCTAAACAAACCCAAAGAATCACCATTATCTAAGTTTGTTTCGGCGTGTTTAGTGCATTTACTGATCACGATAAATCCATATTTTTTTTACTGATTTCTGACACTTACGCGAATACTAGACATTGAAATAAATCGCGTAAAATTTTATCGCGTTATATTGATATTATTTTAATCCCTGTAAAGGGTCCAAAACGTCGGGATTAAAATAATATCAATATAACGCGATAAAATCCGTAAAAAGTAGTTTTATTTCAATGTCCATATTTTTTTGCTATGTTATATATGTTGGGAGCGAAGTCGTGTAAGTCGGCGACGACCTTTAAGTACGTTAAGGATAAGTTTAGACCTTATATAGTAAGTAATAATTTTAAATAGACACTCAACTCTTGCCCTTTCCTGCAACAGAAAAAACCCATTATTTAAGATAGTTCAGCTAATAATAATAATCAACCCATATACTGTCCCACTGCTGGGCACGGGTCTCCTCTCAGTATGAGAGGGATTAGGCTATAGTCCACCACGCTAGCCCAATGCGGGTTGGCAGACTTCACATGCCGTCGAGAAAATCTCTCAGGCATGCAGGTTTCCTCACGATGTTTTCCTTCACCGTTAAAGCGAGTGATAATTACGCACATGATTTCGAAAAGTCAGAGGTGCCTTGGATTTGAACTCGAGACCTTTGACTTGGCAGTCCAATGGTCATACCCTAGGCTATCACTGCTTGTATGTTGTTCAGCTAATACAAGCTTTAATTATACTTCGGAATCGCTGTGTGCGTTTGTTGTTTTGTGAGTTTATTATAGTGTATAGTATTCTACTAGTTAAGCCCTTTCATTTGATACCCATCTTGACGGAGTTGTGAAAAAATATGTAATCTGCTATTTTCTAGCGGCGGCCATCTTGGACCGATTTTCATCAAACATAGCTAGGAACACTCCCGCCTAATTTACGTTTCAAATAAAAAAAAAACAAAATCAAAATAAGTTCATCCCTTTGGGAGCTACGATGCCACAGACACACACACACACACACACAGACACGTCAAACTTATAACACCCCGTCGTTTCTGCGTCAGGGGTTAAAAAGGTTATCTAGGATCATGCGGCGGCTTTCTAGGGTAGGCTATAAAATGATAATAATAATAACTCACTCATCATTAAATTTGCGGACCCTATATTTATCCACGTCCACATTTCGTACGGTTCCGTCTTCTGCTCGCAACATTATGCCCCTCACCACACACTTGTTACATGTAAAGTATATGGTGGTGGTATTCAGCTTCTGGCCTGGCAGAACTTCCAATGTTAACGGAGTCAGTCGAGTCACGCCCGAGTCTGTAAGAGAAGTGTCCTTGAATCTTTCTTAATTTCTTCATTTATTTACTTCCCTTAAAGTTATTTTTAGAGGTTGTCACCCAATGCGGCCACAAGGTTTTTTATAAAATGTATACAAGGTGGAAGGGACATCGACGCACATCCGAATAGCATGAGTTCAGTACATGATTTTAGACCGGACAATTTCAACGCAGGGGGCGTTGAAATTGTCCGTAACTTTTTTCATCAATTTTTCCTGCAGTTTTTTTACTTAAACAAGTTAAAAATCATTATTTCTATCTACCAAAATAAGATTTTTAATTTAAAAAAAAACATTATTTCTTTTATTTCGGATCGCGCGTGCGATTACATAGCACACAGCGGATCATTATAATCGCATTTTTAGGAATACACTGCGTGCTCAAAAATGTCAATATCTGTAATAACCGATCATTTTCTACATGAATGACCTAGGTCATTTTTTTTGACCTTGAGTGAAACCTTGTCACGATATTTGTGCGTCGATGTCCCTTTCACCTGCCAGGCATAACACCCGCTTCTTCGGAGGATCCTCCCTTTGGATGGAGGGACATCACACCTCGTCCCTCCACACATATAATAAACGCGATAGAATCCATAAGAAATAGTTTTATATAAAAGCTAGCTTCCCGCCAACAGCTTTGCCCGCGTGGGCGTATAATTTTTTCCCTTGTTTTTGCAACATTTATCATTACTACCCCGCTCCTATAAGTCGTAGCGTGATGATACATAGCCTATAGCCTTCCCCGATAAATGGGCTATCTAACACTGAAATAATTTTCTAAATCGGTCCAGTAGTTTCGAAGCCTATTCAATATAAACAAACAATCAAATCTTTCCTCTTTATAATATTAGTATCTACATAATATGTCTAATATTCGCGTAGGTACAGTTCTCGCCAAACTTATTGTCGGGGTTGAAGTTGGCACGAGCTAACTTTGACCCAGCCGAAAAATCGGAGAAACAAAAATACTGGGTTGTAATAAATAAAAACGAAAGCTCAAATCGTATGCTGTGTTTTATATCATTTTAATCCATTATTTTTCTTTCTCCCGATTTTTATGGTCGGATTAAAGTTAGCTTGTGCCAACTTCATCCCGGACAATAAGTTTAGCGAGAACTGTAAGTGTCAGAAACCAGTAAACTTACTAATAGTAACGAAGGGAACCATATAAAATGGAAATTGTTTACGTTCATTTCGCTCAAATCTTAGATAGTACGTCCCCATGTCCGTAGGTCGCAGCGGGTTAAATTTCAGTGCAACCTTTACATAATTCCCAACTATTTCGTGGAACATTTCTATATGTCTGTACTCCTGAAATTAATACAAATTATTTATTTATCAAAACTCAGTCGAAGTCAAAGTATTTATTAAGTACAGTTCTCTTCAATCTGTTTTACGTCAGGCTTGAAGTTGGTACGAGCTAACTTCAACCCGGCCGTAAAATTCAGTTAGAGAAATATACAAGGTGGAAGGGACATCGACGCACAAACGTCGTGGCAAGGTTTCACTCAAGGTCAAAAATAACAGGAGAGGAGGTTGCACCCCCCCACCACCACCACAGAGCCGGGGGCCGCGTAGGCGGCCCGTCACCGCCGGTCGCGGAAGAATGTCCACACGTACCCGTGACCCCGGCCGAATGGTGATGAGGCGAACACCCGTCTGATTTTAGTGGGTAGACGTCCTTTTCAGGGCGGAGTCCCACACACCGCGCCGCCTTCCCCGGGCGGCGTGACGCAAGCATTTCCAGACGTTAAAAAAAAACCTTGCCTTTTTTGAGAATGTCCGCAATTTGGGTGTGGTACGTTCACCGAGGTCGACCCCTTACCACTCTTCCATTCGTACTCGCTATGTATACTTCAATGCCAACTTCAAACCGGACAATAAGATTGGCGAGAACTTGAGTGTGGTTTTTGGCCAATATACACATATACCCATACACATACACACACACAAGTGTTACCCAAAAATAAAATTAATAAAAATAAAATAATTAATAAAAGAGAAATGAGAAGAACAAGGAAAGAAGCATAAGAATAACGAGGAAAATAACATTTTCCGTTTTTGTGGACCTATCGGCAGCTTTCGACACGGTAAACATCAAACGATTGCTTTGGAAAGTAAACAATATGACAGTTGATGTAAAATTAACTCGGATCTTTAAATAACTTCTCAGTAACCGACGATTCCAGGTTAACATTCTCGAAGATAAAAGTAGGTGGCGAGTTCAAAAGGACGGTTTACCCCAGGGTAGTGTATTGGCTCCACTTCTGTTCAGTATCTACACCAACGACCAACCGGTAAACCCAAATACAAACCGTTTTTTTACGCAGACAAGATGGCACTCACTTTGGAGCCGATCGGCTCACACTAAGTTAGTAGACATGGCTCTAAGGGAAACGTCCCGAATTATTACTGGTTGCCTTATACCAACCCTATTTATACTCACTTTTTATTTAATACAAAATTAGCGTCTTACTACAGCCAACATGACAGCGATGGCAAGAGCACGGCGAATAATGTCATTTATATTGGCAAGTCGTGCTATACGCCCTGCGCTGCTGCAGCAAGCCACTGTGTCCGAGGCTATCGTCAGCTACACCGCAGTGACACCGATGCGGAGTAACACAAGGAGCGCCCAGACGAAAGCTTGTAGCTAGCCGAAGTAGTTAGTGTCATCCCAGTATTTTGTATTTTGCATTAATACTTTAATAAATGCTAATTCTTTCAAAAGGAAGATGGTAGGCCCAAAAGGAGATAGCGGGACGAGCTAGACCTTTACTGGAAGGATTGGCCACAGATAGCCCTTAACCGTGAAGAGTGGAAGGCGGGTAGGGAGCCCTTTGCCCTGTAATGGGACGATAACGGCTGCTAATAATAATAATTATTATTATATAATAATATTAAAATATATTAATTAATTATACGATAATATTAATTATTTTTTTATATTTTTTTTGTATTTTTAGTAAAATATTTAAAAATGTAAAAAAGGATGTGAAAATGGAATAATAATAATTATTTTTCAAACTATAGAATCTTTTTAGTGGTAGAAAAATATCTTAGAAATATATTTTTTTCTATTATAAGTAATTATGTATTTTCAAAGATATCTAGCATATATTGATGCAAAAATATAATTTAAAAAAGTTATAGCAAAATCGTTTGTCATTGAAATAACTGTAAATTAAGATAAGTCGGTAAAATGATACAGTAATGTATCTTCAGGGGGGCTAGACAAGTTGCATTTTGACATTCGAATCGAAAAACAAAATGTATGGAAATGACACAAGCTTTCGACAACTCGGGCTGTCTCTAATGTCATTTACATACATTTTGTTTGTCGATTCGAATGTCAAAATGCAACTTGTCTAGAGGGCCAGTAGAGGTTGCTGACGTCAGCTTAAAACGTAATAAGGGGAAGTAAAACTCGACATCACAGACAGGCACTTCACTTCAGGTCACAGGTCTTTTTGCCCGGTACGAAGTTGGCGCAAGCTAAACAAACTTAACTTTTAAATTTACTTCAAACGAAATAAAAACTTACTGACGATGACTGGAAATAAAAAAAATATATTTTAATAATAATAAGTTGATATCATTGTCCCGCATGACGAGAACATCATGAAAGCCGAGAAAGATAAAGAAATAAAGTAGGTATCTTGATTTGGCACGTGAGGTTGTCGATATGTTGTAGGTGTCAGGGAACACAGTCGCCGGAAGAGAATTCCACAACTTCGCTGTGCGCACAAGGAATGATGAAGCGAAACGGTTAGTGCGGCAAGGTATTAATTTATTTTTATTTTATTAAAAAAAATATTTAAAAAGCTGAACAGGGTAAAATAAATTAATGAAGTAATAAAATTAATTAAAGTCATATTTGATTTAATTAAAATTAACTAAATGCTTATGAAAAAAAATTAAGAAAAATACTTACGCCTTTATTGACGGCGGCAACACGGCTCTGAAAATAAAATAAAAACACTCAAAGTTAAATTAGTCATTTATTGTAATGAAATGAGATTTATTATTATTATTATTATTTCAGCCCGAACTGTCCCAAAATTGAGCATAGGCCTCCCCCCTCTTTTTCCATGCCAGTCGGTTGCACGCGACTGTGGACCAGTCTGGTTGAAAAAAATCCAAATCGTACCGCCACCGACGACTTGGGCGTCCTCGTCGTCGCCTCGAAGTGGGACGCCACTTAGTTGTTATTGCAGCCCAGTGCTGGCCTGGCATGCGGCTAATATGGCCTGCCCAGTCCCACTTAAGTTTGGCAGCTTTCTGGGCGACATAGGCGATCTTAGTTTTGGAGCGTAGTATACTGTTTCGGATCCGGTCGGTCAATTTAACTCCCAGAATACTACGCTCCATTGCTCTTTGGCAAACCTTGAGTTTGACCTTTTGACTTTCTGTCAAAGACCAAGTTTGGGCACCGTAAGTAAGAAATGAGATTGTGAAATAATATTTATTTCTGCAAATAGGAAATTGCTAAATATTTTCTTTATCTTAAATAATAATTTACATAACGAAATACTAGAAAATGTTAATTTCCTATACAATAAAATATTATATATATCTTCTTTTAAAAAAGTGACTATGGAGTTTCTTGCCGGCTCTTCTCGATAAGTCCTACTTTTTTGGAACTGAGCAACTAGTTTGACTATTATAATTGGGTGAATTTTAACAAGAGATTTTCATGTGTCATTTCGGTGGGATTTTTTTATTTCAATGTTATCTACATATTTTTAGTGGCAAATAAAACTTTAGCCTATTTTGTAACATTGTGCGTGAGTGGACATTAAATATCATCAAAACTTACATAAATATTTAAGGATGAATTTTTAAGAGTCCACTGAAATGAAAAGTGTGTACCGTAATGATAAAAATTAGCACCGAAATGATAGACTGTGCACCGGAATGAAACAAATCCACCGAAATGATACAGTTAAGAACAACCGTGCCGGGCAGCCAGGGTTCCGTACTTTGTTAGGTTTGATTTTCACAAATTTTAGATAAACACTGACAGTTATTTTAATATCATAATTAATATACAGAATTACAGTTAGTATTACATATACCATTCTTTGAGGTTATACTTAATAACCTCAAAGAATGATATTATGTAATGTTTATTATGATATGAATGAATTGTTTCTTTACTTATATAATCTTTGGTAATTTAGTACTCATAATAAATGATATAAAAATAAAGGTAAGGCACTTATAATGAAGGTACACCCTCGAAGTAATTATTTTGTTGACAATTAGTATCTAGAAATAATAATCTACACTGTGGTGACTTACACACTCATCACATCATCGTTGAGCCGAACAAATGTGTATCTAAAATATATACATGTACTAACTAGATAGATATATGTATATATTTAAATACAAATACACCCGAATAATCTAATCTACACTCTAGGTAAAAGTACCTACATTACAAAACTATGACTTTGTATCTGACATAAGTATCTCTAAAACTTTATATATATACTAAATTACACGAATCTAGCACGAGTTATTACAGCGACCGAAATGAAACTATTTTTGTCCCCTTATTACTGAAATTATAAAATTACTTTTTTGGCGGGAAACGGCAAGACGTTGGGACCGTTGCGTTTGCGCCGAGAGCTTGAGCCGGATTGATCCGAAGTGAGGAAAGGTGAGAGGGGCGTAACAATGCAAAGTTGACGTGGCTATTCTACTAATACTTACTGTCCTCTGAAATGATAACTTTTTTCCAGACAAAAGTTAACTGCCTGTCAAATCCATGAGAAAGAAGATAAAGAAACAAAAATAGTTTTATTTGATCGAATATGTAATAATTTAATGATATCAAAATCGATTTAAATCCATACTACGAATGTATTTGCAGGGGAAGGTATTTTATGAACGGAATTGGGTTCAGGACAGGCCACCGTGATGATAAAATAACACTTTATAATTATTATTTTTGGTATATTAAAGGGTAGAAATCAATGATTTTTTTTGTCAAGGTAGAGGAGTACTTAAACTATTGAGGAAAAATTTATAAAATTAAAAATCAGCACATTGCACTACCGTTCTCAGGTTTGCCGTGTATTTTTTTTGCTTGCGCAATTCACCCAATTATGGCCTATTTGAAATTAAAAATGTTGAATTTGAATTTGAATACAAATACAGTACCAGTGTTGTATGGAAGGCTCACACACACACGCACACGCACACGCACACGCACACGCGCACACACACGCGCACACACACACACACACACACACACACGCACACACACACACACACGCACGCACGCAGGCACGCACGCACGCACGCACGCACGCACGCACACACACACACACACACACACACACACACACACAAACCCAACAACAAAAAACAAGCATAGCGCCAACGCTCCGTGTCTGGCTGGCCTGGGCTCTTGGTCCATAGTGTGATGGAGGTGATGTTTTCAAAATTAAAAATGCTCCGAAATAACATAAATTAAAGTAACCTAACCTAAATAAAATTTTTAGAAAAAACCCCCGACACGAAATGTAATTTGCCATTTTGTGGTGGCGGCCATCTTGGATTTGAAATTTATACTTAGTATTCTCCTTGTTAAGCCCTTTCATTTGATACCCATATTGAGGGAGTTGGGAAAAATACCTATGTAATCCGCTATTTTGATGCGGCGGCCATCTTGGATCGATTTTCATCAAACATAGCTAAGAACACTCCCGACTAATTCAAATAAAAAAAACAAAATCAAAATCGGTTCATCCGTTCGGGAGCTACGATGCCACAGACAGACACACACACACAGACACGTCAAACTTATAACACTCCGTCGTTTTTGCGTCGGGGGTTAAAAAAGTATTAAGTACTGTGTTACCAATTTGCCACTGGGCAAATATTTGCCGACTCCGTGGAACGTAGTACCCTCTGGGATGGCAGCCCTTCTCAAGCTTGTCACGTAGTTTTCAGCAGGATATGTGGTTTCATTCTTGTCGTCCTCTGCAGGTTTAAAAGATTGAGAAGATAGAAAAAAAGAAACAAAGAAAAAACTTTATTTTTGGATTCACACAGATAAACAACATAATAAGTTTTTTTCATTATATTCGACCCTTATACTGTCCACACTGCTGTGCACGGGTCTCACGGAGATTATGCTATAGTCTACCACGCTAGCCTAGCGGATTGGCAGACTTCACATGCCGTCGAGAACATCTCTCAGGCATGCAGGTTTCCTCACAATGTTTTCCTTCACCGTTGAAGTGAGTGATAATAATGATTTCGAAAAGTCAGGGGCCTTGGATTCGAACTCACTTGGCACCTTGGCAGTCCAGTGGTCATACCCCTAGGCTATCATCACTGGTTTTAGTAATAAGTAGGTATTTATGCTAGGTTTTTTGTTATTTGTTAATTATTAATAATTAACACTGATCATATTAATATTATAGTTAATCAGCGTTACTACTCACCAGGAACAGCTTTAAATAATAAATAAATAATGTTATTATGCTAGTTGACAAAACGAAATAAAAATCGGTTCACAAATAAGGAAGATATTAACATGTAGGTATTTAAATTTCATGCTAGACAGAGAGCGGGCTATATCGGACTGTGACGTCAAAAGCTGCGTGAGGCAAGCGGGATAGGGACAGAGCATCCTCAATCCTCACTAAAAACTTAGACGCTTGTATCTTAGAAACTTATTAGCCAATTTAAATTGTTTCAATATAAAAATAATTCATTAATTCTTTACTGTAGTCCGCACGGAACTAGTTGGCCGCGCCTTAGTTAGGGACGGGGGTGAGGCGGCGGGTTACTGTGAACAAAAGCAAGCGCCAACGCCCCTCCGTCCCGCTGCTCACATACCTAAGGCGCGGCCAACTAGTTCCGCGCAGACTATAAAGCCTGTTATTTTGAACAAATCTAAATCTAATTCTAATTCATTCATTCATTCTACCATGTTGGGGTCGGCTTCCAGTCTAATCGGATGCGGTTGAATAAGTATTTTACACGAAGCGACTGCCATCAGACCTCCGCAACACAATTTGGGCAATACCAATATTCGAAGGATAGACTGGTTGTCAGGCTTTTGAACTTCTGACTACCACTAACTATTGTCATAGATATTTTCGTATGACAACCGGGACGGACGGTTTTAAGGCTTCTCCGAGGCGAGTAGAGATCCGGATGTGTTCAGAATGGCCACCCATTCACAGACTGACCGCAGCAAGCGTAGGTTAACCTTACAGATTGGTTGATCAGTCTAGTTAGCCACGAGGTCCTTCAAACATATAATATACGGTAAATGTGTGCAGAAATTGGTTGACACTAATACCGAGGCACTGATAAATTATCACGCCGCCGGCGCTGGTTTTCAGTCAGCCTCAGTGACGTGACGTGACGTCATGGCGTCTACTTTCCCGTTATTCCGGTAAGTACAATGTAACTGTAATGCTGCGATGTGGAATGTTATATAATTACTAATTGGTGATGGCACAATGAAGTTAGAAAATAAGTCCATATAACATAATTATGATGATTTAAATAAAATTAAGTAGGTAATTATTACTTACGGGGCACAATTTCTGTGAATTAATTAAAACAAAATACTTTAGGCTTCTATCAGAAACAATAAAATCTATTTAACTTTAATAATAATAATAATAATAACCCCACCGCCGTATCTCCACGTCGCCGTCGTGGTGGGGCTTGCGCGCTTCAATGATTCTTAGGGCTATACCGGTAGAGCTTCTCATGCCGGGTAGGTCTAAGTTGAGGAGCCAGACTAAGAGAGATACAATCCAAGCCAAGGTGGAACAGCATACGCCGAGGGCTCCATGGCTAGGGGAGGGCTTAGTCGTTAGTATGCGGACTCTGGATACTAGGGGACATCCAGTTTTAATATACCCTTGCCACGGTGAACGCAGGGCTCTGCCGTGGTCGACCGTTTGCGTCTCTAGCTATTCGTGGGATTAATATATGATAACAAGATCCAAAACAAAAAAAGCTTTCGCAAATCATGAAACATCGCCGGTTTCCTCATCAACATCGCCGAGGTCCGTATTTTCATCCATAGTATCATCACCACCTTCATATTCACGGTCACTACGATCAATATCAACATCATCATCTATGTCAGTAGACGTTGTGTCGGAGGCTACTCTTGCCGAACATCCCTCACCCGCTACTGACCCAACCACTAAGCGCCGAAAATGGAGTGTAGAAATGAACAAATTCATTTGGCGCACCTACCTTATCATCACAAATTTAGAAACTGACACTAATTCATATTTAACTTCATTACATCAACAATTCATAGAAAACTTTCCACACATTAATGTATCTAAACAAAGAATAGGAGATCAAAGGAGAGCAATTGTTTATAAAAAGTTATTACCAATTAGTACTCTGGAAACAATTAGGGATGAAGTAAGAAATCATTTACAAACACAAAGCACACGGTTACACTTACATAATCAGACACTACAACCTGAACCTACATTTCAACCTGATACACAGTCACAATCACAACCAAAACGAAGAATGAAATGGTCGAATGAACTTAATGAAACGCTTATGAGATGTTATTTTAAAGCCACAAAAATGGAAACTGATATGACTGCATGGAGAAGAACCTTAAGAGAAAAATTTATAGAGTGCTACCCACATTTGTCACATTTATCGGAGCAGCGTATATCGGATCAGAAAAGAGTCATAGTCAATAATAGTATGGTTTCAGAATCGAGGCTTCAGATTATTAAACTAATGGTAGAGAATGAATTAACCGAGACACAACACATTACACGAGAATCTCATACAGATATAGATACCACAACCTTTCACACACAATTATTCACAACTAATAACACACAGCCCGAACATATTGAATTGTCACAAACACAACAGCAAGAAAGTGAAAACGAGCTCAATTTATTTAATAACATCGATGTAGAACACCTTACACAACAAGACGCTCATCACACAAATGCAAACGTAAATATAAACCAAGAAAGAGATGTCGAAATTGACGAAATATTCTTACAAGCATTAAACTTTTATAGAAACACGTATCCTACAGAAAGAATTTATATACCGAAACAAAAATCCTCAAAAAAGCTAGCAAAAATAATCAGTTACATTAACAGTATTATTCTTCCCGAACATGTTAACATTGATACAGATTTTAAAAATTTTCAAACCATAATATATAGTGCTGCATGGACAGCTGCTAAGGCCAACGGAAGTTCAATCTCGCTTTCTTCTAATGATAGTGGTAATAGACCCCAAAAAAATAAGAAACCAAAATGGCAAAAACGATTAGAAAATAAAAGAGACTCTATAAGAGCAAAAATTGGGCGACTGACGCATTATATGCAAGGTTATAGAAGCAGAAAACTTAATAAAGAAGTTAATGCGATCCAAGAACACTACCGAACACATACATTACACGAAGAACCTAACACACAACTTGAACACTTCTTAGATACACTCAAACAGAAACTTTCAGTCGTAAATAGCAGATTAATCAGGTATATAAAATGCACACTTCGTAAAACACAAAATAACCAATTTAATAATAATGAGAAACAATTTTACCGTACACTAAAACATTCCACTACCAACAATACAACACCAAACAATACAAATATCACACCCCCACCTGCAGGCGAATTGCAGCGTTTTTGGGGAGGAATATGGGAAAACCCTGTCTGCCATAACCCTGAAGCAGAATGGATAAAAACAGAGAGGGCTCGTAATGTGAACACTGAACCCATGAATTTTGATTACGTTACGATAGAAACTTTTCATGATGTTCTTCTTAAGTTACACAACTGGAAGGCGCCAGGCTCTGACCACATACACAACTTCTGGTACAAAAAATTCACACACACACATCCATACCTCTTTAATCATATTAACAATTTTATAAAAAACCCTAACTCAATGCCCAGTTATATAACTGAAGGGATAACGTACATGCTATCAAAAGACCAAAACGACACAACTGACCCTGCAAAGTATAGACCAATCACCTGTTTACAAACGATTTATAAGATAATTACATCATGCATTACTCATGTTATCTACGACCATCTTGAAAAAAATAAAATCTTAGCTGAGGAACAAAAAGGATGCAGAAAGTTTAGTCAAGGGTGTAAGGAGCAGTTAACAATAGACTCGGTGATACTAAAACAGGTGCAACGCAACAAAAAAGATTTATGTACGATGTATATCGACTACAGAAAGGCTTATGATTCAGTACCCCATTCTTGGTTACTGGAGGTATTAGACATTTATAAAATACACCCTCAGCTTAGTAATTTCTTAAAAAATACAATAGATAAATGGAACACACGCTTACACTTAAACACACCTACAGGCAGTGTCCAGACAGAGCGAATAATGATCAAACGCGGAATATTTCAAGGTGACTCTCTCAGCCCGCTATGGTTCTGTCTGGCTTTAAATCCTCTTTCGAATCAACTTAATTTAATAAATTCCGGTTATTTGCTCCAATTTAATGATACTACTTCTGACGAACTAACTGACAAACAAGATTTCAAAATTAATCATCTGCTTTACATGGACGACATAAAATTGTATGCGTCCACCCCCGAAGACTTATGTAAACTCGCGAACATTACAGAACTTTTTTCTAATGACATTGCTATGGAGTTTGGAATTGATAAATGTAAAATTAATTCAATGAAATTAGGAAAAAACTACAATCATTCATACGACATGACAACAGGTGACACTATAGATTCATTAGATGAAAGCGGGACATACAGGTATTTAGGACACATTCAATCGCGACAAATTCTACACAAGGAAATCAAAGCCTCACTCACTAAACAATTCAAACATAGATTAAACACAATTTTCAACACTCAGATAAATGCTAGAAACACTGTAAAAGCCATTAACACTTATGCTATCCCCATTCTCACTTATTCCTTTGGCATAATAAACTGGAACAAATCTGAACTCAAAAAATTACAACGTATCATAAATACCACTCTTACTAAACACAGACGGCACCACCCTAGATCTTGTGTGCAAAGGCTAACATTGCCAAGGAAAGACGGAGGACGGGGCATCATAGATATTAGTAACTTACACAACACACAAATTACGACACTAAGAAACTATTTTAATTCTAAAAGCACTACATCAACTCTTCATAAGGCAATAGCATACAATGATAAAAAACTTACCCCTTTGAACATGGCTGACAAAAACAAACAAAAAAATGAAATCCTAGTAGATCGACAGACCAAAATTCAAGAATGGATGCAGAAATCTCTTCACGGTAGACATCGCCACGACCTTGACCAACCTAACGTCGATAAGGTAGCATCGAACGAATGGTTAAGACGTGGTGAACTTTTCCCTGAGACTGAAGGCTTCATGGTAGCGATACAGGACCAAGTTATTGAAACCCGTAATTACCAGAAACATATAATGCGCGCCCACATCCCGACAGACACCTGCAGACGATGCAATAGTTCTTCTGAAACAATTCAACACATCACGGGGGCGTGCAAAGCAATAGTTCAAACCGATTACAAACATCGACATGATCAAATAGCCAATATAATCCATCAAAAATTAGCAATAAAATATAAATTAATAACCACACCACCAACACCTTACTATAAATATCACCCTGAAACCGTCGTTGAAAACACTACACACAAGCTATACTATGACCGTGCTATCCTTACTGACCGCACAATACACTATAACAGACCAGATATCACTCTAATAGACAAAATTAACAAAACAGCGCAGATAATTGACATAGCCGTACCAAACACTCACAACTTACAAAACACAATAGCCGAAAAACTTACAAAATATACAGACCTTAAAATAGAAATCTCCCGAATGTGGCGTCTCAGCAATGTCACTATAGTCCCTATTGTTTTGTCAACAACAGGAGTGATACCAGCCCAGCTCCATCAGTCTTTAAACACACTTGGCTTACCACCCTACACATACTGTAATCTGCAGAAAGCAGCTATCCTAAACACGTGCCGAATAGTTAGAAAATTCTTGCAAACTGACACAGAAATTACCACACCACACACACTAACATCAGGCACTACACCAGCACAGTACAATCAAACACAGTCATCACAAGTTCACAACACATTATCATCTCATCATCAGGTATCCACTAATACACTACCCTAGGGTAGCACTTGGCCTCGGCCCGTGCTATCCTACAAAACCGGCACTAAACAGCCGAGATACAGAAATGTATAAAAATAAATAATAATAATAATAAAGCCTTTATTCCGAACTTTTACATTTTTTTTTTTTTATATGCTACAAAAGTCGCTTTTCACAATATGTCTCTTTGTTCAGTGTGCTTTACGGCATAAGCCTCCTCCAACTCTTTCCACTGTTTCCTGTCTGCCGCCACTCGTATCCAAAAGGGACCTAAGGTCATTTTTAATTCATCCTCCCATCTTCTTACTTTGCGACCTCGGCTCCTATGCCCATCTCTTGGGTACCAGACAGTCACTTGTTTGCTCCATTTTTCCTGTCTACAACGAAGCAAGTGCCCAGTCCATCTCCATTTTTGCTGGTCGATACGTGATAGGATGTCTGTTAGTTTTGTTTTGCGCCTGGGGGCCTACTACAATCTTTTAGGAAACAATCTTATTTCAATAGTGTTTTGTTTCAGGGATATAATAACATTACTCTTTTTCGTACCATGACCTTCACTGTACAATATTGTTTTATTCCTGCTTAGTGTTGGGAAAGAATGAACTATTTGTCTATTCCCTGCTATCAGAAAAGAAACAACGCTATATAAACTGGTATAGCGCTGTCCCTTTTCCGCACTTGTCCGAATCGCTACTACGGATTCCGATCTTGAACCAAAATATGTATACTTTTAGAGGTGACGTCACCAAAACCGCTAAGAAAATAATATTGTTTCACTCTGACAATAAGCTTGTTTTAAGGACTTCATGGTACGAAAAGTCGAAGTAAGATTATAATAATACTGCTATAAGAGCTTGTGGTTGGCCCCCTGATGTCTATATTCCTGACTTTGTCTTTTAGCTTTAGCCCCAGTATGCTTCTTTCCATGGCTCTCTGACATTTTGCTAGTTTGTCCCTATGGTTTTTCGTCAAAGCCCAGGTTTCGCAGCCATATGTGATGCAGGGGAGAATACAGGTGTCGAAAGTATTTTTCTTGATCTTTATGCCGAATTCCTTGCTTTTTTATTTAACTTTACTTTTTTACGGATAATTCAATCTATATAAACACTAGCTTTCCGATAGCGGCTTCGCTCGCGTGGTCTGGGTGTTCCTTATAACTTTCATCCCCTATTTCAACCCCTTACAGCCATTTTTTCGCAATAAAAAGTAGCCTATGTCCTCTCTCAGGCTATAGACTACCTCTGTACCAAATTTCATTTAAATCGGTTCAGTAGTTTTGGCGTGACAGACAGATAGATAGAGTTAACTTTCGCATTTATAATATTACTAGCTTCCCGCCAGCGGCTTCGCCCGCGTGGTCTTATAATTTTTTCCCCGTTTTTGCTACATTTTTCATTACTACTCCGCTCCTATTAGTCGTAGCGTGATGATATATAGCCTATGTTACTCGGGGATAATGTAGCTTTCCAAAGGTGAAAGAATTTTTGAAATCGGTCCAGTAGTTTCGGAGCCTATTCATTACAAACAAACAAACAAACAAATCTTTCCTCTTTATAATATTAGTATAGACTAGCTTTCCGCCAGCGGCTTCGCACGCGTGGTCATTTATTATACATATAAACCTTCCTCTTGAATCACTCTATCTATTAAAAAACACCGCATCAAAATCCGTTACGTAGTTTTAAAGATTTAAGGATACATAGGGATATAGGGACAGAGAAAGCGACTTTGTTTTATACTATGTAGTGAAGCAAAAAAATAAGGATAGTAATGTTTATAACTAACTGAGCCGGCGAACTATCATACCGCCTTAGAATTAACATATAACGACATATAGCTATCTTAAAGCTCGTTTTGAGTTCGTCTGTGATACACACTTGCGATCCTTACGGTCATCAGAGAACTTAAAGTTAAAAATGCCCATGCACACTACAAAGTTTTATGACCATTCTTTCACCGTACAGGCCACTCGTCTGTGGAATGCACTACCAGTGTCCGTGAGGCGTGCACAAACGTTGGCCTCTTTTAAAAAACTGGTGAAAGAACACTACTTGGCTCCTTCCGTATAAATTGTTACTTCTATGTATTATTTCATATCTTATAGTAATATAGTTTATGTATATATTATGTATATATATATATATATATATATATATATGTATATATATTCAATATATATTTTTAGATTTTCTAGTCTATCTATGTATATGTATATTGTATTATTGAGTACACCTTCAACTGCCCGTTATGCTTTTAGCGATAAGACCGCCAATTGTACTCTTGTATCATTATTTCTTTATTTTTAACCCCCGACGAAAAAACGGGGTGTTATAAGTTTGACGTGTCTGTGTGTGTGTGTGTGTGTGTGTGTGTCTGTCTGTGGCATCGTAGCTCCCGAACGGATGAACCGATTTTGATTTTGTATTTTTTATTTGAAAGGTGAATTAGTCGGGAGTGTTCTTAGCTATGTTTGATGAAAATCGGTCCAAGATGGCCGTCGCCACAAAATGGTGAATTACATATTTTTTCACAACTCCCTCAATATGGGTATCAAATGAAAGGGCTTGACTAGGAGAATACTATACACTATGATAAATTTCAAATCCAAGACGGCCGCCACCACGAAATGGAAAATTACATTTCGTGTCGGGGGTTTTCTAAATTTTTAATTTAGGTTAGGTTATTGTTACTTTGTATTGTTTCTTGGTGTACAATAAAGTATATTCTATTCTATTCTATTCTATAGCAGCGCCAAATACAAGGTCCAATTGTATTTTCAAGCCATCCAGGAACCCATTAAAATGGTGGCGTGATGATGTGTATTGAAATGGGGAAATCCCTAAAATCCCGAGCGGATTTCTCTCTCTCTCTGGGGTCGGTCCCTCATGTCTGAGGATCGTGGTCAGCATCAGGGTTACATCTGGAGCGGATATTCTGTCTCCACCGGTTTCTGTCCAGCGCGTTTCGCATAACCGTGTAGAATTTGGAGGACGACGAGTCTTTTACTTGATCGGTCCATCTTGTTGGTGAACGACCGCGCGATCTTTTGCCTTCGGTGTTCCCAACCACAATCAGTTTTTCCAAACTTACGTCGCCTCTACGCATTGTGTGGCCGAAATATGCAAGGATACGCTGTTGGCATATGGTGGACAAGCGAGTTTTTATGCGAAGCTGGGTAAGGATCGATACGTTGGTGCGTTTCGCAGTCCAAGGTACTCTTAGCATTCGTCTCCAGCACCACATGCTCAAATGCATCGATCCTTTGTCTTTCTCGAGCGGATTTAGAAATGCATTATTAACTTTATTATCATAACTAGCTTCCCGCCAGCGGCTTCGCCCGCGTGGTCTTATAATTTTTTCCCCGTTTTTGCTACATTTTTCATTACTACTCCGCTCCTATTAGTCGTAGCGTGATGATATATAGCCTATGTTACTCGGGGATAATGTAGCTTTCCAAAGGTGAAAGAATTTTTGAAATCGGTCCAGTAGTTTCGGAGCCTATTCATTACAAACAAATAAACAAACAAATCTTTCCTCTTTATAATATTAGTATAGATTATTAATTACTAAAACAATAATTTGTCAAGACTTACCTTCCTCTAAAATGGCAAAAAATTTAATGTTAATTAGATATATTATTTGATGATTTGATGTTGAGATTGTAATTGGAATACCTTCCCTTTTTGGATCGGTCAGGGTTTTTTTTAAACTTCAAACTTCATTTATTTGCATAAAAGGTGGTTACAAAAGATGGTAAGTAAGTAAGTACATAATATCATAAAAGCTCTGACACATTTTGCCATAATAAAATAGCATGCAAAGAATTTTACACATTTAAAAAGAATACATAAAGCCACAACTAGAATTAACAGTAATATTATTTTAGACACTACCAGACACCAGTAGGAAAATAAGAAGCTAGACAAATTAAAATGTTGTGTTCATCATTTCTATATTTTATAAAAAAAAATTGTTTCAACCGGCAAATGAGCAGACCCGCCACCAAAGTCAACAATTATTGTAAAGCCTTCCCTGATAAATGGGCTATTTAACACTGAAAGATTTTTTCAAATAAGTCCAGTAGTTTCGAAGCCGAATTCAATATAAACAAAATATTCAATAAAAACAATCAAATCTTTCCTCTTTATAATATTAGTATCGATTCACCGACACTCTACTGAAATTCTATTGAGATTTTGACAGATTGGGTATTTTGCTGAATATTCAATATCCTACCAATAGCGTTCGGTGAAGTTTCTCTAAAATGACTTCTGTGTTCTTTTTTTTTTCATTTATTATTTAGTATTTATTTATTTATTTATTAGTTAAGGCTTACCAACTAAATACACACACAGCATTAAAATGTTGTTAAAATACAATTATGATCTCGAGTGCATTTAAATTAAAGGTAAACACAACAGTTTTGATGAATTTTGATATGTAATATTTCATTACAGGCGTAAACTATTAACGACCGGGCTAACCCGGCTAACCAAAGCTGTGTCTGTCCGCCTATGAAAGTTGAATGGTAGTGCAATGGAAAGTCACAGGAACGCCACTGGTCTTAAATAAAGTGCAGACTACCAAATGTGTAAAACTATTCTATCGATACACTATTGACACACTATATTGCCTACAGTGGCAGACGAGCAGGTGGCCCACCTGATGGTAAGTGGTAACCACCGCCCATGGTCATCAGCAACGCCAGGGGCAAAGCTGAGCCGCCGCCTACTGTGTATGGTAGAGAGCTCTGTTTAGGCCTCGTTTGAAGAAGAACATGTACATACGAACGTGCACATAGCATACGGGAAACCGCAGCAGCTAGTTCATTCCAGAGCTTGATAGTACGGGGTAGGAATGATCTTTGGAAGCGGACTGCGCTGGATGAGATCGGTTCCAGGTAAAGTGTTAGAAAAGATAGCAGATTTGAGGCCCAGAGGCGTTGCTGATCTATAAGGCCGAGCGTTGTTTGTCACAAAGTAAAAATAAATAGAGCCACTTACTTGAAATTTCTGATACAAAAAAATAAATTTTAATAAGTTTTTCATTTTTCAATATTACCTATGAGATTACTGTAAAGCGAGTTTTAGGCGAAGTCATCATTAAGCAAATTGACTTATAATAAAAAAAAAATTGAAATACCTTCATCAGTATCTATAACACAAAAAATAATTATTTTTAATTACTTAAAGTTGTCGTCATTCGGCGTCGCATGTCATAATGACACCCCCGAACTTATGATCCCAAAATAGTCTTCTTTAAACCGAACTGAACTACTCCGCAATCAGTTAAAGAAATAATACAATGCGATACTTACTAACAAAGATGGCGTTAGTGACCTGACCCGACCGGAAAAGTCAGGAAGAAAAATATTGGATTGTAATAAATAAAAACGAAAGCTCAAGTCGTAGGCTGTCATTTTAATCCAAGATTTTTCTCTTTCCAATTTTTACGGCTGGGTTGAAGTTAGCTCGTGCCAACTTCAAGCCGGACAATAAGTTTAGCGACAACTGTAAATTGCTACAACCCACAGCGTTTCTCTACAAGTCACAACCGGAAAAAGTAACTTTTAGCAAAATGGGGGGCTGATTTTTTTTTCGATATCCATACGTTTTTTTTTTCGCGCAACTACAAACGAAATTATCTTCACTACTAATATCTACTAATAGCGGAAATTAATTTATTTTTATTATCTTGCAAAGAAACAATAAAAATTTTTTTTTAGGTCGGGCAGGTCGGTAGGTGGCAATAGTTAACATCTCCCATATTCTCCACTAGGTCCTCCTCCTCAAGTCGTTTTCCTCATTGCTAAGGGTCGTGATAATCCCTTGGAAGGATCATGCGGTTAACAATTTTGCGCCACCCGTGCCTGTCTTTGGCGACGTGAAGTGCCTCGTAAAGTTTGGTGTCCAGAGAGGTGCGAATCTGGTCAGACCATCTAGCAGATTCGACCTCTAGAGCGCTTGCTGTCGATTTTGCCAGTAACCATCGTCTGTTCGAGGATGTGACCATCTTTCTTGGCAATGTAAATTAGTATAGGATAGAAAGAAAGAAAGAAGAATGATTTATTCAGCACAATTTTTTACTTACTAACTATACATTTACAATTTAATATAAATTGCACTGAAACGGCGCTGGTTCAGCATAAGCCAGACGGAATGCCTGGCGCTGGTTTTCAACCAGACCTATAGTGACCCACGGATGAAAACCAATTTGCAAAAATAATAAATGATAATACTTAAATATGATAACTGCACTTAAATAAAAAGATAGCGCTCTAGAGGTCGAAGTCCTACTAGATGGTCTGACCAGATTCGCACCTCTCTGGACACCAAACTTCACGAGGCACTTCACGTCGCCAAAAAGAGGCACAGGTGGTGCAAAATTGTCAACAACATGATCCTTCCAAGGGATTATCACGACCCTCAGCAATGAGGAAAACGACTTGGACGAGGACAACCTAATGTAGAATAAGGGTGAGGTGAACTATTGGCACTCGATTTGAAAAAGAACGGTTTGTTTGCAAGATAAAAGAAATAAATCAGTAAATTTAACGACATCTAGTGGTTCGAGTACCGGACTGCTGATCACGAGGTCGTGGGTTCGATTCCCACAGGACACAAACATTTATTGTGATGAATTTAAGTGTTTGTGTTAGTCTGGGTGTTTCTTATGTTTTATAAGTATGTATTTACAACAAAAAAAGTGTATAAGTATTATATCCATTGTCTAGTACCCATAGTACAAGCTCTGCTTAGTTTGGGACTAGATGGTACTGTTTAAAAATGTTCCAGGATATTTATAAAAAAAATGTCCGGTTTAGTAAATATTAGTAGCGAAAATAGATTTGTTTGTAGTTGCGCGAAAAAAAAATCTATAGACATCGAAAAAAAATCCCCCCATTTGCAAAAAATTGCTTATTCCGGCTGTGTCTTGTAGAGAAACGCTGTGGATTGTAGTGCAATTTACAGTTCTCGCCAACCTTATTGTCCGGCTTGAAGTTGGCACGAGCTAACTTCAACCCGGCCGTACTAACCAGAAAGAGAATAATATTGGTTTAAAACGACAGCCTACGACTTGAGCTTTCGTTTTTACTTATTACAAATATTTTTCTTCCTATGACTTTTCGTATACTAATTAAATTTATTAAAATAATACTTGCCTCCAGCTAAAATAATAATTAGATATTCATTAATAACATTTAACTAAATTACTAAAACTCCCCCGTTACCTCACTGGTCGTAAAAGCAACTGGGGGGCGAGACAAGTTGCATTTTGACATTCGAATCGACAAACAAAATGTATGGAAATGACACAGGCTTTCGACAAATCGGGCTGTCACTAATGTCATTTACATACATTTTGTTTGTCGAATCGAATGTCAAAATGCAACTTGTCTAGCCCCCCTGGTACTACACTCGATTCGATTACCGTCGAGGTAAGTTTAGTCGAGTTATGAGACTATCGTAAGTGTAGTACCAGGGGGGCTAGCAAACAAAGCGACATTGGTTAACAAAATTCCTAACTCGTATTTTAAGAAAGGTAAAAATCGACTTGCAGCAGGACTCGAACCTGCGTCTTCTGGTTCAATACACCAGACGCTATGACCTCTAAGACACCGCGAGTACTACACGCCAAGTTAAAATCTTCCTTAAACTGACATTCTAAATTTAAGTCTCAAGGTGATGTGGGAAACTTCAATTGGAAAGCAATTGCTTCACAAAAAATCCTTGTAATTTAGATTTGTGACCGGTTTATGGCAATAGGCTCGCCTCCAATTGGAGCCGAAACAAAATGGCGAACGATAGTAAGTCGACTTTAAAAGGGACGACTCTGAGTTTATTTCGGCGTTTCTTCTCAAAGGTCGTCAAATAGAATACACCTTTGCACACCTTACCTTAATCCTTAGGGGAATACAGGCGAGATTTTATGTTATAAAAGGTGGAAGGGACATCGACGCACAAACGTCGCGACAAGGTTTCACTCAAGGTCAAAAATTAAATGACCTAGGTCATTCATGTAGAAAATGATCGGTTATTACAGATATTTACATTTTTGAGCGCGCAGTGTATTGCAAAAAACGCGATTATAACGCTTCGCAGTTAATGTTATCGCGCGTGCGATCCGAAATAAAGGAAATAATTATTTTTTAATTTTATTGTAAATCCAATTTGGGTAGATAGAAATAATGTTTTTTACACGTTCAAGTAAAAAAACTGCAGAAAAAATTGATGAAAAAAGTTATGAAAAATTTCAACGCAGGGGGGTCCAGAATCATGTACTGAACTCATGGTATTCGGATGTGCGTCGATGTCCCTTCCACCTTGTATAAAATAGGTGATGAATAAATACCATAGCGTACTTACTGTAATCACCTGTAATTGAAAACATTCAAATTATTTTTATTTGTTAAGTAAATGTTGTTACATACATACATTTAGCGCAGACTGGACCCAGTTAGCCCAAGACGTAGATAGTAGGTAGATGTAGATGTAGATAAAAATTACATGAATACAAACAATTAACTTTAGACTTCTTCTTCTTCTTCTAAGTGCCTCTCCAATTACTGGAGGTGGCTGTCATTTTGGAAAACTCCAGTCTGTCCTTCGCGAGACGGAACAGTACCTCAACCATGAGTTCTATCGAATTGGTTCGATAGGTTTTTAACGCATCGAAACGCTGTAATCTCATAGCCGATTTTAGTTCCTTACGTAACCGCTAGAGACGCTGCGAGGGTTATCCATACAAATATTTTACGGCGTCGCTAGCGAGTTGAGTGAGAAAAACTCATGGTCGAGGCCCAGTTCAGCGGCACTGTTGATGCCGGTCCACTCGCGAATATTACGTAGCCACGACTTTCTCCTTCGGCCGACTGATCTTTTAACTATTAACTTTAGACGGCGAAGCGTAAACGTAGTGATAAGAAATACTTACGCCACAGTTCGCTAGCGGGCGTGGCCTGGTCGGGTCCTGGCAGGCTAAAGATGTACCCCACCTGGCACGGAGTCCAGTGCTCGCACACCTCCCGGTCCGGGTCTAGCTCCGTCACGAATTTATACGTCTGGAAACATATGACCATACCATGACGTCTGTTCCCCAAATAGATAGGTAATGTAACCCACTAAGGATTTTACAGGAATGTGTCTCACTTCACCTCCATTGGCGCGATCTCACCTCATCTCATGTCACACTTCAGATGACGTGTGACAGAATTCACTTCACCTCGCCTCACGTGACCGCACCTCACCACACGTCACCTCACAGACCCTTACCTTAGGCGACCATATCTCCTGTGGCCATACCTAATGTGACACATTGCACCTCACGTGATCACACCTCACCTCACGTAACCATAACCACATCTCAACACACATCACCTCACATTACCATTTCTCCCTTGACCTCACAGCACCTCACATGAACACACCCCACCTCACGTGACTTCACCTCACCTAATCCACGAGTCCATAATTATACTCACGGTAGTGCACGAACACGTCACCAGTGTCTTCCAGCGCACACTTCGGACTTGTGTAGTTGAGTGCCGTTGCGAGCACCTCGCTTCACGTAACTTCAACTCACGTGACCACACGTTACTCAGTCACTTCACTTCACCATATCTTCCGTGACTGCACTCACCGTGACTTACCTCACATTACCACACCCCACCTCACATTTCCACACCTCACCTTAGGTGACCACACCTTACCTCACATTCCAAACCTCACCTCAAGTCACCTCGCCTCACCTTATCCACGTGTCCATAACTCCATACTCACTCTGCCCGGATAGTAGTGATAATGCACGACCACGTCATCATTGTCCTCTAGCGCACACTTCTGACTGGTGAAGTTGAGTGACGTGCGCTCACACGGCGTGCAGCCGAGCACACTGGTGCCGTTGCGGGGAAGATCTGGATCCTCAATCTTGTGACCTTGTGACTTTTTAGAACCATGCAACTAGTGTGACCTTTCAAAAGTACCTATTTATAAATGGTCTAATTGAATAATTTTAATATAAATTTTTTCTTCATTTTTAGGCTTCAGTCCTCCGTGACCATACGTCACAATAACCACACCTCACCTTACATGACCACACCTCACCTCACGTGACCACACCTCACCTAATCCACGTGTCCATACTTACTTTTACTCGACTTCACCTCACCTCACCTCACATGACCACACCTCACCTTATCCACGTGTCCATACTCACTCTGTCCGGATAGTAGCGGTAATGCACGACCACGTCATCAGTGTCCTCCAGCGCACACTTCTGACTGGTGTAGTTAAGTGACGTGCGCTCGCACGGCGCGCAGCCGATCACACTGGTGCCGTTGCGGGGAAGGTCTGGACCCTCAATCTTGTGACCTGAAGTAATTAAGAAAGAAAAATGTTAGAAGGAACGGAGTCAATAGTCATTCAACCTTATTACACTAAAAAGGAGGAGGTTCTCAATTTGACTGTGTTTTTTTTGTATGTATGTTACGCGATTGCTCAGTCGATTGCGGACCGATTTTGAAATTTCTTCATTTGTTTGAAAGGGTATACCCCCGAGGTTGTCCCATATAATTTTTACCGAAATCGTTCGAGCGGTTTTAAAAAAATCTACGAAAATTTAAAAAAATTGTATGCATAGATGATATGGTTTTTTTTCGAAACCTTGCTGTTTGTGCCGGGCAGTGCGTTTAGTTGGCCTCCCCATATAATATAATAGGTAACAAATCAAAATACTACTTCTATTCCACTAAAACTTTTAAAACAAATTATTTTTAAACAAAAAACAAACCGCCCCCAAAAAACACCTAGGAACTAAAAAGCAAAAAATAACAGCTGTACATATTTACATTATGGAAAAGTAGTAAACGCTGTCAAAATTACTTACGATTACAAAAGAAGTACTTGTTCTCAGCTACATAGAGTTCCTTGTCCTCTGCAGACAGGCAGGATTCATACATAATCGGGGTCGGATCAATGTTTTCTTCGCACATTATGACCCCAGAACCGTCCGGCTCCTTTGGCGCACGGTTTGTAGGACAACGGTACATTAGACCTGGAAAATAATCGGGTATTTAACATTGATTTAAATACTAACGACAGGGCCTTCCGAACATTTGACAGACGCGTTGACCATACACACAAAAATCATTATTTTTAGCTATTTCGGATCGCGCGCTCGATAACATTCACCGCGGAGGGTTATAATCGCGTTTTTAGCAATACACTGCGCGCTCAAAAATATCAATATCTGTAATAACCGATCGTTTTCTACATGAATGACCTAGGTCATTTTATTGGACCTGAGTGAAACCTTGTCACGAAGTTTGTGTGTCGATGTCCTTTCCACCTTGTATATATATCAGCCCATTGCCGTCCACTGCTGAACGTAAGCCTCCCCCTAAGAGCGCCAATCATCCCGGTCTTGGGCAGCTCGCATCCATCCGCTTCCAGCCACCTTCTTTTCTTCTTTCGTCGGTCTATCGGGTCGCAGGGCGTCATACACTACACTATAAAAGTGTATATTGCGGGGAATACAGGCATGAAATACAGGGTTATAAAAATACCGTAGGTATTTTTGACCTTATGAATCAGAATCAGGACTAAACAAGAATGGTGAATAAAAAAAAATGTTTTCATTATTTTGCCGTTATAAGTAAGATGATGAGTGAGATGCAAAACGATCGCAGGGTAGACCAGCAGCCCGATGGTCGGACAATATTGTGTGGGTGCGAATTGCGTAAGATCGGCAACAGTGACGTAATAGAGAAGAGGCCTTTACTCAGAAGTGGGTGTTGCAGGCTAAGTAGATAGATAGATAGTAATAATATCCGAAATATTCGCGTTTTAACGTTTAACGTTTTCGCACACTTACCTAAACAAAGATTGATGATTCTACGGCCCACTATATGGGGGCACTAACCTTAAAGTAATTCACTTTTTATTTTCTCTATTGTATTAGAATATTTGGAATTACTTACAAAAAAAAAAACAAATAATAACAATTTTTTTTCACCACTGATTCTGATTCATATGGTCAAAAATAGCTACGGTATTTTTTACAACCCGGTATTAATGTTTACCTTTCCTTATAATGGCGGGGGGTTTGTTCCTAATTTCGGCAATGGTGACTCCTTTCTCTCCGTTCTGTATGGCTGTCATGACTCTCTTATAGAGTGTGGTGCGTCTTTCTTGTTCCGCTATAATATATGGGAGAAGTTCTTCTGATAACACGTCCACCTTCTTCTTAGCTTCTGCATTCATCTAAGCAGAGAAGAGTCTAGAGTAAGTACGTCCTTTAGTCGACATTATTGGCACGGGTCTCCTCTCAGAATGAGAGGGGTTTGGCTTTAATAGTAAGCAGTGATAGCCTTGGAGAATTACCACTGGACTGCAATAAGTCAAAGGTCTCGAATCCAAAGGCACGTACCTTTGACCTTTCGAAGTCATGTGCGTAATTATCACTCGCTTTAACGGTGAAGGAAAACATCGTGAGGAAACCTGCATGCTTGAGAGATTTTCTCGACGGCATGTGAAGTCTGCCAACCTGCATTAGGCATTTATATATAGAAAATAATGAATTAACGTTTGTAGTCTCACAAAAACTCGAGAACGGTTAAACCAATTTGCGTAACTTTGGTTTCAAAAGATTTGTAGAAGTCCAAGGAAATTTTACTGGCCGTATGAAGTTCGCCGGGTCAACTAGAATTATTCTAATAATTGATCAAGCATTTTATTTGGTCTCTAATTTCTACCTCCCCTGTAGAGAAAAATGCCTAAGTGTATTATAGTGTATGTATGGTAACATGGGTCTCACCCGATCCGCGTCTTTATTGAATTTGATCCCCGTGCCATCCTGAAAAAATATTACAATTTAAATACGTTGTTAATAACCTAAATAAAAAATTAAGAAAACCAATGACACGAAATGTAATTCACTATTTTGTGGCGGCGGCCATCTTGGACCGATTTTCATCAAACATAGCTAAGAACACTCCCGACTAATTTACCTTTCAAATAAAAAAATCAAAATCAAAATCGGTTCATCCGTTCGGGAGCTACGATGCCACAGACAGAAAAACACACAGACACGTCAAACTTATAACACCCCGTTGTTTTTGCGTCGGGGGTTAAAAACTTAGATTAATAACATACAGATATGTAATTCAATGTAAAGCGCAGCCAGAGAAGCGATGGCACTTGTAGTTTCGTGTGTGAGTGAGCACCGCCCACCGCGAGTGTATTACTTACCGAATTTGCGCTTGTGTGCATGACGCGGGTGATACCAGCGCATAGAGTTTACCCCAAAAATTGCGGAATTTTATTTTGTATAGGAGTTCCGCGTCATTGTTATTTTGAGACTAATATGTATATTTACCTTTTAGTAAGAAGTAAGTCCGTACCTAATTTACACCTAATTTTGAGGTCCAAGATCGAACATACCGAAAAATGTAGGCTCTACTGTACGTTATGACCCGCTGATTGAAGGTTTAACTTTTTTTCGTGTAGAACTCTTCTTAGTATACACTTTCACAAAGGTTTAATCAAACCTAGCAACCGGACAGTTTTTGAGAAAATAAATCGTAAAGTTTAATTATTTTCCAGATAAAACGCATTTCATATCACAACATGCTACAGATAATGTAAAAATCACTAGTTGGTCGTTTCGTTTTACAGTGTGACAGTGGATTCAAATGTATAAAAGCATAATATTTTTTCCTATTATCAATCTTGAAAAACGATACTCAATTTATGGAATTAAATGTGAATTCGTGATGTAATTTGAAGAACTTGGATGCAAGAGCGAGCGAAGTGGGCTCGCGAATCGGGGCACCCCAACTCGGATAAGTTAGGTTAGAAGGGGATGATGGGGGCTAGAGAACGAGTGCAGCAAGAGAACGAAGAAAAAGAATTAAAAAAATAAAATAACACAGAAAAAGTCAACTGCCACCTTATATGAACTTGGCGGTGCCCTCTACCTTAGTATTACTTGTTAGCAAGATTTGGCCCGCTTCGCGATCTTTCCGACCCTTAATACTCCGCTATCCCACCAGGCTCGAAAGAAAATTGGCGAATTTTTTCTCGGAACCTATGGGTGTGCTAGTTTTACGGTTTTCAAAAACACACTAAGAACACTATATTCTACGCGAAAAAAAAATCACCCCTATAAAAATCGCTGGGTCTCAATGTACAGTACACACTTCCCATATTAATGAAACTAACTCGGGAAACATACATTAAAAGGCGTCTAATTCTAAAAGTAAAGTCTAAAGTCTAAAGGCGTTAATAAGCTGTAAAACCATAGACATTCTAACATACCATTAACAATAATTAACACCAGTGTAAAGTTATTTTAAATGAGTTGTTACTTTTTTTCAATAAATTCTACCAAATCTACTAATATTAAAATATGGGTTTTTTCAAGTCGTTGGCAACACTGAACAGTTATGGCGTCGCATTGTTTACATTTGTTATTTTGTCGTTTTATTTTCATTTTGCAAAGAAATACATAAGAAACTTTATTACTTGCTGGTGAAAAGTGATGTTCGGACAGTTTTTGTGTTTTGCCCTGTGATTCCTGCAGGATTTGACCGCGCAAACAGTCATCATTGCCGTAATTACGCTACCATCTCGTGACGTGTGTACGCGGCGATGGTTCCGTGGCGTTTGGCGGGGGGATCATGAAGGTCCGTTGATTTTAGCGTATTATTTTTAACTAGCTTTACGGTGCGCTATTTCGTATCTGTATGTTATTAATCTAAGGTTAAAAAGGTATGATTTTGTTCTGACTGATCTATATAATGTCAACGCACAGCCAAGTATTACTAAGTCTAGGAAGCTGAAATTTGGAACAGGTTTATATTGCACCGTACCTAAGCATCCGCTAAGAAATGGTATTGGGATATTTTGAAAGCGAAATCATTTTCAGCTTATCAAACCACTGAACGGATTGGGCAAAAGAAGGTCATCAAAAGCCCATACAACTCGGCCCAAATATACATTGTCATGTACATGACAGCTGTCAAGTTGACAGTTTTTGCCATGAAATTTTACTATGAAATGAAACAGATAATAATGTGCCTGTTGTGCCTCAATGGCGCGCGTTTAACATTCCGAACCTGACACTGACAGCAGATTGCTGTCAAGTTGACAGTTTTTACTATAAAAATACTATGAAACTAGTAATAGTGTGCCCAAATGGCGTGATTTTTCTCGAATTAAAAGTGATATTTCTCATCCCCCAGTCAACATTAAAAAAAGTACGACTAGGGTTCTAACCAGCTTAATACAGGGTATTTTTTCCAATAAGTGTACCTTCAGTACATCATTTCGATTACCTCCAAAAGCAGATAAAATACATACATAGCTTCACGCCTGTTTCCCATAGGGGTAGGCAGAGACTATAGATTTCCACTTGCTACGATCCTGGCACACCACTTTCGCTTCGTCTATGTTCATTAATCTCTCCATGCATGCTCGTCGGTTTAGGGCGCTCTTAACCTTGCCTTTTTTGAGAACGTCCGCACTCTGGTTAGTCAATAATTGTTAGGATATTGCGAAATTACCAAATTCCCACAATTTGGTAAAAATTAGAAGAACGAGGAACATCGCGGTATTTCCCGCTAGTATTATATATTTATTTTACTTACGACTGCTTGTCTTCTGACGATGTTGGCGAGGTAGCGCCCTCTTCTGGAGGCTGGGAGCAACACACTGCCCGCTTGCACCTCGTCACCTATCTGACATTATATATAACTTCAATAGGATCACTGTTAGTGTTAGCGGGTTCAATAAAAAAATCCCCGCCATAAAATGAAAAAAAAATGTACTTAATACGCCATTTTGTGCAGGCGGCCATCTTTGAGTGTTCTTAGCTATACTTGAGGGAATTCAGTCCAAGATGGCCTCCGACACAAAATGGCGGATACATATTTTTCCACAACTCTCAATATGGGTAGGTATCAAATCATCAAATTAAAGGGCTTGACTAGTAGACTACTATTTATACACTATGATACATTCAAATCCAAGATGGCTGCGACAACAAAATGCCGATTTCTTTTTCATTTTGTGTCAGGTTTTTATTTAATTTCCAATTTAGTCTTGTATTACAATACAAAAGAACCTCAGTGATCTAGAATAAACATACCATCACGCCAGTATTCCCCGATGGGGTAGGCAGAGGCGTCCTAATCTACACCCACATTTCGCCGGTATGTTTAGGTCCCATGTAATAGGGGGCGAGCCTATTGCCATCAACCGGTCACAAATCCAGACTCCGAGCTGCTACTGGGAATTTCACAGAATACCCAACAACACTTTGCTCGACTGGGAGCATCGAACCCAGGACCTCTAGCGTAGCAGTTGCGCAGTCTAAAATAAACACTAAGATAAAATGTAACACCAATTTATGTACAGTTACGACCAAAAACATGTAAACACTAACAAAAGTGCGAAAGCGATTTTCTCCTAAAGTACTAATAGAACTTTTGTGATATTACGAACACAGTATTTACGAACCAATACCACACCTGTGACACTCCATACAAACATTCCAATACCGCTGCACACTACTATACCAAATGTCAAACTTGTCAAAATTACGTTCGTACACGTGCAAATGTGTGCGTGACGGTGCGTAGGGTTTGTTGGCAGTCCGGCAAGAACACCGGCAGAATGCGGGGGACTTGAGGTATCTGACGTTAGGGAGGGGCGGAGAGTGGCCATTCTGTTATTATTTATTCTGTGCCGATACTATAAACTTCAAACTTCATTTATTTGCATAAAAGGTGGTTACAAAAGATGGTAGGTAGTGTAGGTACATAATATAATAAAAGCTCTGACACATTTTGCCATAATAAAATAGCATGCAAATTTGAATTTTACACATTCAAAGAGAGAATACATAAAGCCACAACTAGAATTAAGAGTATTATTATTATTTTAGACACAACCAGTAAGAAAATAAGAACCTAGTCAAATTAAAATTTTGTGTCCATGTATTCGTTAACGGTATAGAAACATTTGCCTGTTGCCCAACTATGCAAGCAAGACTTAAACATTTACATAGTGACATTCATGTCATCTCCTAGTTGCAATCGTTCATTCATGAATAAATCGCTTTAGAACTTTTGTTACTGTACACATGTTTTTGCTAGTGAGTGTACACTTAGTAGGTATGCAATAAATCATTTGAATTTGAATTCCAATACTTACTGGAGGATAACCGCATCTCCCAACTCCAATACTATGGAATATAATATATAAAAATATATACAACTTCTCCCGCATACTGTTGCCGTGCAGTTTGAAAAGTAAATTAATAAAATGTCTGTGTTACTAACAGTGCAAACAATTAGTCTTTACATAAAACTTTTTTATTGTTTTTTTAACTAATTGGAGATATTTGGTACGTTAGCTTAGTGGTCCTAGGGTAAAGTCCTTGGTTCGATTTCCAGGTCAGTAGCTGAAACATGAGTCACAGTAGTAAAAGAGTAGTTAACAAAAAATCTTATTATTCGTTAACGATATGCCTTCGAGTTTCACGATACTTTAACTTGACTATCCGTCAGAAACGAACTCATGCTATCATTAACCCCCGACGAAAAAACGACGGGGTGTTATTAAGGTGCAACAGTTCGTTTAACTCTGCGAGCTAGACATTTTATATTATTTATTTACAAATTTAATTATTGAATTTATATCAATAAATTATTATTTTAATGCATTAAGAACAGAATAATAATTCGTTCTAGGAGAATTGGATTAGTGGCATTCACAAATACAACAGGAGCTGAATTGAGCCGTTAGCTAGTCATTTTGTTGCTGAGTTGTAGCTCAACGGCTCAAACCTGTGCGATCTGAATCATTGAGCTGACTCAGAGCTGAGTTACACACCTCCACTGCTGGGCACGGGTCTCCTCTCAGTATAAGAGCGATTAGTCTGTCGTCCACCACGCTAGCCTAAAGCGGCATGGCAGTGTGGCTGACCCTGGCTTGGCCACAATCAGGGATTTAAATTTTGATGACGTAAAAATTTTTTCGCTATTTAGCGAAAATTAGTCGCCTAATATCAGATTCCGTCGGTCACCGGTTCATAAGTTATAAGGGTTTATAGGTGGCCGTGCTGGAGTCAGCCTCCCCAGCTTGGCCACATTTATATCTCAGAAACTAGGGCACCTAGCGAAGATCTGTTTTCTTCCAGATTTAGTCGCTATTTAATCGAAATTAGTCGCCAAATATCAGATTTAGTCGGGTCTTAGTTTAGAAGATATTGTGATTTTAATTTTGAAGGTATAGGCCGATAGTTTGATGGTAGTAGTTTTTTTTTGCGTCTGGAAATGCTTTATGCACCGGCACGCCGCCCTGGGGAAAGCGGCGCGGTGTGTGGGACTCCATCCTGAAAAGGACGTCTACCCACTAAAACCAGACGGGTGTTTGCCTCATCACTATTCGGCCGGACCACGTGTAGACATTCTTCCGCGACCCCGGCGGTGACGGGACGCCTATGCGGCCCCCGGCACCCTCCCCTCCTGCCAATCCACTGAGTGGGACGCGGCACATTCTGACCACATCACCTACTCTGGCCTAGTGTTGGGCGACAGACTTAGTGTTCATACCCCTGGGCTATAACTTTCGGCCTAAGTCTAACAACGATATATGTACAATTTTTGTGCATAGAAGTTTAAATAAATAAATAAATAAATATATTTAATGACAAAATAATTTATTTCAAAAACATATTTATTATTAACCAACTAACTAATAAGAATATTCATATTTTTAGAAATTATTTTTTGACTTGCAGGGTCCAAATTCCTAAGAGCTTTTTTGAAATGTTTCATCAACGTTTCCATAATGTCTTGCACATCATATCTCTTGCTTTCAGAATAATCTGTTAGGCTTGTCTTTATATCATTCCATTCTAGATTATTCGCTTCGTTTCTAGGCATGTTTTGGTCTAACAAATCTATAATTTCTAGAAATGCCAATGTTGAATTGATTTGACTGCCCGCAGATGCACTGGTTATAATTAATGGCTTGTTCTTATTAGTGATTATGTTTTTAAGTATCATGAAAAGAGGTCTTAATGAATAAGTACCAAGTTGTTCAACTTTTTCCATGGACGCTTTTAATTTTTTCTCCGTTCTAAATTCTAAAGCTCTATTAAAATCAGTGCTTTTAACTACTTCAGTGACAGCATCAATAGTTTGTTTGAATTTTCTGTCATCACATTTTAAAGTTATTGTAAATATGTCTATGAGAAATTCGGGAAATCCACTGCCAGATCGACATATCCCGAATTTTTTGCAAGCGTTGCTTAATTCTAGACTCTGTTCTTTATCAACCTCCTTTTGTAAAATGTTAGCTGTAGCAATACTATGTCTTAAAACACCTTTCTTGTCCATATCTCCAATCATATAATTGATTAAACGTTTCAAAATACGATTAGACATATCTATAGTGTTTAGTATAACTTTCTGTGTTCCCAATCTAGTTTTAATTTTCTGATTGCTCGTCTCTCTCAAGAATTCCTTGAATTTTTCTTCGTAGCTTCTAGCTATAATATCAACTTGTTTCTTCATATGATATTCATTGGTTTTCTGTTTAATTACATCGAAAACTTTCAGGGTTTGTTTGTAAATATGGTTCGTAAATTCTTTGACTTTTTCGTCCTCCTTTACTTTGTGTGGATTGCTGTATATATCTGCAGTTCTTACAGTGGTTACCTTAGTAGTTGTAGGTACCGTTGCGTTTGTAACAACGACTGTTGTTTTAGTAGTAGCATTCGTAGGTTTTGCTGTAGTGGTATTAGTTGGGAGTTGATCCCTTTTTATAGGCCTGCGATCATGTTTTATAAATTCGTCAGAGAATGAACCTACATCTTCATTCATAGGAGAATCGTTATCGTCTTCGTGTTTCTTCTTTTTTGTTGTCTCTTCTACTGAAGGCGATGTTTTAGGCTGTCTAGTTGTTGTGAAATCATCCATATCGAACATCGTGCCTACTCTCTTAGTAGTTTTCATTGAAGAGCTGTCAGACGAAGAATCTTCTTCGGAAGCAGAACTCCATGTACTAGGTTCAGCCGTGGTTGTTGACGTTGTTGTTGTTGTTGTTGTTGTTGTTGTAACTTTACTATGCTTAATTTCTACTGATTTATCATACTTATGTTCCGTTTTATCAGAATCATCAGGAGAACCATTTTGTAAGATGATTTCTGAGAATCGATTCTTCGAATGTTCTGGAAGCAAGTCTGACACCTCAGTGGCTTTCGGTTTCCTTTTTTTATACTTATCTTCGGTTTTGTGCGAGGAATGGTGACGTTTGTTCGACTTTTCCTGGTTTCTGTGTCCCGTTTTGATTTCATCGTCTTCTTCATCGATGGGGGATTCGTGATATTTGTGGAACTCAATTTGTGGGTGATGGTAGTGATGAGTTTCTGTTTTGTCATGATGCTTATGTCCTTCGTCGTCGGACTTGTAAAGTGATTCGATCCGCGCATCCATCTGAGCCTTGCGCAACTGGTCTGCTTCTTGGCGAAGCCGCTCTTCGGCTTTGCGCAGTCTCTCTTCATCTTGGCGCAAACGTTCATCGTCATTGAGGTCATATTTAGGATGGGTTGCCAATGGTAGTTGTCCCGCGTTGTTGTCGCGTTTGGCCTGGGCGTCCCGGGGACTCAATACTCGGTACTCATAGCTCCAATTCGGTCCCAAATCTATCAATCCATCTATCCTTAGACTGACTGCTCTTATGGAGGGGACTGAACCTGCAAATAGTTACAAAGCGAAGATAAAATGAAGTCAAAGTTTTTGAAGACCTTTTGGGGGGACCTCTTGGTGAGTCAACTGGCTGGCGATTACCCTAGTCAGAGGTTCTGTAACACCATTAAGATGACCACATACATACAAGGTTTCACGGCTGTTCCTCTTTGTGGTAGGCAGAGACTCTTGATTTCCACTTGCTACGATCCTGGCACACCACTTTCGGTCTGTGCCGATCAACCTGATCGTCGATCGTCGGTTAAGGGTGCTCTTAACCTTGCCTTTTCTGAAAACGTCATCATCATACAATCAAAAAGAGGTCCACTGCTGAACAAAAGCCTCCCGCAAAGACTTCCACAGGGACCGGTCGAATGCCGCCTGTATCCAACGACTCCCAGCTACCTTTACTAGGTCATCGGTCCATCTTGTTAGGCCGTCATGGCCATGCCTCTTCAAAAATCGTCTCCACGAGATTGTAAAAAGATAGAAAAGTTGGAGAAAGTTATATTTAAAAAATCACTCACAGAAAAATAAAATAATTCCCAGTATATGAATCATGCCACATGTCCTTATCGCAACCAATAACTACATATTTTATCGTTTACTTTTATAGGATATATTTACACAATTATTTTGTGTGACGAAACGTTTTCTGACTTTGTTCGACGCGCGGCACGACTTGCGGAACTTTCTGAATCAATTTTTCACAAAAAAAGGGACTATACTTCGCGCGGAACTAGTTGGCGCTTTAGGTATGGACGGGGGTGAGGCGGCGGGTTACTGTGGACAAAAGCAAGCGCCCCCTCCCTCCGCCACACCGCGCGCAGGCGACCCCGCTCCTCCGCCCCGCCGCTCACATACCTAAGGCGCAGCCAACTAGTTCCGCGCAGGGGTAGGTACCCTTTTTTGGAACATCAGCAGAGAACATTTTCAGCCAACTGGAGAAAAAATCATCAACCAATTAACTGTCTCACTGCTGAAATTAGATTTATTTCTGCAAATAAATACTTTTACCTGACTGCCAAAGGAAGGTTATGTGTTTGAAGTGTATGTATGTATGTCAGTTCCTATGTCCGGTCGTAACTACTCAACGGCTCAACCGATTTAGATAAATGACACCTCATTAGATTCGTCTTGATGGCACGACTGTTACTGGGTACATGAAATTAGTCAAAATCTTGGACTGATTTGGAAAATCATCTTTAGTTATATTTTTGTATTTACCATGATTACAAGTTATTTTGAACGAAGGAAATCAAGGTCTCTTTTAAAGTCTAAAGTATCAAATATGCGAGTATCATGATGTAGGAAAATGTCTGCAACGGCATTTTGAGGAAAGAGCCACATAATTATTTGATTAAATGAAACGCCATAAATATACGAAACATTATAATTATTTTCATATTTACAAAAAATATTAATGCTAATATAAAAGTTTATAGTAACTAACTTAATATAAAGATTCACTTATTGGTAATATAGCTTAAAACATATATTCTTTACTTATATGTTACTAAGGGCATGCTCCACCATGTTTGAATAGCCATAAATTAAAAGATGGACCAAAATTTGTATGAAATTATCAATATCTATAAGCTACGCAAATTGATAATGCACCTGGCAGCCATCTTGGTGACGTAAAAATGACGTGACCGCTCTCAGTACGCGTTAGCACCCGTTAGTTCTCGCCAAACTTATTGTCCGGGTTGAAGTTGGTACGAGCTAACTTAACCCGGCCGTAAATATCGGAGAAAGAAAAATATTGGATTAGAATTATTTAAAACGACAGATTACGACTTGAGCTTTCGTTCTTATTTATTACAATCACAATCTACTATTTTTCTTTCTCCGATTTTTACGGCCGGGTTAAAGTTAGCTAGTGCCAAATTCAACCCGGACAATAAGTTTGACGAGAACTGTACGGCGGATGACGTCACGTAGAGATTATTTATAGTACGCGGAACTAGTTGGCCGCGCCTTAGGTAGGGACGGGGGTGAGGCGGCGAGTTACAGTGAACGACAACAAGCGCCCCCGCCCCTCCATCCCGCCGCTCACATATCTAAGGCGCGGCCAACTAGTTCCGCGCAGACTATAAACAAGGTTCCAGCCCACTAGCAACTTGCTGGACTTATACAAAGTTATTTTTATTTAATTATCTGTCAGATAATTTAACGGGGACTTACTAGGTGAAACAGGCCCGAATGTCGATTTTATTTCTACGACAAATGTAGAATGTTATCGACATACAAATTTTGAAATACCAATCGAAACGAAGGTCATCAAAAGCCCATACAACTCAGCCCAAATTTGTACTGGAGGTACATGACAGCTGTCAAGTTGAAATAAAACTACTTTTTACGGATTTTATCGCGTTATATTGATATTATTTTAAGCCCGACGTTTCGGACCCTTTACAGCGTCCATGGTCACGAGTGACACGGTAGAAACGTCGGGATTAAAATAATATCAATATAACGCGATAAAATCCGTAAAAAGTAGTTTTATTTCAATGTCTAGTATTCGCGTAAGTGTCAGAAATCAAGCTGTCAAGTTGACAATTTTTGCCATGAAATCACTATGAAACTGAAAATAATCTGCCGTAATGGCGTGCGTTTGACATTCCGAAACTGACACTGACAGTTTTTACTATGAAATCCTAACGAAACAGCCAAAACGGCGATTTTTCTCAAATTAAAAGTTTTTTTTTCTCATCCCCCAGTCAACATAAAAAAAAATCGACTAAAGTTTTAACCAGTTGTTAAGTGCAGCTTCGGTACATCATTTGGGCCGATTTCGATGACTTCTTTTAGATTTGAATGCACCAACCTGCAAATTTTAGATGTCAGACTTCTGGCTTCTGACTGTAAGCCCCACAAATTGATAATGTGCGTGGCGGCCATCTTGGTGACGTAAAAATGACGTAACCGCTCTCAGTACGCGTTAGCATCACTAGCCGGCAACTACGGCGGATGACGTCATATGGAGGTTAATAAGACAAGGTTCCAGCAAATTAGCAACTTGCGGGACATTATAACACTAACGATTGTCATATGCGACGCTATGACAACCGCAACATATATTTATGTATAGTATTTACATAGAAATCGTGAAAAAAAAACATAAAATAGAAATTAATTAACAAAAAATATATTCTTATTGTATCAGAAACATTATTATTTAGAGTAAACGATTGTGACATCGTACAACGATTGATGTACATAAAAAGTTATTATGCAGAGTGGCGATTTAATTACAAGCTCTGCTTTAACGTTAGTATAGGGGAGAAGACTGGTGTTGAATTTGTTAATAATCACACGCTTATAGAAAAATATCAGTAGCATACTTCGTATATCGAAAATAAATATTAAGTCGACCAAGAAATTTCTGAGATAAATGCGTTAAAAGATTTTGGTGGGGATTAAGAGGGGATGCTCTGTCCCTTTCCCGCAAAACGAGTGTTAGTATAGAATTTGTATGGCGCACGCTACTTTTGACGTCAGTTGTAAGTATAGTGCGCTCTCTTTCTAGCATAAAATTAAAATGCTTTTAACTTCGTTATTTTTGAACCAATTTAAATTTTGTTTTTGATAATCGGCTCTTTTTATGGTCGACTTTTTCATGAGACCATAAAAAATAATTAGTCGCATAGCCTATTGGTAACATATAACATGTTAGACATCTATACAGGGCCGGATTTAGGTGTGGAGGCCTCGAGGCAACAAAGGAGTAGCTACGACCAATAAGAGGCTTACTAAATTAGAACCCACAATCTGGGGAGGAGACCTGGTGACCTGAAATACAGGCTTCCGCCTAGTTTAGGTCTCCTACAATACTATGTACGCATTAATGTAAGCTCTTTTATTGCCTATAATGTATCATGCTGTGTACAATGTTGTGGAGAGAGAGAAAAAAAAAGAGCTGAGTATAAATTAAAAATGTTGCAAATCAGGGAAAAAAATCAACTTCTACTGGGACGAAGTCGCGGGCAAAAGGCTAATGAGTAATATGTCGGTCTGATTCATCTGTTACAAGGCTGCAAGTAATTAAAGCGCCACCCTGTACAAAGCATGCATTTTTGGGCAATAGTGAAACCACACTTCTCGATAAATGTGAGGACTCCCTTATATTACACAATTAAATATCATAGCTACACATTTCCAGTGTAAACTTACTTGGCATTGTATAAAACTCGTTCATTGTTACAGTTTTCGCCAAACTTATTGTCCGGGTTGAAGTTGGCACGAGCTAACTTTAACCTGCCCGGCTAACATGCACGCCACGAGAACATTTTTTCGACGTTTATGTCGTGCTTTTGTCTCGTTTTCGTACGAGGAAGAGCGAGACAAAAGAGTAGACAAAATTTGTCGTGGTGCGCATGTTAGCCTGGCTGGTCGTAAAAATCTGAGAAAGAAAAATTTTAGATTGCAATAAAAAAAACTAAAGCTCCAGTCGTAGGCTCTCCTTTTAAATTATTCTAATCCATTATTTTCTTTTTCTGATTTTTACGGCCGGCTTAAAGTTACCTGGTGCCAACTTCAAGAGAACTGTAAGTCCAGAGACCGAAACCGGTATGATCAATACCGGTATTTTTTCGGTTAAACTTATAAACAAATTAACAAGTTAACTTATAAACAAATTATTTATAACTCCCGACACAAAAACGACGGTTTTTATAAGTTTTATAAAAACCGTCGTTTTTGTGTCGGGAGTTATAAATAATTTGTTGTAACCGAAAAAATACCGGTATTGATCATACCGGTTTCGGTCTCTGGACTTACAGTTCTCTTGAAGTTGGCACCAGGTGACTTATCTATATGTGTGAGTCTGTGGCATCGTAGCTCCCGAACGGATGAACCGATTTTGATTTTTTTGTTTGAAAGTCGGGAGTGTGTTTGATGAAAATCGGTCCAAGATGACCGCCACTACAAAATGGCAGACTACATATTTTTTCACAGCTCCCTCAATATGGGTATCAAATGAAAGGGCTTAAATAGTAGAATACTATACACTGATCAATTTCAAATGCAAGATGGCCGCCACCAAAAAATGGCGATTTACATTTTGCTTTATTTTGTGTCGGGGCGTTTTTTAAAATTTTAATTTCGATTACAGACATTTTTAAAGGTATCTCATTTGAATGCAACCTATTTCGATGAGGAGGTCATCGAAATCGGCCCAAAATTTCACAACTTCAAACCCAATTTCACAACAAGGTTCTTATGAAGAGAAAATATGGAATTTAGACAGATAAGTAGACCGTTTAATCTGGACGCGAGTGAAATCTACTATATAAAAATAAGTCGGGGTTTCCTTCCTGACGCTATAACTCCAGAACGCACGAACCGATTTCCACGGTTTTGCATTCGTTGGAAAGGTCTCGGGCTCCGTGAGGTTTATAGCAAAGAAAATTCAGGAAAAAATTCAACAGAAAAGCGGGTTAAAAAGGTTATCAAGACCACGCGGGCGAAGCCGCTGGCGGAAAGCTAGTTTGAAATAAAATTAAAAAATGGAACACAATTTGTATGAATTTATCTGCCAATTAATTTAACTGGGACTTGCGAGTAAGTGGTGAAACTTTTATGGGTCGTTTTCAAAATTAATGTACATTTCGTTGTAATTATGTGTCCATGAAACTTATTGGTAAAATAAAATAAAATACTGTTTGAAATGTAAACATGTAAATCGATATTCAGACTAACTAGTAATAAAATAACAAACTTATAAATGGTTTTGTAGGGAAAACGGTTATTTTGCTTTAAAAACCTAAATTTAATTCCTGTCATAATTTATTTCCCATACAAAATTACAATGTCCACAGTCGCGCGTATTTAACAAATGCAGCAAATAATATTAATAATGCACGCAATAAGTAACCTGATTCAGCAATATTTTGTCAGGTGAACGGGTAAGTTATATGGAATATACTATAAAACAATGTAATTATACTAGATCATTTATTTATTTGCCCATAAACACGTGTCTCATATTCCATTCCTTTGTGTTATTCTTTCTTGTAACTTTGATATTTTATAATAATGGACGTAAATTCCAAATTTAGTATGGGGACTCTATGCATCAAAATAGTTGCAACGAGATGGCGCTAGTTTCTTCCAGTCGGGCCCTTTTGTTTTGCAACTGGTGGTTTCACTTCTTGTGCGTCGTAAACAGGACAATAAGAATTAGTTTTAAAGTTCCAAAATACGTGAATTCGGTAAGTACTATACTTTACGGTGCAGCATGTCAGTGTAGTTGATGATAAATTATAGTCAATACATGTTTCACGTGTAAATCGAGGATGAAATTACAAGAATATTATTATTTGTAGGATAGGGACACGTTCATTTTGTTCATTTGTGTGACCATTGTGTTATTATTTTTGTGTCACGTTACACAATGGAATGGGTTAGGGCTTGTTTACAGTATATTCAGTTGTTGATAGTAATAGTCCATCTTGCCGTTTTAGGAAATACGCCGTTAACGCCTGCTGAACGGCAAAAGCGTTACCGAGAGCGTTTAAAATCAAATAATCCTCAAAACTGGAAGGAAATACAAGAAAAAAAACTGTATCCCTGCAAGCACTTATATCCACAATTTTTTTCTTGTTAAATACAAATTTTTAAGTTATTGATTGTTAAATATTCTAAAAATAGTTAAAAATGCAAGACTGCTAAAACCGTTAATTTGTTTTTAAATTTATTTTTATTACCTTGTTATTTCTTCTAAATAAATAAACATACCTACATAACTTTCTTTCTATGTTTCTTACACGTGATTTTGTAAAATGTTTATATGATTAAACTGATTTACTACTACCAAATTGGTTTTTAAATACTTCGTTGTGACTCTGCCCTTACTCTTCATTTGTGTTACTTTTGTGTCACGATAACACAAAATAAACACAAAAGAAATGTACAATAAATTTGAAAACGACCCTTATGTGTTTTACAACTGAATCTCGAGCTTGGCGACGTGACGTTCAAAAATTTAAGCATCAAAATTGAACTCATCCGGTAAGATATCCATATCTATTGATTTTTCCGTATTTTTTGCCGTTATTAAGTCTTCGAGGGCTATTTTATCGTTGGCCTCATTGCCGGGGCGCTGTGTATCATTACTCTCTCCGATTTCAGCGTCTAAAGCTTCCATAAGTTTACTATCGTCCATGTCCTCAGAACTTTTGAAAATTTTCTCATCACTCTTCTCAATATCAACAGAATTAAAATTTTTATCATTACTATCGTTTTTGAGAGTACTGTCATTTGTTTTTGAATCTAAATTCAAATTCATATCTACATCAGATATTTTGGAGTCTTGGCTCAAATTCTCCATTGAAAAGTAATCTCTGCGATTTTTTATTTCATCTATTTCTGAATTCAGTTCTGACATAGATGTTGCGTTGTCGCTAACGCATTTGGCGTTAAAGTCTTTGTCTGTTTCTTTCTCGCTCTCGCTGATGACGTCACTTTGTGTATTGTCATTGAGCAAGCTTTCATTAAAGGTGCCGATAGAGTTTGAATCTTGACTGTTGTCTATACAGTCGTCAAAATCAGTTTTTGCGTCATTTTTCGTTGATTCTGTTTCATTCTCATCATTTTCATCGTTAACTTTAGTTTCTATATCGTTAACTGTAGTTACTGCATCATTACCAGTATTTTTTTCTTCATTTGCAGTACTTTTCTCGTCATTTACAGTATTTTCAGCATTATTAACAGTATTTTCTTTATCCTTACCGGTATTTTCTTCTTGCTTACCATTATTTTCTTTCTCTTTACTGGTATTTTCTTCCTCCTTACCGGTATTTTCTTCATCCTTACCAGTATTTTCTCTCTCAACAACCCCACTTTCTACTTCACTACCAGTATTTTCTACTTTATTAACTGTACTTTCTACCTCATCAACCCCACTAACTTTATTTTCTACCACATTAACTATAGAATGTTCATTGCCATTTTCAACCTTAGTATCAACACTTACATTAGTAGAACCATTATTTACCTTATCATTATCTACTATTACATTTAACTTATTACTATTTAAACGACTGTCGTTATTAAACTCTCTACTAACATCATTTTTAATGTCTTTTTCTTCATTACTTGTAGGTTTTTCACACAAATCATCGGTAGGGCCATTTAAGACACTTTTTGGAGCTTCACCCTGCATACTGTTTTGATCATTGCTTACAGTATCAACATCCTTAACATTTTGATCAATCTTAGCTGTATCATTTTTCTCAGCATTATCATTACCCTTATCCATATTAACAACATTATTATTTTTAACATTATCAGTTGCTTTAACTTGTGCATCATTTTCATTACTAACAATATCATTACTGTCATCAACACCATTTCGACTACTTCTATCATCAAAATCAGCGCTTTTCTCATCGATATCATCGAAAATTATGATATTATCACCATTACTGACTTTGTCACTACCGCCCTGACTTTTTTCGTTGTCATTTTGACTTTTATCATCTACTTTGTCCTCATCACCGTCTAATTCATCATCATCACCTAAATTATCAATAATATTATTTATATCTCTTGTTACCTTATCGTCAGAGTCGTTGTTAAGAAGAGAGTCGAACACACTCGCCTCACGTTTCACTCTCCTGCGCTTCCTAGGGACTTTGCCTAAGCATCTCTGAGAGAAGATGGTCTTTAGAGTAAGAGTAGCAAGAGTATCAACTCTCTTTTTCTTTGCGAGAGGAGTGAGAACGAGGCAGGTCTCGGCGTCGCTGTCACTCTCTTCTGAGTCCCAGTGAACATAGTCTTCTTCTGTGCAGAATTCGTCTTTGATTTCATCTTTAATGGCGACCATGCCGTCAAAATCTGGTTCTGACTTTATGCCAAAGCTGGATGATATGTAGGGGTAGAAGCAGTTTTCATCTAGGCCAAAGTCCTGTGAACAAGAATATAAATATAAGCATATCACGCATTTTCGTTGAAGGTTTAAGCAGTTCTCGAGATCTTATACAAGGTGGAAGGGACATCGAACGCCAAACAAGGTTTCACTCAAGGTCAAAAATAAAATGACCTAGGACATTCATGTAGAAAATGATCGGTTATTACAGATATTGACATTTTTGAGCGCACAGTGTATTGCTAAAACGCGATTATAACGCTCCGTTGTGAATGTTATCGCGAAATAAATGAAATAATGATTTTTTTATTGTAAATCTAATTTGGGTAGATAGAAATAATGTTTTTTTACACGTTCAACGCTGGGGGTCCAGAATCATGTACTGAATTCATGGTATGGATGTGCGTCGATGTCCCTTTCACCTTGTATATCATATATCATTAACCCATAATATTGTCCTACTAATATACTAATTCACCACGCTGGCCTGGAGCGTGTTGGCAGACTTCACATGCCGTCGAGAAAATCTCTCAGGCATGCAGGTTGCCTCACGATGTTTTCCTTCACCGTTAAAGCGAGTGATAATTACGCACATTATTACGAAAAGTGGTCGAGGCCTCTGACTCGGCAGAAGACACGGGTTTAAATCCTGTGCACGAGTCGATGTTTTACCGTGTTTCGTGTACAAATATGGAAGCAGATTTTGTAACAGCAAGTTTTTTTTTATACAACGAAAGTGGCAAACCAGCATACGTCCCGCCTGATGGTAAGCGGTTACCGTAGCCTATGGACGATTGCAACACCAGGGGTATCACTCGCGCGTTGCCGACCCTGCAAAACCTCTTAGAGGTTTATGGAGGATTCACTGCGCCGACAGTTTGAGGGAATGTTCCTCTTGCGGCCAGCGCAGCGCATCATGGCGATTTTCCTTATGATAATAACGAAATAACATTATGAAAAATACTATAAAACGCATATAAAGGCTATACTGACCGCAGCAACGTCAGACACGTCGTAATGTCGTCCATACATGTTGCTAAGCAGAGGATCGCAGCGGGAAACCCTCACTTGTAGCGGCCTCAGCTTGGCTAGCAGCGCCGGATCCAAGTTCAACTCGCCTGCGAGACAATTAATTACGTTAAATATATGGAACCAATCTGTAAGCACCAGCTTTCGAATAAAAAAAGAATCATCACTAACCTAACCTAAATTAAAAATTTAGAAAACCCCCGACACGAAATGTAATTTTCAATTTTGTGGTGGCGGCCATCTTGGATTTGAAATTTATCATCGTGTATAATATTCTACTAGTTAGGCCCTTTCATTTGATACCCATATTGACGGAGTTGTGAAAAAATATGTAATTCACTATTTTGTAGCGGCGGCCATCTTGGACCGATTTTCATCAAACATAGCTAAGAACACTCGCGACTAATTCACCTTTCAAATAAAAAAAACAATCAAATCAAAATCGGTTCATCCTTTTAGGAGCTACGATGCCACAGACAGACAGACAGACAGACACACACACACACACACACACACACACACAGACACGTCAAACTTATAACACCCCGTCGTTTTTGCGTCAGGGGTTAAAAATCGGTTCACCCAGTCGAAAGTTCTGAGGTAACAAACATTAAAAAAAATACAGTCGAATTGAGAACCTACTCCTTTTTTGAAGTCGGTTGAAAATATTTATTATGAGCCTTTTTTCGCGACTTCGTTCCCGTAGAAATTGAAGTTTTCCCCCATTTTTGCAACATTTTTAATTGATACTCCGCTCCTATTGGTCGTAGCGTGATGAGATATAAGCCTATAGCCTTCCTCGATAAACGGGCTTTCTAACACTGAAAGATTTTTTCAAATCGGACCTTGAGGACATTATTTATCCGAGTGTAAAAGTCCCGTCAAAATAGGACCAGCCGTTTCAGAGATTAGCCGGAACGGACAGACAGAATAAAAATTTAAAGATGGATTTTTTGATGAAGTACCATATTATATACTTTCAGAATATACATTTAGTGAAAAGCTGTTTCGAAATTACAAACATACACTTTAGTTTTATTTATTTGTATATGAGCTGATGAGCTGTGGGCCAAAAGAACCACCAAATGGGTCCCATTAAATGCCAGACGACATCGCTGTAGACCAAGACGAAGATGGAGAGCTGAGCTTGACTCCTACCGTAAAGACTGGCCCTCATTGGCAGATAACTAACCTAAATTAAAAATTTAGAAAGCCCCGACACGAAATGTAATTTGCCATTTTGTGGTGGCGGCCATCTTGGATTAGTAATTTATCATAGTGTATATATTATCATAGTATCATAGTGTATTCTCCTAGTTAAGCCCTTTCATTTGATACCCATATTGAGGGAGTTGCGAAAAAATATGTAATTCAGTATTTTGTGGCGGCGGCCATTTTGGACTGATTTTCATCAAACATAGCTAAGAACACTCCCGACTAATTCACCTTTCAAATAAAAAAAAACAAAATCAAAATCGGATTTTTAAAATATGTTTGGACATTTTTACACAGCACCATCTAGTCCCAAACTAAGCAGAGCTTGTACTATGGGTACTAGACAATGGATATAATACTTATATAAGTTTGTTTTGTAAATACATACTTATAATACATAAGAAACACCCAGACAGACAAATACTTATATTCATCACATAAATATTTGTGTCTTGTGGGAATCGAACCCACGACCTCGTGATCATCAGTCCGGTACCTGAACCACTAGACCCCAGACGTCGTCGAATGTAGGCTCAATAGGCTCAATAGGCTTACCTTTCTTCTTCGCAGTGCAGTTTTGTTCGTGTTTCCTCAAATTCTTCAGAAGGGCATAACTCCTATTGCATTTGCCGCATTTACCTGCAACAACAAAATAAGTACTGTAGAGACCCAAGGAGGTTTCTACACAGGCTGCTTCGTAAAAGCCCTGGTTGGCATCAAGAGCTGTCATCGAAGTATAAAAAATATGTTATATTTATAATAATTTTATAATAAGTATAAAAATATAAATATAGCGGTTACGTTAGGAACTAAAATCTGCTATGAGATTACAGCGTTAAAAAAAAAAGTTTTGAATTTAAAACATAGTTGAATTGTTTAGAAGACTTGAAGAAAATTTTGAATGTGTTTCTAGTATTAGCCTTCAGATTGAATAAACCGCAGCATCAGCTGTTTTCCAATAATCGTGTTTCCTTTTGATTTAGCTTTCAGGTAATGCTCCTATGGAGGACTGGGTAAGCCTCCACTGTACACATGTTTTTACTCACGACTGTACAGTCGATAACATTATTTAAAAGGCTTATACAAGAACAGTGCCTCGACCATGAGTTTTTCTCACTAGACTCGCTAGCGACGCCGTAAAATATTTGTATGGAAATCCCTCGCAGCGTCTCTAGCGGTTACGTAAGGAACTAAAATCTGCTATGAGATTACAGCGTTTCGATGCGTAAAAAACCGATCGAAAGCCATTCGATAGAACTCATGGTTGACGTACAGGTCGGGGGAGTCCCTACGAGTTTCAAGCGCATCAGTTAGGCTGATACTCAACATGAACTTATGCTTCCGTATGTCAAAATCGAGTGCTTACGCTCAAATTTGTATTCAGAGATGTTCGGAATACTGCTTAAACTTCGCGTAAACTATGCTAAGCCTAAGTAGTCAATATCGGGTACTTTAGCTGTCTAAAGCTGTAGTCATTTTTGGTAGTTTGATATATTTTTACTTACTTAGATTTATTAAATATCTGTTTCATATCATTTTATTTTGTTTTTTTATAGAATAGATAATAAGCCGATATAAGTAAATATTTTTTGTCACTAAAAACTTTTAATCTTACCATATAACTTTACATTAAATGTGTATTAGGTGCTTTTATTGTGAAACCACATCTACTTTAAAATATTATCATTGTTATAAAAAAGATATTTCCTGGCGAAAATAATAGATGTTAGCGCTGTTTACTGTGACAATGTTGCAACAAAAACAATTTCTATCTTTGATATTGTTGTTTCGCTCACTCTTATGATATTACATATATTGCTATCCTTTATTTAAACGTAGGCTAAGTTAAGACGGACGAAGTTTGAGACGTACTATGTTTCTGAATACGACTTTTTAAGATGCGGTAAGCCGATTCTTGTCTTAGACTGATCTAAGCCCGTCTTACATGAATATCTCTGAATGTCAGCCTTATACACTCACCGCCAGGCCTGTGGTCTTCTCCGAGACACCGGTGGTCTCTCAGCAGCTTGTTAGTGGCGAACAGGTGCCAGCACTCGTCGCACTTGACATCCGGCTCCTCAAACCATGGTATACATTCTTTGTTTTCAAAATGCCTGAAATTCAGTATTTAACAGTCGATTTTTTTTTATGAAATTAGGGCACTTCTGGGATATACAAGCATGATGATATGTTTATATATGTACCAGTTGGGGATTACTAATTTTTGGGCATAAAATCACATGCCAAAGTATGTTTCCCAAATTTTCATTTAGCAAGAAAACATGTGACAAAACAACTTTTCGCAATTTTACAGTTAGCAATACTATTTTCGGCAATTTATTGTTTAACAAATAATTACATGATAATGTTTAATTTTACCAAGTATTATGTAGTCAAATATGGTTAACATGGTCTTTCCAAAAGTAAGAACTTCTATAGTAATTATATTATTATACAAAGCAATTCCGGCGCTTCGATGGCCGCTGCCGCGGCACGCTCGCTCCGCTCGCTCGGCTCGCGCTCTGTTTTGGTCACAGTTCTAACCTAACCTAATCCACTTTAATAATTTTATTAATTTATATATTTTTTTATTTCAGCCGTGATCGTCCCACTGCAGGGCAAAGGCCTCCCTTTCCTCCTTCCAGTCTTCTCGGTTGAGAGCTTTCTGCATCCAAACCATGCAGTACGAGTCAAGCTCATCCCGCCATCTCGTTCTGGGTCTGCCGCGGCGTCTTTTAATGTCCTGGGGCATCCACATTGTCGTGGTTTTTGCCCACAGTTCATCAGACATGCGGCAGATATGCCCAGCCCAGTTCCATTTAAGGCTGGCGGCTTTATGGCCAACATCGGCGATTTGTGTCGACTTATTTTGAAATATTTATTTTTTTACAAAATAAAGCATTTGCGTAATGTATATTTGACATAATAAAATTTGAGCAAGTAAAAAGTTGCCAAATTAATATTTGACCAAGTGATTAAAATGCGAAATATAAATTTGCTAAAGATTCTTTTGGGAAATGAAACTAGTGCGATAGGTTTTATAAAAAGCGTTATAAAAAGGCGGTGTACTCACTCATCATAAGCTGATAAATGTTTGAAGTTGGCAGTACATCTTCTGCAGTTGTACGGCTTTGATTTGCTCCTGTGGTGCTTGTGGTGGGAGTTGGCCTCATCTGGTGACTGGAACCACAGGCCACAGGGGTTGCAAGCTAATCTGTTAACATCAATAACATTTTAGACACAATTCTCTGTACGTTTAGGACCCATGTTATAGGGGGCGAGTGTATTGCCATTTAAAAAAAACAATAAATTAATATCCTCGGACATTTTGCACAGCACTAGGACGGGGCTCGTGGCTTAGTTATAACAACGTTGATCAACCGATCTGGCAAGGTTAAGCTACGCTTGCCGAGGTCAGTCTGTGGATGGGTGGTTATTAACACATCGTGACCCCTCCGTGCCTCGGGGAGCACGTAAAGCCGTCGGTCCCGGTTGTCATACGAACACCTAATTATGACAATCGTTAGTGTTAGTCAGAAGCCCAAAAAGCCTGACAACCAGTCTATCCTCTGAATATAGGTATTGCCCAGAAATTGGGTTGAGGAGCTCTGATGGCAGTCGCTTCGTGTAAAATACTGATATTGAGCCGCATCTGGTTAGACTGGAAGCTGAACCGGACATGGTTGGGAAAAAGGCTAGGAGGATGATTTTACACAGCACTATAGTCTAGGTGGAACTAGTTGGCCGCGCCTAAGGTACGTGAGCGGCGGGGGCGCCTGCGCGCGGTGGGACGGAGGGGCGGGGGCGCCTGCGCGCGGTGGGACGGAGGGGCGGGGGCGCCTGCGCGCGGTGGGACGGAGGGGCGGGGGCGCCTGCGCGCGGTGGGACGGAGGGGCGGGGGCGCCTGCGCGCGGTGGGACGGAGGGGCGGGGGCGCCTGCGCGCGGTGGGACGGAGGGGCGGGGGCGCCTGCGGGTGGGACGGAGGGGCGGGGTCACCTGCGCGCGATGGGGCGGAGGGGCGGGGGCGCTTTTTTCGTTCACAATAACCCGCCGCCTCACCCCCGTCCCTACCTAAGGCGCGGCCAACTAGTTCCGCGCGGACTATAATATACCTCTACCTAACACTGCGGGGAATACAAGCGTGATGATAACTCACTTAGGACTAGTGAAGGTAACGACATGTATTCTCATATGGCTGCTGACGGCCTGCGGAGTCTTATGCGCCTGCGCACACACAGCACACTTGAACGTACGCGGCGGCGACGGCGCCCGACGGGCCGACAGCTTCGGGGACTTGCTCATGCGCGGAGAGGTCTTCGGCGTCGTCTGCGGAGATGTCTTTACTGCTATCCTGAAAATATACCAAATTGATGGTCCTACATTGTCCTAAATTGATGGTGTACTACCTACCTTTTCTTTTTGTCATTTATTTATTTATTCATATTTATAGACATAACAGGTAACACAAAGCGTCTACAAACTAGTTACAATTCGCATATTATATCACTACATAGTATAAAACAAAGTTGCTTCCGCCGTCTGTCTGTCCCTAGGTATGCTTAGATCTTTAAAACTACGCAACGGATTTTGATGCGGTTTTTTTTAATAGATAGAGTGATTGTTAAGGAAGGTTTATATGTATAATACATGACCACGCGGGCGAAGTCGCCGGCGGGAAGCTAGTTACTTATAAAGCACTATTACTAAGACAGATAGATACATGATTGGACTTAGATAATAATTATTATGAGGTTCACAATTTTGATCGAAGAGTGTTACTGTGAGATCAATGCAATGAGGGGTTGGTAGGATGGAAGGAAAGGAAGATGCGTGCTGCAGAAATTATTTGCTTTAAATTATGTAAGAATAGGTCCACCTCTTGCGAGCTCATCTCTACCTCTTTTACAGCACTAAGGTGGCAAAAAAGCATACGGCCCGCCTGATGGTAAGCGGTTACCGTAGCCTATGGACGATTGCAACACCAGGGGTATCACTCGCGCGTTGCCGACCCGAAAAACCTCTTAGAGGTTTATGGAGGATTCACTGCGCCGACAGTTTGAGGGAATGTTCCTCTTGCTGCCAACGCAGCGCAACCTTACAAGGGGCTCTGGCAACCTTACTCAGTGCAGGAACACAACACACAATAAAGTGTGTTATTTGGCTGCAGTTTTCTGTAAGGTGGAGGTACTTCCCCAGACGGGCTGCTCCAGATTTGAGTCATAAATCGCTGTGCCCTACCTCAAATAAAAATAATACATACTTCACTTTTTTGACAGGCGTCTCCGATTTGATCGGCTCCTTATCTCTGGAGCGCTTCAACCGCGGAGTCAGCAGGGAATTGTCTTCAGTCTGACAACAATATAATCCTCTATTATTCAATCAGCAATACAACGTTAGTTTTTGTTTATACGAAAGCTGAATGTAGTTTTGTTATATTTTTTTCAAAAAAATTGTGAAAAAATATTCAAGTAGGACACCCATATTTATTACGAAAATCGGCGCAAAAACCGAACAGGGAAGTCACTCACTCGCCCTTAGATACTTTGGGCCCAGCCGCGCTTGCAGCCCGCCCCCTGCCCGCGGTGCACCGGGCGGTTTACTAACTTTCAGAGCTCGTCACCGAGTAAGTTTTAACCATTTCTTTTATGTTGTATCTTTTCCTTGCCTATCTAATCAAAATGAAGTTGACGTGTTTCGGCTTTAGTGTAAACAAAAACTAACGTTGTATAATATGTATTAAAAAAAATATAAAAATCTCGTGTCACAGTTTGTTATCGAACTCCTCCAAAACAACTTGACCGATTTTTATGAATTTTTTGTGTATTTTCGATAGGTCTGAAAATAGGTCGTAGGCAATTTTTTATACCCCTAGGTGTAGCCGATAGTGCTGGTTTTGGGTAAATTGGTGGCAATGACACTGGATAAGACTTTAAGATTAATTGAAAATGCAAGGATTTTAGAAAAAGATAAAATGGTTTAAATTTATTACGCGCCATTGCAGTCACAGACAACGAGAGAGAGAGACAGTGTTGCCACAAAATCATAGACAAAATCAGTATAACTTACAGACTAAACATCTAACATCTAATCATTCTAACTTTAGTATTTTTAGTAAAAAAACACCTAGGTGATAAGGGTGGTATCCAGAAATTATTTAAAAGGTAGAACAACGTTTGCCGGATTAGCTAGTAAATCAATGAATTAACTAACCTAACCTAAATTAAAAATTTAGAAAAACCCCCGACACGAAATGTAATTTGCCATTTTGTGGTGGTGAAATTTATCATAGGCATAATATTGTACTAGTCAAGCCCTTTCATTTGATACCCATATTGAGGGAGTTGTGAAAAAATATGTGATTTACTATTTTGTGGCGGCGGCCATCTTGGACCGATTTTCATCAAACATAGCTAAGAACACTCCCGACTAATACACCTTTCAAATAAAAAAAATAGAATTAAAATCGGTTCATCCGTTCGGGAGCTACGATGCCACAGACAGACACACACACACACACACATACACACACACACAGACACGTCAAACTTATAACACCCCGTCGTTTTTACGTCGGGGGTTAATAAAAAGGGGTATGACCACTGGACTGCCAAGTCAAAGGTCACGAGTTCGAATCTAACCAAGGCAAAGCACCTCTGACTTTTCGAAATCATGTGCGTAATTATCACTCGCTTTAACGGTGAAGGAAAACATCGTGAGGAAACCTGTATGCCTGAGAGATTTTCTCGACGGCATGTGAAGTCTGCCAACCCGCACTAGGCTAGCGTGGTGGACTTTAGCCTAATCCCTCTCATACTAAGAGGAGACCCGTGCCCAGCAGTGAGACAGTATATGGGTTGATTATCTATACTAATATTATAAAGAGGAAAGATTTGTTTGTTTGTTTGTTTGTATTGAATAGGCTCCGAAACTACTGGACCGATTTGAAAAAATCTTTCAGTGTTCGATAGCCCATTTATCGAGGAAGGCTATAGGCTATATACCATCACGCTACGACTAATAGGAGCGGGGTAGCAATGAAATATGTTGCAAAAACGGGGGAAAAAAGTTATCAAGACCACGCGGGCGAAGCCGCTGGCGGGAAGCTAGTTATATAATATATATAATAATGTTTTTTTTAATTAAAAAGTTACTTACCTTACTTTCTTTCTTCAGTATAGACTTCGGCGTGACTTTGGGTGACTTGGATTTGTCCTAAAAAATAAGGGAAATACGTAAGTAAATTACGATAATTATAATCAAGCTAGTCGACTGCTTTTTTTTATGTTTTCCAGCAGTTAAGCTGATGGTAAGTATAGTCGCCTTAGGTATGTGAGCGGCGGGACGGAGCCGGGCGGTGTCGCCTGCGCTAGGCTTTTTAAAAAAATATCGATATATCGATATTATTTTTTCAATGTATCGATATTCTTGAACGATATTGAATATTTCGATATATAATTCCAAGATTTTGGTCGACTTGATTTGCTGTTTTATATTTTGGTTTTTAAGTTAGCCAATATATCGATATTTTTTAATAAAAATATTTTTCTTCCTCCGATTTTTACGGCCGGGTTAAAGTTAGCTCGTGCCAACTTCAACCCGGACAATAAGTTTGGCGCGAACTGTACCTGCAATCGACTGAGCGAGACATTGTCGTCTCTAGAATTTTTCCTGTGCCGCGTCATCCTGGGAGGAGAAACAGATCTTCGGCTATTCTTGTGGCGACTGGACCGCGTGTCCGACAATACACTCTTCTCAACCTACAAGAAAACAGATAATATTACACTTTGAATGCCTATTCAGAGAATAGTTTATACTAGCTTGCTATCAGCAGCTTCGCCGAAGAAGTTGAATTTCCCCCGCGATTTTGCAACATTTTTAATTGATACACCGCTCCTATTGGTCGTGGCGTGATGATATATAAATATCCTGGGACATTTTTACACAGCACCATCTAGTCCCAAACTAAGCAGAGCTTGTACTATGGAAACTAGATAATGGATATTATACTTAAATACTTTTTTTTTTGTAAATACATAGAAATCACAAACACTTAAGTTCATCACAATATATGTTTGTGTCCTGTGGGAATCGAACCCACGACCTCGTCATCACCAGTCCGGTACTTGAACCACTAGACCACAGACGTCGTCAACATAGCCTATAGCCTACCTCGTACACGGGCTATATATCTTTAGATAGGCTTATATACTATCATGCTATGACGAAAAGGAACGGAGTAGCAATGAAAAATATTGCAAAAACCGGGGAAAAAAGTTATCAAGACCACGCGGGCGAAGCCGCTGGCGGGAAGCTAGTAATTTATATACATATGTACCTTGACTTTCAACTCCGGCTCCCTCTTGACTTTAGCCCTGGGCTGCAGCTTCTTATGCTTGGCTAGCGGTTCTCCATCAGAGTCCTCATTCACATACACAGGCTCTGTAAGACCTAGGATGCATTCGCCAGCATCCGGCTGTAAAGAAAATGAAAAAGAGTGAAAATCATGTTCAGATTCCTTTACATAGATACATTACATACCAAGGTTATGTCTTAACCTCGTAAGGCCCTAACTAAAGGTCATCGAAATCGCCCCAAATGATGTACCGAAGGTACACTTATTAGAAAAAATACTCTGTGTTACGCTGGTTAAAATTAACTAACTGGTTAATTTGAGAAAAATCATGCCATATAGGCACACTATTATCTGTTTCATAATGATTTCATAGTAATTACTGTCAGTGTCAGTTACGGAATGTCGAACGCACGCCATTACAGCCAATTACGGCAGATTAGTATCGTCCCTCCACAGTTTCTTAGTGATTTCATGGTAAAAACTATCAACTTGACAGCTGTCATGTACCTCCGGTACAAATTGGGGCTGCGTTGTATGGGCTTTTGTCATTAAAAGCTCAAACAACTCAGCTCAACTCCTTTAGGTTGATATACATTACAACCCAATGTACTAAAGACTGCCTAATATAAAACCCTTCCTTCGTCTTTTTGCCGTGTCGTCGGGTAAAAATAGGTTCATGTAGTTGTGGCCCGGAACTTTTGTTTAGTTAAAAAGTATTTAAATATGTTTTTAGCAAAATTTTTTTAGGGGTTTTTCCTATATCTAAACTTTATTATTTCATGCAAAAAATATGTTGAAATAATTTGTAAGTTTTTTGAGGGCAGATTAAACTGTGGAGTTATTTAAACTAAAAATATGTTTAAATATCATGTCATAATTTTAGGTCACAGGCCGTAATTTAATGATTTTTAAAACTGCCTTGGGCTGGAGTCTCTGACATACTTCTGTCAGTTGTTGGGCCTTACGAGGTGCGAAAGCCACGCGTCCGTGAGTCCGTCCATTCATGTGTAGCGTAGCTCCATACATTTCCTTGCAAAGGGAAGCTTGACGGACATGCATAGCCTCTCTGTGCGTGGCGGTGACTTTCCACCCTAAAGCATGTCTTGGTATATTTTCTATTTGAATACTTACCATTCCCTTCGGCATGGACTGTGGAGGCAAGCCTAATTTTAGCCGTGTCTTTTTGTTGGTCTGGCGACACATCTCGAAGAACTCGTAGAAATCATTCACTTTATCAACACACAACTCACAAATGAGTGGAGGCATCTTGTCATCTTGGTGGACCTGGAAAGAAATTCCACTTTATTATCTACTAACTTTCCGCTAGCGACTTTGCCCGCATGGTCTTATAATTTTTCCCCTGTTTTTGCAACTTTTTTCATTACACTCCTATTAGTAGTAGCGTGGTTGTATATAGCCTATACACTTCCCCGATAAATGGGCTATCTAACACTGAAAGAATTTTTCTAATCGGTCTAGTAGTTTCGAAGCCTATTCAATACAAACAAACAGTCATATCTGTCCTCTTTATAATATTAGTATAGACTATAGACTATACATATAATATTAGGTCTCGGTATATAAACTAGTGGTCTGGCCATTTAGACAGGTCAACGATGAGGTGCGGAGTTTCAAGTGTGGCTATTGCTAATATTACCTATTAATGTATAATATGCGAAAAATTTTCAATAATGCGTTCAACATGTGGAGTTTATGGTTGTTTATGAGGATGAGAATCAATTAAATAGTGAAATTTAACAACCAAATTTTAAGTGCACTCAGCTTTTATCAGTTGAGCAATTGCACCTGTTCTTTATCTTCTGCCTTCCGTTTCACCTCTTAATATGACTTGAAACCCACTCTCTATCCCGTAATGCTATTAAAGTGGGCACAAATGCAAGGTCGGAGCTGCTACTGAGAATATCTTAGAAAAACCCAACAAAGCTTTGCTCAACCTGTTATGAAATCCAAGACATGTACATAATAATATATAAAATCTGGGTCAGACAATCGCCTTAAAATTGTAGTATGCTAAGGGCCTATATGTACTTAACCTAAATTCTTATATTTATACCAATACCAATACGGTAAATTATTGAGCATAGGACTAATTTATCACACAAAGACTTTTAATTTTTAATGATTTTTTTAATGATTTAGCGTAAAAAATAGTTTTTAATCACTTCTCTCCATACTTTCACTCATTTGTTTGACAACAAACAACGCATTTTTTAAACTCAATTATTACAGAAAATTGTAATTGAGGAAGCCTCAATTTTGTTCCTAATTATTTTCAAATTAATTAAATTTGTAATTAATGAGCGTTTACTGTGTTATTTACCTCAATCTGTACACATTCCCGTATTTTTTGTTTTAACTCCACATCGGTATCATCAAGGTCCACTACGTTTTGTATTATCGGCATTTTGTAGCCAGCCCCCGCTCCACAGAGGCGACATGCTCTGTATATCTCGTAAATTGTCTGCTTATCTTTCTTTGAATTCAATATGCGGTCCATTTTCGACATATTAGCATTTCAATCAATGCAAAATCAACTTTTATGGCGACGATTGCCGCTATCTATTCCGCCATTAAAAATGATACCATACCAAAAAAAAAACATAAACAAAAACAGTATAAAATATTATTTAAATCGACTAAAGAAGTCAAATAGAAAAGTTAGTAAAGCAACCAATATTCAGGCAACGGTTATTTTAAATCGTTTCGTTAACTATGAGGGGCCCATTTTAAAAGAAGAAGGAAACTTTTGAAAAAAACTAGATTCCTCCGCGGTATACAATTGCTCTAGGGAAATATCCAAAATCCTTTCTTAGCGAATACCCGACTCATAAGAGCAAAATGTAACCTAAAACTCAGATATCATTCTATGCTTCGGAGAAGAGTTGTATCAATAAAAGTTTAACGAATCACTTCCTTGTTTTTATGTGATTCCTAAAAAATAAAATAATTTATATGCCAATTTATGTTAATTATTGTATCTTAAATGTCAGAATACGGGCTGATGATGATGAAATGCCAGAAATTGATTGAAACTTTTTTAAGTCATTTAATGCTGTTTCATATTTCATCGTTATTTCTCTTCGATTTCTTATTTCATTTAACTATTATTTATCGAATTCGTGCCAAAATACGATATATTCGTCTATGGTACGATCAAAATAAGGCTAGCAACACTGTACCACAGATTATAAATTATAATTTCCTGCGGAGTTGGTGTGTGCAAGTGATTTTGCATGGTGTTTTTCGCTGAATATTGATAAAAAGTGATAAAAATACTGTTTTACTGGTATATTTTATCAAGAATTTGTTGGCGTTTGCTGATTCCCCGTTTCCTAGTGTATTATTTCTTGTAAGTATTGTGATTTTCTACTAAAACTGGGTCTGTTTGTATAAACCTACCGATTTGAACTGTATAACCGCCTTTCAGCAATGACCGATATTATTTTCTCGTTGTAATTCAACTCTTGATTACTTTTATTGTATTACGTATGTGTTAAACATAAGAAATTCTTGTACTTGGATTTCTGAGGGTTAAAATATATTTATAACCTCATACGTACATTTGATAAAATGCGACTTTGGCAACTTTCGTAAAATTTCGGGCGACCTCCCTGGCGATTTAGTCGCCTTACATGTCATATTTTGGAATGTTATAAATTCTTGTGCTATAAATTTTGCTATTTTACAAAATTTTAACAGTTTTACAATCAAAGAAAATCTAAATCAAAAGTTTCGTGTATTACAAGAAAATCAAAATATTAAAAAATAAGGTTATGATTTTTTTTTATGCTTTACCTTTTTCTTTATGAATTTTAATTTTGGAATTTTTAGACCATTTCGTTGTGTTCACAATGTGCCAGTGTTGTATTGATGTTTTTCGCTATATTTCCCGCCCAAAAACACAATAGTAATTTGCACAGTTCTATTATTCAGACTGACTGTATGAAGAATGTATGATCATACTTATGTAGGCCGAAACCTCAAAATCGGGAATAGTGGCATCATAGGTTGGCTTTTTCTTGCTTGGACACTGAACAGACTGTTCCGTATTAGTACAATCTTTCAAATGTACTAATTGGGTCTTCTAATATTATTAAAGTACAGTACACAATATTTATAATATTTGTGTACTGTTGGAGGAAATTAAAGCATGCTTAAAGAAATATAAAATCAGACTGGAAAGCCATCCTAACTAGTTAGCTGTTCAGCTCACACTACCAGACTGCATAAATCGCTTGAAACGATGTAGAATCCTCGAACTCGGCAACACTGAGCCACTACTAATGAAGGCAATATTCCTAATGGGTAATACCTTCACCCGTCAAGACTCTAATAATAACACATCTGCTCATAGTCAAAAGGACTGATCGCATGATGAACTTAAAAAAAAAAATTGTGTCTGGTGGGAATCAAACCCACATCCTCATGATCAGCAATCCGGTACTCGAACCATTAGACCACAGATTTCTGAAGCCCATTGAAACCCTATTTATTTCGATTGATCTTCTGGGGACACTGGCAAGTCCCCATTTGGTGGATCCTCTTGTGGGTTACTGCTGTTTTGTTGTCTGATAATTTTCCAGTTGCCTTGCAGAAGCCCAGCCTGCCAGCTATTCTTTGTTTATCTCATCTGTTCCGAGGATTTCCCATGGTATGGTATGGTATGGTATAGCGGGCTGTTTTCCGCAACTCTATGTCAATGCGCGTATTTTGCGTACGGGTGGGGATATTTAATGTTTACTCAAACCACCCTAACTCCTCAAGAAACGCCAGCACATTTCTGATGTTGCTGACGATCTCTCGGAGGGTACTTTTGTTTCCGAAGTACTTAGTCCTGAGGACTTCCCATTTAAGTACACTGTGTATTTTGCCACTAGATGGTAATTTGTTTCTTCTGCTTCCTCACATGCTGGATTTATGGGGTCTTCTTGTACTGAAACCCATGTGCCCGTATAAATTCCTTTGTGACCCTTGTAAGCGGTAGGGGTAACCCTTTTGAACATTCTGCAAGAAATCACATTTCGCAATAAAGATCACCCTTTGATGTTTTAAAAAGATTTGTTACCTGTTTATACATAGACAAAATATCACTACATATTATAAAACAAAGTCCTTCACCGCATCTGTGTGTTCACGATAAACTCAAAAACTATACACCGATTTCCATGTTGTTTTCACAAATGGATAGAGTGGTTCTCGGCATTAGCTAAATTATAACGGTATTTGTTGGTGTTGGAAAAAAATAAGCTGCCCGGGAGCTTTCAACGAAAATGCGGCCTAAAAACCCTTTGATTATCTTTTAAACATATATATATAGGTCTACAGAAAAGTCCGCGATAGCACATGAGTTAGCAAGAAAACAGAGTATAAGCTTCGAACAAGCAGGCAAAATATTTACCTATTCTGGTAGGGTTGGCACCAGAGCATAAAATAAAAATAAATGAGAGAGCAGAAAATTTTACATACAAAAAGTACAGAAACTAACGTTTATACTTACCTCTTAGTAAGTAGATACCTACCTAATTTACTAATATTTAGAAATATTTTAAGGTCCAAGGTCGTTTGCACCGAATAATAGGTAGATTGATTTTAGGTCATGTCATTCGCAGCACTGAACAGTTTTGCGTCGCATTGTTTGCATTGTTATTGTTTAATTTTTTTTAGTTTTATTATAATTTAGAAAGGAATATTTGTAACTAACTGCTGAAATATGATGTTCGGACATTTTTCGTGTTTTGTTCTGTGATTTCTGCAAGATTTGACTAAGAAAACAGTCATAATTTCAGATATTACTAGCGTAATATCTGAAATTATGACTGTTTTCTACCAACTATGATGTTACACTTTACAGTGCGGTATTATGTAGGTATCTGTGTTTTTTATAATTTAAAGTAGGTATGAAATTGAATTTGTTTCGTTGCTTAACGTATCTATTTATCTAAGTAGGTATCTACCACATTATAACAATAAATTAAATAATCAAGTTATTATACTTTCTTGATCGAGTCTTTTGGATAGCAAATATACAGGGTGTTTGGTAGAACGTTGAACATACGAAAATGGTGGTTAGTTGGGGTCATCTGCTACCCACTTGGCCCGAATTATTTGACCTTGGCCGCACTGTTTTTTTTTTAATTTCACAGAAAATTACCAGTTTTTTTTAACTTTAAATTCGAATATCTTTACTTGTGACGGGTAAATGTATTTTTTTACATCTTTTTGTACCTTCAAAAGACTAATATCTTCTTTTCCCATTAAAATCTGTACCAAACAATAATTTTATGAGAGTCTGCTACAATTAGACATTAATACAAAACAACATCCTGCCTGTTTTACTCGTCACAAGTAAAGATATTCGAATTTAAAGTTAAAAAAAACTGGTAATTTTCTGTGAAATAAAAAAAAGTAAAAAAAAAACGGTGCGGCCAAGGTCAAATAATTTGGGCCAAGTGGGTAGCAGATGACCCCAACTAACCACCATTTTCGTATGTTCAACGTTCTACCAAACACCCTGTATGATATGTTTTTATTCTTTCTGTTATTGTTCATACACACTGTACAGTACACCATATTTGCACTTTTTTTATTAAAACAACACTTAACTAGAACAAATACCATCACAATGCGTCGCGAGCAACAACTAGGCTAGGCCTGAGTTGAGCACGCGCCGAGCGAGCCTAAACCGGTTTCGCTGCGTACGTGACACGCCGCGCGTGCTCACGCACACACGCGCCTCAGGTTTGTAGTAGTGTACCTATCGCAGAGCAGTTGTATGAAGCTTATACTCTGTTCCGTTACTCTGTGGCGATAGCATATGTCCCAGTAAACATTTTTATCTTTTAAAAATTACAAAAAAATATAACAGTTTTATTCCATATACAATTAAATGCTGTAAATATGTTGTGCATTTTTTGTAGTCCTTAGTGCGCATGCACAGCACACTTACGTCATGTAAGGAACATTAATTGAAGCATTTTCCATGCTAAGATTACAAGTAATTTTTAATGAAGGTAAATATCGGCTGGCGGGCAGGATTCGAACCTGCTTCTTCTGGTTCGGTACACCAGACGCTTTGTTTGACCACTAAACTACCGCGAGCCCCCGTGTGTACCGAACCAGAAGACGCAGGTTCGAATCCTGCCCGCTAGCCAATTTATCCTTTATTAAAAATTACATTTTTCATTGCTGCTCCGCTCCTATTAGTCGTACCGTGATAGTATATAGCCTATAACCTTCCCCGATAAATGGGCTATCTAATACTGAAAGAATTTTTCATATCGGTCCAGTAGTTTCGGAGCCAATTCAATACAAACAATCAAATCTTTCCTTTTTATATAATTACTAGCTGTCCCGGCAAACGTTGTTTTGCCATATAGGGGTGGGTCATTTTAGGGGGATGAAAAATAGATGTTGGCCGATTCTCATAGATACCGGATAAGCACACAAAATTTCATACAAATCGGTCCAGCCGTTTCGGAGGAGTATGGCAACTAAAACTGTGACACGAGAATTTTATATATTAGATATTATATAGAAGATAGATACATAAACAAAATTAATATCTGGTGGATAAATCTTATGGTGATAATCTTAAATCAATGAAAGTAAAGGCGTTTTTTTCCATTTAACCCAGATATTTCATCAGTTCTTCATTCACGAACGATTGCACAACAATTTCTCAATGTTTTGTAAATATTGCGTCATAGTTTCTGCGAAATAAATTGCAGTGGTGACGTAAGCAATGTTTATAAACATTAGATATATGGTTCAAGGATTTTTGTCGTCGTATCATCATGCCTCGTATTCCCCGAAGGGTAGGCAGAGGCGTACTAATGTACACCCACATTTCGCCGGTATGTTTAGGTCCCATGTAATAGGGGGCGAGCCCATTGCCATCAACCGGGCACAAATCCAGACTGCTACTGGGTATTTCGCAGAAAAACCCAACGACATTGCTCGACCCGGGGAACGAACCCAGGACCTCTAGCGTAGCAGTCGCGCTTGGGACCAGTAGACCAACGAGGCATCCCTAATAATAAATTCTCGTAATAATAATAATATAATCTATTGAAATAAAACTACTTTTTACGGATTTTATCGCGTTATATTGATACTAGCTTTCCGCCAGCGGCTTCGCCCGCTATCCCGCGGGAACCATACCTTTTACCGGGATAAAAAGTAGCCTATGTGCTATCCCAAACTATAATCTATCTCTGTGCCAAATTTTATCCAGATCCGTTCAGTAGTTTTTGCGTCAACGAGTAACAAACATCCATCCATCCTCACAAACATTCACATTTATAATATTAGTAGGATAGGATTATTTTAATCCCGACGTTTCGGACCCTTTACAGCGTCCATGGTCACGGGTGACTAATATAATTTATACTAATATAATAAAGCTGAAGAGTTTGTTTGTTTGGTTGAACACGCTAATGTCAGGAACTACGGGTCCAAAATTCTTTCAGTGTTAGATAGCCCGTTTAATGAGGAAGGCTTCAGGCTATTTATCATCACGCCACGACCAATAAGAGCGGAGTAACAATTAAATATGTTGCAAAAACGGGGGAAAAATCATCTTCTATGGAAACGAAGTCGCGGACAAAGCCTGGTTTATATATAAACTAGCTTCCCGCCAGCGGCTTCGCCCGTGTGGTATGTTATTATACATACAGGAAAAAAATTTAAGCAGTGCGCAAAAAAATTTTGGTAGTTCAGTATCAGTAATAGAACACATTCCCATTATTAGTTAAAAACTTTTTTTTTAATTTTTATCCGGCTTGAAATCAGCAAAATTTGGACACTTATCTATTCGTAATAATAACAAAAGGCACGTGCGCCAGCCGACTCACGCGGCGGCGTCAGCGGGGGTGAATCCCGCGGGGAAGGATGGCAGGGGGTAGCGCCAGGCGCCAGTGTTGCCAACTTAGTGGATTTTCCACTAAAACTGGTGGTTTTGACCCCCCATTTAGTGGCGAAATATTGCGTTTAGTGGCTGGTGGATTTTTCTAGTGGTTTAGTAGAATTCAGTTTCAATTACTGAAAATGATATCACTGAACCACTAAGACGTTACAAGATATATTATTTCTACTTCATTTAATTTTTAGGTGTACTATTTACTTTTACTGTTTAGGCAAAACTGAACCGCCGCATCCCGCTCATTTCACTATACGCAGGGATACCCCGTAGAATATTTTAAAGTAGTACCTAGTTAGTTTACAAAACTGAGTGAACTCGGTCGCGGACTGCTCAGTGTCTCGTATTATTCTCGCGAATTTTTACAAGCGTAATACTTACTAATAATAATGCCCAAACTACAATATACACAAAAGTTTTGTGTACCAATATACATTACGGGATTCTTGGCTTGAAGACACACATTTAAACGACTGGCTTCAAGTTATTCAAATATTCTTATATTTTTAAATACAAATACAAATTTTTTTGCGTATTTTGCAAGTTGCAGGTCAGTGTCAGGTTGTATCTTGATCAAAATATGACATGCGATAAAAATAAATACGTATTTATATCATTTTTACCATAAAAAAATATATTTCTAAGTTAAAGGAGGTCATCAAAGCCCATACAACTCAGCCCAAAGGAGGTTGTTAAAAACCTATACAACTCAGCCCAAATTTGTACAGGAGGTACATGACAGCTGTCAAGATGATAGTTTTATACCATGAAATCCCTATAAAACTGATAATAATGTGCCGTAATGGCGTGCGTTTGACATTCCGAGACTGACACTAACAGTTTTTACTATGCAATCTTTAATAAATAGATAGTAGTGTGGCAAAAATCGAGATTTTTTCTCAAATTAAAAGGTTTTTTGTCATCCCCTAGTGAACATTAAAAAGTACGACGAGTTTCAACCAGCGTAATACAAGGTATTTTTTCCAATAACTGTACGGTCGGTACCTCATTTGGGCTGATTTCGATGACGTCTATTATACCCGAGGTACATGACAGCTGTCAAGTTGACAGTTTTTACTATAAAACACTATGAAATTGACGATGTATTTCAAATTGGCGTGCGTTTTTCAAATAAAAAGTATTTTTTCTCATCCCCTAGTAAGCATACAAAAAAGTACGACTAGAGTTTTAACCAGCGTATTACAGGGTATTTTTTCCAATAAGTGCGCATTCGGTACATAATTTGGACGGATTTTGGTGATCTGCTTTCGTGCAGATTAGGCTGATTTTCGAAACCTGCAGATTGCAAAAAACACAAGCACGATTTGAATCACGAGCTGGCACAGCGCATCGTCCTTTAACTTGTTGATTTAGAATAAAATTGTAAGATAAGATAAGATAAGATTTAAAATATGTTGTTTTTTTATTATTTACGTATTAATAAAGAAACCTAATTACTATTTTTTTATTGTAATTTTTTTTTAGTGGAAATTTTAGTGATTTTTAAAGTACATCTGTTTTTTGTTAGTGGTTTTCTGGTGGTTTTTGAGGTTGAATCTGGTGGGAAGCTTGTATAACTGTTGGCAACACTGCCAGGCGCCGCTGTCGCCCGCCAGTCTGGCTCGTCGCACGCGCCTGTGACGTCGTGTTGTTGCTTTCCCGCGCGATCCCGGCGCCGCGCGGCCGCCGCACGTTTCGTATTTCGTACTGTGACCGGTCACGCACAATGTCAGAGTTTACTAACCGCGAGTTTTACAAAATGGTGCGAGTGTATCTCTTAAGTGGTGAAAACTTGAAACTTGAACGTGAAACAGTGTGCCTCGAATGCGAGACCATGGCATTCATAACCCCGCGGTCCCTAATGAGAGGACTATTTTAGCCGCCACTCAAAGGTTGCTTGACCACGCCCAATTCAGAACCCGCACGTCACGCACAAGGATCTGGCAGACCTCGACTATGTTTCGACATCGAAGAAAACATTTGTAATTTTTCGAGCGAAACCCAAGAGCAAGTACTAACGATGCAGTACGTCGCTTCGGTGTGAGCCAGTACGCGGTTTGGAAACTATTAAATACAGCCGGTTTCCATCCATACCACTTCCAACCTGTACAGAAGCTCCACGACTCCGACACCCCGTACCACGCCGAGCCCGAGCTAGGTAAGTAGGTATGTTTTAAAAGTGCAGTGCAATTGATCATGAGTTATTTAAACAAGATAAAATTTAACCTCGGGCAGGACTTGAACCTGCACTCGCCAGGTCAAATTTTTTCTTCATATTCTGGATTACGTGATCATAATGATTCATTTTCTTCAAGTATGAAGGAAAAATTGGAATTACTTTTAAAATAAATTGTTCAAATTAAACATGAACCTTATTGCTTTGCATTAACGTTGAAAATCTATCATAGAAATTAGACGGATAGTCACTGCTCGCCATACCTACGCGGGCGGGTCGAACGAGCGCACAGCTGATGTAGGTACTAAGGCGCGCGCGCTCTGTCGTGCGCTAGCGAGTAAACATAATATCAGTTTCAAAGTAAACATCTTTCGTTAACGATAACTTTAACCATTTGTACTAAGACTTATCAAGATAAAAAATTGGTGTTTAATAAAAGTCGTTTCAGTTTCATTTGACGAAGTTTGCGCACTGAATAAAAAGTTTTCCTGTATAAACATTCCTTAAGAATCACTCTATCTATTAAAAAAAACCGCATCAAAATCCGTTGCGTAGTTTTAAAGATCTAAGCATACATAGGGACAGACAGACGCGACGGAGGACTTTGTTTTATAATATGTAGTGATATTTTGTTTTGCACACGGCTACAAATCGGCAGCTTATATACCTACAAATGTTGTATATAAATAAAACTTTCACAATATTGTAAATTGCACAATGTTTTGGTATAAGGAAAAAGTCGCGCCTTATAAATACCCCTTCCACGATACGCTCCCTCAGTTCTGCGAACAACGCCGTCGGCTTTGGTCGATTTTGTTGTTGTATGAGGTTGAAATCTATAATACATATACATATATTTCGACGTATACACAACACTATAATATATATATACAGTACAATATAAAATATTGAGTAAAGTTATAAAAAAATATTTGTTCAGTTTAAAAAATATATATTTTCCGTAACATTCATTTGTTACGTTTTGCAAGTAAGTCAGTTTTTATCATATTTACAAGTAATTTTATAGATCATCATCAACCCATTTTGTCCCACTGCTGGGCACGGGTCTCCTCTCAATATGAGAGGGATTCCGCCATAGTCCACCACGCTGGACTAATGCGGGTTTTTATACTATATACTATTTATATGTATTATAATATTATATTTATTTATTTACTTACATACCATTACGCCTGTATTCCCCGAAGGGGTCGACTGTAGGCAGAGTGTTGGTAACACCAACATTTTAGTTTTAATTTTATTAACCCCCGACGCAAAAACGACGGGGTGTTATAAGTTTGACGTGTCTGTGTGTGTGTGTGTGCGAAGCTCCCGAACGGATGGATCGATTTTGATTTTTTTATTTGAAAGGTGAATTAGTCGAGAGTGTTCTTAGCTATGTTTGATGAAAATCGCTCCAAGATGGCCGCCGCCACAAAATAGCGATTTACATATTTTTTTCACAACTCCCTCAATATGGGTATCAAATGAAAGGGCTTGACTAGTAGAATACTATGCACTATGATAAATTTCAAATCAAAGATGGCCGCCACCACAAAATGGCAAATTACATTTCGTGTCGGTGGTTTTCTAAATTTTTAATTTAGGTTAGGTTAGGTTATATTTTTTATGTTTGGCAACTCTCTCTCTCTCTGTCACGATCCCGCTCGCTTCAAACTACAATTATTCACTGCAAGGTTGGTTTTACTGGTTCCACCTAGTCTGCTCAACCCCACGTTCTGCCAGCCTGAACAGTCCACGTTCGAAACACAGAGGCGTACTAATGTACACCCACATTTCGCCGGTATGTTAAGGTCCCATGTAATATAGGGCGAGCCTATTCTACTTACATAGTTATGTATATAATAACTAAAAACCAAAAAACAAGCTCTGTGATGTTGGAAAATGTATTGCAGGCGTGACAAGCAAAGAAACAATTTTGTTTATGAACGAACAGCTTGTCCCGAACAGAATCATATATAACAGATAGAGTTTTTAGGATAAGGCATGAGGATGCCTACTCGGAAATCAAGACGATCACAGCAGGGGTGCCACAAGGAAGCGTACTGGGTCCGGTCCTGTACCTTTTGTATACCAGTGACATCCCTAAACCAGAAAATAACACCATTGCAACGTTTGCTGACGACACCGCCATAATGGCAGTTGGTAACTCTCATGAAGAAGCCGCAAGAAAGATCCAAACAGCCATTAATAATATCCATGACTGGACATTAGAATGGAGAATAAAGTTAAATGAATCAAAATCGATTCATATAAACTTCACCAACAAAAAAGAAGACTACCATCCGGTATTTATTAACAACAAGATCATACCATATGAGAATACGGCAAAGTATTTAGGCATGACGCTTGATGCGAAGCTTCGCTGGAAAGCTCACGTCAAGAAGAAAAAAGATGAGTTAGAATTTCGGTACAAAAGGATGTATTGGCTACTTGGAAGACATTCTTCTCTGGCCATACACAACAAAATATTACTATATAAACAAGTCCTTATGCCAGTCTGGACCTATGGTATACAGCTTTGGGGCTGTACCAAAAAGAGTAACGTTCTTATCATCCAACGATTTCAAAACAAAGTTCTCAGGGGAATAGTTAATGCTCCCTGGTACGTAAGAAACGATGATCTCCACCGGGACCTTAATGTAGAGTTTGTCGATGAAGTTATTAAAAAGTATGCAGAAGCTCACGAACATAGACTTCTCCAACATGTGAACGTTGAGGCAATCCAGCTCCTCGACAATACGGACATAGTGAGACGGCTCAAAAGAACTAAGCCTTTTGAGTTAATATAGTGTTGAAAAATAGTGTAATGTAGTGAAGTGTTAGTGCTACCAATATAGAACACAAAAACAAAGTGTCTTCCCCTTAATTAGAGACTATAAGAAAAGTGCCATTGGACACATTCTTAGTAATATTATTTTATAAAGCTAAGTCAAACTAAAATTACTAATTAGCCTAAGTTGGCTAGATTGTAATAATATTAGGATTCAATATCATAATATTGTATTCTAGAGAAAAAAAAAAAAAAAAAAAAAAAAAAAAAAAAGTTAGTACTTTTTACGCAGGCGGGTTTTTTGTTTCATTTAATAATTGATTTTATTTCCTAATTTTTAGTTTATGAATCATCATAGAATCAACAGATAGATTCTAAATGATAATTTAAAATGAAAATTGATACAACTAAAGATAATTTTCAAAATCAGTTCGCACATTAAAGTGTATAAAATCCGCCTTTTTGTTTTTTTTTGAATTTCATGTACCCAGTGACACTCGTGCCATCAAGACGAATTTAATGAGGTGTCATTTATCTAAATCGGTTGAGCCGTTAAGTAGTTACGAACGGACATATATACATACATACATACATACGCGTCAAACACATAACCCTCCTCCTTCGGCAGTCGGGTAAAAAGGGCTCGTGGCTAAGTTATAACTACGCTGATTAACCGATCTGCAAAGTTAAGCTACGTTGGCCACTGTCAGTCTGTGAATGGAAACCCCTCCGTGCCTCAGAGAGCACGTAAAGCCGTCGGACGAACACCTATGACAATCGTTAGTGTTAGTCAGATTTACAAAAAGCCAAACAATTTCTGTTGCCAAGAAATTGTGTTGCAAAGGTCCTGATGGCAGTCGCTTCGTGTAAAATACTGATATTCAGCCGCATCTGGTTAGACTGGAAGTCGACCCCTATATGGTTGGGCAAAAGGCTAGGAAGCAAAAGATTTACTTAGATAATTATATTTCTACTAGCTTTCCGCCAGCGGCTTCGCCCGCGTGGTCTTGATAAACTTTTTAACCCGCTTTTCTCTTTGCTATAAACCTCACGGAGCCCGAGACCTTTCGAACGAATGCAGAACCGTGGAAATCGGTTCGTGCGTTCTGGAGTTATAGCGTCAGGAAGGAAAACCCGACTTATTTTTATATAGTAGATGTATGTATATTTGTACCTAACAAATATACATAAGGCGGATATAATGCAACCAATAATACAGTCAACCAATAATAATAATCTCTAGATTATACGTCTCACGACGTCTGTGGTCACATGGTTCGAGTACCGGTCTGCCGATCACGAGGTCGTGGGTTCGATTCCCACAATACACAAATATTTATGTTATGACAGTGTTTGTTTCTTTTACTACATAATAATTATGGTTTACAAAAAAAAATTATATTCATTGTCTAGTGCCCATAGTACAAGCTCTGCTTAGTTTGGGACCAGATGGTGCTCTGTAAAATCTAAAAAAAAAAAGTTTGTGTCCTGTGGGAATCGAACCCACGACCTCGTGATCAGCAGTCCGGTACTCGAACTACTAGACCACAGACGTCGTCAGACGTATAGAGATTATTATTATTGGTTGACTGTATTATTGGTTCACGCTTGACGTGTACAAATGTATACCAACATCATCAAGCCATACAGTCCCACTGTTGGGCACGGGTCTCCTCTCAGTATGAGTGGGATTAGGCTAAGTCTACCACGCTAGCCTAATGCCGGTTGGCAGACTTCACATGCCGTCGAGAAAATCTCTCAAGCATGTAGGTTGCCTCACGATGTTTTCTTTCACTTTGAAAGCGAGTGATAATTACGCACATGATTTCGAAAAGTCGGAGGTGCGTGCCTTCGAAGTCGAACTCAAGACCTACGGCTTCCCACACCCACAATTTACACGAACTTTAATGAATTATACACCGAATTCTTCGTCATGAATCAATCTGTCTATTTGGGGAAACCCAAAGACAATAAAATATGTGTAGGCGTTGGGCACTTGTGAAGGTGATATAGAAACTCAATGAACAACAATTTTTGGAAATTAAGACGGATTTTACTTCAGACATACACGACAACATAGCATTCATTTTGACATTAGACATTGACATTTTTTTTTATACTTGGGAAAACTGCATTCAAATCCGATTAGTAATTTTTGAGATTATCAAAAGCAGGCAGTTGGACGCGCTGGGGGACTTTGTTTTATGATAATACTAGCTTCCCGCCAGCGGCTTCGCCCGCGTGGTCTTATAATTTTTTCCCCCGTTTTTGCAACATTTTTCATTACTACTCCGCTCCTATTGGTCGTAGCGTGATGATATATAGCCTATAGCCTTCCCCGATAAACGGGCTATGTAACACTGAAATATATTTTCAAATCGGTCCAGTAGTTCCTGAGATTAGCACATTCAACCAAACTCTTCAGCTTTAGTATAGATTTTCCCACACAATAGAAAAGGTCTTCCTCCAGTTAAATAAATAAATAAATATCTTGGGACATTTTGACACAGCACCATCTAGTCCCAAACTAAGCAGAGCTAGTGCTATGGGTAAGACAATGGATTTAATACTTATATTTGTAAATACATACTTATAATATACTAATACTTTAATACTTAATACTTTTAATACTAATATTATAAAGAGGAAAGATTTGTATTTTTGTATGTAACGAATAAACTCAAAAAGTACTGTACCGATTTGAAAAATTATTTCCATGTTAGATAGCCCATTTATCGGGGAAGGCTATAGGCTATATATCATCACGCTACGACTAATAGGAGCGGATTAGTAATGAAAAATGTTGCAAAAACGGGGGAAAAAAATATAAGACCACGCGGGCGAAGCCGCTGGCGGGAAGCTAGTAATATATAAGAAACATCCAGATAAACACCTAAGCTTATCACATAAATGTTTGTGTCTTGTGGGAATCGAACCCACGACCTCGTGATCAGCAGTCTGGTACTCGAACCATTAGACCACAGACGTCGACAATGATGATGATGAGTGTATATGTATTAAATTGTTTGTATTTATTTTGTTTCAGAAAACACCATGCTGTAAAGTTTAAGTAGTGGTAAGAGTAAAGTGAATCAGTCAAAAGGAAACCAGTGCCAGTCAAAATGTTCCAGAAACCTGCCTTCGGGTCTACCACGGCCAATTTTGGTAAGTGCTAAATTAGTCAATTTATTTTGTACCATAATAAACTACGAAAGAAAACAACTGAAAAAATTGGGGCAACCCCCCGGCGAATAATTAATAATAATCTTATCATAATTTTCTTTGTTCCTAGTTATTTGTGTTATCTAAATATCATTAATTAATAGGGAATAATATGCACATTTTTTTTTTATATTTTTAAACGATACTTTATATCGTTATGTAGCCGTAAAAAAAAAATCCAGCGTCTTAAAACTAAAATTAAGTAACAAAAAAATTTTATTAAATTATGAGACAGATATTGGCATTTTAAACACCCGCGATTTTGGCGCGCTTGCCGAGACGTCAAAGTCTACGTTCTCTCAACCAAACAACCACGTACAACAGACACTGTTTTAGTAGACTTTGACGTCATATTCCATTTGACCGATAGTGTAGCGTTTCAAGTGATTTGAATTTCCAACAGTTTTTTTGGACTTTTAATAATTATTTCTCATCAAAAAAGAAATAATATAAAATAATATCTACATAGACATAATTCTAAAACGATAAAGTTCATAAAAAAAATTATTTGACCTTTTTTTAAGTCAGACGCATATTCCCTATTGTCCAATAATATCTAGGTGGTGACAAATCCAACAAATCTAAAACCGTGAAAATCGGTCCAGCAGTTCTCGAGTTATAAGCGACGAGTGTTGTAACAGGGCCGACTGTTAGATGTATAATGGGTGTCCCTCAAGGTTCTATATTAGGCCCATTTCTATTTTTAGTGTACATAAACGATTTTTCTCTATAATTATGATGTACGAGATATCTGATTTAGTTTTGTTTGCTGGCGATACCTCACTATGCACTTATAGCTATTCACTTTATCTGATGCACAATACACACTTGGACGGATAGTACTTATCGATGAGCGAGACATACAAATTCATACAATACAGAATAGTGTAGTTCTATTAACAGCCGCGAGTGTAGTGTTTTTTTAAACTTCTATCAAGCATTATGAGTATGTAGTTTAAATTCTGATATTTAATAATACTGCCGTCCTCAAGCTAAAATGCCGTTATGTACCAAAACAATTTTTTGAGTTATGCACGAAAAAGTGGGCATTTTTTAAAAATGTACGCTACTTAATAACTAGAAGTCATATTTGAGACTTAGAAGTACTGACCAACAGATCTCACGAAGAGATCTGACGACTTCTGACTGTGTTGGCATTAAAAATTCAAAATCGGCGGGATGTCAGATAACGGCGTTTTAGCTTGAGGACGGCAGAATAGAACTAGCCGTTCCACAAAAAAAAAAAAACAAACACAATGACTGTTTCAAAAACGAATGTTTTACGTAACATACCATCACGGTTGTATTCTCCGAAGGGTTAGGCAGAGGCGTACTGAAGTACACCCACAGTTCGCCGGTATGTTTAAGTCCCATGTAATAGGGGGCGAACCTATTGCCTTCAACCGGCCACAAATGCAGACTCCGAGCTGCTACTGGGAATTTCATAGAAAAACCCAACAACACTGATTTCTGACACTTACACGAATACTAGACATTGAAATAAAACTACTTTTTACGGATTTTATCGCGATATATTGATATTATTTTAATCCCGACGTTTCGGACCCTTTACAGCGTCCATGGTCACGGGTGACTAAGGTGGTAGGCGTCTTGACGTTTCAATTACTAACAGCTACCCTACATTTTTGTTAATAGGGTAGCTGTTAGTAATTGAAACGTCAAGACGCCTACCACCTTAGTCACCCGTGACCATGGAAGCTGTAAAGGGTCCGAAACGTCGGGATTAAAATAATATCAATATAACAGGATAAAATCCGTAATAAGTAGTTTTATTCCAACAACACTGCTCGACCCGGTATGGCAAAAGAGTTTTTAAAAAAGAACTCAATTATTCACTAGTTTATTCACAAAGATTTCATAGAAATAGTGTGACCGGCACGGATGGGAGATACGAGGTCGACTGACTGATAGCAAAAGGAATTATGCTGACTAGAAATGAAAAAGTATTGAGTTAGGAGTTTAGGGCTAATATTCAGACGATTCTAAGCATAAACTTAGGCTTCCGTATTCCGTCAAATTGTCATACAAATTTGACATACGGAAGCATTACTTGACGCTTAGCATCGTCTCTGAATATTAGCCTTAGACATGTTAGCAGGAATGTAGGAGGGATTCGAGGGTATAACAGAACCCTGGACCTCTAGCGCAGCAGTCGCGGGACCATTAGACCAACGAGACGAGTAAAGAATGTTTTTATTAGCCTTAGACATGTTAGCAGGAATGTAGGAGGGATTCGAGGGTATAACAGAACCCTGGACCTCTAGCGCAGCAGTCGCGATTGGGACCATTAGACCAACGAGACGAGTAAAGAATGTTTTTCGAATGTTATAAATAACTAGCTTCCCGCCAGCGGCTTCGCCCGCGTGCTTATAATTTTTTCCCCGTTTTTGCTACATTTTTCATTACTACTCCGCTCCTATTAGTCGTAGCGTGATGATATATAGCCTGTTACTCGGGGATAATGTAGCTTTCCAAAGGTGAAAGAATTTTTGAAATCGGTCCAGTAGTTTCGGAGCCTATTCATTACAAACAAACAAACAAACAAATCTTTCCTCTTTATAATATTATATTATAGTATAGAAAACAAACAAACAAACAAACAAACAAACAAATCTTTCCTCTTTATAATATTAGTATAGATAATGACTTGTGCTTGTCTCCTCAGGGTCGTTCAACTCGGGGACCTCAACGGCGTCTCCGTTCGGCGGGTTCAAGCCGACCACGGGGACGAGCGCCTTCGGTGCCCCGCCCGCCTTCGGGGCCGCCACATCCACTCAATCAACCACCGGAGGAGGTATCGTTATATATTATTGTATCAGATGTCATTGTAAAAAACCAACAATTTAAAAGAGTAACCATGGAGTTTCTTGTCGGTTCTTCTATATAGGAAACGACTAATTTGGAACCGTGCACCTAGTTTCGACATTTCATAATTGCCTGCATAGGGTCTATGTGAAAATAAAACTATTTTGATTTTAGTTATCGTTATTGTAAACGGGGGTCAAGCTGAAAACCAGCGCTGGGCAACCCCCTAGCCCCCTAGGGGGGTACCTATGCATAAGCGGACGCTTGAACCCCTTTACTTTCACTCTGATGACAGTCGATTCGTTTAAGATACTGATATTTAGCCGCAACTGGTTAGATTGAAAGTCGCCCCAACATCATCTTCCTGCCAGGACACAAATATTTGTGTGATGAACATAGGTACTTGTGTTTGTCTGGGTGTTTCTTGTGTATTATAAGTATGTACATACCATCACGCCCATATTCCCCGAAGGGGTAGGCAGAGGCGTACTAATGTACACCCACATTTCGCCAGTATGTTTAAGTCCCATGTAATAGGGGGCGAGCCTATTGCCATAAACAGGGCACAAATATCCAGACTCCGAGCTGCTATTGGGAATTTCTCAGAAAACCCAACAACACTTTGCTCGACCCGGGGATCGAAGCCAGGACCTCTAGCGTAGCAGTCGCTTTTGGGACCACTAGACCAACGAGGCAGTCTATTATAAGTATGTATTTGCAATAAATAAGTATTTATTATTATATCCATTGTGTACCCAGAGTACAAGCTCAGCTTTATTTATTTATAAAAAAGAAAACCTCAACTTGTTTCGCCAGGTCTTTTCGGCACGACGAACACGACAGGGGGTCTGTTCGGGGCCCCCGCCGCGTCCACGTCGACCGGGGGCTTCGGGGCCAGCACCTCGGGCTTCGGCTTCGGCAGCACGCAGCCGGCAACCGGTGGCCTGTTCGGCAATACTTCCACAGTCGGTGGGGGCCTTTTCGGCAATACACATAACCAGACCGCCTTCGGTGCTAAGCCTGCTGGTAGTAAGTAAAATGTTTTATATGTATACTTTAATGCCGAATATCATTACGACTGTACAGTTCTCGCCAATCTTATTGTCCGGCTTGAAGTTGGCACGAGCTAACCAGTGGCGTGCGGTCCATACATGCAAATAAGCACTACGTACCCTGGAGTCTAAATTGCTAAATGATAAATAACAAACATTATTAAAACTCAATCAGTAATAATCAAAATCAATAATCTTATTTGGTTTCCGCGCCATCTATTATTTTTTATGGGAACTATTTGCATCGAGCTCGCCGCCGCGAATTCATCGCACACACACACACACACACACACACACGTAGTTATAATAATAATAATAATAAGCCTTTATTTCTACTATTATACAGTTTACTTAATTACATTGTTCTTCCATAGTAGTCGCCTCAGCGGCGTAGGCCTCCCCTAAATTCCTCCATATGCCTCCTCATCCACGCAGGTCCGCATCGTTGGGTGAAGATGTCCCTCCATCTTTTTCTTGGTCTCCCTTGTTGTCGTTTCTCGTCTAATGGTATCCATTCTGTTGCTCGTTTTGCCCATCTTGTATTGTTTAGTCTGCAAACATGGCCTGCCCATCTCCACTTTAGTTGTCTAATTCTTTTCTTCAGGTCAATTGTTCTAGTTTTCTTTCGTATCGTTGTATTCCTGACTTTGGCTGATAATTTCAAACCCAACATACTCCTCTCCATTTTCCGCTGGCAAATAGCCAGTTTTTCTTCGTCCTCTTTCGTTAGCGCCCAAGTCTGGCATCCATAGCTAAGGCTAGGAATTATAGCCATGTCGAGAACTTTTTTCTTAAGGGTTATGTTGATCTCTTTATTTTTCACTAGCTTCCCGCCAGCGGCTTCGCCCGCGTGGTCTTATAATTTTTTCCCCCGTTTTTGCAACATTTTTCATTACTACTCCGCTCCTATTAGTCGTAGCGTGATGATATATAGCCTATGTTACTCGGGGATAATGTAGCTTTCCAAAGGTGAAAGAATTTTTGAAATCGGTCCAGTAGTTTCGGAGCCTATTCATTACAAACAAACAAATCTTTCCTCTTTATAATATTAGTATAGATAAATAATTATGAAAAAAAAACACACATAGTTACACACTTATAAGTTTTTTTTATTTTAGTTGTGCATACCCGGTATGAAATGTTTGTGCACGCTCCTGGAGCTAACTTCAACCCGGCCGGCCGTAAAAATCGGAGAAAGAATATTACTGTAATAAATAAAAAAGAAAGCTCAAGTCGTAGGCTGTCGGTTTAAATTTTTTTTTATAAATAAGATAGATTGCCGATTTTATGTTATGGTTAGGTTACGTAAGAAGTGGTTTTGCAATAGTAAGTGGTTTTTATTATTTAACCTTTATATATTTACATAATGTACAAATTCAATAAAAAAATATAAATAAAAACCAAAATTTCCGTACCTAGGCGCCAAAGTACTCCTCATCGCTGTCATCTGGTAACGTGTCCAGAAGACTGGCAGCATTAGTAGGTAGTTAATTACTATTTTATAAATGGATCAAGACCTATACTTAATACAAAATATCCTTTTAATTTGTCTTATTTTTAAAACATAATTTTTGCGTTAGTTAACAAATTAATAAATTAAATAATATTTGGAAAAAATTAGAAATAATAAATTAAATAACATGCCAGTGCGTCCGAGCGCAGCCGACCAGCTCGGATCTAACTGAATTCCAAGCAGTATAAATTCCATGCCTGCCAAGCCCAAACCTGCACCTCAACCATGAGTTCTATCGAATGGCTTTATAGGTTTTTTTCACATCCAAACACTGTAATCTCATAGCAGATTTTAGTTCCTTACGTAACTGCTAGAGGCGCTGCCAGGGTTTGCCATACAAATATTTTACGGCGTCGCTAGCGAGTCTAGTGAGAATAACTCATGATGGAGGCACTGAATTTCTTTTAACACATTGTGAAATGCGCATGAGTGCGCTCCGGCGTGGCTCAGGCGGTGGAAATCGTACATAGGTGTCCAGATACCAATAATATTTGGCTATTTAGGTTGAGAAACTGTAGTTTAATTGGTCTTTTCCTCCAGGCTTCGGTTTCGGCAGCCCGGCCACTACTGGAGCGGCGACTGGCAGCCTCTTCGGGTCAGCACCAGCCACCGGAACTGGTCTGTTTGGACAGCAGACCAACACCCTCGGCGGCGGCACTCTGTTCTCAAACAACACTGGTGAGGAAAGACGTTGTTTTTCTATTGTAAAAAGATGTTTTTTTTTCACAACACCGATGTGTTTTTTTTATCTTAACAGGATAACCCAATACGGTAGTATGGTTTTGAATTAAAAATTATTCTTAATTATACTCCATAACACACGTACAATTTTTTTTTTTTGTAAATTCACTCAGAGAGCACGAAAATAAATCAATTTTCAACCGACTTCAAAAAAAGGAGGTTCTCAATTCGACTGTATTCTTTTTTTTTATGTTTTTTACCTCAGAATTTTGGACTGGGTGACCCGATTTTGATGATTTTTATTCGAAAGCTAATGCTTCCAGATTGGTCCCATATAAATTTTATCGAAATCCGGTGAGTGGTTTTAAAAAAATCGACGTAAAAATTGTAATACGTAGATGATATTTTGGTTTTCTTAGAAACCTCGCTGTTTGTGCCGGGCAGTGCGTTTAGTTGGCCTCCCCATATAAAATAATAAGTACAAAATAAAATCCATCTTTATTCAACTAAAACTCACAAAATATTTTTTTTAAACAAAAACAAACTAATTTGTATTCGGTGCCAAACAGACATCAACAAAGTTCATATTTAAATGAAATTAATAGTTTGGCACCGCCTCCAAATTAGTTAGAAATCACAATGTAAATATGTACCCGTTATTTTTTGCTTTTTAGTTCCTAGGTGATTTTTGGAAGCGGTTTGTTTTTTGTTTAAAAATAATTAATTTTATAAGCAACAGCAAGATGAAATCACTTGCTGTACCCCACGGCGTTCATAAATTTTCGTCACGGACGTCACGGGTTTCTAGTTAATAATACTTATTTCCTAACAGGTGCGTTTGGGCAACAACAGCAGCAACAGCAATCGGGCACTGCGCACGTCAAGTACAACCCGGTGGTCGGCACCGACGTCGTCGTCAAGTCGGGCACGTCGCAGAGCGTCAACATCAAACACCACTGCATCACTTGTATGAAGGTGAGATCATTCTACTGACTTTACAAGAAAATCAGTTTTTAAATTCAACAGAAACCCGACTGCGTCAAAAGTACTAGCTAATATCTATAAATCTAATAAATTTAAAATTTAGAAAACCCCCGACACGAAGTGTAATTTGCCATTTTGTGGTGGCGGCCATCTTGGATTTGAAATTTATCATAGTGTATAGTATTCTACTAGTCAAGCACTTTCATTTGATACCCATATTGAGGGAGTTGTGAAAAAATATGTAATTCGCTATTTTGTAGCTGCGGCCATCTTGGGCCGATTTTCATTAAATATAGCTAAGAACACTCCCGACTCATTCACCTCATCATCTCTCAAACAAAATTGTTTCTGTGCAATAATTTTGTTAACTTAGACAAACATACATACATACACGTCAAACACATAACCCTCCTTGAGCAGTCGGGTAATAAAAAGTACTTACATTCGGTCTGATTCGGATGATAGCTATTAATTCTTTTTTATCTTTAGGAATATGAGAATAAATCATTGGAGGAGCTTCGTCTTGAAGACTACGCGGCCGGGAGGAAAGGCAACACCAGCGGTGTGTTCGGTGGCTTCCAGCAACAGACAGAAAACAAACCACTTTTCGGAAATACTTGTGAGTATAATCTATATAATAATAATAATAATAATACTACAAATACAAACCTGAGACCATTTTAGAAAATATACACCATAAAATCTACTGGGATAGAACCGTAATTACCGACAAAACCATTCATTACAATAGACCCGACATCACAGTGCATGATAAAACCAATAGAACTATATAAAGATAGTTAATAGGTAAGGCGGTATCATACGACATCGAACTAGCTGTAAAGTTAGTCGTGTCGGTTGTGAAGCATTCACAATAGATGTCGCTACGTCACCTTTAAGACGTAAATTAGAATGTGAAGGAAGATTTCGACTGGCGAGCGGGGCTCGCGGTAGCTTAGTGGTCGTCTGGTGTACCGAACCAGAAGGCGCAAGTTCGAATCCTGCCCGCCTGCCGATTTTTTCCTTCATTAAAAATAAGATAAGATAAATGTTGTTATTTTGTTTTGCAGCGTTCGGTCAAGCGCCTACAACGAGCGCGCCGTCAGTATTTGGGGGCGGAGCCCTGGGCGGCGGCACGGGCTTCGGCCAGCCGACGTCCTCGTTCTCCTTTGCCAACAACACGCAGAATACCACCACCACCGGACTGTTTGGCGCTAACAAACCTGCTTTTGGAGCTACACCTACAACTGGTAAGCTAATTTATCTTATCAAAGTTTCATCACAATTTGTCGCGCCATATTTGAGCCTTAGTTTAAGTTTCAAAAGGTAGGGCACAGCCATTTATGGCTCAAATCTGGAGCAGCCCATCTGGGGAAGTACCTCTACCTTACAGAAAACTGCAGCCAAATAACACTATTTCCTGCAGTGAGTAAGGTTGCCAGAACTCCTTCTAAGGATGCGCTGCGCTGGCAGCAAGAGGAACATTCCCTCAAACTGTCTGCGCAGTTAATCCTCCATAAACCTCTAAGAGGTTTTTGCGGGGTCGGCAACGAGTGAGTGACGCTTCAGTGTTGTAAACGTCCGGCTATGGTAACCGTCTACCATCAAACGGGCCGCATGCTTGTGACAAACAAGAATGCGGCTCGTTTGATGGTGTGGTATAAAAGTGCCCCTTCTTCCTCTAGCCTTTTCCCAACCATGTTGAGGTCGGCTTCCAGTCTAACCAGGATGCGGCTGAATATCAGTATTTTACACGAAGCTACCGCCATCAGACCTCCGCAACACAATTTCTGGGCAATACCGATATTCGAAGGATAGACTGGTTGTCAGGCTTTTTGGGCTTCTGACTACCAGTAATGATTGTCATAGATGTTCGTATGACAACCGGGACCGAGGGCTTTACGTGCTCTCCGAGGCACGGAGGGGTCTCGATGTGTTAAGAATGGTCACCCATCCACAGACTGACCTTGGCAAGCGTAGCTTAACCTTGCAGATCGGTTGATCAGCGTTGTTATAAATTAGCCACGAGCCCCTTGTGGTATAAAAATATATCTATGATGTAAAACTGTTATAATAATGTTTTTTTTTTGTTGTACAGGAGGCACGGGACTCTTCGGCACGGCTACCACGCAGGCGCCGGCGTTCGGCACCAACTCGGCTACGTTCGGGTTTGGTGCCAACACACAGAATCAGGTATGTTACTAAACTCTATCTTGTACTTATGTATGTTGGACTTCTGAAAAGCAATCAGATGATTCGCGACGCCGAGCGCCAGTAACCCATGAAGGGATCCACCAAAAATGGGGAACTAGGTGAAATAATCCCAACAAGAGGACTGATCCTGCCTGGTGCCTGCAGGCGTCCCCGAAGATAAATAGAAATAGAATAGAATAGAAACTCTATCCTTTTTTATACCACGAAGGTAGCAAATAAGCATACGGCCCGCCTGATGGTAAGCGGTTACCGTAGCCTATGGACGCTTGCAACACCAGGGGTATCACTCGCGCGTTGCCGACCCGAAAAACCTCTCGAGGTTTATGGAGGATTCACTGCGCCGACAGTTTGAGGGAACGTTCCTCTTGCTGCCAGCGCAGCGCATCCTTAGAAGGAGCTCTAGCGACCTTACTCACTGCAGGAACACAACATACAATAAAATGTGTTATTAGGCTGCAGTTTTTTGTAAGGTGGAGGTACTTCTCCAGATAGGCTGCTCCAGTTTTTTTTCGTAAATATTGTATTCTTAATACCACGAAATTTCGATCAGTACTTTAGGACAAAATCGCTTTCAAATTTTGCTTAGTGTATATATGTTTTTGCTCCGAAATGCACTTATAGTCTGCGCGGAACTAGTTGGTCGCGCCGTATCTGCGGGGCGGGGTTGCTTGCGCGCGGTGGGGCGGGGGCGCTTGCTTTTGTTTACAGTAACCCGTCGCCTCACCCCCGTCCCTACCTAAGGCGCGGCCAACTAGTTCCGCGCGGACTATAATTTCAGCTGACATGTTTGATGCTCATTTAGCTACATATGTATTTCTAATCTACCATTTTTATTGCAGCAACAATCTACAGGTCTGTTCGGTGCCAAGCCGGCGACGACAGGCTTCGGAACAACTCCAGCGAGCAGCGGCTTTGGGTCCTTCGGTACTACTGGTGTCTTCGGAGCCAAGACCCAGGCACCCACGTTTGGCACACAGGCGCCCGGTAAGCATAACCACTGCTCGGCACGAGTCTCCTTTCAAAATGACAGAGGTTAGGCTATAGTCCACCACGCCGGCCTAGTATTTATATAGGAATACTTTTTAAGCAGTGCGCAAAATAAATTTGGTAGTTCAGTATCAGTAATATAACACATTCCCATTATTATTTAAAAACTTTTTTTTGAATTTTTATCCGGCTTGAAATCAGCAAAAATATGGACACTTATCTATTCAGATAGTCGCCGCGCGCCATACCTACGCGGGCGGGTCGAACGAGCGCACAGCTGATGTAGGTAGGTACTAAGGCGCGCGCTTTGCCGTGCGCTAGCGAGTAAACATAATATCAGTTTCAAAGTAAACATCTTTAGTTAACGATAACTTTGACCATTTGTATTTGTACAGAAATGGTTGCTTACCCAAACATATTCTGACACTGAGCAAATTATAAAAGTGATATCATAAGCCCTCATAAACAGGTAAACAAACACACACAACCCATACTCACAAAACAAGCAAACACCCACACATACACACCCGCACTCACGCACACACACGCGCGCGCACACAATACACACACGCTCGCACACACTTACCCATACGCGCACACACCACATACACACACTTACACCAAATTTCAATTACTTATTTTTATGTCAACAGTCTTTTTAATATTTTTCTTTGTATAATCATACAGTACCTATCGACTCCTGAAAAACACATTAATTTGTTAATTCGATCTCAAGGTCTCCACGAGACAGGCTAGTCCTAGTGTGGAGACCACTAGTCAAAATTTTCTTAGGTATATTAAATAAAATAGATATAATTTAATTTTAGTACCTAAGGAAATGTAATAGCAAATTGTTTAACGGAAATAAATGATTATTATTATTATTACTAAGACATATCAAAATAACAAATTGGTGTTTAATAAAAGTCGTTTAAGTTACAATTGACGAAGTTTACGCACTGAGTACAAAGTATTCCTGTATATTCCTAGAAGGCTATGACTGGTTAGGTCCACCATATATGACAACATAGGTGTTACTCGCGGTTCCATTCACATTTTAAAAGACTTTTATATCCTACTAGCCTTTGCCCGTGACTTCGTTCCCGTAGAAGCTACCCCCCCCCCCCTTACAACATTTTTAATAGGGAATATGCACATTTTTTTTTAATATTTTTAAACGATACTTTATATCGTTATGTAGCCGTAAAAAAAATCCAGCGCCTTAAAACTAAAATTAAGTAACAAAAAAATATTATTAAATTATGAGACAGATATTGGCATTTTAAACAGCCGCGATTTTGGCGCGCTTGCCGTGACGTCAAAGTCTACGTTCTCTCAACCAAACAACCACGTACAACAGACACTGTTTTAGTAGACTTTGACGTCATATTCCATTTGACCGATAGTGTTGCGTTTCAAGTGATTTGAATTTCCAACAGTTTTTTGGAGTTTTGAATAATTATTTTCTCATCAAAAAAGAAATAATATAAAAAAATATCTACATAGACATAATTCCAAAACGATAAAGTTCATAAAAAAAAATATTTGACCTTTTTTTAAGTCAGACGCATATTCCCTATTGATACTCCGCTCTTATTGGTCGTAGCGTCTTGTAGCCTATATATAGCCTTCCGCGTTAGACAGGCTATCTAAAATTGAAAGAATTTTTTGTAACTTCAATTTTGAAGTCATCATCATATCAGCCAAAAGAGGTACATTGCTGAATAAAGCCCCCCCCCCCCCCCCCCCCCCCCCCATTGACTTCCACGGGGACCGGAAAAAATTTTAAGTGCCTGTTTGAAATTGTCATTATACAGATTTTCACTAAATGCATATAAAATTATATACGGTACTTACGACAAAAAAATATTTTTTCAAATGTTTGTCTCTTTGTTCTGCAAATATCTGAAACGGTTGGACCGGCTTTTATCAACATGTGTATCGGCAGCGTTCGGGTCGCTGTCGGGCGGGTTCGGCACGGCCACGTCGAGCGCGGGCGGGCTGTTCAGCGGCCAGAGCTTCGGCAAGCCCGTCGCCACACAACCCACCTTCGGCTTCGGCAACCAGCAGAATGTCGGCATCGGTACGTATACACAATAGGGGAGAAGACTGGTGTTGAATTTGTTAATAATTACACGCTTATGGACAAATAAATAAATGCAAATAAATATTAGCATACTTCATATATTGAAAATAAATATTAAATCGATCAAGAAAGGAGGTCATCGAAATCGGCCCAAATGAAGTACCGAAGGTACACTTATTGGAAAAAATACTCTATATTACGCTGGTTAAATCTCTAGTTGTACATTTTTTTTTTAATGTTGACTGGGGGATGACAAAAAAAAACTTTTAATTTGAATAAAATCACGCCATTTTGGCACAATATCATCTATTTCGTAATGATTTCATAATAAAACTGTCAGTGTCGGTTTCGGAATGTCAAACGCACGCCATTACGGCAGATTATTATCAGTTCATAGTGATTTCATGGTAAAAACCATAGAAAAACTATCAAATTGACAACTGTCATGTACCTCCGGTACAAATTTGGGCTGAGTTGTATGGGCTTTTGATGACCTCCTTTCTGAGATAAATGCGTTAAAAGTTTTTGGTGGAGATTGAGAGGGAATGCTCTGTCCCTTTCCCGCAAAACGAGTGTTAGTATAGAATTAGTATGGCGCACGCTACTTTTGACGTCATTTGTAAGTATAGTGTGCTCTCTGTCTAGCATAAAATTAAAATGCTTTTAACTTCGTTATTTTTGAACCAAATTTAATTTTGTTTTTGATAATCGGCTCTATTTATGGTCAACTTTTTCATGAGGCCATAAAAAATAATACAACATACAAACACCTATGACAATCGTTAGTGGTAGTCAGAAACTTAAAAAGCCTGACAACCAGTCTTTCCTTCGAAATGTCAATATCTGTAATAACCGATCATTTTCTACATGAATGATCTAGGTAATTTTATTTTTGACCTTGAGTGAAACCTTGTCACGACATTTGTATGTCGATGTCCCTTCCTCCTTGTATTTTGTGTTGATACACCTCTGCCCAACGTTTCGGGGAATACAGGCGTGATGGTATGTTTTTCCCCACAGGCACTGGGTTGGGCGCGAGCCTGGGCTCCAACACATTTCAGCCGAAGCCAGCGGCGCCATCATTCGGCACAATGGGGTCTTCGAGCATGTTCAACCAACCTACAATGAATAATACTTTTAAAACAGGTAAGTTTGTTACTAACTAGCAGCCCGTCCCGGCTTCGCACGGGTACAGTAGAAGTTGAATATTTTCCCCCGTTTTTGTTATTGTATGTGGAGAAAATGAAACCCGCGGCACGTTAACACAAATTGTTTATTTACTTTTTACTTATTTTACACATTTAACATCCGTCTTTTCAATCGTCCGTTACGCCATATTCCTTTTTTTTCCTTCCTTCCGCTCACGCACTTCCTGTCTCTCTGTCTCCCTCGCACACATACTCCACGTTCCTTTTTAACCCCCGACGAAAAAACGACGGGGTGTTATAAGTTTGACGTGTCTGTGTGTGTGTGTGTATGTGTGTGTCTGTCTGTCTGTGGCATCGTAGCTCCCGAACGGATGGACTGATTTTGATTTTGTTTTTTTATTTGGAAGGTGTATTAGTCGCGAGTGTTCTTAGCTATGTTTGATGAAAATCCGCTACAAAATAGCGGATTAAATATTTTTACACAACTCCCTCAATATGAATATCAAATGAAAGGTTTTACAAGGAGAACACTATACACTATGATAAATTTCAAATCCAAGATGGCCGCCACCACAAAATGGCAAATTACATTTCGTGTTGGGGGTTTTCTAAATTTTTAATTTATTACATCCGGTCATTCTCTCAATCCCACATTTATTATTATTTATAAAGTAAAGTTGTTGTTGTTACCTTAGAAACATATGTTTGTTGATCTTTGTTTACTCATTTGAATGATTTTCTTAGTATTTTGTGATTTTCGTTTTCCTTGTAAAATTTTTGTCCGTTCGCCGTTAAAGGTTTTGAAAAAGATAATCACTACATAGTATAAAACAAAGTCGCTTTCTCTGTCCCTATCTCCCTATGTATGCTTAAATCTTTAAAACTACGCAACGGATTTTGATGTGGTTTTTTTTATAGATAGAGTGATCGAAGAGGAAGGTTTATATGCTGCCGTCCGCAAGCTAAAATGCCGTTGTGTACCAAAACAATTTTTTGAGTTATGCACGAAAAAGTGGGCAGTTTTAAAAAATGTACGCTACTTAATAACTAGAAGTCATATTTGAGACTGTTTAGTACTGACCAGCAGATCTCACGAGGAGATCTCACGACTTCTGATTGTGTTGGCATTAAAAATTCAAAATCGGCGGGATGTCAGATAACGGCATTTTAGCTTGAGGACGGCAGTATGTATAACTAGCTTTCCGCCAGCGGCTTCGCCCGCGTGGTCTTGATAACCTTTTTAACCCGCTTTTCTGTTGAAATTTTTCCTGAATTTTCTTTGCTATAAACCTCACGGAGCCCGAGACCTTTCCAACGAATGCAAAACCGTGGAAATCGGTTCGTGCGTTCTGGAGTTATAGCGTCAGGAAGGAAAACCTGACTTATTTTTATATAGTAGATAACATACCACGCGGGCGACGCCGCTGGCGGGAAGCTAGTATAAAAATATTTCAAAGTTGACATAGACGGCACAGACGCCACAGACTAAACAGAATGGCGTGCCGCGCCAAAAGTGCTGATCTGTTTAGTTGTTTACTTCAATTAGTACAAAAACTGATCAATAGTCATTACAGTTTCTGTCTGTTATTGAGTACCTACCATTTTTATCATTGACATTGGCAAAATCATCTAATGTTCGTCGATGGAGCCATAACCTTAAAAAAAGGCATTTCATTAGAAATTAGTAGTAGTTAAGTAGTAAGTAGTTGTCGTCATCAACCATTCGGCCAATGACAGCCGTTGACGATCACGTGACAAAAGTAGACAAAAAACTATTTTCTTTGTTGATGTTCTGTTAAAATATCTCGTATTTTTCTTAACTAACTAAATAGTAATCTATTTGTATTTTTTATTAAGGAAGATTTCGACTTGGTGATTAGGACTCGCGGTGGCTTAGGTTATAGCGTCTGGTGTATTTAACAAGTAGACGCAAGTTCGAGTCCTGCCCGCCAGTAGATTTTGTCCTTGAAAAAAAGTGTTTATTACCCGACTGCCAAAGGAGGAGGGTTATGTGTTAGACGCGTATGTATGTATGTATGTATGTCCGTTCCTATGTCCGGTCGTAACTACTCAACGGCTCAACCGATTTAGATAAATGACAGAGCTCCAACATCACAGAGCTTGTTTTTAGATTTTTAGTTAGTACTTTTTATTTATGTATATTATTTTGTTGCGGCAGGTCTGGACAGTGGTCTCGGCGGTGGCATGTTCAATAACACAGGTGGACTCGGCGGCACCGGTCTCGGTATGGGCAACATGAACGCCAACAATAGCTTGCTCAAGTAAGTATTCCTCATTCATATCCTAGGCATAAAATCACAAGATCTTTTCACATACCACGTTCTAGGACTAATTTGGGACAAAATTCACCTATACATAGAGTATTAAATCAGTGCAATATTATCCAAACACGCGATCCAGACATTGACATCTTTGGTGATTCCAATAACAAATTCAAAACTAAATTTAAAAAAATATTCAGTATCTCAAGTAACTAGTTTTATATACCTAACTTGGTTATTCTTAATTAATCTAACCTTAATTGGTCTAATGTAATTAATTATACTCACCTAAAGTGTACACACTATTACTACAATTACTGGTCAATGTTATGTACACCGTAAGTGTCATACATATCAGATATAAAATATTCTGTAACATTAGCATAACAATTGTAACAATATGTATGATGTGGTTGTACTATTTAATAATAAATAAATAAGTAGTCATGTTGGTAGTCAATTATCTAATACTAGCTTCCCGCCAGCGGCTTCGCCCGCGTGGTCTTATAATTTTTTTCCCCGATTTTGCTACATTTTTCATTACTACTCCGCTCCTATTAGTCGTAGCGTGATGATATATAGCCTATGTTACTCGGGGATAGTGTAGCTTTCCAAAGGTGAAAGAATTTTTGAAATCGGTCCAATAGTTTCGGATCCTATTCATTACAAACAAACAAACAAACAAACAAATTTAAATTATCTAATATATAAAATTCTCGTGTCACAGTTTTAGTTGCCATACTCCTCCGAAACGGCTGGACCGATTTGTATGAAATTTTGTGTGCATATCGGGTAGGTCTGAGAATCGGCCAACATCTATTTTTCATACCCCTAAATGTTAGGGGTAGTCCACCCCTATATGGCAAAACAACGTTTGCTGGGTCAGCTAGTTATCATAATAATACAATTATAAGACTTAAAGCCTGCCTTGTTGGTCTAGTGGTCAAATCAAATCAAATTTATTGCGTTCCATAATGTATAATCAGATGGTAAACTTATATCTAGGGATCAGTTATGAACCCTGTCGGGCACAGCATAGTGAAATAAAGTAGGAGAGAGGAAGAGTTTCAATAGGTTTATTATTAAATAAATAAATATCTTGGGACATTTTTACACAGCACCATCTAGTCCCAAACTAAGCAGAGCTTGTACTATGGGTACTAGACAATGGATATAATACTTATATACTTTTTTGTTGTTGTAAATATATACTTATAATATATAAGAAACACCCAATATTGTAAATTAATTAGTTAATTTATGTGTTTTAATTATCACAATAGATTTATCGTTTAATTATTTATTATTATTATGTGTAATTAAATTTAGTATTATTTATTTATTGTTGATTTGAATACGCAGTAATATCCTTCGAATTAAGTTTTTGGTCCCGAGCGCGACTGCTACGCTAGAGGTCCTGGGTTCGATCCCCGGACCGAGCATAGTGTTGTGGGTTTTCTGTGAAATTCCCAATAGCAGCTCGGAGTGCAGTTTTAATTTCCATTATTATAAATATTGTGATTTATAAAAATATATGTCTTCCAAGTGACGTGTAAAAGTTTTATTTCTAATGTAATGTACATTTTAGAATAGAATAATTATATCATCTAATTAAAATAATTCGTGAAAAAAAATTGAATTCACATCACTATATATTCAGCTCTAGCCCCGTCTTACTGGGGACGTATCCATTTATTTTTGCCATCTGTCACCACTGTTGACAAATGGGATTTTTTTTCCTATTTGTCACCAGTGGAGACGAAGACGGTGGGGACAACTGGGAATAACTAAAAATTATAATAATCATGGTACATATTTGTTTCAGTAACAGCCTGTCCGGCTCGTCGGTGGCGGGTAACGTGCATGAACAGATGCTGACGCTGGCGGCGCGGCCGTACGGAGACTCGCCGCTCTTCAAAGACTTACTACCAGACCTATGTAAGTTGTTAATAATAGTCACCCATCCACAAAATGACCGTGGCAAGCGTCGCTTAACCTTGAAGGGGGCTAGACAAGTTGCATTCTGACAATCGAATCGACGAACAAAATGTATGGAAATGACACAAGCTTTCGACAAATCGGGCTGTCTGTAATGTCATTTACATACATTATGTTTGTCGATTCGAATGTCAAAATGCAACTTGTCTGGCCCCCCTGATCGTTTGATTAGCGTAGTTATAACGTAGTCACGAGCCCCTCTATTCTCGATTTATAGTGATACTAGCTTTACGCCAGCGGCTTCGCCCGCGTGATCTGGATATTTCTTATGACTTTCATCACCTATTTCAACCCCTTACAGCCATATTTTCGCATTGAAAAGTAGCCTAGATCCTTTCTCAAGCTTTAGACTATCTGTGTACCAAAGGAGGTCATCGAAATCGGCCCAAATGAGGTACCGAAGGTATACTTATTGGAAAAAATACTCTGTATTACGCTGGTTAAAACTCTAGTCGTACTTTTTTTTAATGTTGCCCCAGTGAACATTAAAAAAAGTACGACTAGAGTTAAGATGAGAAGAAATACTTTTAATTTGAGAAAAATCACGCTATTTTGGCAGAATATTAGCTGTTTCGTAATGATTTTAAAGTAAAAACTGTCAGTGTCAGTTTCGGAATGTCAAACGCACGCCATTATAGCAGATTAATATCAGTTTCATAGTGATTTCATGTTAAAAACTATCAACTTGACGGCTGTCATGTACCTACGGTACTGTAAGGCTGTTTCCTTACTGTCACGCGTGTTCAAGGTCTATGGTTGAAGGGGATACACAATAACATAGTCTGAGAGTGAACCGAATTTATTTGCGCGGGAATATGATTTGCTGTGGGTGGACTATACGCAGCGTTCATACAGCGATCTGTCAGCGTCCAGTACAACAACGCATTCAGGGTGTTGTTGGGGCTGCCGCGTTACTGCAGCGCATCAGGCATGTTTGCGGACGCGCGGGTGATGGCTTCTATGCCATTATCCGTAATCGATGCGCGTCCCTGCCTCCCGCTGGCGCGGCAGCGCCAATTCCATCCTGGGTGTGTTAGCCGATAGATGGGACAGCCCGATACTTGCCCACTGGATGCAACTTCACAATTAAAAAAAATTTACATTGACATTTAATTTTTAATCATATTAATTGTATGTAATTGTAATGACTATTTGTAATTTTGTATTATTTGATTGTTTGATTATTATGTATGTAAAGAAAAGTGATTTTTGTATGGGCCTAGATGCCCGAATTAAACAATTTTATTATTATTATTATTATATACTCAAGATACAGGTTATTACGGTCAAGGGAGGGAAGTGACTGCCGAGCCGCCGCTCGCGTCGATCGCTTGACATGTGATATGCATACGGTGTTACGTCATGTGTCCCCACAGGTACAAATTTGGGCTGAGTTGAATAGGCTTTTGGCTTTTGATGGTTTATGACCTCCTTTCATTTAAATCGGTTCACTGGTTTCGGCGTGAAAGCGCAACAGACAGACAGACCGAGTGACATTCGTATTTATAGTATTAGTAAGGATTAACAGTATTTGTTATCTGTGAACAGCAACGACAGCCGAGGATGTGCTGAAGCCGACAAACCCTGCAGCCATGAAGGCAGTACTGGACAGCTCCAACAGCGCCGCCTACCGCGTGACGTCACCCACCGCGCTGCGACTCACCGTCACGCCGAGGGTTGCGCTCGCGCATGACAAGGTCAGTTATCACTCCTAATATTATAAATGTATAAGTAGTCTGTTCTGTCCGCTTACACGCCTTAACCGCTTGTGGAGGGATGAGGTGTGTTGTCCCTCGCACCAAGTAAAAAACCGATACGCATCTACCCAAATTAGGTTTATAATTAAATGATTATTATTTCATTTATTTCGGACCGCTCGCGCGATAACAGTCACCGCGGAGCGTAATAATCGCGTTAGTAGCAATACACTGCGCGCTCGAAAATGTCAATATCTGTAATAACCGATCATTTTCTACATTTATGACCTAGGTCATTTTTTTTTTTGACCTTGAGTGAAACCTTGTCACGATGTTTGTGCGTCGATGTCCCTTCCACCTTGTATTATGCAAGTTGCACGCTTCGTATAAGTTCTTACGTAGCTTGGTAGATCTCGCTACAATATGTTTTTAATAAACAATTCTATTACAGAAATCATTATTCGATGGTCTTGAAGAGTCTGATGCCAGCTTAGAAGACAAATTATCCCTGAAGCCAAGCCGCAAGCGTTTGGTGTTGAGGCCGAACCAGTCGACCAACGATACTCACTATAACGTAGACATCACCAACGATACTGGCAGGTAAGTGCTTGTTTTAAGAGAGATAGGACACAGCCACAGCCATTTATGGCTCAAATCTGGAGCAGCCCACCTGGGGAAGTACAGTCAGCAACGAAAGTCGCTGAACACAATGAAATCTTCAAAATGCTTAAACAGCTTTAATATTCAGTATTTTCTGACCCTAGAAGGTAGTACAAGTTCTCTTATTAGAGTACAATTATATGATTTACTTTTGTCAAAATCTAATGAATAGTTTTAGTACATTGATGTTTTTAAACATTGTTTGTGTTCATCGACTTTCGTTGCTGACTATACCTCCAATTTACAGAAAACTGCAGCCAAATAACATACTTTTTTCATGAGTAAGGTTGCCAGAGCTTTTTCTAAGGATGCGCTACATAAGACGTTGACAAAATGTTCTCGCGGCGTGCATGTTAGCCCGGCTGGCCTCATATCTGATGCTGACTGTTCCTAGTAATGGAGTACTAGGAACAGTCAGCATCATATATGTCTTGACTTTAACATATGACTTATTCTTAGGTCTTTAGAAGAAGAAGTGCAGCCAGACGGCGGCCCGGCCACGAGGGAGAATCAACCTGAACAACCAAATACTGATGTAGTGGATCGCAGACAAGACGACTACGTCTCCTTGAAGAAATCCAGCAGCCAACGTAAGTTAAATTATCCTTTCATAACTGTTCCCCAAGGTTTTATAGTCTGCGCGGAACTGGTTGGCCGCGCCTTAGATAGGGATGGGGGTGAGGCGGCGGGTTACTATGAACAAAAGCAAGCGCTCCCGCCCCTCCGTCCAACCACGCGCAGGCGACCCCACCCCTCCGCGCGCAGGTGACCCCGCCCCTCCGTCCCTCCGCACGCAGACGACCCCGCCCCTCCGTCCCACCGTATGTAACTTTCACGTTCTTATGTAAGTTGAAACATATGTTACTCATAGTAACTATGCCATAAGATGATATTTATATTTGAATTGTGACCTATGCGCGGCTTCGCCTGCGTTTCTCTGTTTTTACTTTTTTCCTCGATTTTTTTACGTTTTGAACCTTAAGAACCTTCCCCAGACTATCAAATACAACAAAAAAGGAATCAGCCTAATCAGTTCAGTCGTTCTCGAGCTTTGCGCTTAGCAACATATTTAGTGATTAATTTTTATTTATATGGATAGATTGATTTTTGGAACATTTTTTTTTTCTTTTTACAGAATCTGACGTCAACTCGGACAGACATGGCAGTTGGTATGTATTGCGATATGACTTCAAAATGATATTTAAATGTGAAATTCTATTGATTATTGTTTATAAGATAGTGGTTTGATCTGTACTTTGATAGATCAATCAGTCACATTTTTCTATACTAATATAATAAAGAGGAAAGATTTGATTGCATTGTTTGTTTGTTTGTATTAAATAGGCTTCGAAACTACTGGACCGATTTAATAAATAATAAATATCCTGGGACATTTTACACAGCACCATCTAGTCCCAAACTAAGCAGGGCTTGTACTATGGGTACTAGACAATGGATATAATACTTATATAATTTTTTTTTTGTAAATACGTACTTATAATACACAAGAAATATCCAGACAAACACAAACACTTAAGTTCATCACATAAATATTTGTGTCCTGTGGGAATCAAACCCACGACCTCGTGATCAGCAGTCTGGTAGTCGAACCACTAGACCACAGACGTCGTCAAATTCGTCGTCGATTTTAAAAAATCTTTCAATGTTAGATAGTCCATTTATCGGGGAAGGCAGCATCATGCTACAACTAATAGGAGCGGAGTAGCAATGAAAAATGTAGCAAAAACGGGGGAAAAAATTATAAGACCACGCGGGCGAAGCCGCTGGCGGGAAGCTAGTGTTTTATAAATATTGATTACTAGCTTCCCGCCAGCGGCTTCGCCCGCGTGGTCTTATAATTTTTTCCCCCGTTTTTGCTACATTTTTCATTGCTACTCCGCTCCTATTAGTCGTAGCGTGATGATATATAGCCTATGTTACTCGGGGATAATGTAGCTTTCCAAAGGTGAAAGAATTTTTGAAATCGGTCCAGTAGTTTCGGAGCCTATTCATTACAAACAAACAAACAAATCTTTCCTCTTTATAATATTTACTAGCTTCCCGCCAGCGGCTTCGCCCGCGTGGTCTTATAATTTTTTCCCCGTTTTTGCTACATTTTTCATTACTACTCCGCTCCTATTAGTCGTAGCGTGATGATATATAGCCTATGTTACTCGGGGATAATGTAGCTTTCCAAAGGTGAAAGAATTTTTGAAATCGGTCCAGTAGTTTCGGAGCCTATTCATTACAAACAAACAAACAAATCTTTCCTCTTTATAATATTATTATAGTATAGATTAGTATAGATATTCCTAACTACACTGGTTTTCAATAATTAGTCCATTTTTCTTGTAGGCTTAGTTCTACGAAACTGCCGTGGAATGAAAAGGACAAGCCCAACGATGGGGAACCCGCCCAGAGATATTCTAACAAAGGTAAGTGTTTAATTAATGAGAACCTCCTCCTTTTTTTGAAGTCGGTTGATAAAGGAGCAGTGATAGCCTAGAGGTATGATCACTAATAATAATAATGTAGAATAGGGATCGTGGCGAATGAATAAAACTGCTAACTTGACTGTTGTATATTATTTCACCCTTTAGCAATGGAAAAATAACACTGGCGACTTTATATTAAATTTTACTCTAATTACACGTCTTTCGCACACACCACACAATTCCTTCCTTCCTCCCTTTCTTACTATCTTCTGTCTCACTCACACCTTAACGCTCCGTTCCATACTCCTTTCATACGTTCCGTTCTTACATACATACATACATACATAGCTTCACGCCTGTTTCCCATAGGGGTAGGCAGAGACTATAGATTTCCACTTGCTACGATCCTGGCACACCACTTTCGCTTCGTCTATGTTCATTAACCTCTCCATGCATGCTCGTCGGTTTAGGGTGCTCTTAACCTTGCCTTTTTTGAGAACGTCCGCAATCTGGTTGTGATACGTTCACCGAGGTCGTTCCGTTCTTACACATCCTATAATAATAATCTTTATTTGCTTAAAACATGGTATACAAAGGTATTCAAAAGTCGAAGTGGTATAAATATTTAAGTTTATATGAAGTAGGTTAGGTTTTATTAAAATTTATTATCCAGAAAATCTTTTACATTATAAAAATTACATTCGGATAACCATTGATATAATTTATTCTTAAATAGTCTCAAGTTTAAAGTTTAAGGGATCGAGTTCGAATACAAGGCCTCTGACTTTTCAAAATCATGTGCGTAAATATCACTCGGTTTAACGGTGAAGGTAAACATCGTAAGGAAACCTGCATGCCTTGAGAGATTTTCTCGACGGCGTGTGAAGTCTGCCAACACGCATTAGGCTAGCGTGGTGGACTATAGCCTAATCCCTCTTGTATTGAGAGGAGACCCGTGCCCAGCAGTGGGACAGTATATGGGTTGAATATGAGTGCTGAAAATTGAAATAGTTTCAAAAATAACGAAGTTAAAAGCATTTTAGTTTTATGCTAGACAGAGAGCGCACTATACTTACAAATGACGTCAAAAGTAGCGTGCGCCATACTAATTCCAAACTAACACTCGTTTTGCGGGAAAGGGACAGAGCATCCCCTCCTAAAATACTGATATTCAGCCGCACCTGGTTAGACTGGAAGCCGACCCCAACATGGTTGAGAAAAGGCTAGGAGAATGATAATGTAAAGTTTTTTTTTTACAGATGCAGATGGCAATTCGGACAGACATGGCACCTGGTATGTATGTTATTAATAGACATAACCTAAATTAAAAATTTAGTAAACCCCCGACACGAAATGTAATTTGGGATTTTTTGGTGGCGGCCATCATGGATTTGAAATTTATCATAGTGTATAGTGTTCCTCTAGCTATGCCCTTTCATTTGATACCCATATTGAGGGAGTTGTGAAAAAATATGTAATTCGCTATTTTGTGGCGGCGGGCATCTTGGACCGATTTTCATCAAACATAGCTAAGAACACTCCCGACTAATTCACCTTTCAAATAAAAAATCAAAATCAAAATCGGGTCATCCGTTAGGGAGCTACGATGCCACACACACACACACACACACACACACACACACACACACAGACACACACACACACACACACACACACACACACACACACACACAGACACACACACACACACACACACACAGACACGTCAAACTTATAACACCCCGTCGTTTTTGCGTCGGGGGTTAAAAAGAGGTTTTATTTATTTCCAAAGCATATCATACTATCACGACTGTATCCAAAGGGTCTCACTACATCCTCCTTGGGATATTTCGTTTTTTTTTGTTGTCCTTTCGAGCCTCACGTGATCAATGGACGACCTCTTACGTCGTAGGTGACGTCAGAAACACTATTGAATTTTTTTAAGGACATTTTACACAGCACCATCTAGTCCCAAACTAAGCAGAGCTTGTACTATGGGTACTAGATAAAGGATATAATACTTATATACTTTTGTTTTTGTAAATACATACTTATAATACATAAGAAACACCCAGACAAACACAAACATTTATATTCATCACATAAATATTTGTGTCCTGTGGGAATCCAACCCACGACCTCGTGATCAGCAGTCCGGTTCTCGAACCACTAGACCACAGACGTCGTCAAAGAAACATTACCGTATTTTTTTTTTTACTAGGTTGAGCTCTTCAAAACTGCCGTGGAATGACAAGGAAAAGCCCATTGATGGGGAGCCTACGCCCAGACTGTATCCCAACATAGGTTAGTATTAAAAAGTTATAATTTTAATTAAAATAAAGTATTCTTTCTAAGTCTCCCTTTATAAGTCTTCTGGTTCGGTACACCAGACACTTTGACCACTAAGCACTAAGCTTAATTGGTCAAAGCGTCTGGTGTTAAGCAGCCGCCAGCCGATTTTTTCCTTCATTAAAAATAACTTGTTACCTATATTTTTTTACCCGACTGCCGAAGGAGGAGGGTTATGTGTTTGACGCGTATGTATGTATGTCCGTTCCTATGTCCGGTCGTAACTACTCAACGGCTCAACCGAATTAGATAAATGACACCTCATTAGATTCGTCTTGATGGCACGATTATCACTGGGTACATGAAATTTAAAAAATAATCAATATGGCGGATTTTATACGCTTTAATGTGCGAACTGATTTTGAAAATGATCTTTAGTTGTATCAATTTATATTTTAAATCATCATTTAGGATCTATCTAGTGATTCTATGATGATTTATAAACCAAAAAGAAGGAAATAAAATCAATAATTAAAAGAAACAAAAAACCCGACTGCGTAAAAACTACTAACTAAAAATCTAAAAACAAGCTCTGTGATGTTGGAAAATGTATTGCAGGCGGGACAAGCTGTTCGTTCATAAACAAAATTGTTTCTTTGCTTGTCCCGCCTGCAATACATTTTCCAACATCACAGAGCTTGTTTTTAGATTTTTAGTTAGTAGTTTTTATTTAAAAGAGTGACTGAACTTTCTTGCCGGCTCTTCTCCATAAGTCCCACTTTTTGAAATCGTGCAACTATCTTTTTGTATTTTTTAAGCATTTTCCATGCTAAGATTACAAGTTATTTTTTAATGAAGGAAAAAATCGGCTGGCGGGCAGGATTCGAACCTGCGTCTTCTGGTTCGGTACACCAGACGCTTTGCCAACTAAGCTACCATTACGTCACCTTTAAGACGTAAATTAGAATGTGAAGGAAGATTTCGACTGTCGAGCGGGGCTCGCGGTAGCTTAGTTGGCAGAGCGTCTGGTGTACCGAACCAGAAGACGCAGGTTCAAATCCTGCCCGCCAGCCGATTTTTTCCTTCGTTATAAAATATCGTGCAACTAGTTTGACAATTCAAAAGTGCCTATTTATATAGTTTAATTGAAATAAAATATTTTGAATTTAAATTTGACTCGTTTATTTCAGACAAAGACATTCAATCGCAAGTGTCGGAGCGCCGTGCTAGCTGGCTGACGACGAAGCCGCTCCGCAACCCGCTGAGTGGCAACCCTGAGTCCGCTGAGAACTCTGTGAGGGAACTAGGAGTCAGATCAGACCGATCTCATGACAAGGAGAACGTTGATTCATTGTCTGGTAAGTGTTTTTTAACCGACTTCAAAAAAGGAAGAGGTTCTCAATTCGTTTAAATGTAAAAATGCTAGGACATTTTACATAGCATCATAGACGACGTCTGTGGTAGGGATGTCGGAAATACAATAAAGTATCGATATATTTTAATAAAAATATCAATATCGATATTGATTATTCCCCAGGTTCGGCGTGCCTCACGCAGCTTAGAATATAGGTTACTAACAGTAGCTTATAAGTTTACATTGTTACTAACAAATACCTATGGAAATGATTCTGAAAATGTTCTGGGAAGCTGTAGTGAAAATGGTTATGGTGGGTTATCCCTAAGAGATAGACATATACCATCGCGGACTTTTTTGTTGAACTTTTTAAGGTGGACAATACTGTAGTACATTATTTTGGTCTATCTCGTAGGGTTTAGCCAGCGTTTGCAATATAAGCTCAAAAAAACGTGCTTATTTACGACATTAGAAACCTCTAAATTAATCAGTGTTTCTCTACTATATTATGCATGTATTATACATATAAACCTTCCTTAAGAATCACTCTATCTATAAAAAAAAACCGCATCAAAATCCGTTGCGTAGTTTTAAAGATCTAAGCATACATAGGGACAAACAGACGGCGGACAGCGACTTTGTTTTATACTATGTAGTGATTGTGTAATATTAGTAGAAAGGACCGCTTATATCCTAGAATTTCCAGATCATATCCCCCCATTTTACTCCTGTATCCCTATCCCTCCCCCCCAGTAACGTCCACTTCCACGGGCAGTGCAGAACGGCTTCAATTCTGCCGTCACCGCTGGGGTGAGCAGGCTGGATGTTCCCGCTGTGAGAAGATTGCTCACCAGATCGGTGGATTATATGGTTATAATGGTGTTATTTATAGTAGATAGTTATTTGTGTAGTATAGTCTGCGCGGAACTAGTTGGCTGCGCCTTAGGTATGTGAGCGGTGGGACGGCGGGGTGGGGGCGCCTGCGCGCGGTGCAGTGGAGGGGCGGGGGCGCGCGCTTTTGTTCACAGTAACCCGCCGCCTTACCCCTACCTACGGCGCGGCCAACTAGTTCCGCACAGACTATAAAATGTAGTTTGCAAGGGAAAGGAAATTAGAAAGAAAGAATTCAGAGCTAAAACAGCGGAAGAGGCGCCGAGACCGAACGAACGACTACTTTGTAATTAAATTAATTAGATTAATTTTTAATTTTCTTTGGTGCTAACCTAACCTGTCAGTTTGTTCCGCAGTATCGGAGGAGGAGAACGTGTCCCCCCGCCCGTCGCCCCCGCACCCCACGGGGGTCAAGCTCACGCGCCCCGGGTATTACACCATACCCAGCCTGGACGAGATGATCAGTAAGTACATTAGCCGTATAAAGTGGATACTTGATAATTACAGGTGTCCCTAAAAATATGTATAGCTGAAACCTAGACAAAAAAACACCCCTAACAGACCCGAATAACCCTATGTATTTTCTAAGATTTTTGTAGTTTCCTAGTAATTTGAAAAAAAAATTGAAGACGTCAGTGGTCTAGTGGTTCGATTACCGGACTGCTGATCCCGAGGTCGTGGGTTCGATTCCCACATGACACAAATATTTGTGTGATGAACATAAGTGTTTGTGTTTGTCTGGGTGTTTCTTATGTATTATAAGTATCTATTTACAAAAAAAAAGTATATAAGTATTATATCCATTGTCTAGTACCCGTAGTACAAGCTCTGATTAGTTTGGGACTAGATGGTGCTGTGTAAAAATGTCCCCAAAATATTTATTCATAAATAGTCTAGAGCCTGAGAAAAGACATATGGCTGTAAGCTGTTGAAATAGGATATGAAAGCTACAAGAAGTACCCAGATCACGCGGGCGAAGCCGCTGGCGGAAAGCTAGTTTTTTTTTTATAAACGCCCCGTACTCCTTTGAAAAAAAAAACATTTGTTTCTCTCCCCAGGCTACATTCGTCCGGACGGATCCTGCGTGGTCCCGCACCTGACGATCGGCCGCAGGAATTACGGCAACGTGTACTATGACACAGAGATTGACGTCGCCGGCATGGATCTGGATAACTTGGGTGAGTATGCCATGAAATACAGGGTTATAAAAATTTTTGACCATATGAATCAGAATCAGGATTAAAACACATTGGTGAAGAAAAAAAAGTATTTTCATTATTTTGTCGTTATAATATCTGCGATTGATATCTGAGATTGGGAGCATGCATGGGGAGGTTAATGAACATAGACGAAGCGAAAGTGGTGTGCCAGGATCGTAGCAAGTGGTAATCTATAGTCTCTGCCTACCCCTATGGGAAACAGGCGTGAAGCTATGTATGTATGTGTATACTATCTGAAATATTCCGACTTCTTACAAAAAAAGGATATAAGTATCATATCCATCTACTCATAGCACGACCTCTGCTTAGTTTGGGACTAGATGTCGATGTGTAAAAATGTCCAAAAATATTTATTTATTTAAATAAGACCAACTTATACCATATTTTTGACTCCCGACGCAAAAACAACGGGGTGTTATAAGTTTGACGTGCCTATATGTGGCATTCGATTCTTCGATTATTTTTTTATACCCCTAAGGTGGCAAACAGGCATACGGCCCGCCTGATGGTAAGCGGTTACCGTAGCCTATGGACGCTTGCAACACCAAGGGTATCACTCGCGCGTTGCCGACCCGAAAAACCTCTTAGAGGTTTATGGAGGATTCACTGCGCCGACAGTTTGAGGAAATGTTGCTCTTGCTGCCAGCGCAGCGCATCCTTAGGAGGAGCTCTGGCGACCTTACTCACTGCAGGAACACAACACACAATAAAGTGTGTTATTTGGCTGCAGTTTTCTGTAAGGTGGAGGTACTTCCCCAGATGGGCTGCTCCAGATTTGAGCCATAAATGGCCCTACCTCTCTTAAATTTGAAATTTGAAAGGTGAATTAGTCGGGAGTGTTCTTAACTATGTTTGATGAAAATCGGTCCAAGATGGTCGCCATCACAAAGTTGCAAATTACATTTGGTGTCGGGGGTTTTCAAAAATTTTAAACTAACTTTTTAATTGTTTTCCAGTCCATTTCCTAAACAAGGAGGTGATAGTGTACCCCGAGGAGTCGGAGAAGCCGCCGCTCGGTGAGGGCCTGAACAGGCGCGCCATCGTCACGCTCGACCGCGTGTGGCCCAGGGACAAGACAGAGAAGAGAGCCATCACTGATCCGGAGAGGTGAGTACCAATGTACTATTTATTTATTTATTTGTGGACGGACGGAGTGTGTTGTCCCTCGCACCAAAGGGGGGATCCTCCTCAGGCGGGTGTTATGCCTGGCGAGCCACTGCCCGACGGTTGATGTCGGGCGGTTGTATATATGCAAGTTGCACGGTAAACTTTACTTGCGCGATTCAGGACTTGTTTTGCTTCTTTCGTACAAGTTCTTATGTAGCTCGATAGATGTCGCTACATATTTAATTAATTACTACGAATCCACCAATTACAGTAACTCAGAACTAAACTAATAAAAGAAGGTAGAAACACTTTCATACCTTCCTCTCACAGTACTTCTGAAATACCAATATATTCTTCGTCCACTCTACGCAAACAGATCGCCTGTTGAACTAGAATCCAAGAGATCGTTTATCGCGGCCAGGGTGCGAGGAATTGGCGACTTAGCACGTGCAACGGTACGGCATGGGGGTACGGCAAACAGCCTGTGTTTCTTGCCCCGGCAGTAATTGTCTGGGACAAAAAAGCTATATAAAGGTATTTCATATGACCTACGCAAATGTCTTGCTGATCTGGTATCGTCGTGCGACGGGTCGTTGAGCTCCCTAATAATGGTTGAGCTACACGATGACTGTTGCATGCGTGCCGTCAGTTAGGACTGGTCAACTCAAAACTGTTTCAGATTTTGCCCTACATTGTTTAACTCGCATATCCGATATATACTACGTTTGTCTGGACTTTTAAAGAGACCATGATTCTCTGAGTGTGTTTCGGCGTTTCTTCTCAGAGGTCGTCAGTTAGGAAATGCCGGCGACATCTAGCATAAAAAAAAAATGACTTGTAAAAGTGTCTTTAAAGGATCTACTTACAGAAATAAATATCATTTTATTTCATTTCATATAATTGCTAAATGAAAGGTCCAATGCAACGGACAACCCTATCGATATCTTCTCGAAGCTCCGATCATACAAACACGCCCTTTTGAACCGACTTCAAACAAGGAGGACGTTCTCAATTCGACTGTTTTTTTTGTATGTATGTTACGCGATTTCTCAGTCAATTGTCGAATGATTTTGAAATTTCCCATTTTTTTGTTTAGAGTATACCGCCGAGGTTCCATTAAAATTTTATCGAAATCGGTTTAGCACTTAAAAAAATCTACGAAAAATTTAAAAAAAAATGTTTTTTTCCAAAACCTCGCTGTCTTAGACCGGGTTGAAGTTGGCACGAACTCGCGCCAACTTCAACCTGGACAATAAGTTTGGCGAGAACCCAGTCCACTACCCTTAAACCATCGAGGTAGACACGAGACAGGATAGTTAAAAATTCATCATCATCATCATCAGCCCGATGCTGTCCACTGCTGGACCAAGGCCTCTTAATGCATCTTCCATTCGTATCTGCTCTGAGCTACTCGTGACCATTTCTTTCCCGCTGCCTTTACTATGTCGTCGCACCATCTAGCCGGGGGTCTACCGACATTTCTACGTCCGGTCCTCGGTTGCCAATCGAGTATCTTACGACCTCCACCTCCCGTCCTCTCTACGACATACGTGGCCCGCCCATCTCCATTTGAGAGTGGCAACTCTACGAGTGATGTCGGTTACTTTAGTTCGCCTTCGGATTTCCTCGTTGGTAACACGATCTCTAAGGGAAATACCAAACATCACTCTCTCCATCGCTCTCTGGGCAACTTGCAGTTGGTGTGCAGTTTGCTTTGTAAGAGTCCAAGTCTCTGCTGCGTATGTCATAGTCGGCAACAAGTTAAAAATTATGTTCACTTTATTTACAGACTCCACAAAATGGAATACGAAGCGAAACTCCGTCGTGTTTGCGACAAGCACGCTACTAAGTTCGTGGAGTACCGGCCCGAGACCGGCAGCTGGGTGTTCCGAGTGGAACACTTCAGCAAATACGGCCTCACTGACTCCGATGAGGACGACGACGTGCCCGACGTGCTGAAGAGGCAGGTGGCCAACCAGGCGCTGCAGACTGCCTCCGCTCCTGGTGAGAATCTTTATTAATTAAACAGTATTATGACGACGTCTGTGGTCTAGTGGTTCGAGTACCGGACTGCTGATCACGAGGTCGTGTGTTCGATTTCCACAGGACACAAAAATTTATTGTGATTAACTTAAGTGTTTGTGTTTGTCTGGGTGTTTCCTATGTATTATAAGTATGTATTTACAACAAAAAAAGTATGTAAGTATTATATCCATTGTCTGGTACCCATAGTACAAGCTCTGCTTAGTTTGGGACTAGATGGTGCTGTGTAAAATGTCCCAGGATATTTAAAAGAAAAAATATTATAAAGAGGAAGAAGTGGTAGCCTAGGGGTATGACCACTGGACTGCCAAGTCAAAAGTCTCGAGCTCGAATCTAAGGCACACACCTCCGAGTGCTCGTAATCATGTGCGTAATTATCACTCGCTGTAACGGTGAAGGAAAACATCGTGAGGAAACCTGCATGCCTGAGAGATTTTCTCGACGGCATGTGAAGTCTGTCAACCCGCATTAGGCTATTCAAGCACTTACAGTAGACTTTCAATGCGTCTGGCAAGATTTAAAAACTATGCAAACTGTCCGGCTATTGATAAAATTCAAAAAATTCAAAATTCAAAATATTTTATTTCAATTAGACCATATAAATAGGTACTTTTGAAACGTTAAACTGGTTGCACGGTTCCAAAAAAGGTGGGTCTTATGGAGAAGAGCCGGCAAGAAACTCCATAGATACTCTTTTAAAAAAATATATGTGTGGTAACAGTAACAATTGTTGTGAATAGTAATGAGGATGATGCAGTTTGATGTGTAAATTCAGAGATTAAAGAGTACGTAAGTATTAGAATTGAAATTAGTGCCATAGCAATTAGAGCCGACCAGTCCCGACAGACAGCACTCGTTCACGAGCATGACGTGTGTATCGGCGCCGTTTGACTCAACCATGTTGCAGGGAATAAAACGACCCGACACACAACGCCACCATCAACAGGACATTTAAGCGAGAATGACAGGCTCAGACTGCGGGGCTAGTTATATTTATGTAACATCTAAGCCTGCAGAGTACTCATACTTTACAGTTCATATTGTTAATTTCTCAATAATAATAGATTTACGGTTAAAAATTTATCTCAATTTAAAAGTTCGCAGGTAAAAAATTAAATGTTACAATATAAGATATAATTAATTGGTATAATTATTGCAATGTCAAGTTATAAATTATTGCAATGTCAAATAGTAATAATAAAATAAAAATAAAAATATATGTCAGCCTGAAATGTTGTAATTATGGAGTCAATAGCCCGGTTCATTGGAACAGTTCAATCCCAAGCATTTTTGTCGTCTATATAATCTTTCACTGTGTAAAAACCTTTAAGACATAGCTTCTGCTTGACAACAGATTTAAATTTGTTCAAGCTTAGATTTTGAATATTGCTTGGGATTTTATTGTACAAGCGTATACACTGGCACTTGAACGAATTACTTATCTTCTGGAGCCTAGTTGAAGGAACAATAAATTTATTTTTATTCCTTGTATTAATATTATGTGTATCACTACGTTTTTTAAAAAGATTAATGTTCTTATGAGCATACAATAAATTTTCATAAATGTACTGTGATGGAACAGTCATAACATTAATCTCCTTAAATTTATCCCTCAGTGAATATCTGGGACTTAAATTATAAATTGAACGAATAGCTCTTTTCTGCAGTACAAAAATAGTTTGTATGTCGGCCGCATTTCCCCACAACAAAATACCGTACGACATCACACTATGAAAATAACTGAAATAAACTAGGCGCGCAGTATCTACGTCAGTTAAGCAACGTATTTTTTTGACTGCGTATGCTGCAGAACTGAGCCTTTTCGACAACTTATCTATATGTGGGCCCCACTGAAGTTTTGAATCTAAGGTGATGCCTAAAAATACAGTGGTGTCCACAAGCTCCAATTCTTTGCCATTTATAAGTACACTGGTTTTCACCTGTTTTACGTTAGGTGTTGTAAACTTAATACATTTCGTTTTATTTTCATTTAAAAGTAAGTTATTAGCATTAAACCAGTGTACTACTTTAGAGAGAGCACTGTTTACATCGTCGCTAACCATTTGTTGACGTTTGAATTTAAACAATAGTGATGTATCATCAGCAAACAGGACTATCTCATGATTATCCCTAATTAAATAAGGTAAGTCGTTTATATAAACTAAAAATAAAAAGGGGCCAAGAATTGAGCCCTGCGGCACTCCCATAGTAACTACAGACCCGGAAGATCGATTTCCGTTAACGTCCACTCTCTGAATCCTATTACCCAGGTATGAGATAAGAAGATTCAAAGAAGTGTTTTTAACGCCATAGTGGTGTAACTTCCTGATCAATGTTTCGTGAACCACGCAATCAAAGGCTTTAGATAAATCGCAAAAAATGCCCAAGGCATCGCATGATTCCTCCCACATGTCAAATATATGACCTAAAAGTTCAACTCCGGCATCGGTAGTTGAACGACCCCTCGTGAAACCGAACTGTTTAGAATGTAACATTTTATTTTTGATAAAGAACCTTTGCATTTGTTCTAATAAGAGCTTTTCGAAAATTTTACTAAAAGTAGGCAGCACGGATATTGGTCTAAAATTAGTGGGGTCAGTTGTGCTGCCTGATTTAAACAAAGGTATTATCTTGCTGTTTTTCATAAGATCAGGAAATTTACCAACGTCAATACAATCATTAAAAATAACGGTTAGGGTAGGTGCCACAATGTCAATGATTGATTTGGTAACGTCAACAGAATTACCCCAGAGGTCTGAAGTTTTCTTCACATTTAACATATTGAATGCTTTAATTATATCCTTACAGTTTACATGATTAAATTGGAATTCATCATCACTAGCTTTTACATTTTCCATAAGTATAGATTCTGCAACAGTGGGTGATGAGTTTAAGAATTTAGTTGTTGAAACAGGAATGTCCGAGAAAAACTTTTCGAATGCTGTGGCTACTTCTAAATCTGATTTAATTATACTATCGCCAATATTAAGACTATAATCACTACTTTGTTTACGAGCCCTTCCTGTTTCACTGTTGATAATATTCCAAGTCATTTTAATAACATTACTGCTGTTTTTAATTTTAAGACTTAAATAACGCGACTTGGCAATACAACAAATTTTCTTAAATATTTTTGAGTAATTTTTGACATAATTATTAAATTCTGGCGTGTTAACATATGTTCGCTCACTGTATAGCTCATAAAGTCTTTTCCTGCTTTTATGGATACCAACAGTGGCCCATTCACTGAAGGATGCTTTACCGTTAACTGTGATCGTCTTGGGGGTAAAAGTAGAATCAAATTCCGTACAATAAGTATTAAAAAAGGTAGCATAAAGTTTGTTTGGATCATTATTGTACGACAATGTAGGTAATTTATTATTAAGTTTGTTTTTAAATAATTCCAAGCGATTTGCAGTTTTTGGGTTTACAGTGATACATTTTTTGGCGATAATTTCATTTTGATTATAAACAGTAATTAGCTGCCCACAGTGGTCAGAATCTAATAAATTAATAACTTCTTTATGGTGTGGTGTTATGCTGGTAAAAATATTATCTAAACATGTGGCAGTAGATGCAGTAATTCTAGTAGGCTCCAGAAACAAGTTAGCCAGATTGTATGACAGAAAAAGATTTTTTAATTTGGTACAGGTACTTGAATTTTCTAATAAATTAACATTAAAGTCCCCAGATATGATGATGGATTTGTTTGACTTACAGATCTTATGAAGTACATCCTCCATCACCCTTTCAAAACAATCATACAACCCTGATGGAGGTCTGTATACACTTAAAACAACAAACCGTTCCAATTCCACGCAGGCTATTTCAATTGTTCGTTCAACAGAGAGGCCCACAATGTCCCTACGTTCTTTAAACCTGTACTGATTATTAACTAGGATTAAGGAACCACCATGGATAGCATTCTCTCTGCAAAACGAACTACCAACCTGGTGATTATTAAAGTTAAACATTAACTGGTGACTTTTCAACCAATGTTCTGTGATACAAAGAATATCTATTTTATTACAATTCATAAACAACTCAATTTCTAACTCTTTATTATTAATTCCTTGAATGTTTTGGTGGGCCAGGCTGGTAAAATTACAATGTTTATTGCTAATTGTGTTTTGAAGCATAGATATGCAAGAGGTTGTCTCTGTTGTCCTAATTTAAATTATTTACAATGTCAATAAGAGGAATGTCAGATAATGGCTCAATAAAACCAATATGTCTTATAGCCAGATTCTTGGCTAACGTAATAAAATAGTATGAAAGAGACATAGCGAGCTGTCTCTTACAATATATATATCATTTTTTAACCCCCGACGCAAAAACGACGGGGTGTTATAAGTTTGACGTGTCTGTGTGTGTGTGTGTGTGTCTGTCTGTGGCATCGTAGCTCCCAAAAGGATCAACCGATATTGATTTTTATTTTTTTATTTGAAAGGTGAATTAGTCGGGAGTGTTCTTGAAGATGGCCGCCGCTACAAAATAGCGGATTACATATTTTTCTCACAACTCCCTTAATATGGGTATCAAATGAAAGGGCTTAACTAGGAGAATACTATACACTATGATAAATTTCAAATCCAACATGGCCGCCACCACAAAATGGCAAATTACGTTTCGTGTCGGGGGTTTTCAAAATTTTTAATTTAGGTTAGGTTATTTATAGGTCCCCAAGTAACATTAGGGGCCCGTGACTAAGTTATAACTACGCTGATCAACCGATTTGCAAGGTTAAGCTGCGCTTGCCGAGGTCAGTCTGTAGGTGGGTGACCATTCTTAACACATCGAGACCCTCCGTGGCTCGGAGAACACGTAAAGCCGTCGGTCCCGGTTGTCATACGAACATCTATGACAATCGTTAGTGGTAGTCAGAAGCTCAAAAAGCCTGACAACCAGTCTATCCTTAGAATACCAGTTGCCCAGAAATTGTGTTGCGGAGGTCTGATGGCAGTCGCTCCGTGTAAAATACTGCCGCATTTGGTTAGACTGGAAGTCGACCCCAACATAGAAATGAGAAAAAGAAAGACCTATTACGGTTCATAAGATACAGTACAGCTAGGGTCCCACACAACCCTAATAAATAAATGGAATAATATACTAATTAGTACCTACTCTTGTTTCAGTACCAAAGCAGCCAGTCGCCCCCCCTTCAGTCGGGCTAGGCGGCCTGGGTGCAGCACCTGGCCTCATGCCTGAAGACAACCTGTTCGCTATGCAGCAAACATCCTTGAACCTGCTCAATGGAGCTGCTAAAGGTACGTAGACTTGCGACTGAATCGTGCGACTAAGACTTGCGACTAAGTCGTGCGACTAATCCTTACTACTAAGTTGTGCGACTAAGCCTTGCTCTTAAGTTGTGCGACTAAGACGTGCGACTAAGTCGTGCGACCAAATCTTACGATTAAGTTGTGTTATTAATTCATGCGAAGAAAACCTGCGTCTGATTTTTATACCACTAAGGTGGCAAACAAGCATCCGTCCCGCCTGATGGTAAGCGGTTACCATAGCCTATGGACGCTTGCAACACCAGGGGTCTCACTCGCGCGTTGCCGACCCGAGAAACCTCTTGGAGGTTTATGGAGAATTCACTGCGCCGACAGTTTGAGGGAATGTTCCTCTTGCTGCCAGCGCAGCGCATCCTTAGAAGGAGCTCTGGCGACCTTACTCACTGCAGGAACACAACAGTGCAGGGCTGCAGTTTTTTGTAAGGTGGAGGTACTTCCCCAGATGGGCTGCTGCAGATGTGCCCTACCCACACCTGCGACACTCCATACAAACTTTCCGATACCGCTGCACACTACAATACCAAATGTCAAACTTGTCAAAATTACGTTTGTACACGTGAAAATGCAAATGTGTGCGTGAGAGTGCGTAGGGTTTGTTGGCAGTCCGGCAAGAACACCGGCAGGATGCGGGGGACCTGAGGTATCTGACGTTAGGGAGGGGCGGAGAGTGGCCATTCTGTTCATCATCATCATCATCATGGAGAACCCACTCCTGTGTGGGTTCAATTTCCGCACTTAGTCCTGCAGTGGACCATTGTACGTGAGCCGAGGGGCTGTTATTCTAGCCAGCCCAACTCCCTCCAGAAGCAGATTGTCTTCCCGGCCTCCTCAGTGTGTCCGCTACAGATCTTGGAGATCCTAGGGTTTTTCCCGTATCTGGGTGACGCCTGTGCATTCAAGCAGCACGTGTGCTACCGTTTCCTCGGCCATCATGCACGCTGCACAGGGGGCTATCTGTAATGCCTATAGTATGAAAATGTTTGTTAAGTGAGCAGTGTCCGGTGATAGTCCCCACCACCAGGCGCAGGCTTATTCCATTCTGTTATTATTTACTAGCTTTCCGCCAGCGGCTTCACCCGCTATCCCACGGGAACCATACATTTTACCGGGATAAAAAGTAGCCTATGTGCTATTCCAGACTATGTTCTATCTCTGTGCCAAATTTCACCCAAATCCGTTCAGTAGTTTTTGCGTGAAAGAGTAACAAACATCCATCCATCCTCACAAACTTTCACATTTATAATACTAGCTTTCCGCCAGCGGCTTCACCCGCTATCCCACGGGAACCATACATTTTACCGGGATAAAAAGTAGCCTATGTGCTATTCCAGACTATGTTCTATCTCTGTGCCAAATTTCACCCAGATCCGTTCAGTAGTTTTTGCGTGAAAGAGTAACAAACATCCATCCATCCTCACAAACTTTCACATTTATAATATTAGTAGGATAGGATAGGATTCTGTGTCCTACCTCTCTTAAAACTCGTCCTAGTTCATGTAATATATTCCAACAGGTGATCATGTAACAACATATCGGTTTAACCCGACTTACAATGCTCGCGCGTCCTTGAATTACTCAAGACCCTACGTCGACCCCGAAATGCCGTCAGCGCCATTCAACGAAGAGTATCTATTACATAAGCGTATAGCGAAAGCTATGCTCTGCACCAATATCTACTTGATAAGCGTCCTGTTAGTAATTTTTATTGTAGCTTTAGCGTTTATATTTTTATTCTTCATGTTTCTTAAATAAAGATGGGCGAAAAAAGTTTATAAAATGTTGGGTATAGGTCATTTTGTGAGGTTGACTGAAAGATTTTGAAGGGTTGATATGAACTTAGACGGAAAGAGAAGGAAAGTTAAAGGAGATAGATTGATCCATTTTAAAAGTTTAAGAGAAATAAGGAAGGAGAAGTTTGATTTGTGACTGGTTAATGGCAAAAGGATCGTCCCCTATTACATGGAACCTTGGTTAATTGAATCAGTTAATCTGTTACGACCTTTTAATTATAATTAATTTAATTCTCTCATAATTTACAATTTCTCCATTTTTCCCATAAAGGGTATTTTAATTTAATTAGTTTTTTTTAATCTGTTAATCACTATGTACTAAAGATGCTTTTAGACTTTTTGTATTTGTTAAAATGTCAACTTGATGACTGTTAACTTACACCTTTATTAAGCGCATGTTGTGCTCGCCTGTAAAAGACTGCTATACCTAACTCATCAGTATGTTTGTGTATTTTTATTAATAGGATAGTATAAGTAGTTGTTGGTGAGCCTTTAAAATAAAATAAAAAATAAAATAAACCTAAATGTAACGGCTAACTGAGTACATCTCTGCGTAATGCTTCAGGGAATATAGGCATGGTATGTCATTATTAAAAAAAAACGAATAACACACAACACAATTGTATTTCAAAACTATATAATTATTATATTTATGTTACTATTTAAAACTTAAAATTTAATAAAGTAATTATTTTATAATATTCTACTATGTCAATTAGATTTATGCAATACTAGCTTCTCGCCAACGGCTTCGCTCGCCTTCCACCTTCCTTAAGAAACGCCCTATCTATTAAAAAAAACCGCATCAAAATCCGTTGCGTAGTTTTAAAGATCTAAGCATACATAGGGACAGACAGACGGCGGATAGCGACTTTGTTTTATACTATGTAGTGATAAGTAATTATTATTATTTTAATATTTTAATTATACTTTTGTATGTAATTTGTGGTTAGTGTATAAGTAGGTAGTTTGTACTTTAAAATACATATACTACGTTAGTTTTTGCTTTAAATACGAAAACTGAAAGTAGTTTGTTCAGAATCAGTAACAGAATCGATTGCAAATTGCAATGGTTTTTAACCTATGTTATATTTTTTTTATTGTGAGGAATGGAAAGAGGGTAGGGAGGCCTTTGCCCTGCAGTGGGACGATAATGGCTGAATAAATAAATAAAAATATTATTTTTTTCTCAAAAGAATGGTATAATTTTATTAAGAAGGGCACCCATTTTTATTACGAAAATCGGCGCAAAAACCGAACAGGGAAGTGACTCACTCGCCCTTAGATACTTTGGGCCCAGCCGCGCTTGCAGCCCGCCCCCTGCCCGCGGTGCACCGGGGTTACTAACTTTCGGAGCTCGTCACCGCGTAACTTTTAACGATTTCTTTTATTTTGTATCTTTTTTATCTTTATAAGTTGTATAATATAATACAACTATAAGATAACATTGCCCTACATTGTGACACTCGCATAGACAGTACAGGTCTAAAAAGACCTCTCTACCACACAGTAGGCGGCGGCTCGGCTCTGTCCCCGACGTTGCTGATGTCCATGGGCGGTGGTTACCACTTACCATCAAGTGGGCCGCCTGCTCATCTGCCACTGTAGGCAATAAAAAAAAACTTACCCTACTATGTCGGGGTTTTAGTTTGCTTGAAATTTCTTTCTATATTCCTTCTCAGAGGTCATCAGATAGTCAATCAGCTCATCTAGTTAAAAAAAAACATTGTAAAAAGTATCCAAAGATGTAATAACAGAATTAAATATAATTTCAACTACTATATTTTTCGCCTACAATATACTATAACATTTTGCTTATAACTTTAGTTATAACCTTTCTATAGTTATAACAGATAATGATATGATAAGATATAATTGTAATTTAATTATTATATTTTAAATATATAATTCATTTTCTTTGTCATACAAATGCAAATATTAAAAAAATATATTGACAACAGTTTTGATTATTTTTCACTTATATATCGATGACGTCTGTGGTCTAGTGGTTCGAGTACCGGACTGCTGATCACGAGGTCGTGGGTTCGATTCCCACAGGACACAAACATTTATTGTGATGAACTTAAGTGTTTGTGTTTGTCTAGGTGTTTTCTATGTATTATAAGTACGTATTTACAAAAAAAAAGTATATAAGTATTATATCAATTGTCTAGTACCCATAGTACAAGCTCTGCTTAGTTTGGGACTAGATGGTGCTGTGTAAAAATGTCCCAGGATATTTATATATAATCTTACTAGCTGATACATATATGTATTTATCTAATATATAAAATTCTCGTGTCACAGTTTTAGTTGCCATACTCCTCCGAAACGGGTGGACCGATTTGTATGAAATTTTGTGTGCATATCGGGTAGGTCTGAGAATCGGCCAACATCTATTTTTCATACCCCTAAATGATAAGGATGACCCACCCCTATATGGCAAAACAACGTTTGCCGGGACAGCTAGTATGTCTATAGTATTTAGGCAATAGTCTTCACCTCATGTCTCTCACCTCTTTACTGTTAGTGCATCTACCACATTTTCGTTTCTGCGTCACCCTAAGGTTGTCTGGTAGAGAATGCCTAAGGCTTTAAGACCGCCTTTGTACACTCTTTGTACATTAAGAATAAAATAAATAAATACATAGGGAGGTTACTGCGCATAGAAAGTTGTGTGCCAGGATCGTAGCAATTGGAACTCTATAAATCTAGTGGTTATAGTACCGGACTGCTGATCACGAGGTCGTGGGTTCAATTCCCACAGAACAAATATTTAGTATGTGATGAATATAAGTGTTTGTGTTTGTCTGGGTGTTTCTTATCTATACTAATATTATAAAGCTAGACTTTGTTTGGTTGAACGCGCTAATATCAGGAACTAATTGTCGGATTTGAAAAATTCTTTCAGTGTTGATAGCCAGTTTAATGAGGAAGGCTATAGGCTATATATCGTCACGCTACGACCAATAGGAGCTGGGTATAAGTGAAAAAAGGTTGCAAAAACAGGGATAAAATTTAACAACGTATTTACAAAAAAGTAGGTATATAAGTATTACATACCCATAGTACAAGCTTGGCTTAGTTTAGGACTAGATGGTGCTGTGTAAAAATGTCCCCAGAATGATTATTTACATATTTATTTATAGTATCTGCATTTGGAAACAGGCGTGAAGCTATGTACAGTTCTCGCCAAACTTATTGTCCGGGTTGAAGTTGGCACGAGCTAACTTTAAACCGGCCGTAAAAATCGGAGAAAGAAAAATATTGAATTATAGTCTGTTTTTTAATCTCAGAGACTAAAGTAACATTTCGTGGGATACCAGTTTTTTGCAATTCTTAAATAGTAATGTGCCCATTACAATCTAATATTTTTCTTTCTCTGATTTTTACGGCGGGATTAAAGTTAGCTCGTAACCCGGACAATAAGTTTGGCGAGAACTGTACATAGCTTCACGTTATTTTTAATGAAGGAAAAAATCAGCGACATCTATTGTGGATGCTTCACAACCGACACGACTAACTTTAGATGTCGCTGCGTCACCTTTAAGACGTAAATTAGAACGTGAAGGAAGATTTCGACTGGCGAGCGGGGCTCGCGGTAGCTCAGTTGGCAGAGCGTCTGGTGTACCGAACCAGAAGACGCAGGTTCGAATCCTGCCCGCCAGCCGATTTTTTCCTTCATTAAAAATAACTTGTAATCTTAGCATGGAAAATGCTTAAAAAATACAAAAAGATAGCTTCACGTTTCAATTACTAGTAACTACCCTACATTTTCGTTAATTGTTGGCAATTCGATTCACGCAGAACGAGCTCACCGTATCCTTCGGTCTTGCAGTTTTAGGCTTGGATTTAGATTTAATTGAATCTATAATAGGATTCCAAACATGCGGTAAATCTCTCAGGCATGCAGGTTTCCTCACGATGTTTTCCTTCACCGTTAAAGCGAGTGATAATTACACACATGATTTCGAAAAGTCAGAGGTGCTTGCCTTGGGTTCGAACTCGAGACCTTTGACTTTTCAGTCCAGTGGTCATACCCCTGGGCTATCACTGCTGCATCATGCGTGATGTTTAGCCTATAAGATTCCTCAAGAAATGTGCTGTCCAATGCTTATTAGGGCTCAGATGACAAGCGGCAACCGCAGTCTGTAAACGTCAGCAACACTGTAGCGGAGCTACTCTTTATTAATACGAATCATTAGTATTATACACTACCCGAAAAGTTAAACACTACACTATTAAAAAGTCTGTAACTACTCTATGTAGTAGTACTCTATATCTCTATCCTTAGTCTACTCTGTGTTGTTCGTTATGTACAACGCGGGCCTCCGCTGCCGTCTCGAGCCGCCATTCGGTATGAGAATACATATAGGCGCGCTGTAACGGTCGGTAGCGGGGTGTCCCCGCATTAGTCTGTAATGCGACGCGGAGCGCACGTCGCTTGTTTTTGTGCCCGCGCTTACGAGACTTATCTCTCATAAATACTCCCATCATTCTTTTCATAAGTTGTGTACTTAATAGGCTGTTACCGTAATCCTACTAATATTATAAATGTGAAAGTTTGTGAGGATGGATGGATGTTTGTTACGTAGGATGTGAAAGTTTGTGAGGATGGATGGATGGATGGATGTATGTTTGTTACTCTTTCACGCAAAAACTACTGAACGGATCTGGATGAAATTTGGCACAGAGATAGATTATAGTCTGGAATAGCACATAGGCTACTTTTTATCCCGGTAAAATGTATGGTTCCCGTGGGATAGCGGGCGAAGCCGCTGGCTAGTTGTTTATAAATATATTTATTCTTGTGCATATAGTGTTGTTTGTAAACATACTTGCGTGAGTTTCATTCCACTCGCCCCGCTACAACACCATTAGTATCACTCGGTGAGTAATACTATCCACATCTACACTAATATTATAAAGAGGAAAGATTTGTATTTTTGTATGTAACGAATAAACTCAAAAAGTACTGGATCGATTTGAAAAATTCTTTCCATGTTAGATAGCCAATTTATCGGGGAAGGCTATAGGCTATATATCATCACGCTACGACTAATAGGAGCGGAGTAGTAATGAAAAATGTTGCAAAAACGGGGGAATAAATTATAAGACCACGCGGGCGAAGCCGCTGGCGGGAAGCTAGTCATAATAATAAACACATTTACTGTCCCACTGCTGGGCACGGGTCTTCTCTCAGAATAAGAGGGGTTATGCTATAGTTCTTACGACGGGTTTTCTTACGACGTTTTCCTTCACTGATGTAAGCGAATGAGGATTATAGAAATAGAAATAAATTTATTTTTCTCATCATCATAACACAAGGTTACATAGTAATTAATTATTTAGATAGAGACTGGTGTCTGTGTTCAATGTCTAGACATTGAAATGAAACTACTTATTTTTAATGAAGGAAAAAATAGGCGGGCGGGCAGTATTCGAACCTGCGCCTTCTGGTTCGGTACACCAGACGCTCTGACCACTAAGCCACCGCTCGCCCTGCTCTCCAGTTGAAAAAAAATAACTTGTAATCTTAGCATGGAAAGTGCTTAAAAAATACAAAAAAATAGATAAAATTTTTGTTCCATAATCATCTCTATTTATGGTCAACTTTTTTGTAGGCCTTAGAAAATAACCATGCAAATAGGCTATTATATTTTTCAACTAGCTGATGCCCGCGGCTTCGTCCGCAAAAACTTGACAAATTATATACTAAAACATTCAATTCAATTCAATTTATTCAAGAACAAAATGCATTTGTGTATGAATATCAAACAACATAAAACATTAGAAAAAAAATTAACAATAAATTACCTAATTAGAATTAGAATTCCTCTAGAACCATTCTATCCATTGGTGAAAAGAGGCATTAAAATCTGTGCAGTCGTTTTTGAGTTTATCGCGAACAGACAGACAGACGTGGCGGAAGACTTTGTTTTATAATTTAAAGTGTTATTTTTAACAAAATGTCATACACCAGTCAAATACCATATTGTTGAGGCAATAATTGATTACTTTGAGTTATAAAATTTGTGATAGATCATATTAGGCAAACTGTATAGTTAAACATAATTCTAGTTAATAAGTAACAATATAGTAATAATCAACCCATATACTGTCTCACTGCTGGGCACGGGTCTCCTCTCAGTATGAGAGGGATTAGGCTATAGTCCACCACGCTAGCCTAATGCGGGTTGGCAGACTTCACACGCCGTCAAGAAAATCTCTCAGGCATGCAGGTTTCCTCACGATGTTTTCCTTCACCGTTAAAGCGAGTGATAATTACGCACATGATTTCGAAAAGTCAGAGGTGCGTGCCTTGGATTCGAACTCGAGACCTTTGACTTGGCAGTCCAGTGGTCATACCCCTAGGCTATCACTGCTCCAGGTAATAAGTAAATCCCTGTTAATTCATACCAAATGTTTACTGAGCGCTATTCCCGCCGAAAAAACTGTCATACAGTTTGGTGGGTTTATTTACTTTGTAAAATGTGTTCAATTCAATAAATATATTAATAATAATAATTATTATTATATTTTGTTGCAGCTTTCGAAATGGATACCACTGAAGACAACGCAGACTCACAGAGCCTGTATTTGGAAAACAAAGGTATTTTGCCTTTATGTTTGTTACCTCAGAACTTTCGACTGGGTGAACCGATTTTGATGATTCTTTTTTTATTCGAAAGCTGGTGCTTACTGATTGGTCCCATAAAAATATTATCGAAATCCGGCGAGTGGTTGTAAAAATATCGACAAAGAAATTAAAAAATGTATACATAGATGATATTATGCTTTTAGTTAAAATAAATTATTTCTAAACAAAAAACAAACCGCCTCCAAAAAATACATAGGATCCTATGGTTTGATGATATTTGGAGGTGTTTTTGTTTATGGACTAGATGATGCTGTGTAAAATGTGTCAATAACAAAAAAACGTTTGATTTTGTTTCAGCTTACGGCGTAAAGAGTCCGACCAGTGAATTGGCGCGACTGGAACACCGACAGAGTCACAACGTACAGTTGATGAAAGCCTCCCTATATGCCGATACCGGTAAGACGAGTATTATTATTATTGTTTTATGGTATAGGGGGGTAACGAGCGGACAGATCGCCTGATGGTAAGCGATTACCATTGTAGCGACATCTATCGCGCTACATAAGAATTTCTACGAAGCTAAAATCCTGAATCGCGCAAGTGAAGTTTACCGTGCAACTTGCATATAAACCGTCCGACATTAACTGTGGCCCGCCAGGCATAACACCCGCCTGGTCGGAGGATCCTCCCTTTGGTGCGAGGGACAACACGCCTCGTCCCTTCACATCATCACCTATGGACACCCTCAACATCAGAGGAGTAACTTTACTGGCCTTTTAAAAGGGAGTACGCCCTTTTCTTGAAAGTTTGAAGGTCCTATACGGTGGCGCTTTAACGACTTGTAGTCCATTTCACACGATATTCATAGACATAGTGTGTGTGTACACACACACACACACACACACACACACACACACACACACACACATACACACATACACACACACACACAAAGACACAGACAAACACACGCACAAACAGACAGACAGACACACATCTTGAGGACGCCCAAGTCGTCGGTGGTGGGTTGGCGATGGTTGACGATTTGTTTTGTTTTCAACCAGACTGGTCCACAGTCGCGTGCAACCGACTGGCATGGAAAAAGAGGGGGGAGGCCTTTGCTCAATTTTGGGGTAGTTCGGGCTAAAATATAAAATAACATTGATCACGAAGTGGAGGTAGATACAGAATCCGCTGATACGGATTTTATCGTGTTATTACGTTTCGGACTCTTTACAGCGTCCATAATCACGGGTGACTAAAGCCTTATAGCCTAAGATCCCACCGCTCAAATCGGTATGTATCTGTTTTTTGGATAAGACTATTTTTTTATAAATCTTACTTGATAGTAGAATTGATTACACCAGGGTTGCCTGGCCAAATTTGGCCGCATCTACCTTTAATTATAAATATTGTTCTCGAGTTTTGGAGAAAAAATGTAGTTACATGTTTTTTTGATGAATCCAACGTCATTTGAAAGAGAATAGTGTAGTGAGTGGAAAAAGCCATGGTTGCCAGCTCTCAGTCGGCCGCAACTTAAGGGTTGCCAGGTTTAAACAGGTACTCCACTGTTGATAATTTGCAGTCATCTGTTTTTTTAGTAAGTTATATATCAATTTAAAGGTTATTTTTTTCTCTACATTATAACATAGGGTTGCCTGAAAAATAATGGCCGCAAGTAGGGGTTGCCATCATTTGAATTAATTTATTCCACTTGATGAGGGAGCGAAAAACAAGAATAAAAACGAACAACAAAACATACCATCACGCCTGTATTCCCCGAAGGGTTCGACAGAGGTGTACTAATGTACACCAACAGTTCGCTGGTACTATCCAAGAACACCGTGCTCGACCCGGGAATCGAACCCAGGAGCTCTAGCGTAGTAGTCGCGCTTGGGACTACTAGACCAACGAGGCAGTCTAAACAAATCAAAAAATAATATACAGGGTGGCCGGAGAAGTGACGTTCAAAGAGAAAATTTAGATTCCTCTAATCAAGGGGTATCCAAAACACCCCCATGTATGTTCCGCGATTTTCAGTTGCTTAGAAGATACAATGATTTTGATTATTTTTTTAATAATTTCCACCTGACATTGGTTTTGTGTTTTTTCTTTTATTGTTGTATGATTATAAATGTTTTTTTTTATGGTAAGGGATAACTATAATGTCAACTACTTCTCCTAAAATATTGTACACCTAGGCCTAATGGATCATGAAAAAATTGAGGTTAAAGTTCAAATTTTCTGCTTAAGGGTTTCAGTCACAAAAGATTGACTCTTATTTTTATGTTTGTTTGAATAGTGCAAGGATTTCGGAGTATTTTTAAAAAATGCCACATATCTTGAAGATAAAAATACATTAAAAAAATGTAGAGGTCAGGATTAATTTCCTGTAAAATGCATTCAGTGACAAAGGAGTAACTTTTTTATGGAAACTGGAACAATATTTCTTTAAATTTTCATACCTCAAACAAAAAAATCTATAGGTTTGATGCCAAAACAGCGTGGTGGACAGCGAATTATTTCGTTCTATAAAAAAAAAAATACTAAATTAGTTAAGTCGTCGTTAGCGCGACTCTTATGCTAAAGGTTCGGAGTATGATTCCCAGTTCGGGCAGTCTTATTAGGTTTTTTCAAGCAATTTGCAGTAATAGCTCGAAATTAACAATGAAACAACAACAAACAACGAAATTAAAAAATCTAGAGATCAATCGGGATTTATTTCCTGTAAATTGCATTCAAAGTAACAAAAGAGTAACTTTTTTTATGAAAACTAGAATAATATTTTAACAAAAAATTTCCACCTTCATACACCACCATTCTACAGAACACCCACAGTTCACTAGTATGGTTAGGTCACGTAATAGGCGAGCCTATTGCCATTAACCGGGTGTAAATGTTAATTTTGAGCTATTACAGCAAATTGCATGAAAAAACCTAATAAGACTGCCCGAACTGGGAATCATACTCCGAACCTTTAGCGTAAGAGTCGCGCTAACGACGACTTAACTAATTTAGTTTTTTTTTTTTTTAAAGAACGAAATAATTCGCTGTCCACCACGCTGTTTTGGCATCAAACCTATAGATTTTTTTGTTTGGGGTATGAAAATTTAAAGAAATATTGTTCCAGTTTCCATAAAAAAGTTACTCCTTTGTCACTGAATGCAATTTACAGGAAATTAATCCTGACCTCTACATTTTTTAAATGTATTTTTATCTTCATGATATGTGGCATTTTTTAAAAATACTCCGAAACCCTTGCACTATTCAAACAAACATAAAAATAAGAGTCAATCTTTTGTGACTGAAACCCTTAAGCAGAAAATTTGAACTTTAACCTCAATTTTTTCATGATCCATTAGGCCTAGGTGTACAATATTTTAGGGGAAGTAGTTGACATTATAGTTATCCCTTACCATAAAAAAGAAACATTTATAATCATACAACAATAAAAGAAAAAACACAAAACCAATGTCAGGTGGAAATTATTAAAAAAATAATCAAAATCATTGTATCTTCTAAGCAACTGAAAATCGCGAAACATACATGGGGGTGTTTTGGATACCCCTTCATTAGAGGAATCTAAATTTTCTCTTTGAACGTCACTTCTCCGGCCACCCTGTATATTATTTTTTGATTTGTTTAGACTGCCTGGTTGGTCTAGTAGTCCCAAGCGCGACTACTACGCTAGAGCTCCTGGGTTCGATTCCCGGGTCGAGCACGGTGTTCTTGGATAGTACCAGCGAACTGTTGGTGTACATTAGTACACCTCTGTCGAACCCTTCGGGGAATACAGGCGTGATGGTATGTTTTGTTGTTCGTTTTTATTCTTGTTTTTCGCTCCCTCATCAAGTGGAATAAATTAATTCAAATGATGGCAACCCCTACTTGCGGCCATTATTTTTCAGGCAACCTTATGTTATAATGTAGAGAAAAAAATAACCTTTAAATTGATATATAACTTACTAAAAAAACAGATGACTGCAAATTATCAACAGTGGAGTACCTGTTTAAACCTGGCAACCCTTAAGTTGCGGCCGACTGAGAGCTGGCAACCATGGCATTTTCCACTCACTACACTATTCTCTTTCAAATGACGTTGGATTCATTAAAAAAACATGTGACTACATTTTTTCTCCAAAACTCGAGTAGAATATTTATAATTAAAGGTAGTTGCGGCCAAATTTCGCCAGGCAACCCTGGTGTAATCTATTCTACTATCACGTAAGATTTATTAAAAAATAGTCTTATCCAAAAAACAGATACATACCGATTTGAGCGGTGGGATCTCGTACTATTAGTAGTAGCCTTAGTCACCCGTGACCATGGACGCTGGTATTAAAACAATATAACACGATAAAATCTGTAAAAAGTAGTTTTATTTCAATGTCTAGTATTCGCGTAAGTGTCAGAAATCAATATTTTGCCAGTAAAAATAAATATAGTTTTTAATCTTTCAGAAATGGAAGATGACGCTTCAGTGTCGACCGGGGACCAGCTCGTGCCGGTCTCGAAGCCGTTGCTGGCAGTGCCTACCCTCGCGCCTTCCATGGTGCGCGAGGATCTGCAGATTTCGGAGACTGAGGCGCCAGAAACGGACGGTACGTTTGTAAGATCCAAGTCTATATTCTAAACTTGCATTTTGAATTTCTCGGCTTTTCTATATTAATTTAGTATACAAGGTGGAAGGGACATCGACGCACAAACGTCGTGACAAGGTTTCACTCAAGGTCAAAAATAAAATGACCTAGGTCATTCATGTAGAAGATGATCGGTTATTACAGATATTAAAATTTTTGAGCGCGCAGTGTATTGCTAAATACGCCATTATAACGCTCCGCGGTGACTGTTATCGCGCGCACGATCCCACATAAATGAAATAATTATTTTTTAAATTATAAATCTAATTTAGGTAGATAGAAATAATGTTATTTTACACGTTCAAGTAAAAAAAACAGCAGATTTTTTAAAAAAAATGAAGAAAAAAGTTACGGAATATTTCAATGCAGGTCCAGAATCATGTACTGAACTCATGGTATTCGGATGTGCGTCGATGTCCCTTCTACCTTGTATATCTATCTATCTATTTATCCACAGAAATGCCTATGAAGCCTTTGATCGTTACGCCACATACGATAGTGTTGAAATATCACAGAAAAGTACCACCCTTCAAACAGACTATCGCTGGTAAGTCTTTAAAAAATTTCTAATTTTGTAAGAGGGTACTACCTACTAAAGAAGAAGGTTCTGGATTCGATTTCCAAGTCTCGAGCAGTGTTCTGGTTATAAAATTGATTTGTATATGTTGTCAGAATGCCTAGACGCTGCGTGCACCTCCCCTAGCTGAGACAGTTGCCCAACACTGAGATACTTTTGTCCAACATCGAGATACTTTTGCCCAACACCGAGATACTTTTGCCCAGCACCGAGTTACTTTTTGTCCAACACCGAGATACTTTTTGTCCAACACCGAGATACTTTTTGCCCAACTTTCAGATCCGGTTGTAAAATTGTATTATGTCGCCAGGTCGTTTAGACGCGGCGTGCATAGCAGATATGTCTGTGTGCAGAGCGCGCCACTCGCGCGTGGGCTTCGGTCCGGGCAACGCTCTGGCTTTCCCCACATCATATGATACCATCAACGAGCTGCCTAGATGTAAGTATCTACAACAGAGGTTGATCAACCGATCTGAAAGGTTAAGCTACACTTGCCGCGGTCAGTCTGTGGATGGGTGACCATTCTTAACATATTGAGACCCCTCCTTGCCTCGGAGAGCACATAAAGCCGTCGGTCCCGGTTGGTAGTCTGGTAGTGGTAACATGGTTGGAAAAAGGCTAGGAATAAAAATACTAATCTTACTTCTTACTAATATTATAAATGTGAAAGTTTGTGAGGATGGATGGATGGATGGATGGATGTTTGTTACTCTTTCATGCGAAAACTACTGAACGGATCTGGTTGAAATTTGGCACAGAGATAGATTTTAGTCTGGAATAACACATAGGCTACTTTTTATCCCGGTAAAATGTATGGTTCCCGTGGGATAGCGGGTGAAGCCGCTGGCGGAAAGCTAGTATAATTATAAAGAGGAAAGATTTGTTTCTTTGTATTGAATAGGCTCCGAAACTACTGGATCGATTTAAAAAAATCTTTCAGTGTTAGATAGCCTATTTATGGGTGAAGGCTATAGGTTATACATATAACAACGCTAGTACATCCCAACTCGATATAATTATGTAATTTTGTCCACAGCGGCAGAACTATCGGAGCTTGGAAAGTATGTTCGAGGAAGGTCTGATAAAGACTGGTCCGAACCTCTCATGGTGCGCATGGCCATCGGACAAGTGGACAAAGATGATGCGATGCAGGTTAGATTGATTTAATAAATATTAAACAGAAATAAGGGATAAAGGAGCGTTGTGGCATGAAAGATGATATAGTAACTCGGATTGGGAAAGGTATGTTAAGATGGTTTGGGCATATAGAGAGGATGGATGAACGGAGGTTGACAAAACAAGTATACATGGCGAGTACGAATGGAAGAGTCGGAAGGGTTCGACCTCGGCGAACGTACCACAACTAGATTGCGGACGTTCTCAAAAAAGGCAAGGTTAAGAGCACCCTACACCGACGAGCATGCATGGAGAGGTTAATGAACATAGACGAAGCGAAAGTGGTGTGCCAGGATCGTAGCAAGTGGAAATCTATAGTCTCTGCCTACCCCTATGGGAAACAGGCGTGAAGCTATGTATGTATGTATGTATGTAAACAGAAATAGTTCCAAATTAAGCAGAATTTTGTACTAGGGTACTCATCACTGCAGAAATGAATATCATTTCATTTCATTTTATATATTTTAAAAGAAAAATAAAATACAGTTAGGCTTGAAATGTATGTCTAAAGATTAAGGGCCGCACTCAGAAACGTCACTTAACCTAATGAATCATTAGCTATAGTCTGTTTTTTAATCTCAGAGACTAAAGTGACATTACGTGGGATACCAGTTCTTTGCATTTCTTAAATAGTAATGTGCCTCTATCGAAAATTATCGCTAATAAATTGAAGTGTCGGTTTTTTTATATTGAGTTATCCTAAAAAAAACAGTAGGTCTTATTTAAAACCTAATAATCAGGGTCGAATTAGGTATAGAGTTTTTAAGGACTTAATATCCACAGCGAAATCAAAATAGTATTCTAAAACTTTTTTACAGCGATTTCTAATACTTTTTTACCTTGTTGGAACATAAGACTAAATTTAGTAAAGTTATTTCTTAGTTTTTTTTTTGGTAGGTAATTTTACGTCATTTGGTACTTAAAAACTCTACGACGACTTACCTTTTGTAGACTTTATTGTGCATTCGGACAATTTTAATTAATTTGGGCTTTAATGATACGATTTAGAATAAAAAACTTTTTAGCTAATCGTCTAAAAGTTACGATTCTACAAACCGGTATCGTAGGTACAACACTACACAAAAAAGCTGGTATCATTATTTGTAATTTTGACAGTTGCATGTGTCAATCTAGTCTCTGAGATTAAAAAACGGACTATAATGACACCTAGTATATCTTAGTACACTGACAACAAACTCTAATATGGAAAAATAGGTCAAGATATAGTAGCCACTGTTTGTTAACGATTCATTAAGGTTAAGTGACGTCTCCGAGTTGGGGTTTTAGAGTCGTCAGATTAGCCGGGCAATGCCTTTGTGACTTTCTTTATTCTGTGTCATGTTGTGTTATAGTCCGCGCGGATAAGTTGGCCGCGCCTTAGGTAGGGACGGTGGTGACGCGGCGGTTTACTGTGAACAAAAGTGCGCGCCCCTGCCCCTCCGCCCCACCGAGCGCAGGCGCCCCCGCCCCGCCGGCCCGCCGCTCACATACCTAAGGCGCGGCCAACTAGTTCCGCGCAGACTATAAGTTATAATTTTCCTGTGTTGACAGGAGGTCCTCGTGAAGCATTTGGAGACACTCCTGGAGTACTCCACATCATCAGAGTCGGACGGGTCCCAGTGCCCGCAGCTGCGGGTGTCCGCCCAGCCGGCCGCGCGCCGCGCCGTGCTGCAGCGGTATCTAAGAGATGCCGCCACAGCACACACACGACATAAGGTCAGGACGCTCGCTTTGCACGCTCTGCTCGACCTGGGAATTGAAAGAAAGATAATAAAGAAAAAAAAATGTATATATTAAAAAGAAATGCTATCCTGCGCAAGGCCAAAAATGGGTCCCTATCTCAGCATAATGCTGTGACATCAGGTTACGGAACATACCCGATGCCACAGCGCTGGTTTTCTGATAGGGCCTTGTGACGCCACGAATAGCCACAAGCACCACGCAAGTACAGAAAAAAAAAGAATAAATAAATAATAATTATTATATTATAAAAAGTGTGTAAATTCCTAGTAAAGAAAAGAATGTATATATGAAAATATAACAATACTAAATAAATAGCGACTAATCACTTCCACATCATTTGTCAATCATATAAAATTATGACCATAGACACCTATGAATATGAATTGCACCTAGGTCCTCTCGCGTAGTAATCACGCTTAGGATTAGTAGGCTAATAGGCTAGTGGACTCTTTATTTCATACTAGCTTCGCTCGCGTGGTCTGTGTATTTATTATAACTTTCATCCCTTATTTCACCCCTTACAGCTTTTTTTTGCATAAAAAAATAGCCTTTCTCAGGTTCTAGACTATTGGTCTACCAAATTCTATTTAAATCTGTTCAGTAGTTTTTGCGTGGAAGAGTAACAAACATGTTCCGTCATCTGATATTCCAGTACGGCGTGTCGGGCGCCTACTGCGACGAAGTGTGGCGCCTGTGTGACGCGCTGTGGGGCGCCGACCTCGACAACGACGGTGAGTGCCGGGGCCGGGGCCGGGACAGCTGGGGGGCTACACTAGTCGCAATTTGATATTCAAATCGACACGAATAGAAACAAAATGTATGTGACATTACATTACAACGATTCATCCATTGACACAGACACACACATGGACACAGACACATACATGGACACAGACACTCACATTGGACACAGCCACACACATGGACACAGACACACACAAAACATTAATGACAGCCCGCTTATGTCTTATCCATACATTTTTCTTTCTATTCGTTTGTTGATCCTAACTATAGATTGCAACTTGGCTAGGCCCGCACATATAATACAAAAGAAACATTTTTACACAGCACCATCTAGTCCCAAACTAAGCAGAGCTTGTACTATGGGTACTAGACAATGGATATAATACTTATATACCTTTTTTTTTGTAAATACATACTTATAACATATAAGAAACAACCAGACAAACAAAAACACTTATGTTCATCATACAAAAAATATTTGTGTCATGTGGGAATCGCACCCACGACCTCTAGATCAGCAGTCCGGTACTCAAACCACTAAACCACAGACGTCGTCACATTAATAAACTACTAGCTTTCCACCAACGGCTTCGCCGGCGTGGTCTGGGTATTTCTTATAACTTTCATCCCCTATTTCAACCCCTTACAGCCCTTTTTTCGCATTTAAAAGTAGTATAAGTCCTTTCTCAGGCTCTAGACTATCTGTGTACCAAATTTCATTTAAACCGGTTTAATAGTTTTGACGTGAAAGCGCGACAGAATTACTTTCGCATTTATAATATTAGCACATCACAGCTGCTAGAAGGTGCTGTGTAGGTATTTATTGATTCTTTTTTTATTGTAAATAGGTGTACCCGGTACGGACCCCCTATCAATTGTGAACAGACATAAAAAGTTCCTGGAATGGCTCAAGACGGCCGTAGCCAAAGCGACGGACGAAGACCTAGCCAAGCCCAGGCAGGGAGAGAAGGAAGATGGTAAGAGTTTGCTTATTATGTTTTTTTTGTATATTTTTTAATGCATGCGAGATGTCATGTTTGTTAAATATCCTTTTTAACCCCTGACGCAACGACGCAAACGACGTTAGTCTGTATGTGTCTGTGTATATTTGTGTGTCTGTGTCTATGTGGGGCGTCTGTGTCTATGTGGGTGTCTTTGTGTCTATGTAGGGTGTCTGTGTATACGTGTGTATCTATGTCTATGTGTGTGTCTGTGTCCATGTGTGTCTGTGTCTATGTGGGGTGTCTGTGTTTGTGTGCGACTTGAACGGATGTATCGTTTTTTTTTGTTTTTGTTGTCTGAATGGTGAATTAGTCGGGTGTGTTCTTAGCTATGTTTGATAAAAATCGGTCTAAGATGGACGCCGCCACGAAATGGCGGATTACATATTTTTTCCAATCTTCATCAATATGGGTATTTATTTATTTATTTATTTATTATCAAATGAAAGGGCTTGATTGGTGGAATACTATATACTATACAATACGTTGCCAGAGCTCCTTCCGGGCTGGCAGCAAGAGAAACACGCCCTTAAACTGTGGGCGCAGTAAATCCCCTTAAATCTTAGGTTTTTGTCGCCTCGGCAACGCGTGAGTGACGCTTCGGTGTTGTAAACGTCCATAGGCTGCGGTAACCGCTTACCATCAGGCGGGCCGCACGCTTGTTTGCCAACCTTGTGACATAACAAAAAAAAAAAAATTTCAAACACACCCTTCAATTTTATTCTTTGTTTAAATGTAAGGCAGTGTTGCAGTTAGATTTGCTTGCTCCAGCATATTGCTGAGATAGGGACCCATACTGACATCGCACAAGATAACGCACCTATTTAAGTTAAAATTAATTCAATTCAATTTCAATTCTCTAGAAGTAAGACGGTCGCGCGATCAGATGACTGTAATATTTAAAATTCTTAGAGGGATTATCGATGTTCCTGACCTTCATAATGAAATCTGCAAGCTATTTGTCCCTGACAATTACTGTCGTTGCAGGAAACACCGTTTACTGGCTGTTCCAACTTGCCGTACCGTTGCACGCTCTATGTCGCCTATTCCTCGGACACTGGCCAATATTAACGCTCTCCTGAACTCAAACGCAAATATCGATATGTTTGTGGATGAATGGAAGGTGATAATGTCGGAATGCTTGAATTTTTGCGAGAAGAATGCCTGACTGGGTTAAACTAAACTACATATTTAAATAGTGTAATTGGCTTCGGCCGTTCTATTTAATCCTAAATAAATAAATAAATAAAATTGTATCTATTTAATGTTTTGATGTTTGGTATTTTGTGTTGTTTTTTGACTGTCAGAATAAACTTTCTTCTTTGTTTCCAGAGGCTGACGGGCATAGCGTCCAAGTGTGGACTCTTCTTCTTGGCGGGCGAGTATTGGAGGCGTGCAAAGTGGCCAAAGAACACGGAGACTTGAACATGGCCATGCTTATAGCTCAAGCCGCTGGTGAGTAGTATTGTAGCGACATCTATCGAGAATGAATATGCGTGATTCAAAAATCCAGCAAATCCAGAAAATTATAGCCACCTATCCCGCACAGGCTGGGTTAGAAGAGTAGCTACATTCTCGAAAACTAACTACAATTAGTTTGTTTACTACCTCCAGGTGCCTTTTTTATACCACTAAAGTGGCAAAAAAGCATACGGCCCGCCTAATAAATAAATGAATTTGAATTTGAATTAATGGTAAGCGGTTACCGTAGCCTATGGACGCTTGCAACACCAGAGGTATCACTCTCGCGGTGCCTACCCTAAAAACCTATTAGAGGTTTATGGAGGATTCACTGCGCCGACAGTTTGAGGGAATATTCCTCCTGCTGCCAGCGCAGCGCATCCTTAGAAGGAGCTCTGGCGACCTTACTGCAGGAACACAACACATGATAAAGTGTGTTATTTGGCTGCAGTTTTCTGTAAGGTGGAGGTACTTCCCCAGATGGGCTGCTCCAATTTTAAGCCAAAAATGGCCGTGCCATACCTCTCTTGTAAGAGCGTGCGTAGTGCCTAGCCGAGCCTCGTGTAAGTCTCTCGAAAATTTGGTAGGTTTGGTTTCCAATTGTGGGATGGTTTTGAAAGTAAGATTAAAGCTCATGAAATTAAAATTACTTAAGAAGCAATCCAGCAAGTGAAGTTCTCCGCGCAACTTGCATATACAAGGTGGAAGGGACATCGACGCACATCCGAATACCATGAGTTCAGTACATGATTCTGGACCCCCGAAATCTACTCCGATTTTTACGGCCGGTATGAAGGTACCTCGTGCCAACTTCAAGCCGGACAATAAGTTTGGCGAGAACTGTAATAACAGGCGAGCCTATTGCCATAAACCGGTCACAAATCCAGCCTCCGAACGAATACTGTTTTTAATAATCATTTCTTAGAAATACCCTATAACACTGTTTGACCTGGGAATCGAACCCTCAAGCGTAAGCGTAGTCGCGTTTCCAACTCGTCTAATGAGGCAAAATAGTTAATTATTATAATAATAATAATCAACCCTTATACTGTCCCACTGCTGGGCACGGATCTTCTCTCAGTATGAGAGGGATTAGGCTATAGTCCACCACGCTAGCCTAATGCATGTTGGCAGACTTTACATGCCGTCGTGAAAATCTCTCAGGCATGCAGGTTTCCTCACGATGTTTTCTTTCACCGTTAAAGCGAGTGATAATGACGCACATGATTTCGAAAAGTCAGAGGTTCGTTGCCTTGGATTTGAACTCGAGACCTTTGACTTGCCAGTCCAGTGGTCATACCTCTAGGCTATCACTGATTTATTTATCCAACTCGTCTAATGAGGCAAAATTATTAATATTACCTAGTTATTAATGAAGAAAAAATCGGCATGATTAGAATTTGCGTCTTTTGTTTAAATACACCAGACGCCACCGCTAAGCCACCGCGAGTCCTACTTGCCAAGTCGAAAAATTCCTTCATTAAAATAACTAGTAATCTTAGCATGGAAAATGCTTAGAAAAATACAGAAGATAGCTTTTTTTTTAAACCACTAAGGTGGCAAACAAGCATACGTCCCGCCTGATGGTAAGCGGTTACCGTAGCCTATGGACGCTTGCAACACCAGGGGTATCACTCGCGCGTTGTCGACCCAAAAAACCTCTTAGAGGTTTATGGAGGATTCTCTGCGCCGACAGTTTGAGGGAATGTTCCTCTTGCTGCCAGCGCAGCGCATCCTTAGAAGGAGCTCTGGCGACCTTACTGCAGGAACACAACACACAATAAAGTGTTTTATTTGGCTGCAGTTTTCTGTAAGGTGGAGGTGCTTCCCCAGATGGGCTGCTCCAGATTTGAGCCATAAATGGCAGCTATTGATATAAATTTTTTCATTCACAGGCGACCCAACATTCCGTTCCTTGATCTCTCGTCAGCTTTCACTGTGGCGGGAGTGTGGAGCTGACAGCCTGATATCGTCCCACCGCTGGGCAACCTTACAGCTGATCGCTGGGCAAAATGCACCTCGAGAAAAGCTCTTAGAGACTGACTGGCTGAGAGCTTTGCATGCTACTGCGAGGTAAGTTCATGTTCAAGTTCAAATGTTTTTAACCCCCGACGCAAAAACGAAGGGGTGTTATAAGTTTTACGTGTCTGTGTGTGCGTGTGTATGTGTGTGTGCGTGTGTATGTGTGTGTGTGTGTGTGTGTGTGTGTGTGTGTGTGTGTGCATGTGTGTGTGTGTGTGTATGTGTATTTTTTTTTAAAGATGAATTAGTCTGAGTGTTCTTAGCTATGTTTGATGAAAATCGGTCCAAGATGGCCGCCGCCACAAAATAGCGGATTACATATTTTTTCACAACTGCCTCAATATGGGTATCAAATGAAAAGGCTTAACTAGGAGAATACTATATACACTGAAAAATTTCTAATCCAAGATGGCCGCCACCACAAAATGGCAAATTAAATTTCGTGTTATTACAACCACTTATGAAACGTTAAATGATCCTAGATGCACGGGCACACCTGTGACACTCCATACAAACTTTCCGATACCGCTGCACACTACAATACCAAATGTCAAACTTGTCCAAATTACGTTTGTACACGTGCAAATGCAAATGTGTGCGTGAGAGTGCGTAGGGTTTGTTAGCAGTACGTCCGGCAAGAACACCGGCAGGATGCGGGGGACCTGAGGTATCTGACGTTAGGGAGGGGCGGAGAGTGGCCATTCTGTTATTATTTATTCTGTGGAACGGTTCCAAAAAGTTGATCCTATGGAGAAGAATCCGGCAAGAAACTCCATGGACACTTGTCATGCATTGTGTTCATTACTGGACCAATTTTAATAAAATAGGGTGGGGAAGGAAAAAAACAACTGGCGGACGACAGAAATCCAGACTCCGAACTGCTTGAAATTTCACAGAAAACCCAACAATACTGCTCCACCCGGGGATCGAACGCAGAACCTCTGGCGTAGCAGTTGCGCTTAAGACCATGTATGAGCAACTGTGTGGTGCTTGGGCTTCGCAAATAAAAATCTTGGAATTGGTTTTAACGTTGTATTGTTACAACTAACTTTTTTATCGTTTAAATTCAAGCGCAAAGGCCATGAAGACAATCCTTTTTTTTTCTTTTTGAACGAGAATGTTGTCATGAGAAAAAACATTATGGTATTACTAAAAGTTGCCAACAATATAAAAAATAATGTTACTTCTAAAAGTTGCCAACTATATAAAAAATGATATAAGTACTAAACAGACCACAAATCCAAATGAATATTTTTTTGGACCTTTAGCGTAGCAGATAAATTTAAGTGGAGATGGGCAGGGCAAGACGAGACGATCTTAGATGGACCAAAACAGTTACTGAATGGTGGCCAAGAGATGCAAAACGATCGCAGGGTAGACCACCAGCCCGATGGTCGGATGATATTGTGAGGGCAGTAGGGAATCTGTGGGTGCGACTTGCACAAGATCGGCAACAGTGGCGTAATAGAGAAGAGGCCTTTACTCAGCAGTGGGTGTTACAGGCTGAGTAGATAGATAGAGATAGATTAGCGTAGCAGTCACGTTTCGGACCACAAAACCAAATGTTTTTTTTATTTGTTTATTTTTTATAATGATTGGGACATCTATATACCCCTTTCGGATCGGACAGGGTTTGTTTAACATGATTGTAGAATCATCATCATCATCATATCAGCCAAAAGACGTCCACTGCTGAACAAAGACCTCCCCCATAGACTTCCACAGGGACCGGACGCATGCTACCTGCATCCAACGACTCTCAGCGACCTTTACCAGCCAGGCTAACATGCGCGCCACGACAAAATTTAGTCTTATTTTATTTTTTATTTTATTTAACAGGTACAGAAACAGACCACAGATTAAGTATTATACTAGCATTCTTTTAACATACAATTTACAAACCTGAAGTCCAATTATGACTGTACACAACATTCAAACAGTTAAACAACTTTTATGAGGAGTAAAAAACGTGTTAGGAAAGTTAAGTTTTGAAAGAAAAGTTAAATTGTGTTAAAATATTGATCAAATTATTCTTAAAAATATTACGACTTTCATGGAAAATATCAACATTTGAACAGACAACATTATATTGTTTGCACATTCTTAAAAGAGGATTGTTTTGGGACACATTGTTGTTGCAAGATGGTCTACTCTTTTGTCTCGCTCTTTCTTGTGCGAAAACGAAACAAAAACACGAAATAAGCGTAGACAAAATGTTCTCGCGGCGTGCATGTTAGCCCGACTGGTCATCGGTCCATCTCGTTGGAGGCCGTCCCACGCTGAGCTTTCCGTTGCGTGGTCTCCACCTAATTAGAATATTTATTCATCATCCTCCTGCCCTTATCCCTATTCACTTGGGGTCGGCGCAGTATGTCTTTTTCTTCCATACATCTCTATTAGCCGTCATCTCATCATTCACTTCCTTTGTGGTCATATCCTTTCTCACACAGTCCATCCATCTTTTCTTTGGTCTTCCTCTTCCCTTATATCCATCCACATTCATGCTCAAAACCTTTTTGGTAACATGCTCTTCACTTCTACGCATCACATGTCCATACCACGCTAAGCGGTTACTGCACAACTTTTCAGTAACCGGTGCTACTTTCAAACTACCTCTTATATACTCATTCCTGACCCTGTCCATTCTTGTAACTCCATAGAATTAATCAATTAAATCATAGAATTAATCAATTAAATCATAGAATTAATCAATTAAATCATAGAATTAATCAATTAGAATATTTATTGTAGAATGAAATACCTTATTTATAATAATACCCAGTTTCTAAGTCATAATGCGGAAAAACGCATCGTCCTTGTTGTACCGGATAAGGGGCAGCTCCAACAGCATTGTGAGAGCGGTGGCTGACAGTGGGAATTGTCCGCTGCTTGGCCATCTCACCAAATTATTAAGACCAGTGGCTCAATTTAATTTAATTTGATTTTTAACCCCCGATGCAAAAACGACGGGGTGTTATAAGTTTGACGTGTCTGTGTGTGTGTGTGTGTGTGTCTGTGGCATCGTAGCTCCCGATCGGTTGAACCGATTTTGATTTTGATTTTTTTATTTGAAAGGTGAATTAGTCGGGAGTGTTCTTAGCTATGTTTGATGAAAATCGGTCCAAGATGGCCGCTGTTACAAAATGGCAAATGACATTACGTGTCGGGGGTTTTCTAAATTTTTAATTTAGGTTAGGTTAGGTTATATTTGTACTTGTTCCCGCACCCCGGCTGAATGGTGATGAGGCGAACACCCGTCTGGTTTTAGTGGGTATACGTTCTTTTCAGGATGGAGTCCCACACACCGCGCCGCCTTCCCCAGGGCGGCGTGACGGTGCATAAAGCATTTCCAGAGGCAAAACAAAAAAAAAAATGTTATATTTGTACTTAATATAATTTAAATAAATATTTCAATATATACTTACTAACACAGTATAAGACGTTACTAACAAAATGGATCATGTTAGGGGGTGTCCATAAATTACGTGAGGTGTTTTTTTTTATTTTCTATCCCTCCCTCCCACCCTGGTGAGATGTCGTCAGATTTTATTCAACCCCCTCCCCCATCCCTCAATCTCACGTGAGATTTTTCAAAATGTTGGTTTCTTACGTAAACCCGTTGTAAAAATAGTATAATTTTTTTTTTGTTTCAATCAGAAAAAAATGCGATATTTGCCGAGACCCCCCCTCTCTCCAACGTAAGATTAGATGAGATTTGACTCGACCCTCTCCCCCCCTTAAACATCTCACGTATTTTATGAACGCCCCCTTATCTGAATTGAAATCACTACATAGTATAAAACAAAGTCGCTTTCTCTGTCCCTATCTCCCTATGTATGCTTAAATCTTTAAAACTACGCAACGGATTTTGATGCGGTTTTTTTTATAGATAGAGTGATTGAAGAGGAAGGTTTATATGTATAATACATACTTATTATAGTACAGAAAATACAAGACATTCAAACCCATGCGGGGCGGGTCGTAAATAATCTAATATATAAAATTCTCGTGTCACAGTTTTAGTTGCCATACTCCTCCGAAACGGCTGGACCGATTTGTATGAAATTTTGTGTGCATATCGGGTAGGTCTGAGAATCGGCCAACATCTATTTTTCATACCCCTAAATGATAAGGGTGACCCACCCCTATATGGCAAAACAACGTTTGCTGGGTTAGCTAGTAATAATAAAAATAATTTGTATTGCCCAGATACTTATACCACGTCCCGGCGCTGGAACAAGTGATGAGGAGCTACGAGGCTCTCTTCAACACCAACGACGATGATGCGGACGATGAAGATCCTCTATCACTGGTGAAGGACGACGAGATGTCCATGCCGCTACCCCTGCCGCCGTACGTCGAACATTACGACCTCACTGTTATTACGGTAAGTGATAATCAAAGACAATTGTCTATTTGACGACGTCTGTGGTCTAATGGTTCGAGTACCGGACTGCTGATCACGAGGTCGTTGGTTCGATTCCCACAAGACACAAATATTTATGTGATGAATATATGTATTTATTTTTGTTTGTGTTTCTTATGTTTAATAAGTATGTATTTACAAAAAAACGTATATAAGTATTATGTCCTTTATCTAGTACCCATAGTACAAGCTCTGCTTAGTTTAGGACTAGATGGTGCTGTGTAAAATGTCCAAAGATATTTATTTATTTGACAGATTTTTTTTGTCTATATATACAAGGTGGAAGGGACATCGACGCATAAACGTTGTGACAAGGTTTCACTCAAGGTCAAAAATAAAATGACCTAGGTCATTCATGTAGAAAATGATAGGTTATTACAGATATTGACATTTTTAAGCGCGCAGTGTAATGCTAAAAACGCGATTATAACGTTCCGCTGTAAATGTTATCGCGTGCGTGGTCCGAAATAAATGAAATAATGATTTTTTAAATTATAAATCTAATTTTGGTAGATAAAAATAATGTTTTTTACTTGTTTAAGTAAAAAAAAACTGCAGAAAAAAATTTAAAGAATGATGAAAAAAGTAACGGAAAATTTCAACGCAGGGGGATCCAGAATCATGTACTGAACTCATGGTATTCGGATGTGCGGCGATGTAATAATATATAGTAATTTTATTTTTGTCCTGAGTGAAACCTTGTCACGACGTTTGTTTGTGCGTCTATGTCCCTTCCACCTTGTTTACAAGGTTTAACTCAAGGTCAAAAATAAAATGACCTAGGTCATTCATGTAGAAAATGATCGGTTATTACAGATATTATGACATCGGTTATTACGGTTATTACAGAACTATTTTAATTTTATTGAATGTCAATACATTCAATAAAATTAAAATAGTTCATAAACAAGGAAGTTATAAGCATTTTAATTTAATATGCGAAAGAGAGCACACCATACTGTGTTGTGACGTAAAATTTCTGTATGCCATACAAATTCTATACTATAGTTCGCGCGGAACTAGTTGGCCGCGCCTTGGGTAGGGACGGGGCTGAGGCGGCGGGTTACTGTGAACGAAAGCGCGCGCCCCCGCCCCTCCGCCCCACCGCGCGCAGGCGACCCCGCCCCTCCGTCCCGCCGCTCACATACCTAAGGCGCGGCCAACTAGTTCCGCGCAGACTATACAAGTTAGTATTTTTTTCTAAAAATTTTCATCGTTTAACAGAAGGGCAAAAAGCGGCGCGTGCTGGATCTACGCTACGAGCTGATGCGTGCGCGGGCATTCAACACCCGACCCAAGCTGCAGCCCGCCGCCTACAGCCCCGACCCACTCGACTATAGTCTGTGGTAAGTACATAAGGGCCCTGGATCCAGGGCCCTATTCAATAAAGCACACAACTAAACTCACTGTCCGGCACAGACAGCGAGATTTCGGAGTGAACCATAATATCATCTAAGTATACAATTTTTTTATTTTTCGTGGATATTTTTACAACCGCTCACCGGATTTCCGGATTTGGATTTTTGTGACCAATCTGTAAGCACCAGCTTTCGAATAAAAAAAGAATCATCAAAATCGGTTCACCCAGTCCAAAGTTATTATTTTATTATGTTTGTTACCTCATAACTTCCCATAAATCGAAATCCGGTGAGCGGTTGTAAAAATATCCACGAAAATTAAAAATTACAGTCGAATTGAGAACCTCCTCCTTTTTTGAAGTCGGTTGAAAATGACAAAATTGTAGAATGATCGTGCCCAAGCTGTTTAATAAAAGTAAAAAGTTTCGGGAACTTTTTAGATTGTCATATTTTTGGGAAAAGGCTAGGAAGAAGAATGCTAATTAATAGTGTTTTGTGTCATACAGTTTCCTCCTCGGAGCGTGGTTCGGTAACCCATCCGTGGAAAGCATCACAGGCATCGCTGACCAGTTGGAAGCGGCCGGCGCCTGGCACTTGGCTGTGCAGGCTCTGGCCTACCACCCTGAGGATTTAGCGTGAGTATATTTAAATTGGCATCCCACTTCGAGGCGACGACGAGGACGCCCAAGTCGTCGGTGGCGGGACCATTTGGATTGTTTTCAACCAGACTGGTCCACAGTCGCGTGCAACCGACTGGCATGGAAAAAGAGGGGGAGGCCTTTGCTCAATTTTGGGACAGTTCGGGCTGAAATAATAAAATAAATAAATAAATAAATATCTTGGGACATTTTTACACAGCACCATCTAGTCCCAAACTAAGCAGAGCTTGTACTATGGGTACTAGACAATGGATATAATACTTATATACTTTTTTTTTGTAAATACATACTTATAATACATAAGAAACACCCAGACTTACACAAATACGTATATTCATCACATAAATATTTGTGTCCTGTGGGAATCGAACCCACGACGTCGTGATCAGCAGTCCGGTACTCGAACCACTAGACCACAGACGTTGTCAAATAATAATAATAAATATTTAAATTAATACTGGAATTATATGTACAGAAAAGTACAAAGGCAGTCTTAGGCATTTTCTGCCAGACAACTTTTGGGTCTAACATAATATACCGTCACGCCAGTATTACCCGAAGGGGGTAGGCAGAGGCGTACTAATGTACACCCACATTTCGCCGGTATGTTTAGGTCCCATGTAATAGGGGGCGAGCCTATTGCCATCAACCGGGCACAAATCCAGACTCCGAGCTGCTATTGGGAATTACACAGAAAAACCCAACAACACTGCTCGACCCGGGATTCGAACCCAGGAGCTCCAGCGTAGCAATCAACCAAATTGCCGACGTTTCTCAAAAAAGGCAAGGTTAAGAGCACCCTAAACCGACGAGCATGCATGGAGAGGTTAATGAACATAGACGAAGCGAAAGTGGTGTGCCAGGATCGTAGCAAGTGGAAATCTATAGTCTCTGCCTACCCCTATGGGAAACAGGCGTGAAGCTATGTATGTATTGCCTATACACTATCATTGACGACGTCTGTGGTCTAGTGGTTCGAGTACCGGACTGCTGATCACGAGGTCGTGGGTTCGATAAGTATTTGTGTTTGTCTGGGTGTTTCGTATGTATAATAAGTATGTATTTACAAAAAAAAAGTATATAAGTATTATATCCATTGTCTAGTACCCATAGTACAAGATCTGCTTAGTTTGGGACTAGATGGTGCTGTGTAAAAATGTCCCTATAAGGTTTTTCTTTATAATGAAACCACTCGTAACCCAAAGATCTTATTTATTGAAATAACGAACACAACACTTTAACATTTACACATACAAAACAAATAGGAGACCGCGCGATATCGGATCCGAGTTGGATGCCGACTGTGCTAGCCGCTAGAGGAGCGATTCAGCAGACCGAAACCGTTCCGATAAAGTTAGCGTGTCCGTGCTCGCCGAACGACCAAATGTTTTTTTTTTTTTTTAGGACGGATGTAGATTCTAGCTCAGGAGCTTTAGAATCTTAACCGGGCTTGGTGGCGAGGCACCTTTTGTGCCTCCAGCCATGGACACTTATAAACTAAGCAACCGCAGCTAAGGGCGTCCCCTAACGGGACTCGGACCTCGGCTTAGGGCGTTGCTGGGGGGACAGCTAGGGACAGCTGGATCTGGGTTGTAATTATTTAGGGACGAATTTAAAACTACTGGCTCGGCGCGGGCCAGCTCGAGCAAGGGACGGGGAGGGGTACCGTTTCGGGGTCTTCGCGACGGGCCTCGCCGGCGAGGACGGTAAATCGGATGGCAACCAAATGAAGGCGCGCGAGGCCTTATATACTATCCGGCCGGCGGCGGCGGCGCGGCGGCGGTGAGCGCGGTGGTGGGCACGGCCGCTCACGTGCGCGTGCATGACGCGCCGCTGTGTGCTACATCCCCAAATATTTATTTATTATTTATTTATTTATTTATTGACCGAAGACCATCATGGGTAACCTATTGAAATATCGAATTTCTGTTACCCGAATCTTAAAACCCCGAAAACGGTTGGTAGAACTTTTAAAAGACAGATGTAATGAATGACAACTTTTTATAATTCCGTTTTTAATTTCCCAGATGAATCAATTTACAGGTGCACTAAAACCAAATTTTCAAGTAGTGTTTTTTTGTTTCCCATATTGCCATAATCCAGGTTAGGTTAGGTTAGAACTGCGACCCCTGCGAGCCAGAACCTACTCGCTATTGTTTTACTTGCCTATTACAGACAGGTTAAGGTTAACTACCTACCTTGTAATTATTGATTTTGTGTGTCTGGAACTCGTTCGTCTGGATTATAAAACGTCGTACAAATTAATTAATGGGCAAATAAAATTCGGAGTTGCGATTATATGGCAAATAAAACTTCGGAATTTGAAAAAACGGGATTATGATATTCGGAATATTAAAATTCGGTATTAAGATAGGTAACCACCATCATGCCTGTATTCACCAAAAGCATACAACACATTTATATTCATCACATAAATATTTGCGTCCGGTACTCAAACCACTAGACCACAGACGTCGTCAAAATTGAAATTATTTTTCACGAACTCAAAATTTCTTTGCATTTTTCATTATATTTTGGAGGGACGGGGAGTGTTGTCCCTCGCATCAAAGGGAGGATCCTGCTCTCAGGCGGGTGTTATGCCTGGCGGGCCACTGTCGGGCGGTTGTATATATGCAAGTTGCACGGTAAACTTCACTTGCGCGATTCAGGACTTGTTGCTTCTTTCGTACAAGTTCTTATGTAGCTCGATAGATGTCGCTACAATATTTTTCGTCGGTTTTTATATTTGTGTTATTTATGTTATGTTATACAGTCGGGGTCATCTAATTCGCGGCGTATTATCACGGCACGCGCCCTCCCGAGCAGACACGGCAGAGTTGAAGAGCAGATTACAGCTGATACGGAGACTGCAAGTGCCGGAGCAATGGCTACTACTTGCGCAGGCGCATCGAGCTAAATACGAGGTGAGAAACAATGAATATTAAATATTATTTGTGTCTGCCTCGTTGGTCTAGTGGTCCCAAGCGCGACTGCTACACTAGAGCTTCTGGGTTCGATCCCTGGGTCGAGCTGTGTTGTTGGGTTTTCTGTGAAATTCTCAGTAGCAGCTCGGAGTCTGGATTTGTGTCCGGTTGATGGCAATAGGCTCGCCCCCTATTACATGGGACCTAAACATACCGGCGACACGTGGGTGTATATTAGTACGCCTCTGACTACCCCTTCGGGGAATGTAGGCGGGAAGGTTTTCTTATTTGGGATTTGCGCCCGAAAGGCGGTCATCAAAAACCCATACAACTCAGCCCAAATTGTACCGGCGGTACATGACAGCTGTCAAGTTGATAGTTTTTACCATGAAATCACTATGAAACTGATAATAATCTGCCGTAATGGCGTGCGTTTGATATTCCGAAACTGATACCGTCAGTTTTTACTATGAAATCATTACGAAACAGATAATAGTGTGCCAAAATGGCGTGATTTTTCTCAAATTTATTTCTCATCCCCCAGTCAACATAAAAAAATACGACGAGTTTCAACCAGCGTAATACAGAGTATTTTTTCCGATAAGTGTACCTTCGGTACATCATTTGGGCCGATTTCGATGACCTCCTTTGGTACACAGATACTCTAAAGCCTGAGAAAGGACCTAGGCTACTTTTAAATGCGATGACCTACTTTAAAAGAAAAATATGTTTATCTTTTTGTATTTTTTAAGCATTTTCCATGCTAAGATTACAAGTTATTTTTAATGAAGGAAAAAATCGTAAATACGTCACCTTAAGACGTAAATTAGAATGTGGAGGAAGATTTCGACTGGCGAGCAGGGCGAGCGGTGGCTTAGTGGTCAGAGCGTCTGGTGTACCGAACCAGAAGGCGCAGGTTCGAATCCTGCCCGCCCGCCGATTTTTCCTTCATTAAAAAAAAATTAAAAAAAATATGTTTGTTACAGCGTCTCCCTGCGGTGGAGGCAGAACACTTAGTCGGCGCCGGACAGTGGAACGCAGCGCACAGAGTGTTGCTAGATGAACTACTGCCGCAAGCTGTGTTAACAGGTAATAGGCTACGCGACTGATTATTTTTATGGCCTTATGAAAAAGTTGACCATAAATATAGCCGATTATCAAAAACAAAATTTGAATTGTATAAAAAATAACGAAGATTTTAATTTTATGCTAGATAGAGAGCGCACTATACTTACAAATGACGTCAAAAGTAGCGTGCGCCATACTAATTCTATACTAACACTCGTTTTGGAGGGGACAGAGCATCCCCTCTCAATCCCCACCAAAAACTTTTAACGCATTAACTCAGAAATTTGGAAGCATTAGCTTTCAAATAAAAAAAAGAATCATCAAAATCTCTCTGACGACGTCTGTGGTCTAGTGGTTCGAGTACCGGACTGCTGATTACGAGGTCGTGGGTTCGATTCCCACAACACATAAACATTTATGTGATGAACTTAGGTGTTTGTGTTTGTCTGGGTGTTTCTTATGTATAATAAGTATATATTTACAAAAAAAAAAGTATATAAGTATTATATCCATTGTCTAGTACCCATGGTACAAGCTCTGCTTAGTTTGGGACTAGATGGTGCTGTGTAAAATGTCCCATGTTTAAAAAAAAAAAACCGTTCACCCAGTCGAAAGTTCTGAGGTAACATACATAAAAAATTTTTTTTTTATTAATTTATAAGTAGGTAATACTCAGACCACGCGGTCGAAGTCACTGGCGGAAAGTTAGTATTTACTATCCATTTAATTTCAGACGACCTGCAAAGCATAGCGCCGTTGTTAGACCGGATGAACGAAGCCGCCCAGCGCCACGAAGTCAGCGGCTGGGAGAGCGGAGGACAAGCCTTACATCTCTACCTTCACGTATGTGACGAGGTAAATATATATATGTTTTATTTATATACCACTAAATAAAATAAATAAATATCCTGGGACATTTTTACACAGCACCATCTAGTCCCAAACTAAGCAGAGCTTATACTATTAGTACGAGAGCCCACGACCAAAACCATGTCTCATAGCAATACTGCAAAAACCCTATAAAATCGTTAGATTGTATGATTCTGAACCCGACTAGGTGTGTAGTAACGGTCGAAAGTGTAGCAACTGCGTGGGAGGCCATTTCTGCTGTGTCAAAAAAAAAGACAGTCGGTATTATAGCAATACGTCTGATAGTGAAAATGTACATAGATTTTATAATTGTATTACGAAAAAGTTTGTTTTCAGACATTTTGCGCGTAGCATATAGCCTGAGCGCATTTTTGAAAATGTCAACAAATTTAGCCGACCTGTATCATAGCAATACGGATAATATTTTTTTTCAACTTTTCGTATTGCTGCCATGATTACCAAAAACCTGTTTTCAGACACTTTAAGTGTAGCATATACTCCCAAAAACGAAAATAACGTTTCGGATTCGCCTGGCCGACGCCTCTGTTAAATGTTTTTTTAAATTTACAGCCTTCATAGATATTCAAGAATCTCCCTTGTCTATTATATGTACTTTGACAGATTTTCGAAATAAAAAATTTGAACTGAACTGCGAATAAAAATGGACTAACAATTGTGACTAAAAGTTTAAATAATTCAAAAAAAATAAAAACTCGACAGCGTTACCTCAATAAAATTATTGACTAATACAAACTTTTAGAATTTTTTTTCCCAGATCATCCAGTAATGAGTGACACAGTTCACCGCAATGTAACTTTTTTTGCGGCGTCTTTATTTTCTTAATTTTCGGCTTAAATTCTTTGTTAATTATCATCTAATAAATTCAGGGTCGCAACGTATTCATTGGTTTGTAACAGAAAATTCAAGACGCCTCAATACGATTTTTAAATGATATCTGAGTATCGAAAAGTTGTCTGATAGAGAAGGTGCTACACTTAATTTGTCTGATATAATTTTTTTGCACATGTGGACAACTTATTTTATCATGTCCAACAATTTTCAGACATATTGCTATGATACCGATCGGTAAAATTTGTTAACATTTTCAAAACGGTCTCAAAATTTAATGCGTTCACATTTCCGTCTGAAAATTGTTTTGTTGGCATCAAATAACCAAAATTTACTAATAAAAAAGATTTTCAGACGTATTGCTATGAGACATTTTTTTTGTCTCATTTTTAATTTTTTTAAGTAATTTTACGGGTTTGCGCTACACCACTAACGTCCGAAAAATATGTTTCCGGTATCTCAGAACTATCATTCAACTACAGTCTGCAAATCGGACATATTGCTATGATGCAGTTCGGTAAAATTCTTTGACAATTTTGAAAATTCGGTCAGATCAAACGCTACGCGGAAAATGTCTGATATTGGTATTTTCGAGTTCAGGATAATCGTATCTATCGATTTGATGCGGTTTTGGCCGTATTGCTATGAGACAAAAATTTTGGTCGTGGGCTCTCGTACTATATGGGTACTAGACAATGGATATAATACTTATATACTTTTTTTTTTGTAAATACATACTTATAATATGTATATAAGAAACACCCAGACAAACACAAACACCTAAGTTCATCACATAAATGTTTGTGTCTTGTGGGAATCGAACCCACGACCTCGTGATCAGCAATCCAGTACTCGAACCACTAGACCACAGACGTCGTCTAATTATAATTATCGATAGGCGCAAGTAATATAGGAAGACGACCGATGCGTGTGCGCAGTTCGGTAACGGCGAGTGAGTGTGCGGCGGAGTAGCCCGAAGGTGGGGGCCACTGCTCAAGGATGGAGTCGATCCCCAATTGGCTCCTCGGCACGGCTTGATGTGACGCAGTAACATATATAACTAGCTTTTCTCCGCAGCTTCGCTCGCGTCACGTTTGAACCCCGTTACACCCCATTTTCTGATGTTTTATAGAATAGTTATTCTGTTATTCGGGGCGGATACAAATCCAACAAATCAAAAACCTTCACACAACTCTGCCCACGCGCCGTCATAAACAATGACGTCACGGTGCTTACCCTTATTTCAGTAATACAGTATTCCATTGAAAGTGCTTAGCTATCGTTCGTATCGTAATCCACGACATATATTTTTTTTCTATACTAATATTATAAAGAGGAAAGATTTGTTTGTTTGTTTGTTTGTAATGAATAGGCTCCGAAACTACTGGACCGATTTCAAAAATTCTTTCACCTTTGGAAAGCTACATTATCCCCGAGTAACATAGGCTATATATCATCACGCTACGACTAATAGGAGCGGAGTAGTAATGAAAAATGTTGCAAAAACGGGGGAAAAAATTATAAGACCACGCGGGCGAAGCCGCTGGCGGGAAGCTAGTTATTTATATACCACTAAGGTGGCGAACATGCATACGTCCCGCCTGATGGTAAGCGGTTACCGTAGCCTATGGACACTTGCCACACCAGGGGTATCACTCGCGCGTTGCCGACCCGAAAAGCCTCTTAGAGGTTTATGGAGGATTCACTGCGCCGACAGTTTGAGGGAATGTTCCTCTTGCTGCCAGCGCAGCGCATCCTTAGAAGGAGCTCTGGTGACCTTACTCACTGCAGGAACACAAACATTTATGTGTTGAATATAAATGTTTGTGTTTGTCTGGGTGTTTGCTATGCATAATAAGTATGTATTTACAAAAAAAAAGTACATAAGTATTATATCAATTGTCTAGTACCCATAGTACAAGCTCTGCTTAGTTTGGGACTAAATGGTACCGTGTAAAATGTCCCAAGATTTATTTGATTGTATTTATTTCAGATCCGAGGTCTAGTATCGTCTGCCGAAGGACTTCAGGACAGGTCGAGCGTACACGCGCGACTGGAGGCGTTGCGACCAAAAGTCGCAGCTGCGTGCCGCGCCTTAGGCGGGCTGCAACCAAAGTGAGTACACTGGATTCGTTTAACATAACATACTATCGTCACGCCACCAAACCAATTATTGATGTGCCGGATATCTGTATTTTTATCCGTATCTGCGGATATTCCAGGGAAAAGAAAGATTGGTGGATTTTTGCCTTAGTAATTTTGAAGACATAATACGAAAGATGAAAATTATCATTGATTATAATAAAATAAATCCAAAATATAGTACCTCTTATAGTTCTTTCCATACATTTAACTCATCTACCAAACCCAAACATACACACATTGTATACAAAATAAAAGAAAGTCGTGCGCTGCTGCGAAATGCAAGTCGAAACATGTCCTTCACGCAAAGCGTCAAGTAGCGTTAATAATAGTTACAAGTTTACGCGCACCGACACCGATTTGACACCAAATATCCGTATTCGGATCCGTATCCGCGTATCTTGACACCAAATATCTGTAATCGGATCCGTATCCGCGTATCTTGACACCAAATATCTGTAATCGGATCCGTATCCGCGTATCTTGACACCGAATATCTGTAATCGAATCTGTATCCGCGTATCTTGACACAAAATATCTGTATTCGGATCCGTATTCGCGTATCTTGACACCAAATATCTGTAATCGAATCTGTATCCGCGTATCTTGACACCAAATATCTGTATCCGCGTATCTTGACACCAAATATCTGTATTCGGATCCTTATCCGCGTATATTGACACCAAATATCTGTAATCGAATCCGTATTCGCGTATCTTGACACCAAATATCTGTAATCGAATCCGTATCCGCGTATCTTGACACCAAATATCTGTAATCGGATCCGTATTCGCGTATCTTGACACCAAATATCTGTAATCGGATCCGTATCCGCGTATCTTGACACCAAATATCTGTAATCGGATCCGTATCCGCGTATCTTGATACCAAACATCTGTATTTGGATCCGTATTCGCGTATCTTGACATCAAACATCCGCATTTGGAACCGTTTCCGCGTATCTTGACACCAAATATCTGTAATTGAATCCGTATCCGCGTATCTTGACACCAAATATCTGTAATCGGATCCGTATCCGCGTATCTTGATACCAAACATCTGTATTTGGATCCGTATTCGCGTATCTTGACATCAAACATCCGCATTTGGAACCGTTTCCGCGTATCTTGACACCAAATATCTGTAATTGAATCCGTATCCGCGTATCTTGACACCAAATATCTGTAATCGAATCCGTATCCGCGTATCTTGACACTGTAGGGTATTAGTAACTATGTTAGGAATGTTCAGGATGTCGTATTCAGTCTGGTGAGTGCACAGGGTTACGGTGTCCAACAGGAGTTACCTGTTGGCCTCCAAATGATACACGAACAGGAAATATAATAATAGGTATATAATGATCATAAAATACAAGTGGTCTGTACACGGCACAACAGATAACTGGTGACCCCCACGTCGACTCTTTCATTACATAAGTACTATAGTTACATAGGTATATGTGTAACACGTCGGTATGTATATTTGTGTGTGTATAATGTGCACCTACAACATCAAATATCTGTAATTAGATCCGTATTTGCGTATCTTGACACCAAATATCTGTATTCGGATCGGTATCCGCGGATCTTGCCACCAAATCTGTAATCGGATCCGTATTTGCGTATCTTGACACCAAATATCTGTAATCGGATCCGTATCCGCGTATCTTGACACCAAATATCTGTATTCGGATCGGTATCCGCGGATCTTGACACCAAATCTGTAATCGGATCCGTATCCGCGTATCTTGACACCAAATATCTGTATTCGGATCGGTATCCGCGGATCTTGACACCAAATATCTGTAATCGGATCCGTATTCGCGTATCTTGACACCAAATATCTGTAATCGAATCCGTATCCGCGTATCTTGACACCAAATATCTGTAATCGGATCTGTCTCCGCGTATCTTGACACCAAATCTGTAATCGGATCCGTATTCGCGTATCTTGACATCAAACATCCGCATTTGGAACCGTCTCCGCGTATCTTGATATCAAGTATCCATATCTGCGGATATACCTTTGTAACATGAGTAGTAGCAATAGTGTTGGTGTTGTCGTGCCCCCAGGAACATAGGCGTGTCGTTTGCGCGCGCGGAGATGGGCGCGCGGCTGGTGCAGTGCACGCTGGCGGCCGGCGAGCCGCCCGCGCACCTGGCCGCGCTGCTGCGCGCGCTGCGCCTGCCGCCCGGCACCGCGCACACCGCGCACCACCAGGTGGGGGGGATATTTATTTACTTATTCTTTAATGCACAGATGGTACATAATGCCATAAGGCGGACTTAATGCCATAAGACATTCTCCCCCAGTCAACCTTTGGGTTAAACTAACCTAACCTAAATTAAAAATTTAGAAAACCCCCGACACGAAATGTAATTTGCCATTCTGTGGTGGCGGCCATCTTGGATTTCAAATCCAAGATGGCCGCCACCACAGAATTAGTTGAGCCCTTTCATTTGATACCCATATTGAGGGAGTTGTGAAAAAATATGTAATCCGCTGTCTTGTAGCGGCGGCCATCTTGGACCGATTTTCATCAAACATAGCTAAGAACACTCCCGACTAATTTACCTTTCAAATAAAAAAACAAAATCAAAATCGGTCCATCCGTTGGGGAGCTACGATGCCACAAACACACACACACACACACACACACACACACAGACACGTCAAACTTATAACACCCCGTCGTTTTTGCGTCGGGGGTTAAAAAGAGCATCGAAATGCGGTACGAAAAAAAATAAAAAATAAGTAATAACAATAATAAAGTGTAATTACAGCGTCAGCTATCGAACTAACTTTTTTTTTATACCACAAGGATAGCAAACAAGCATGTGGTACGTTTGATAGTAGACGGTTATCGCAGCCTATGGACGTTTACAACACCGAAGCGTCGTTAGCGTTGCCGACACAGCAAAAACCTCTTAGAAGTTTAAGGAAGATTCAATGCGCCGACAGTTTAAAGGAATGTTCCTCTTACTGCCAGCACAGTGCATCTTTAAATGGAGCTCTGGCAACCTAACTTACTGCAGGAACACAACCCACAATAAAGTGTGTAATTTGGCTACAATTTTCTGTAAGGTGGAGGTACTTCTTCAGATGGGCTGCTCCAGATTTGAGCGATAAATTGCTGTGCCCAACCTCTCTTAAAACATGTCTACATAAACACTTGTACAAAGAATCGACAAAATGCTTCTCTCACATGAAAATAGAAAAGAAAAACCAACAATGATGATCTCTTCTTTATATGAGTTAGCATACAACAGAGAGGTCAAACTCTATTTCAGGATCTAGTCGAATAAACGACAAAAATTCCGAAAATCACTTTTTTGGAGTTTGCAGTCGTTTAAATACTCTATCCCACTTGTTTTTTTTACGATTTATATTAGTAAAGATAAGTGAGTAAGGTCGCCAGAGCTCCTTCTAAGAAAGCGCTGCGCTGGCAGCAAAAGGAACATTCCCTCAAACTGTCGAAGCAGTGAATCCTCCATAAACCTCGAGAGATTTTTATGGTCGGCAACGCGCGAGTGATACCCCTGGTGTTGCAAGCGTCCATAGGCTACGGTAACCGCTTACCATCAGGCGGGCCGTATGCTTGTTTGCCACCTTAGTGGTATAAAAAAAACCATTTATAGTGGTTGAGGAAGAAATTGCTTTTAGCGATAAGACCGCCAATTGTACTCTTATAGTACTCGAGTATTATTAAGTACTTTGTGTTGTTTCTTGATGTACAATAAAGTACATTCTATTCTATTCTATTTATGTAATTATAGCAGTTCCTTTCTGTTACAGATCAGCTCCCTCCTAGCTGAACGTGCCGCCGAGTCCTGCGGCGTGTCCTCCCCCCCTACACCCCCCTCCCAACGCGCGGTTACCAGCTAATCTCATCACCACTAGCTGACAAACAGCATTTAAGGTGTTAAATGTTAATATAACATACATCTTTAGGCGGGATAAGTCCAATGTTCAAAAAACCGATATGTAATGTGATTATGAATTAATATGGCACAAAAGGGAGGTCATCAAAAGCCCATACAACTCAGCCCAAATTTGTATCGGAGGTACATGACAGCTGTCAAGTTGACAGTTTTTACTATGTAATCAATATGAAACTGATAATAATCTGTGTAATGGCGTGCGTTTGACATTCCGAAACTGACACTGACAGTTTTTACTATGAAATCATTACGAAACAGATAAGTGTGACAAAATGGCGTGATTTTTCTCAAATTAAGTTTTTTTTTCTCATCCCTCAGTCAACATTAAAAAAAAGTACGACTAGAGTTTTAACCAGTGTAATACAGAGTATTTTATTCAATAAGTGTACCTTCGGTACATCATTTGGGCCGATTTCGATGACCTTCTTTATAAAACAATGTGTTATTTTGTTTAATTTTGGTAGTATTTTATATTGGACCAACCACAAATTGGACCAATCGCGAATTAGACCTACCAGGAATTGGACAAATCAAGAATTGGAACAATCGCGCCTAATGGAACATACAGGGTTATTAAAAATACCAGAAAACTCAAACAATGATCGTTTTACTTTTCATAATAAGATAGCAGCGGTTCCCAAACCTAACAGCATTGGAAGACGAAATAAATAATTTTATTGTGATAATTATTATAATTAATAATCGGGTAATGTATCCATTTTGGGCGTAAAATTTTTTGGCAAAAATATTGGGCATTTGTCGTGTACAGCTCTCACCAAACTTATTATCCGGGTTATAGTTGGCACGAACTAACTTTAATCCGGCCGTAAAAATAGGAGAAAGAAAAATATTAGATTGTAATGAATAAAAATGAAAGCTCAAGTTGTAGGCTGTACTTTTAAATCATTCTAATCCAATATTTTTCTTTCTCCGATTCTTACGACCTTCTTAAAGTTAGCTCGTGCCAACTTCAACCCGGACAATAAGTTTGGCGAGAACTATAACTAAGTAAATATAATTCGTATATTGAAAAAAAAAACTGAAATCGATTGAGAAATATATAACCATTTCAAGTTTTTGGTGGGGATTAAGAGTGGAATGACAAAAAGCTTTCGACAAATCGGGCTGTCACTAATGTCATTTCCATACATTTTGTTTCTATTTGATTGTCGACTCGAACGTCAAAATGCAACTAGTCTAGGCTTGTCTTTCTGGTATTTTTACAATAATCCTGCTTTAATATTATAATGTGAAAAATCTCCTAATAGAATAATGTATTTTTTTTAATAAAATAGTAGGTCACTTATTATAAGTTGTCCATAAACCTCATAATTTGGACTTAAAAGACATCGGGTCGCTCTCCGAGACAGGCTGATATTCAGAGACGAAACTAAGCATGAACTTAGGCTTCCGTATGTCAAATTGTCATACAAATTTGACATACGGAAACATTACTTTACGCTTAGCATCGTCTCTGAATATTAGCCTTAGCCTAGTGAATCATTAGCTAATAGAGACCCAGTGTATCTTGGTACACTGACAAACTCAAATATGGGTGAGAGAGTTGTGAAAAAATATGTAATTCGCTATTTTGTGGTGGCGGCCATCTTGGACCGATTTTCATCAAACATAGCTAAGAACACTCCCGACTAATTCACCTTTCAAATAAAAAAGAAACTAAATCAAAATCGGTTCATCCGTTCAGGACACACACACAGACTCGTCAGACTTATAACACCCCGTCGTTTTTGCGTCGGGGATCAAAAAATAGGCCAAGATATAGTAGCCACTGTTTGTTAACGATTCATTAATGTTGTCTATCAACAATCGTCAACCTCTACTGTCCCACAGTCACAGCTGGGCACGGGTCTCCTCTCACAATGAGAGGGATTATAGTTTTAAAACATTTTTTTTGTTCAATAAAATAGTAGTAACTGATTTAGTTCAAAACATACATACGGTATACAAGGTGGAAGGAACGCACATCCGAATACCACGAGTTCAGTACATGATTCTGGACCTAACTAATTAACTTTACTAAGTAACTTTTTTCATAAATTTTTCAATTTTTTCGGCAGTCCTTTTTACTTAAACGTGTAAAAAAACATTATTTATGCCTACCCAAATTAGATTTATAATTAAAAAAACATTATTTCATTTATTTCAGGTCGCGCGCGCGATAACATTTACCGCTGAGCGTTATAATCGCGTTTTTAGCAATACTCTGCGCGCTCAAAAATGTCAATATCTGTAATAACCGATCATTTTCTACATGAATGACCTAGGTCATTTTATTTTTGACCTTGAGTGAAACCTTGTCACCACCTTGTTTATACAAGCCACTTGATACGATCCTTATATACTTTAGCTTCCTCCACGTTCATACATCTTGTCATACACACGCCCCGATTGTGAGTACTACGCACCTGAACCATTTTGTATGACCTCAGTGATTAGGTCGGTGTTAGTCTATCTAGACCCCTTGAGGCACTTAGGCTAATATTCAGAGACGATGCTAAGCGTAAAGTAATGCTTCCGTATGTCAAATTTGTATGACAATTTGACATACGGAAGCATAAGTTCATGCTTAGCCTCGTCTCTGAATATTAGCCTTACATTTCTCGCCAAACTTATTGTCCGGCTTGAAGTTGGCATGAGCTAACTTCAACCCAACCGTAAAAATCGGAGAAAGGAAAATATTGGATTAAAATGATTTCAAACGACAGCATACAACTTGAGCTTTCATTTTTATTTTTATTACGAGCAAAATTTTTTTCTCCGATTTTTACGGCCGGTTTAAAGTTAGCTTGTGCCAACTTCAACCCGGACATTAAGTTTGGCGAGAACTGTACTCTTCGCCTTATCAATTTCTGGGTCATACAAATGTGTAATGATTGTTTTATTTTTAAAATATTAATGCAACAAGATTATGGGTATGTTTTACAGCCCACTGATAAGTTTAAATTAAATTAATTGTCAGATAATTTTGTACAACTTTTGTTCCATTTTTAATTTATCCTCCAGTAAGTGGGAGGTAGTGAAACAAGCCCTAAACCTATTGTAAATGTTCCAACTTTAAAAGAAGTCGTTCTTTGTTTTCGTGTTTTAAATTATATTAAGTTGTGAATGAATTTTGTTTAGTGCGACAAATTTATTTGATGACTGGCACTTTTGTTTTCGACTTTACGTCACTACCATTTTCTTCAATATTGTGCGTTTATAGAATATTAATATTTTCACATGACAAAATCATTTACTAATTTAAATTATTTGTAGTATTAAGTCTGATACACCTGACCGGCTTACGAGTATTGTTTATTTTATGTATTATTAAGTAGTATGTATTTATAAAAATAATGTATACAAGTATATGCTATAGCTATATATATAGCTATGTTTAGTTTGGCACTAGACGGTGCTGTGTAAGATATCCCTTACATTAATTCATAATCATTCCATTTTCGTAGCCGACAACGCTGTCATGGCGTCAAATAAATTTGTCGCACTGTAAATTTAAATAAAAGTTATTATCGTCCAATTAAAAATCGGACATCGCTGTCACCGAACAATCGAACGTCTTTTAGACCTAAGACTTTATTGTAAGAGTTTAAACGACCATTCAAAGACAATGTCATATTTTTTTTTCAAGGATGTTGAGTGAATATCGTTTGGACTCAAAAATATTTGTTAATATTAATAGGATAATTAATAAGTAAACGTTTTTGAATTAAATAAAGAATATTTTGAATTAATTTTATTGTTAAATTGCTCCTGTTTTTTAACCCTATATAATTGGTCGGCGCAGTACATTTTACATATATCTTTATTTTAATACGTATTTTTGAAGTATACGTAAAAGTCTTTTGTGTGAATGCCTCGTTAGTCTAGTAGTCTTGAACGCGACTGCTACCCTAGAGGTCCTGGGTTCGCTCCCTGGGTCAAGCATTGTTGGGTTTTTCTGTGAAATCCCCAGTCTCGAGAGTCTGGATTTTGTGCCCGGTTGATGGCAAGTTTGTCCGTACATGGGACCTAAACATACAAGCGAACTGTGGGTGTGTGTACCTCTGCTTAACCCTTCGGGAAATACAGGCGCGATGGCATGTATTTACATACAGTTTGCGCCAAACTTATTGTCCGGGTTGAAGTTGGCACGAGCTAACTTTAACCCGGCCGTAAAAATCGGAGAAAGAAAAATATTAGATTGTAATAAATAAAAACGAAAGTTCAAGTCGTAATCTGTCGTTTTAAATTGTTCTAATCCAATATTTTTATTTCTCCGATTTTTACGGCCGGGTTAAAGTTAGCTCGTGCCAACTTCAACCCGGACAATAAGTTTGGCGCAAACTGTACATAAGTCTTTAGTTAACTTGAAATTAAACTGTAAAAAAAAAACGACGATTTGACGACGTCTGTGGTCTAGTGGTTTGAGTACCGGACTGCTGATCACGAGGTCGTGGGTTCGATACCCACAAGACACAAACATTTATGTGAATGAACATAGGTATTTGTGTTTGTCTGGGTGTTTCTTATAAATTATAAATATGTATTTACAACAAAAAAAGTACAGTATATAAGTATTATATCCATTGTCTAGTACCCATAGTACAAGCTCTGCTTATTTTGGGACTAGATGGTGCTGTGTAAAATGCCCCAAGAATAAATTCTGAGAACCGCCTTTTCTTGAAGTTGGTTGCAAAATTGATTTGCGAGAATGATAAAAAAAACCGTAAAATTAAAAAAACATATATTTTTGTTCCACAGTAACAGAAACTTAATTATAACTATTAAATATCTATAGTTAACATAATCATTATTCTAACGCTAGATAAAATAAAACGAATGTTCGTGTCATACTGCAGCAGAGCCACCTTTTAGAAACTGATCAATTATATCATAAAATGATGTACGTACAACGTACATAATGTACGTATATCCGATATCGCTGTACGTGCAATAAGTAACGATAAAATAGACATTTAATATTGAGAGTATGCTCCCCAGCAGAGCCACCTAGTACATGTACTCAGGAAAGAAAAACGCTACTGTTTTTTGATATAAACTGTTGTACGAATAGTGTTCAATACGTACATGTTAAAAAATATCATTATTATCCTCTCGTTTTGTTTATTTTACTTTACTAAAATATTCGTAGAAAACGCCTAGTTATTTTGTGTCAGCAAAATGTTTTGTAGCATTTTGATAAGGCGCGCAATACAATACAAATATTCAACATATTATTTTTAATCGTAGTTTTTATGGTTTGGTTTTTTTTGACATTTCATTTAAGCTACAAAAAGCAGTTTGTAACCTGAAATTGGCACAAAGATATAACTTGTGCCACACTACAAAAAAAAAGGTTCGTAATAAAAAACATCTGTATTTTTTTAAATGTCAGTTTTAATACTTTTCAATACTTTCAATTCATTATTGACTTGTGTTGGAAATTTTTGTTACATTATTACATTCAAAGTATAATGAAGCGCGCAAAACGTTTATCGGTTTCCTTAGTAGAACAAAAATAGCATTTATTGACTTCGGGCACTTATTTACCAATAAAACAATATCAATAAAGGGCATATAAAGTTTTTTTTAGTTGTATTTAGTGTAAGGTTGTATTTCAACCACTTTTATAGCCTCGCAGCCTCGCCAGGCCCATTTCAGTATAGTTTTTAACATTATCCCAAGAAGACTCAGTAAAGACAATGACTGTATCATCAGCATAAGAAAAAACTTGTGCGTGTTCAAGGCGTATGTTACAGATGACATTACATTTATGAGGAAGAGGCTAGGACCTAACACTCGCCTGGGGGACTCCGCATGACACTTTTTTGTCATCGCTTTGGTAATTATCCAGGTTGACCCTCTGTTTATGGTCATATATATATCTTTTGAACAGTTGATTATCCCTAATAACCATTTTATGCACGAGGATGGGGAGAGAGATGGTGTCAAATGCCTTTTTGAGTGTTCAATGGTACGGGGTTTCCACGATGTTGTGTCTGGCAATGAATGACGATCATTTTTAATAATATTCTGAAGGTGAATACAAAAAAATGACAATTCAATATTTGATGAATTAAGATCGGTATTTTACACATCTTTAGTACGTTTACCTGCTAAAGCCTCAAACTTCATAATGGTTCATCGTTCTTACCTGTGGTGGGAGCATGCACTGACAAACTTTCAGCTTTTATAAACAAATATATGACGAACATAATTATAACGAAGGTCTGGGGTTCACGCGCTTTCACTCTAAAAGTGTAACTCTCGTCCTATCCCGTCTGTGTAGTTGGTTTCATTTAGTGTCACTAGATGGCACTGTCGTCTCAAAAGAGTCATTTGACCGTCTGTAATTGCGTCCGTCGCAAAAACTGCATCAAAATCGGTTCAGCCAAATGCAAGATAATCGCCAACAAACATTCATACAGATTCTCAGTTTAACCTGTATGTATGTAATATGTATACATGTCAAAATGAAAACCTCCGCCTTTTTTGAAATCGGTTAAAAATATGTTGAATATTGTATTGTATAGCGCGCCTAATCAAAGTGCCAAAACATTTTGCTGACACAAAATAACTAGGCGTTTTCTACGAATATTTTAGTAAACTAAAATAAATAAAACGAGAGGATAATAATGATATTTTTTAACATGTACGTATTAAACACTATTCGTACAATAGTTTATATAAAAAAACAGTAGCGTTTTTCTTTCCTGAGTACATGTACTAGGTGGCTCTGCTGGGGAGCATACTCTCAATATTAAATGTCTATTTTATCGTTACTTATTGCACGTACAGCGATATCGGATATACGTACATTATGTACGTTGTACGTACATCATTTTATGATATAATTGATCAGTTTCTAAAAGGTGGCTCTGCTGCAGAGTATGACACGAATGTTCTGCTTGGGAGAAAATTTTGATATCATTCAATATAGGATAAGTTTAATAAAATATATTTATTTACGTTCAAATATTACAGCTAATTGTTTTTTTTTATTTCTGTTATATTTTATTTTTAATGAAGGAAAATATATTTTGCCTTCGTTAAAAATAACTTATAATCTTAGCATGGAAAATGCTTAAAAAATACAAAAAGATAGTCTGCTATATTTTTTATTATTGCTTTACTTATTAAAAAACATAGTCCCCCGCGGCGTATGTCTGAACGCGATAAATCTAAAAACTACTGAGCGGATTTTCATGCGGTTTACACCAATGGACAGACTCATGAGGAAGTTAGGTATAGTATAATTCATTATGGATTTGTGTAAATTGATTTAAATATGACGATGAAGATGTCGCTACGTGCGAAACGGCGGCGGCGGGCTGTGCCTCGACCATGAGTTTTTTTTCATGAGAGTCGCTAGCGACGCCGTAAAATATATACAATGTATGGAAAACCCTCGCAGCGCCTCTCGCGGTTACGTAAGGAACTAAAATCTGCTATGAGATTCATCATTTCAATGCGTAAAAAACCTATCGAGAGCCATTCGATAGAACTCATGGTTGACGTACTGGCCGCTATTACTAGCTATACCTACAAAATACTATACAAAATGTCATTGTCACTAAATTCCTAAAACACTATCTCTGTCCGATGAAATTGACACAGCATCTTTTTCAGAATGCGCCGACAAAGTAACTTTATCGGAAACCACAGACTCAGAAACTTCTGGCTTCTTCTTCCTCACTCTTTTAGGCGTTGGCTTGTCCAATTTACTTAGAGCTTCAACCAGCATTCCTTGGAAATTCTTTGCTTTTGGCTTATAATACTTATTTTTAACTGGTCCCAACACTTTTTCTATAGGAGTCTCTCCAAGTAAATGAGCTAACGGATTTGCTGTTACCAATCTGGTCCCATCAGCCAATTTAATAGAATTACCACTTCGTTTAGGCTGCTTAGAATCATTCTGTTCATTTGTCATTTTCAAAACTTCATTGACTTTAACAATCTTGTAAAACGGTGCTTCCGGTAACAAATGAGCGATCCTGATATCTTTATATTCTGCTGGGAGCTTTGGTATTACAATTCTGTGCGGTATCGCAGTTGGTTTCGGTGTTTCTTCGGTCCCTTCCAACATTACTTCTTCAGCTACTTCTGGAATGGAGTCATTATGGTCCATATCATCATCGTAGTTACTGTAGTCATGTTTGGGACTATCCTCATTGTAGATTGTAACCTGTTGCACGACTCTAATGCTTGCTATGGTCTTCTCGAAGTAACTGCATGCTTTAAACTTCACAGGCATTGCTAATTTGATCACAGAAGGTGCTGGTTTTGTTTCAAATTTGGTCATTTTTATCCTTGGTTCTCTGAATTGGCCTTTGACTATACTACAAGTAACAGCATGGTCAATTTGCGTCTCGGTCTTGCTGTCCCCTTCAGGCATGAAATTCTCGATAAACTTTTGAACGGATAATCCATTTTCTACTGGAGTAATAGTAGCTACAGACTTAGTTTTTTCGCAGTTAACCCTTTTGATGGTTCGTCTGAATTTCTCAGATGGAGGCAGATCGTCTGTGAGACTCCCACCAGTCTTCCGTTTCTCTATCAAATGTTTTAATGTTTCAGTCAGTTTTGACGTAGAATGGTCTGTAGCTATATGCTTATTCAGCTTCCCCTTGCTTCGGAAGACTTTGGAACACTTAATACACTTCTTATAGTCCTTCTTCGAATGAAGACTGATATGGTGATTATAATTCTGGTATGTGTAGCAGTATTTATTGCAAACAGCACATGTAAACCTTTTTTTGTTAATACTCGCTAACAACTTCTTAGAACATCTATTACGGAAGATTCTCGGTATGGATTTCTGGACTCTTTTCCTCACAACCAATAATGGTTCATCATCATCCGATGAGTCTAGAGATATAGTCTCCTGTACTTCTGCTTTGACAGCCTTCGGTGCTCTTTTACGCTTCAAACTTGGCTTTGGAACTGTTTCAACCTCCGTCTGATTCCCTTCTGTCTCTGTGACACTCATTTCTGAGTTCATATTTAAAAGTGCAATGTTGTTTGAATCTTCTGCGTTTCCTAAAGGAGTTTCTTTTTTTTCTCTCTCAATTTCATCTTCATAGATACCCTTGGGAATGAATGGCTTCTCAGATTTCTTATCCGCGAAAAATACATGGTAATTCTCATCAAACTCAACAAAACCAATACTCTTATGGATTAGTTTTATGTGAAGAGTAAATTTCTTGCGTATACGGAACTTTATGTCACAAATTTTACAAGTATATGGTTCTAACTCTTTGTGGCTGCTGAAGAAATGACCGAATAGCTTTTGGGGATGCTTGAACGGTGATTTGCAGTAAACGCAGAGATATTTGTACAAATGGAACTCTGGTTTATGGGACCTATCAATATGTTTCTGTAACGAAACAGTCCCAACACATTGTCTCCAGCAAAACTTACATTGTTTTAGTTCTACGGACAACGGATGGTCCTTAGATTGATGTTCCGACAACTCGTACATTGAACTGAAGTTGACATTGCAAGTATAACACTTTATAGCTTTGCATTTTTTCTTATGCAGCAGGTATGAATATCTATTAAAAACAACATGGCACTCCGGACATTCAACATCATTCGAGAATGTAGATGACTTGGTGCAGTTCTTCAAATGGCGTTGCAGATAACTTTTCTTCTTATACACGTTAGAACAGTCATCGCAAACATAAACTCTACATTTTTCTAATCTCGCATGATCTAAAAACTCTGAGATTTTCGAATCTGAGTAGTCACACCCAACGCATATGTAAATGGTCTCAATGTCAATGGATTGCAATACTGTCTCCGCTTTGATCTTCATTACAGCGGATAAGTACGGAAAATATCCTTGCATCATAATACCATTACTATTATTATTATGTTCCTTGTAATCATGCTTCCTTAGATCAGTTACATGATTAAAAGTCATTTTACACTGTGTACAATTATATTCGGACTTTTTGAATGTCTTGTGACTTCGGTAGTGTGCCTTTGCCTCATTTGAATCAACGAAAGCGCGTAAACAGTGACCACAGTAATTTAGAGTAACAATGTGTTTGTCACGCAAATGTTCAGCGTATTTCATCAAATCCGTATATGTTGTGGAGCAAAACTGGCAGAATTTCAAGTTAGAATCTGATATTTTATGTATTTGGTGTAAATGTATCGCTAAATCTTCTGGGTCTAAGAATTCGGCTTGACATATCGTGCATGTTGTGTCGGCGTCGGCATTATAGCAATATTCCTCTTCCAATAACTCCATTTGTTCGTCATTGTGTTCCGTTGCAGACATTGTGACTATTTAAAATCACCATTTGTTGTTTAGATTAAGATTTTGGTAAAATTTCACTCGAATCAAATTAAAATTATTTTTAATAAATCCAAAGACAAAAATACAACTGATGAACTGAAACTGACAGTTAAACTGACATTTGACAACTGTGACAACGACAACTAAGTAGTGATGTTAGGGATGCCCAGTGCCCAGCCTCATACGATCTGATATATCGATACAGCGCTATTCGATAAATCAATATTTAACACGATATTTTGGCTATAGAGCGTTTGTGCATTATAAGGAATTTTACTGTCCCTTCTCAGATTTTTTATGGTTCGATGAGGCACGTTATGCAAAATGACACACTAGTTTGTGCACGTTGGACAGCCGGACACAAAACTTCCGTGTAGTGCACAAACGCCCATATCACCTTGATATTATATCGTATCTATTCCAAAATATTGTATCGCATTAGCGTATCATATCAAAGTATGAATTTTATCTTTATCTCTAGTAAAATCAACTGTTTGAAGTTTTTTTAATTAAATCTGATACATACGCAATTACGCAGTCGATACAGTTGCGAATGTAACGATGCAATATATTGATACAAAGGAATGCCAAAACATCGCGCATCGATAATAATGCATTCAATACGACATAAAACAATTATGAAGGGATATTTCGATACACCCACTTTTTTGGTCATCCCTAGTGAAACCGTAATGTCAAAACGATATTTCAATCATTTTAGTCGATTTTATAGATGGTTTAATAATCGACTAAAATCAAACTATCAATCGCTGAAGTTGGCTCGCGCTCAATATTTTTCGCGTACAAAAATATTGGCGACTACTGTACTTGAATAGCATAGCTTTTTGAGTCTAGTTACTTCGATCTTGGATCCCGTTTGTGTTTACAAAACTCAAACGCATGTAGTGATGTAGTTGATTGGATTTCAAACTCATGCAATGTAAAACTTATTCTTTAACTTTCTTGTAATATTATGAGAACCTTTAGCGGTTATATTCTCTTTGGAGTACCTATCGACGAATAACCGCTAACGCTATAGTGACCTTGCTATTATAAGGAAAGTCACCTCTACATTTTCTACAAATTATTGTTATAATATGCATTAAAGTAAATAAAACTTGAAAACATGTGTTATTGCAACTTTGTAGGACATCTTTACACGTTTTGTGTTCAAAATGACCTTTTATATTTATTAGATATGACTTTTTGCAAATAAAATTGCAAACAATTTTAAACGGCTGTCAATAGCAGAGATATGAGCCGGGAGAATCTAGCACTCTAGCCAAGCTTAGCAGTACATAGTACATAGCTTCACGCCTGTTTCCCATGTAGGGGTAGGTACAGTTCTCGCCAAACTTATTGTCCGGGTTGAAGTTGGCACGAAACATTAACCCGGCCGTAAAAATCGAAGAAAGAAAAATATTGGATTAGAATGATTTAAAAGGACAGCCTACGACTTGAGCTTTCATCTTTAATTATTACAATCTAATATTTATCCTTGTCCGATTTTTACGGCCGAGTTAAAGTTAGCACGTGCCAACTTCAACCCGGACAATAAGTTTGGCGAGAACTGTAGAGACTATAGATTTCCACTTTCTACGCTCTTGATCACCATTTCTCGTATAATTACATTTTGGCACTGCCGCCATGTCGTATCGGTCTAATGAGTCGTACTCGTAAGTATGGCTGTCGAGCATACCTACAAACTTAAGTACAACTTTTTTTTAATTATAATTTGTTTTTTATTTAATTCAGTTGCCTCACATTCACACAAAATTGTGTAAGGTAGTTAGTTTGACGGTGGGATATGTGTAGGTTTAAAATATATAATTTATTGGGACGATATCTACACAAAAAAAAACAATCCTTCAACATCTGCTAAGGTTTTTTTTATATATGTAATAGAAATAGATAGGAGTTTCGGTGTTTGAATATTTTGTATCTTACTTACTTTGTACCTTACCTATTTGCAAGGAGGTATTACACCTTAAGCACCTCGTCCGGGTAATGATCAAGTAAAACTTTTGTCTTAAATTCGGACGGAGTGTTTTTGCACATTAGCTTAAACAAACATTATTACTAACACTAGTTTTTTTTAAGTTTTTAAGTCTTTACTAACACAAAATGGATCTACTTGTTGTCCGAATAAAGAAATTTATTATTATTATTACACAATGAGTGCTAATTTTCTATATATTTTAATACTAAAAAGTTTACAATCAGAATCGTCGGTTTATTGTACTCCGAGGTTTAAGGAAAGTCATCCTTTAATATTACATAATTAATAAATAATTATCTACTACATAATTAAACCAGACTGCGCTCCGCATTTTATTTTTCTGAAAACACACTCAATCGCTTTTTAATTTTCATTATAAGAGGTTCTATTTGTCAAGATACACACAGCTCTAGTCTGAGATCCGTACGATGGTGACGCGACAAGTAATATTGTGTCATCATCATCATCATCATGTCAGCCAAAAGAGGTTCACTGTTGAACAAAGACCTCCCCCATTGACTTCCACAGGGACCGGACGCATGCTACCTGCATCCAACGACTTCCAGCGACCTTTACCAGAAATATTGTGAAATATAAGTTAATTCATCGACTACTTTTCTAAATTTGCGGATACAAACAATAAAACAATAGCATTTTTATAATATCACTAGCTTCGCGACAACGGGTTCAGCCTTGATAACTTTTTCCCTGGTTTTTGCAACATTTTGCATTGCTACTCCGCTCCTATTATATGGTATATACTTATATAGCCTATAGTCTTCCCCGATAAATGGGCTATCTAACACCGAAATAATTTTTCAAATCGGTCCAGTAGTTTTGGAGCCTATGCAATACAAACAAACAATCAAATCTTTCCTCTTTATAATATTATAACGCGAATGAAACCGAGATCCTACAAACTAGTTTTACGCACTGATTTCCGCGCAGGTTACGTTTAAGATAATTTACGCAGTTACGCTCGTCTAATTATCATTAAAAAAAGTAAAAAAAAACAAGACAATCTGTGCAAGAATGCCAACGACAGAAAACAAAAGTTAATTCCGTTACCATGCAAAAGTTTCAGATAAAACAACAATATTTAATGATATGCTATGGTAATTAAATGAGTCATCAGTTAATAAGGCGAATTCTGTTCAAACAAGGTCGTTGATAATAAATACTATGGTTAATTATGACGTAAATAACATTGAATTGTGATTATTTTAAAATTCTGTTTACTTTATTCTACAACTCTACCACCACGTAGCTAAAAATGACGTATGTGTTTGTTTTTATTTTTAATCTGTAATTGAGCATTGCAGGGAGATTTTTTTGAAGTATGGTTTTTTTTGTGGGAGTTTTGTGTTAGGTTGATAGTTAATATTTTGTAAGAATGAAGAGGTGTGTTGTTTTATAGAAGTTTTTTAAATGTTTTTGCAAATTGCGACGTTCGTTGAGTAGCGAATTGAAAATTTCTGCCGTACTTACATAAAAATGTATTTAAATGATCCATTTAATACAATATTTAATTTTGTGAATAATTAAGTAAATTACAAAAACTAAAATAAATAAAATTATAACCTAAATTAAAAATTTAGAAAACCCCCGACCGGAAATGAAAATTCCCATTTTGGGATGGCGGCCATTTTTTTATTTATTTATCATAGTGTATAAGTATTTTCCTAGTTAAGCCCTTTCATTTGATACCCATATTGAGGGATTTGTGAAAAAATATGTAATTCGCTATTTTGTGGCGGCGGCCATCTTGGACCGATTTTCATCAAACATAGCTAAGAACACTCCCGACTAATTCATCTTTCAAATAAAAAAAACTAAATCAAAATAGGTTCATCCGTTCAGAAGTTACGATGCCACAGACAGACACACACACACACACACAGACACGTCAAACTTAAAACTTATAACATCCCGTCGTTTTTGCGTCGGGGGTTAAAAATAAATATCTTGGGACATTTTTTACACAGCACCATCTAGTCCCAAACTAAGCAGAGCTTGTACTATGGGTACTAGACAATGGATATTACTTGGATATGACTTATAATATATAAGAAACACCCAGACAAACACAAATCTTACATCAACGTTGGTTTTTATGACGAATTATATACATATTTTTTGTCTTGTTCACATTAATGTTGGTATCATTAATCAGTGTAATTTTACAGATTTAATTTTAGAGCTTGCATTTTGTAAGAATTTTTAGCTTGCACTTTCTTTAAACTGGTTATGAGTTTGTCTTACTATGGTTTTTCTTTTACACGTCAGATCATATTAAATAGTAATACCCAAGTAATACAATACACCCGTACCTCAGGATAATTTAATTACCTGATCACCCTGGCCCTCCCGTAAACGGATCACGTTCGAAACGTCAAAAAATTCTTGTCTGTCATGTCACCACAGGCTGTCAGTTTATGCCCGTACTAAATAAAAAATAAGTAGGCTGCAACACGCTGCCATGCACAAAATCAAGATTTTCAGGTAAAAAAAAACAAAATTTCTTAATTTCCACTATTTTTTCAACTTAAAATAATGTTTTTCTGATATTTGCCTCATCATTATAACCTAAAAGGTTCCCGTGTTTTTTTTGTTACTGTTTTTTATTATTTTGTTAGGCAAAGGTATTTTTGTAACGGTATTCTGTGTTATTATTTATTTGGCGTGTCATTTGCTTTTAATTTCAATACCGAATGAATATTTAGATGTTGATGTAGGTACTTATAATTCACGACTTTGTTATGCACATACATCTAATACTATTTGTGGGCGTTTGTATGCTTACGCATGATTCTTTGTAAACACAATTTTTCCTTCTTATTTTATCTATGATCATGTATAAAACCTCCTTCAATTTTTTTAAATATTGAATGGAATCATAGGAGTTAAGAAATCAAAAAGCAAACCATAGTATCATGTTTTGAGTTAGAATTCAATGAAAGTAAAATTAAGAAGGTTTCTCTGTATTCTGAAATCAACATATTCATAACACAAGACATGGCTATGATAAATAATTTATGAAATCCATGGCAGTAACTCAATTTCAATTTCTAAACCATGTAGGTAGATATCATGGAGGATAACTTACTTTAAATATGTTTTATTACAAAGTCTTGTTGTTTTCACATAAAGTACCTTAAGATTTTAAAAAAGAAGACTTTTGTATCAAAAACTTTGCCATGGAAGTTAAATATGGGGTCTAGAATTGTCTGTATAAAAAAAGTAGGTCAGCTTTAAAAAAATATATCTTACGTGCCAGTGATATTAATTATTAGTTCTAGATTGATTAACTAATGCCTGACCGTTACTATGACCTGAGAAACAGGGTATTAAGAGGTATAGATTTTTGCAATAGTGGAATTAACTTAATACTACGCCAGCCCTTGTCGGAAGAATGTCAGAGGATGATGAAATATTTAAAATTATGCATGAAAGAAAGACTCGAAAGAACATGTCTGTGAGAAAGAGCTACTAGGGTGTAGTTGGGGGCAGGCGGGATTGTAATGCAGCCAGCTTGCCTTCAATTGCACTAAAGTATGAATGAACCCATGAGGCTGGCATAGCCACCAAGTGTGTACTGAAGCCTCAAAAAAAAAATAGATATAATAAAAAAACTAATAATAATAATAAAATAATAAAGCTTATTTATTCCATTTCTTAATCTATTTTACATAATAAATGTTAGTGTTTTCTTAATCCTAATGTTAGTAGGTATTTACAGTTATCTTTGAAATGGATCCCTTTTGTTTTTTTTTTTTTTTTTAATCTTTATTTATTATAGGGACTTTTATTCTATAACAAGAACATGTCAGTCCCATTATTCCTATCACATTAATAGAAATTAACACGTTTTAACTAATTAATAACTAACTACAAACTAAGGGAGTCGGATTTCACAAACATCTTAAACAAGTTCCTTGCAGCACTTGATGATGGATTTGCCAAAATAGGAAGAGAAGCTCCAACATCTAACATATTCAGATTATGAACCCGCACAAATAATTCCCTCTGCCTCTTATATTTAACACAATCCATTAATAAGTGTTGGACAATCCCTTTTGGTTAAAGCCTCCCCCTTTTTTTTCCATTTTGCTCTGTCTGTACCAAGACTCCACCAGTTCTCGCCAGCAACTTCTATTATCTCGTCTGTCCAACGTTTTTTTGGCCTTCCATCTTTTCTCTTGCTTAAGGGAAATACTTTACGACGACAAGGACTACCTTGTCGTCGTAAAGTATTTCCCTTTGGCTATTTTACTCTCAATGGGATCCTATTTGATGTACAGTATGCATAGTTTAGCAAGCAGTGACACGCACCTCTGACTTTTCGAAATCATGTGTGTAATTATCACTTGCTTTGACGGTGAAGGAAAACATCGTGAGGAAACCTGCATGCCTGAGAGATTTTCTTGGCATGTGAAGTCTGCCAACCCGCATTAGGCCAGCGTGGTAGACTAGCCTAATCCCTCTCATACTGAGAGGAGAACCGTGCCCAGCAGTGGGACCATTAATGGGTTGATGATTATATGCATAGTTTTAGTTTTTTAAGAGTCAGTTTACATAATTATCTATATCAATATTATAAAGAGAAAAGATTTGATTGTTTGTATTGAATAGGCTCTGAAACTACTGGACCGAATTGAAAAATTCTTTCAGTGTTAGATAGCTCATTTATCGGGGAAGGCTATGGGCTATATATCATCACGCTACTAATAGGAGCGGAGTAGAATTGAAAAATGTTGCGAAAACGGGGGAAAACAGTTATCAAGACCACGCGGGCGAAGCCGCTGGCGGGAAGCTAGTTGTTTGGAATCTGTAACGTCAATAATAGTTTCAATGACTCATTACCTATATTAGTTTTAGGTACAAGTGCATTGAACTCTCATTGTTTATGTTTGAACTGTATATTTAGCTTTTATCTATGATAATATTATCGTATGTTTCACAAGATGTATGAATGTTGACTGAAGGTAAACTTCACGTCTGTTTTCTTGTGGTCGAGGGCCGGACTGCTGATCACGAGGTTGTGGGTTTGATTCCCACATGAAACAAATACTTATGTGATAAACATAAGTGTTTGTGTTTGTCTGGGTGTGTCTTATGTATTATAAGTACCTATGTATTTAAAAAAAAGTATATAAATATTATATTCATAGTACAAGCTCTGCTTAGTCCCAAACAAAGCAGAACTTGTACAGTTCTCGTCAAACTTATTGTCCGGATTGAAGTTGGCACGAGCTAACTTTAACCCGGCCGTAAAAATCGGAGGAAGAAAAATATTGGATTAGAATGATTTAAAACGACAGCCTACTCGATAATAATAAGCGATAATTTTCTACATGAATGACCTATGTCATTTTATTTTTGACCTTGAGTGAAACCTTGTCACGACGTTTGTGCGTCGATGTCCCTTCCACCTTGTATAATTTTTTTTGTTGAACATATGTGTTGTGATCAGGAGTCCGATACTCGAACCACTAAATCACAGACGTCGACAAATATACTGTAGTAGCATGTAGTATGGAGTGTTAGAAGTGAATAAATAAATAAATAAATATTCTGTGACATTTTTACACAGCACCATCTAGTCCCAAACTAAGCAGAGCTTGTACTATGGGTATTAGATAATGGATATAATACTTATATACCTTTTTTTTGTAAATACGTACTTATAATACATAGAAAACACCCAGAAAAACACAAACACTTAAGTTCATCACAATAAATGTTTGTGTCCTGTGGAAATCGAACCCACGACCTCGTGATCAGCAGTCCGGTACTCGAACCACTAGACTACAGACGTCGTCAAAGTGTAGTTATTTACCCACCAACCGCATACACACAATATGAAATCATCATGCATTTGTGACAATTTTCCTCATTAAGGTTTCCTTACAAATTTCCTGAATTGTACTGCTAAATATATCACTGAGTTATATACATACATACATAGCTTCACGCCTGTTTCCCATTGGAGTAGGCAGAGACTATACTATACTGCTTTATACTCATACTATTCATCACAAAATTTTATTGTTACTTGCCTATATTTTTTTTAAAAGAGTGATTATGGAGTTTCTTGGTGGCTCCTTTCCATAAGTCCCACTTTTTGGAACCGTGCAACTAGTTTGACAATGTAAAAGTGCCTATTTATATGGTCTAATTGAAATAAAATATTTTGAATTTGAATATAGTTTTCTACTTGCTACGATCCTGGCACACCACTTTCGCTTCATCGAGCATTCTAGCTCGGAGTTTTAATTTGTACAGATTATGGCAATAGGGTCGCCATATATTTAACTAGCTTCCCGCCAGCGGCTTCGCCCGCGTGGTCTTATAATTTTTTCCCCGTTTTTGCTACATTTTTCATTACTACTCCGCTCCTATTAGTCGTAGCGTGATGATATATAGCCTATGTTACTCGGGGATAATGTAGCTTTCCAAAGGTGAAAGAATTTTTGAAATCGGTCCAGTAGTTTCGGAGCCTATTCATTACAAACAAACAAACAAACAAATCTTTCCTCTTTATAATATTAGTATAGATATAGATAGGACTTAAACATACCGGTAAGCGGTACATAAGTAAACCTTTGCCTAATTAGCCTTTCGAGGAATATAGGTGTATCTAATACCCGAGGGGTTGACCTCGGCGAACGTACCACAACCAGATGGCGGACGTTCTCAAAAAAGGCAAGGTTAAGAGCACCCTAAACCGACGAGCATGCATGGAGAGGTTAATGAACATAGACGAAGCGAAAGTGGTGTGCCAGGATCGTAGCAAGTGGAAATCTATAGTCTCTGCCTACCCCTATGGGAAACAGGCGTGAAGCTATGTATGTATGTAATACCCCTTCCCTTTCTCAAATTCTAAAATTGGCTAACCTGGAACTAAAGTGGTATATGATACAAAATAAACATTTTCAGTTATCAAACG